>JAUIMM010000092.1:5482500-6082500 GCA_031769625.1 Taudactylus pleione | reverse complement strand
AAGCTGTGCGTGTGTGTGAAATATTTTAATAAAAAAGTACAGGACTCACACACTTAATGTAATGATTTAAAATGTTATTAGACATTCTTGTACAGTTCTGATTCCGCAAGGAAAATGCTGTACTATAGTGTACTGAAACAGAGCTTCTGTCAGTCAATCATTGGGCAGTAATATAAAAAATGCATTGGAAATCTGATGCATGTGCTGTGTAGTTTAGGAAAAGTGACACCTGGTGGACAAAAAGTTATATTACACGTTATGACTTTATTCCAGTGCTAGGCTATGTTCCCTTACAAAACATTCTGTGTGGCGTGACTCAAGGCATACTGTGTGGCGCGAGATGCATGGTGTGCTACATGGCGTATGGAGCAACAAACTAGCTGGACCCATCTTTAAACTCAAACATAGATTTTCTTTAGCAAAATCTTAAAGCACTTGAGTAATATTTATACTTTTATAATTTTTTGGAGTTACTTCATTAGTTGTTATTAAGTTGTTTGCCCTGGTTCGGAACACTAGTTTATAGCAATCTCTTTGTTTTGATGCATTTTGCAGTGTAAAGTTTAAAACAATCCTTTTGCAATGGAAAAAAGTGTGCTGCTGCGGCGCTGATGCTGCTCTATATGGCAATTCATCCACATCCAATGATATCAGTGGCTCCTGCTACCGGTATGTGACCAGGGGTATAGAAATGAGGACTCCAGACAGGCAGGTACTCAGTGAAGCAGTGTCTTTTTAATGGCAGCAAACACTGCACCTTAGCATACATGAGCATAGGCATGGATACACACAGGCACATAACAGAAAATAAGCAAATAAATATAAAAATAAATGCCCCAGAACTCTTTGTGCTTAACAGTCAGCAGTAACAATATCTGTGGACCTTCCAGGTCCTGACACCCTAATGCTAACCAACACCCCTATGACTATTGCCTGGCCAGCTTATCCAGCATCAGGAGCAAGGATCATCAGGTGTGTGAGATTTTTGAACCCTCCCTGTGCTCCAGCAATTATTCCAACTGGGTCTGTGTAAATGTGCAAACCAGGAGTTCCACACCTCCACTCCAGCCTCCCTTGGAAGGAGCTGATTCCACCAGAATGTGGGCAATTCAGGTGAGAGACAACCCCTCCCACCACAGTGACTACTCCTATAACACAAATTTCTTGTCGCCCACATTCCACCCTTCCAGGAGGCTGCAAGTCTATCATTTGTGCAAATCTATTTTGGATGCATTCTGGTGCACATTCACAGTACGGGATGTAGTTAAGTTGCTAGCATTTTGAATGCCGGCCATCAAAATCCTGACGCCTAAATCCTGAAGTACTAATAAAGACCGGAGCCGGAATCCAGACATGGTATCAGATGCCGACTTCTAAATCCTGATGCCTGGCATCCCGAACGATATTACAGTGGGTAAGTATAGTTTTACACAGCGTGGGGGGAGTAGGGGGGGTTAGGTTTAGGCACCACTGGTGGGTTTAGCACTAGGCCCTGGGGGGGATGTTAGGTTTAGGCGCACCATGGGGGGTTAGGCACCACTGGTGGGGGGTTAGGGCTAGGCACTAATGGGGAGTGTTAGGGTGCAGGGGGGAGGGTTAGGGGGAGGAATGGGGGAGAGTTAGTGTACTCACGGAGCCCGCGTCAGCATGACGATCCGGATGCTATTGTCTGTCTTTTGAATGGCGGCATCCCGACTGCTGACATTCCGTATCACACCCCACAGTGCAGACAATAGCTTTATATCCACCACAAAGTCTATTACATACTGTATATAAGTAATGTCTATCTGTCTTGAACCTTCAACTAATCACGTACATTGCTATTATCCATTAGTATGACTAGTGTACAGTATTATGCACTCCATTTTTCATTATATAACTAGACACAAATTTATATTACGTAATAATGACATACTAAAGCTTTATGATTCTGCAAAGCAAATTAAAAGAAGTCTCAATGTAACATGAATTGAAGGTTTCAGTGTATGAAAGATAATAATAGTTTCAGTGTATGAAAGTACAGTTAACATAAAAGCCTTAATGATTGGCTGTCTCTGTATTGTAAGTGGAATTTATGATTATTATAGTAAAGGAAAATGTAATATTACCAAAATAAAAGTTCAAGGTTTCTCAAAGTGGCAAACAACTTGACCACACATATCTTAGCTTAAGATGTCGTCTTGGTCAGGATATTTAATTATGTTTCCAATATATAGTTGAACATTTTCAGCTGCATATTTGAAATAGAAGTATTATAAAAAGTTCTGTATAGCTGAGGTTACAATTTTGTTTTCTGAAAACAAATGAAGATAAGTTTTTATTATGGTTTTTCTTTAAATATTTAAAACACAAAAGAGTTTGGTCTCTCACAATAACAATGTGGCTTACTTAAACTCATACTGAACACCAGAGTAAAAGAAAGATGGGAGAGAGTTCCGAGTTTGGGAAGCACATAAAAGCTATGAGGGGTTACAGGCAAATCTGAGTGCACCTCAGATCTGCCTTCTCTAATGCAAAGGGCTGCAAGTATAAAATGTGGCAGATATTAAGTGTCTGTGAGACCTAGGGGTAAATTTACTAAAATGAGAGTTTTTAGAAGTGAAGATGTTCCCATAGCAACCAATCAGATTCCAGCTATTATCTTCTAGAAGGTGCTAGTTAAATGTTAAGTAGGATCTGATTGGTTGCTATGGGCAACATTTCCACTTATAAAAACTCTTACTTTAGTAAATATACTCCCTATAGTTATTGTGTATCGTACTGCACCCCCTCAAAATTAGTTTATGGCTCTTTCGGCTTTACAATTAACGTAGGAGATTATGAGTTTTATTTAACACTGAGCAATCAGCAGAGTTCAAGAATTTCCAAAAATAGTTTCTGTTCAGCCAGTTGCAGCTTTAGATGTGTCCAGTTCTGCAACACAAGCATATGTGGTAAAGTTTACATCAGCTGTAATAACTGCGTGTATACTTATACTGTATGATGGCATACAGAAAGCAATCGGAAAATGGGAGGGATGTGTATAAATACATTTTTGTACAAATACAGGTACATTACTGTATTTGTACAAATACTATTGTAATATATTAAAGACAGATCTGTAGTTAGAAATTTTAGCTCCATGGGTGAGAGAGATTGTATAAATTATAAACTATATAAATAAATTAATATATTACATTTAGGTTTCTAATTGTCCGTTGGTTTTGCTGCAGTCAGTTAACCCCTTAACTGACTAATATTTTTTCCCAAAAAACTGTAAGAATTTCTAATTTATTTTTTTTAATTAACTTGAAAATAGATTAAATATTTTATTGAAAAAAATATGCCTAGGGGGTGTCTCACAATTCCCCCGCCTCAATAGGCCCAACCCCGATTGTATTACTACCTTCCAACCAGGGGCGGATTGGGAATTTAAAGTGGCCTGGAAAAAAATTGTGGAAGAGGCCCAATGTGCGTAAAAGTGGGTGAAGCCTAATTGCAAGGGGTGTGATCTAATGTGAAATGCCATGCCCACAAGCCACTCATAATTTTTCAAGCTGGGGGCATGTCCACCGCTCTAGGAGATGATAGCCATGCCCCCAATCACTCTCTCCATTGAATAAGCACAGCAAGCACGTGAATGAGTATTTTCTTACCTATATGATTTCTCTGCAGTGGCAAACCTCTGAAGAAATTGATCTTTCCTGGACAGGTAGTGCCTTGAGTCAGTATTCACTATTCTTGCAGGAGATTAAATGATCTGGAAGCCGCCTGTTTGTTTCAACCAGATAATACATAGTAACAGAAGTTTTGGGGCAGGACAAAATGGGAGTTTTCCTATATCAAACAATTTTATATTAATAAAATATATTTGCTCATTTGGTACCATTTGCATCAGAATATGGTTTCATTAGAATTGGTATCTTACTGAAGATTTTCTTCTAATAGTACCAGCGTTCCTACTGCCCTATATGTGTGTCTCCAGCACCACCGCCTTGGTGTGTCTCTAACCTATCCCCTCTCATGTTATTCTTCAGTGCTATCCACCTGCACCTCTCCAGTGCCACTCCCAATTCTCTCCAGCACCATCCACCTGTGTCTCCCCACAGTGCCATCCTCCTGCGTCTCCTGAGCGCCATCATCCTGTGCCTCCTCAGTGGTGTTCTCCTGCCCTAGCACAGAATAGCCCTTCTTTCTCACACACAGATCATCTCCTCTTAGCACAGAATAACCCTCTCAACACAGGCAGATCATCTTCCCCTCCCCTAGTATAGCAGACCCCCCCTCCCCCACAGACAGATCATTATCTCCCCCACCCTCAGTATAGCAGACTCCCCCTCCCCCACAGACAGATCATCTCCCCAGTATAGCAGAGCGGCCTCACCGGGATTTTTTCCGCAGAACATAACTGCCAATCCGCCCCTGCTTCCAACCCCGAGTGACAATAGAACCCACAGCGGAACTATATCCCCAGGGGCATTACCACTCTAGTTGTAATAGATCCCAAGTGGTGTTATCCCCCCACCCACCGGTGTCTATAGAACCCCACAGTGACTCCACCCCCCCACTCCCAACATCCCCGTGTGTCACTATAAATATATGTATCATCCACCCCCTTGACCCAGGACCAATAATTCTTATGTGGGGCTTTATCCCCCCACACACAATACCAAAACATCACCCCCTATGGCATTACCACCAGACCTGTACCACTCTCCCCCATCCTGTAGAGAATACATGGGAGTATGTGTGAGGGGAAACTGATCAGCAGTCCTCCCTTGCTGCAGCTGATCTCTGCAGATGTAGAGATCATTCAAATAATGCTCATGGGGGAACTAAGCCTCCCCCTCGCTCTTCTGGTCCACACCGTTCACATGCCATTCTGGGGCATGATTTCTGTAGTGATGTCACTTGGAATGTGATCATGTCAGCAATAGCCCAGCTGACTGTAGTCGCATAAAACTGTGCCAGTTACGTGGCTAAACATAAACTATACATTGCTTAAAATAATTACTTTGTATGTTGAGAGGGGCACTTGCATTAAGAGATAAAGGGTATTTTTTTAACATCATAGGCCCTCATTCAGAGCCGCTCGTTAGCGGCAGTACGCTCGTTCCGAGCGATGTTTGCACATCTGCGCATGCGTACGGTTTTTAGTACGCATGCGCGAACCAGTCAGTGCGGCCGAAAATCGTTTGTACGCTATATAGCGAGTGCCTGCTATTTTGAGTGACAGAATGAGGCGTATGTGGGTGGTAACAGGGGAAGGTGCTTGAAAATGGGGAGTGGAGATCCGAACGCAGGCGTGCTTAAAGGTCAAAACGGGCGTTTTATGGGTGTGTATATTTAAAACAGCAGCGTCATTGACCACGTCACTGGGTTATTTTATAGCCAGAAATGCTCGCAAATTTGTGGTAGCAAACACCAACCACAAGAATAGCGAGCAGTTCATACGCTGGTCGATGTACTCGATTAATCTAATAAATAGCGGACATGACGTATGGTGCGAGCGGCCAGGGGGCGTTTTTAACAAATAAACGAGCGTATGTTTTGCTCGTTCGTTCAGACTTAGAGGTGTGAACAGACTGCAATGTGCGTACGGATCATTTGAATAGCCACCCCTTGTTTTTAAACGAACGACCGCAAATAGCGAACGGCTCTGAATGAGGGCCATAGTTTTTAAGGAATATATTTGTGGGGGTACCAGTCGTCGAAGTGGAAATTTTGAAGTGGGAGTATGGAAATATCAGGGGGGCTTTACTTAGGCAGACACAATCCTGAGCCCCCCTTATATTTCCATACCCCTACTTCCTCCCCTCACAGCTCACCTGCCCTCACAGCACACCTCCCAGCTCACAGCACACCTCCCAGTACAGCTCACCAGCCCTCACACCTCAGCTCCCAGCTCACCAGCCCCCCCAGTACAGCTCACCTGCCCTCCCAGTTCAAAGCACAGCTCACAGCTCACCCACCCTCACAGATCCCAGCTCACCTGCCCTCTCAGCTCACATCACAGCCCCCAGCTCACCTACCCTCACATCTCACAGCAAAGCTCCCAGCTCACCTGCCCTCCCACCTCCCAACACAGCTCTCAGCTCACCTGCCCTCCCACCTCCCAACACAGCTCCCAGCTCACCTGCCCTCCCACCTCACCACACAGCTCCCAGCTCACTTGCCCTCCCACCTCACCGCACAGCTCTCAGCTCACTTGCCCTCCCACCTCACAGCACAGCTCACAGCTCATATACCCTCCCACCTCACAGCACAGCTCCCAGCTCACCTGCGCTCCCACCTCCCAACACAGCTCCCAGCTCACCTGCTCTCCCACCTCACCGCACAGCTCCCAGCTCACTTGCCCTCCCACCTCACAGCACAGCTCACAGCTCCCAGCTCATCTGCCCTCCCACCTCACAGCACAGCTCCCAGCTCACCAGCCATCCCACCTCACAGCACAGCACAGCTCACCTGCCTTCCCACCTCACAGCACAGCTCCCAGCTCACCTGCCCTCCCACCTCACAGCACAGCTCCCAGCTCACCTGCCCTCCCACCTCACAGTGACATATACAAAAAACAGAGTTGCAGATGCACTATGCGATCATTACTGTATACATTTAAATTTATAATATAGAATTTCAGAGGTAGTTTGCATATCAATGGCCAATATGTGTGAAAAAATACATAAATAATAAACAAACATGAAAGTGCATATCACTTTCATGTTTGTTTATTATTTATGTATTTTTTCACACATATTCTACCCTTATTATTATTATAACACTTGTTAATTACTTTACACACCTGATACTTTAATACTTCACTGTCAACCTTTTTTTTGTGTGATGCCCTGGGGAGGTCTTTGGCTGAGCTGACTTTTGGGGTGCCCTGCGTCCCAGATGTGAACCCCAGAGTGTTTGGGACCTGCTCAATGAAGTGACCTTGATGCTGGTGGGCAGGCCCGTATCAGTTGCCATTGATATGCAAACTAGCTCTGAAATTCTATATCATAAATTTAAATGTATACAGTAATGATCGCATAGTGCATCTGCAACTCTGTTTTTTGTATATATCACTTTGAAATCTCAGCATGATGGCACCTTTCATTACTATTAGGGTGTGCAGTCTAGAGCCCCTCCTTATACTCCCACCTCACAGCACAGCTCCAAGCTTACCAGCCCTCACATCACACCAGCCCTCATACCTCCCATTACAGCTACCCTGACCTCTCATTACAGCTCCCCTGACCTCCCATTACAGCTTTCATACCCTCTCATTACAGCTTCCATACCCTCCCATTACAGCTTCCATAGCCTCCCATTACAGTTATCCTGCCCTCCCATTACAGCTACCCGCTCACCTGCCCTCACACCACTGCTACCAGCTCACCTCCATGTCATCTGCCAGCATACACCAGTGCCGTGCTGCACTCTACTTACTGGCGCTGCTCCCGCCTCTTCTCCTCACTCCTCATCGGTGCAGCATATTGAATTTAGGACCAGCCATGGACCAGCAGTCAATTAGGGGTGGCCATGTGGCTGCCCCTGATTGGCTTGCAGACTGGCAGCCAATTAGGGATGGTCATGTGGCTGCCCCTGATTGGCTTGCGGCTGGCGCCAAATTCAATATGCTGCAGGTTGCTGCTGATTGGCCACCGGTCCATGAGCCATGATTGGCTCGTGGCCAGAACCGGGTGTAAACGGGCAGTGCAGCCACTTGTTAACTTGCCATGGGACAGTGAGAGTCCCAGCGCCAGGTGCCGAAGTGAAGTGCGAGTATGACATACCGTTTCATACTGGCACACTTTGAGCACTGAAAGAGAAAGGGAAGGTCAAGGAATTGGACATTTGGGAGGTATGATACACACAATATACATGATGGATAAACAAAACAGAAATAGAAAAACATTACTAAAGTTACAGAAAAAATATAATGATTACAGACGTTAGTTTAGGGAGAATCATTTAAGCTAAATGGAAAGGGGTCAGACAGGTATAATTTATGAGCAGCAAAGCACCTTCACCATCCATAACACATTCATGCCAAGTAAACCACTTCATAAAAGGAGATGACCAGAGTCAGCCCTAGCCAATTTGGTAACCTAGGCAAGATTTTAACTGCTGCCTTCTAGCAGATAATCCCTATATATATATACTCCATAGACAAAAAACCTTACTGTTTCACATGTCCCATTAACGCTGCTTAGACATGATCTGGAAGTTTACAAAACCTATTGATTTTCTCCCACTCAAACTTCAAAAAGCAATGAAGTTATGATCATGGAGGCAGATGCCTTAATGGACGCGTTCCTTGCACAATACAGATATGGTATACCATCACACCCTGTGGTTAACTGCAGATTCAGCACTCTCATAGAAAGAGATTGCTGTCACTCACAAAATGGTGGAGCTGCTAATTCACAGAATTGTGTGCTTATTGGAATACACACATTCAGTCTATGCAACTGAAGGCAAAGCAGAAAATAGAGCTGTGCAGATGGGATAAAAGTGGTGTGGATGGGGGCAGGAGACACAGCAGTGTGGATAGGTGAGACACAAAGGCGTGTAGAGGAGGGAAGGTTAAGCAGTAGAGAGGGGGAATAGCCAAAGTAATGCAGATAGGGAAATATAGTGGCATGGTTTGGGGGTACAGCGACGTGGATGGGGGAAGAGAGTGTCATGGGCATGGGAAGACAGTGCAAATGGGTGAAGACAGATTGGTGCAGATAAGGGAATACAGACTAGCACAAATAGGATAACACACAACAGTATGGATTGGGGAAGACAGATTAGTGTGGATGGATAGGAAGACAGAGTAGTGCTGATGGGGGGAGACAGAGTTGCACAATTGGGGGGTGACAGAGTGGTGCAGATGGAGGAAGAAAGAGTGCCACAGATGAAAGAAAGACAGTATTGTGGCTGTGGAGAAGGCATGGATGCACGACGGTGTGGCTGTGGAAAAACATCGGTGCAGATGAGGGAACACAGACTAACACAGTTGGGAGACCACAAAGCAGTAGGAATTGGGGAATTATAGCAATATGGAGGCATATAGGGGAAGAAAGTGTACATGCATAGACAATGAATGATATTTTTAAAAATAAGGGAGCTGAACATGTATTCTAAATGAGATAAAGGTATGCAGTGAGAAGGATGTTGGAAGCCAGTGAGATTGTTTTGGTGATCAAATGGGATGATTGTGGACACTGAGTGGGATTTGAGAGCCACATAACTGCTCAAACCTCAGTTGCATAGACTGAATGTGTGTATTCCAATGAGCACACAATTCTGTGAATTAGCAGCTCCACCATTTTGTGAGTAACAGCAATCTCTTTCTATGAGAGTGCTGAATCTGCAGTTAACCACAGGGTGTGATGGTATACCATATCTGTATTGTGCAAGGAACACATCCATTAAGGTGTCAGCCTTAATGATCATAATTTAATTGCTTTCTGGAGTTTGAGTGGCAGAAAATCAATTGGTTTTGTGAATGTTCAGATCATGTCTAAGCAGCGTTAATGGGACATGTGAAACCGTAAGGTTTTTTGTCTATGGAATTTCATAGCTTTTTTAAAATGTATTAACTATCAGGGTTTGGATGAGCAAACTGGGCCACCTGCAGGGGAGAAGGGCAACAAAATGGTACACTAACGCAGGTGGGGACAGCACACAGGAGGTTGGTTTGGGAAGTGCAGTGTGTGAGAAGGATGTAGGCATGTGGGGTAGTGGCAGCAGCGATGGTGCAGAGCAGTGGCAGCAGTGCAGTGCAAAGGTGGCATCAGTGGGCAACAGAGGGCTTACTGGTAGTGAGTATGTCCCTGAGAAAATTGAATCAATAAGTTACAGATTGACGAATGCAGCACTGAGATCCATCTATGCATCTATGTTAAAAATTGAATGTGTAAAAAAAAAAAAGCATAGCCCCGATCCCACAGAAAACAACCAGCTCCGGTACTGGTTGTGCTAAATACAGGGGACAAATGATGTAGGGGTCCCCCGTATTAAGCACAACCAGCACCAGGCTTTTTAGAACCAGTTCTGGTTGCCAAAATATGGGGGACAAATGATGTAGGGGTCCCCCATACCTAGCGCAACCAGCACTGGGCACTGAGCAGGTCCTGGTTCTGGAAATACAAGAGGAAAAAATGCATAGGGCCCCCTGTATTTCCCAGAACCAGCACCAGACTCCTCCTAGCAGGGGGTTGATGCCACAGCCAGGGGAGCAGTTTCACCAGGCCCCCAGCCGAAGCATCACCCCTGACTGCTAGTCAGCCCAGGCTGGGGATCACTGGGGAGTTGGGGACCCCCCATTAAAGGGGTCCCCCTCTACAGGGCACCTCAGGCCCAGGCTGATAGCCCGGGGCTATCCCCAGCACCTCTGGGCGGTGGGTGCTGGGTTGATCTATGTTGTGTGGTGCATATGATTATATAAATATTGTCTTTTGCAGTAGTACTACAGGTCCCAGCAGGCATCCCTCGCATACTGGCACTTGGAGAACCACAAGCACCAACAGGCAGGGCCCTAAGGGCCTGCTGGTACCTATAGTACCCCTGCAAAAGCAATATTAAAATAAAACAGAGACCATTTTTTTTTTTGTTTGTTTAGCGAGACCTTCACCTGGGGGGTGGCAGCCTTAAGCTCTTTAACATGGCTGCCGTTCCCTCAGGACTTCTATGGCGTCTTCACCTGGAGGGTGACGGCCTTTAAGCTCTTTTTCCTGGCCGTCGCCCATCCTGGTCTTCTGCGGCACCTTCTGTCTTCGGCAGCTCTTCTCTGCTGCCTCCCTTCCACCGACTGAGTGCAGGGCAACTCACACTGGAAGTATTTAAGCCAGCCAAGGGGGCGGGGGAAATGACGTCGTGAGCCATAATTGGCTCATGATGGCCATCCTTGAATTTTAAAAATGGCGCTGAGGTGCCATTTTGAAATGGGCATGCTCGGTTCTCACCATTGAATTCAATGGTGAGAACTGTTCATTTTCTGAGAGCGGAAAACTCACCTCTCTCAGCCAATGAGAACTCCGCACTGGGATTTCTGGACTGAAATCCCGCAGTGGAGCTGTCATTCGGGTAGTAGTGTTCTTAGAGAACACTACTAATGTTCGTGGGCTCGGGTAATTCGTTGTTTTTTTTGCCAAGACCCAGGATTTGCCTACTTTTGGAATGAAGAGGACTATTTCTAATGGGGGACTGATTTCACAGCCAGGGGAGCCCTTTCACCAGGCCCCCCCTACCGCAGCATCAACCCTGACCACTAGTCAGTCCAGGTTGGGGATCCCTGAGGAGCTGGGTACCCCTAATAAAGGGGTCCTCCTCCTCAGGGCACCCTAGGCCTAGGCTACCCACAGCACCCCTGGGCGGTGGGTGCCAGGTTGATTGTGTGATGTGGTTCATTTTAAAGATTATTTTCTTTTGCAGGTGAACTATAGATCCCAGCATGCCTCCCTGCATGCTGGTACTTGGAAAACCACAAGTACCAGCATGCTGAGCATTAGGGTCCACTGCCACCTGTAGTCCACCTGTAAAAAAAAATATTAAAATAACACAACACTCTTTAATATTGTAGTATTTTATTTTATAGGTCTTCACCTGAGGGACGGAGCCTTTAAGCTGTTTTATGTGGCCGACACCACCCCAGGGCTTAGGCATCTTAACCTGGTGGGCTCCAACCCACCAGGGCTTCGGCGACTTCGCCTGGTGGGCACCAACCCACCAGGGCTTTGGCGTTTTTGCCAGGTGGATGCCAACACTCCAGGGTTTTGGCATATTCACCTGGTGGGCACCAACCCGCCAGGGCTTTGGTGTCTTCACCTAGTGATCAGCAGCCCATGTCAGCTCTTTTACTTGGCCACCACCCATTAGGACTTCTGGTGTCTGTGCCTGGTGGGTGCCAACTCACCAGGGCTTTGGCGTCTTTGCCTGGCAGGCACCAACCCGCTAGGGCTTCAGCATCTTCGTCTGGTGGGTGCCAACCAGCGAGGGCTTCAGCGTCTTCGCGCCCACCAGGGCTCTTGATGTCTTCACCTAGTGGGTGGCAGCCTGTGACAGCTATTTTTGATGGCTGCCTCCCTCTAGGATTTCTGGTAGCTTTTCCTGGCGGGCGCCAACTCACCAGGGCTTCGGCATCTTCACCTAGTGGGTGGCAGCCTGTGTCAGCTCTTTTTCATGGCTGCCTCCCACTGGGACTTCTGGCGTCTTTGCCAGGTGGGCGCCAACCCGCCAGGGCCTTGGCATCTTTGCCTAGTGGGCGGCAGCCTGTGTTAGCTCTTAAACGTGGTCGCCACCCACTAGGGCTTTTGATGTCTTCACCTGGTGGGCACCAACCCGCCAGGGCTTCAGCATCTTTACCTAGTGGGCGACAGCCTATGTCAGCCCTTTTTCATGGCTGCCGCCCACTAGGGCTTATGGCGTCTTCGCCTGGTGGGCACCAACCCGCCAGGGCTTTGGTGGCGTCACCTAGTGGGCAGCAGCCTGTGTTGCCTGGGTCCTGCCAACATCCATGACCCACCGCTGACACCCACGCCGCCGCCAACACCCTTGCCGCCACGGCCGCTGATGTCCCAACCGCCGCCTCCGTGTCCCCGCCGCTGCTACCATTGGTGTTTTCCAGCAACGCTAATACCCACAAATGATGGCTATCTTTGTACACCCAAGTGAAGCCATAGTGAGAACACCTGCTGGAGGCTCCTACTGAGGCTGTGCAAGAAGTTGAAAAGTCCTATCTTTATAATGGCGCATTTCTTGAGGTAATACTTTAAAAACGGTAACTTTCTAATTTACCTGAACCCCAAAAGCACATACCCTGGCTCAATCACAATAGCTACCTAATAAAACAAACCCCAAGTCTAAATTTGCCACCTACCCTGAGTTTTGCCTTCACAAAAAAAAACCATAGACTACAGCAGAAAAGTGGTCCTAATTGAGAATGTCAGAAAAATGTGACAGTTGGAGCTTTAGATTACTCCCAAATCCTCATTTTTTATGTTTATGCCCTGAAATTTGGCATGCAGCACCCAGTGATGGTTCTACCCGGCAATGCCAAATTTCAGATCCGTACCTCTAATAGCTTTTGAGGTGTAGCCCCTTGAACACCCTTCCACCCCCCCTCCGGAATTCTCTATGGAGAAATTTGCTTTTTTAGATGCAGCCTTAATATAAGGGCACGAGTGTGCCCTTATAATATATAATATGCCAAGAATCACATAGACCGGATAAAATCCAACTGGTGTTAATTTTCTCACCACAGGCAGGAATACAGGACAGTGCAGTGTTCACAGGTAAAATCTACACAGAATCTTCCAAACAGCAACACAGTTCTTTAGTGGACTCACAGGTCCAGGATCCCTAACACTAGTCACCCCTGGGCCTATAACTTGGGTGACTACTTCACCATCAGGATCATCATCCATGTGTAAAGCACTATTTTTAAAGCAAGCTAACAGGTGCTACTAATAAGCCTAGATGCAGTTCATCTCTGACCTTAAATAAAACCTGGACTGGATCAATGTTCAACTTCTGTTCCACATTTATACCAGTGAAGTCCTGCTTTCCCTGTCACTATACATATATATATATATATATATATATATATATATATATATATTAGGGATGAGCGGGTTCGGATTTCTGAAATCCGCCCCCCCCCCCCCCCCGAGCAACCCCGATCCGACGAGGGAGCCGAATCCGGCACGGATTTTCCTGCCTGACTCCGACTTGAAATCGAGGCAAAACATCATCATCCCACCTTCCGGATCTCGTGGGTTTTGGATTCTATAAAAGGTCCCCACGTCAGCACCATTTCTCACTCTGGCTGTGGACAGTGAAGAGGAAGGGTGGGAGTTAGGGCCGGCTGGGCTGTGTTGTGTTGTGCTCTGCTGCTGTTGTCCATAGGGGCTGTGTCCACTCCTCCAAAGTCCATAGGGGCTGGCTGGGCATTGTTGTGCTGCTGTTGTCCATAGGGGCTGGCTGGACTGTGTTGTGCTGCTGTTGTCCATAGGGGATGGCTGGGCTGTCTTGTGCAGTCAGTTGTCCAGAGGGGCTGTGTCCACTCCAAAAGTCTATAGGGGCTGGCTGGGCTGTGTTGTGCAGTGTCCCATAAAGGCTGTAGTCCTAAAGAGGTGCTGTAGTGTTGTCCAGTGGGTGATCTGTCCATCAGTTGTGCTCCCCCATGTGCAAAAAAAAAATATTTCTGTGTTTGTTAATTGTGTGCACTGTAGTTGCACATGCATCAACAAAGGAGCAGCGCCAAGCATACGCCTGTGTCATAAGTAAAGGGCCGGCTGGCTCATCTCTTAAAGGGTGGTGTAACCCCCAAAGTGCAGTTAAAAAAAAACTACAATTTCTTCTTTTCTGTGTTGTGAATTGTGTGCGCTGTATCCACACGTGCATCAACAAAGGAGCAGCGCCAAGCATGCGCTTGTGTCATAAGTCTGTTAAAGGGTGGTGTAACCCCCAAAGTGCACTCCCCCCCCAAAAAAAATTCTTCTTATCTGTGTTGTGAATTGTGTGTGCTGTAGCCGCACGTCCATTAACAACGGAGCAGCGCCAAGCATGCGCCTGTGTCATAAGTCTGTTAAAGGGTGGTGTAATCCCCAAAGTGTGCTCCACAAAATATAAACAATTTTTCTTTTTTTCTGTTTGTGTGCGAAATGTATGCGCAGTAGCCGCACATGCATCTACAAAGGAGCAGCACCAAGCGTGCACCTGTGTCATAAGTAAAGGGCTGGCTGGCTCGTCTGTTAAAGGATGGTGTAACCCACAAAGTGCACTCCCCAAAATATTAAAAATTCTTCTTTTCTGTGTTTGTGTGCGCTTTAGCCGCACATATATATCAATATAACATAAATGGAGGAGAAAACTTTGTCCAATAAAAATAATATAGGGAAAGATCAAGAACCACTTCCTCCTAGTGCTGAAGCTGCTGCCACTATTCATGAGATAGACGATAAAATGGCATCAACGTCATCTGCCAAGGTTGATGCCCAATGTCAGAGAAGAGGGCATATAAAATCCCAAATGACAAAGTTCAGGAAAATGACCTTAAAAAAACATATAAATCATCTGAGGAGAAACGTAAACTTGCCAATAAGCCATTTACGACACGGAGTGGCAAGGAATGGCTAAGGTGTTTCCTTATGTTCATGAGTAGTGGTTCAGCTTCACATGACGATGGAAGCCCTCCTCCCACTAAAAAAATCAAACGAGTTAAGCTGGCAAAAGCACAGCGAAGAACTGTGCATTCTAAGAAGATATCACAAATCCTCAAGGAGAGTCCAAGTGTGGCGGCGGTTGTGATGCCTGACCTTCCCAACACTGGATGGGAAGAGGTGGCTCTTTTCACCATTTGCATACCCTCTGCAAGTGCTGAAAGGAGCACCCACACTCCACTTGCTGATATGCAAATTAAAGATGTCACTATTGAAGTACAACAGGATGAGGATACTAGTGTAGCTGGCGCTGAAGAGGAAGTTGGCAAGGAGGATTTTGATGGTGATGTGTTTTGTTTAAATCAGGCTCTGGGGGAGACAGCTGTTGTCCATGGGATGAAAAAGCCCATCACAGTCATGCCTGGGCAGAAGACGAAACATTCCACTTCTTTGGTCTGGCAATATTTCCATCCAAATCCGGACAACAACTGTCTTGCCATATGTACCGTATGTAAAGGTGAAATAAGTAGGGGTAGGGACGTTAACTCATAAAAAGTTACTGTCAAGTTCAGAAACTTTGGCTAAGACATTAAGCAGTCCAGGGACACCTAAATAGTAATACCTTTATCCTGTTGTATCCAAGTGCCTGCAAACCACACCGTCAACTCCCTCCTCGTCAATTTCCTCCAGGAACAGAAATAGTCCTGCAGGCCATGTCACTGGCATGACTGACTCTCCATCCGGGATTCCTCCGGAGGATCCTGCATTGCTACGCCTACTGCTGCTGCTGTTGCTGCTGGGAGTCGTTCAATATCCCAGAGAGGAAGTAGGAACACCACTACTTTTACTAAACAATTGACCCTCAAACAGTCCTTAGCGAGGAGGATGAAGTACGACAGCAGTCATCCTGAAGCAAAACGGAATAACTGAGGCCTTGACTGCTATGTTGGTGTTAGACATGCATCCGGTATCCATAGCCATACCGAGACTGTACAGAAACGCCAGAAAAAGTGTCCTCAGTGTCCAGAAAAATGCGGTTGTACCCAATGAATAAGGGGAATGGGTATGTAAAGCTGGCTGTCGGGATGAGTTCTGTCACAATACCGACAGCAACATCCCGATGGTTGGTATCCCAACAGGGGTAAGGTAAGTAAACTTACCCTCCCCCTTTTACCTCTAACCCTAACCCCCCCTTCTTGTAGCCAGCCCTAACCATCCCCATCCCACACCCTAACCCTCCCTGTTAGTGTCTAAACCTGAATTTCCCCCCTTTGTGCCTAAACCTAACCCTTCTCCCTTAGTGCATAACCCTAACCCCCCCATTGGTGCCTGACCCTAACCCTCCCCAAAACCTAACTCTTATTCCGCTAACTTACCTAAACCTAACCCTCCCCCCGTAGCTAACTCTAAGGGCAGCCCGGCTTACAGTACTTTCATTCGGGCATGCATCCTCCTGGATTCCGACATTGGGATTAAGATAGGTTTTGGTATTTTGACACCTATCTTAATTCCCTTGTCGGCCCCATGGCTGCCGGTCTCATAACTACATCCCAAATAAGGCACAGCAGAGGTTTCCATAACATAGTGATATTGAACCTTAAGAAACACTTTAAAAAAAGGAGATAGAAGCAACTTTTCCAGCATTGAGCTATAGCTGTTCATGCAGCAATGAGGATATGACCAAGAACATGTTCCTGAAAAGGTAAAACCTGGGAGATGAACAAAGCAACCTCAGGTGTAGGTGGTGAAACTTTATTAAAGTATGAACTTTAGTCCAGAAGCTGTGGAGAAGAGGACATGACCAGAAAATGTGGAAAATGTGCCCAACTTCACCACAGTTCCTCCAGTAATAATTAAATTATGCAGGCCAAATAGTATGCATGTGGTCTGGGGTGAGGTATAACCTATACAATAGTTTAATATGCATTTCAGAATGGTTTAAGCATCTGGACATACTGGGCCTGATTCAGAGCCGGACGCTCTGACAGAGCGCTCACTCTGAATGAGGACCGGACTTCTGTTTTTTTAGAGCGGCCTCCTGGCCATCACGACCATCGGGCTTGCGATGAGACCCTTGTGGTAGGATCTCATTGTCGCAAGCCCTAGAGTGCTTTTGGCTCTGACATCACTTGTGATGTCAGTGGGGTCAGCCCCAGACAGTAAGCTTTCCCATGGGATTGCCTCCATCTGGGCAGCCACATCCCCAGCCAGCCCACCAAAGAGGGTGTGCTGTCACTCAACATCGACAGCACGCCCCCTTTGGTACGAGACCCGGAGCGACGGATTGCTCGTCGCTATCCGGGTCTTGCGCATCTGGGTCTCTGTTTATAATCATTCTCACTTGTACTGTCATACCCAGGACTCAAACCTATCACCTCTTACATGGAAGTCAGACACCTTACACATGGAGCTATCTGCCCCAGAAATTTTTATAGCAGCCCTGAACACCGATTCCCGACCCAGGTGTTACCAGCACATCTTGAATAACCTTGTCAATGAGTTCTGCTCCCACCGCAGGATACATACACACATCTCCCTGCCGCTAATATTTGCTGCACATACTCTTTCTATACCTTCAATCAGTGATCAACCATTAGTCTCACACTGTATTTGGCAGTGATACCTGGATAACAGTGGTACAATGGGATCGGTACCCCTTCACCATTGTACGGGACAAATCAGAATTGTCATGGCCCTTCCCCATGAGTCCACACCCCTTTTTTTGGGAACACATTCTATGTCCCTATTTGAAAAATAGGAGGGTGACACTGCTCTTTCGGGCCTAGGGCACTAAAAAGTCTAGTTATGGATCTGTAGTTATATTTATTGCCATTGAGCATCAGTAGTGGTATGACCTAGATCAAGCTTTCAGTGGGTTTGGGAAGGGGAAAGAACTGGGAAATGAAGTTGAGAAAAGTAGAGCAACCGATAGGATATACCACCCTTCCCAGTACATGAAGCGAGCTTAGTATATTAATCTTGGGGAGGAGGACAAATTGGGCCTTCAGTGTGAACAACACTCCCAAACCAGTGGTTGGTTTGATAATATTTACATAGTATTTACATAAGTCATTAGAGAGGAGGGAATAATTATATTGTAGAAAAGATTATGAGAGAAGAGAACCATCAAGGAGATCTCCCAAAGTTCCAATGCCCCATAATTGCCACATCAACAAGTGTAGATCAGGGATCAATCTCAATAGTGCTAAAATAGAAATATTAGCAAATAGCAAAGACATTGCCCCTTGTTGGGATATTATCCTATCCCAGAACTTCAAGGACACTATTGAGGAGGACAGAAGAGAAAGGTGGTGAGGACATAGGCAACCAGGAAGACAGAAGATCAACCAAACAAAAGCCAATACAGAATGTATTTTCCAAAGTTACCCAAAACGTATTCCTAGGGGGACGTATCCAAACTCTAAGCTGAGTAAAGAGACAGGCATCCCAATATTTAATAAGATCAGGGAAAGTCACCATGCCTTTTAGTAAGGGACATTCTACAGCGCGCAATTTTGGGGGATTTATTCTTCCAAATGTATTTAGTCAGTATGGCCTAGGATTTATCTAAGTATCTTCTAGAAAATGCATATGGGATTGTAAAAAATAAATACATAAGTTTGGGGAGCAGTGACATTATAAAAGCAGCTAAACAGCCAGGCCTCGAGATACAGTATCATAGGAGGCCCAGGTTTTAGAAAGGGATATCATAGAAGGCCCAGGTTTTAGAAAGGGATGACAATTGCTTATGGACTGGAGTGATACTAACATAAAAAACCATCAACAAAGAGTCAAATAGAAGAAAGAAATTGATTGCCAATTATATTTAAATCTTGTGCGGAGTCGAAGTACAGTGTCCTCTGAGGTATTAATAGGTAAGGCTTCTGATTCAGAAGTGTTAAACTTGTAATAGGAAGCTCCACTATAACTAATAGACCATGTAAATAAGGCAATAAGACCAATGGCTCTGTAGCAAAAAGTAAAACAATCTGTGAAGTGACAAAGTTTATGAGTACAATTGCCAGCCATGACCCCTGGAAAGTCCCCATAGCAAGAGGTTACCCAGCACTGTTACCCATAGACTCAAATTTCTGCCACAATATATTAAGGGCAGCCTGAGTACGGGTCATGAGATTTTTTTGTAGTTGACTGCTATAGAGGAGAGATCCTTACCTAATGCCTTAGAGGGGTGGCATTTATTTACATTTTCAGTTTCCCGAAGATGGGCTTTTAAATCTAATTGTAATTGGGCATTTTAGTTAGCATCTGTTTAACCACTTAAATGACCATTTTTTTTCTAAAAACTGCTCAGGAATTGTAGTTTTTTTATGATGAAGTAGGTGAAGAACATCTATTTCAACTTATCCAATATAATTACATTAAATGTTTTTAATATTTGTAAAAAATAAATTTTTCAAATATCAGAACATCAGATCACAACCATCAGAACATCAGAAACATTTTGACCATCACAACTTTCCTTTTCACAGTGGCTTCAGGCACTAGGTACACTTTAGGGGGTGAGGGGGTTAATTTATTTTTTCCCAACGGCTGCTAATCTATTCAGTTGCTGGGTGGGGGGTCCTGCTGTGTTGACCGATCAGCAGTCATCGGCAGCATAGCAGACACTGGGGGAGGGTGCAGGCAAGCAGAGGGACCAGAAGGCAGAATACAGGAAGATTCTCTTCCTGCAGTCGCCCACACTGTTTATCAGACTGATTGCGTTATTGCGACCAGATCAGATATTACACAGCCTGGTGTGGTCGGAAAAATGCGACCATGCCAGGCAAGTGGTTAAATAGCTTTCAAACTACCACTTAAAGAGTGCACCAGAATTTAAATATGGATGTATCCGAGGTCAAGGTACAAAAAAAGACTATGGTCAAGATAATGGCATAGTGTCAATATCAGACAAAAGTTGGAGTGGAAGTCTTCAAATACATGGTGGCATTTTAGTAAGATAGAGGTCTTAAAAACACACTAGTGGAGCATGGTCAGACCAAGTAATTAAGAGAATAGAGATTGGCCTGGCTTGCTGTGACAGAACCAGATCAATCCTGGAAAAGAGGTTATGAACAGGAGAGAAAGCAGTATAGTCTCAAACCATTGGAGTTTGTGACCACCAAACATCATACAAATCAAATTGTGCTAGGAGATTACAGAATGCAAGGGAGGATTCAGCAATTCAGCAGGAGACAGAAGTAGAAACTGTAAATTATGTAATCTAGACAATTTAGGGTTGAGGACCAAATTAAATAACAATAAGTTGTCCCAGTTTATTTTTCTGTAGTTCCACCCACACCTTTATGATAAAGGAGATTTGGTTGTTGTTAGGGGAGTAAACAGACACGATGGTGACACACTTTTCCTACAGTAGGCCAATGTCAGGATGTGGTCTGAGATTGGCCGCTACTCACCTCTGCACCAGTGTCCTTGGGCTTAGGTGTTCAGTTGCTGGGAGTGGAGGTGAGTGGTGACTGAGTATTCTTCTGCTAGGGCTTCCGTGCGTGCGTACTGGTTCCCATGGTGGCAGACATGGGCGAAGCCATGTTGGTCCATATCATCTGATTAGTTTCTCCCAATGGGAGTCCTGCAGTCACTCAGCTGATCCTCTGATCCAATGCAATGACCAAATACCCAGGGGAATTTAGTCTGACTCCAGGAACAGAAAATTGCTGTACAACTTTGCTGTTCCAGTGACTGTGATACTTTCCGATTTTTCTCCATTTAGAATCTCCAGTGTGTTGTTTCAGCCCTCACAATGTCCTCCAGTGTTGCTTGTATCAGCTGCCATGCTGACTGCCAATGTGTCACTTCAGCTCTCTCACTGAACTCCAGTTTTTCATGTAACAGCTCTTGTGTTGTTTAATAGTGTGCTGTTCAGCTTCCCAGCTGCCTCCCTGTATTACATGTGTCAGCTTTCATGCTGATTACTAGTTTAGGTTTTAGGATGAATCCCTGTGTTACATGTGTCTACTCTTATGCTGATTACTAGTGTGCTGATCAGCTTCCATGATGATTCCTTATGTTACTTGTATCAAGCTCTCATGGTGATGTCTAATATGTCATGGTTCAATTGACATATTGATTGCTAGTGCTTTCTGGAACAATGGATGAGGGGGGTGAACCGCGCTCACTGGTATGGCTATAGGGTATGGGGAGAGGGGTGAGGGTGGGGGAAGGGGGGGTGTGGGGAGGGAGAGGGATGGAGAAAGGGATGTGTGTGTGTAAAGATGGGGGGGAGGGGGGGTTGGGGGAGGGAAAGTGCTGCGCCTGTGGTAGGAGGACCTGATCCTACCTGGATAATGGACAAATCATAGGGTGGTGAGGCGCGCTCTTATGTGGGGAGTGGGAGTGTGTGCTGCGTGTGAGTGTGTACGGAATGTCTAAAGGAGAGACTGAGTCGGTAAAGTTGGGTCACAACTCTTTATTTTGGTAGGCACAGTGCTGCTTGAGAATCAATAGACCCTGGGGTGTAAGGGGGTGTGGATAGATGCGTGCACAGGGGGGAAGTTGGGTGGGCCCTTTTAGGGGGCTCCTTACCGTGCAGTTCTCGACCAGCACGGAATCCCTGCTGGACCTTTGGTCAACAGTCTTATCGCCCGGCAAATGTGGTATGGAGGGTGTGGAGGCGGCGTCCCGCACAGTGTGCAACTTACCTACCGGTAGGTGCCTGGGATGGCGTTGCGATATGGGGATGATGGTATTCGGCAGTCTCTGGTTGTTGTGCAGCGTTGTGGTTGTGGACTGTTGTTTCTGTCCTGTATCTCTTGGATAGTTATGCCACATGTTGATGGTGATGGTGGTAGCATCCTTGATGGCAGACTGGAGATGTCTGCGTAGGCTCAGAGCCCACCCAACTTCCCCCCCGTGCACGCATCTATCCACACCCCCTTACACCCCAGGGTCTATTGATTCTCAAGCAGCACTGTGCCTACCAAAATAAAGAGTTTTGACCCAACTTTACCGACTCAGTCTCTCCTTTAGACATTCCGTACACACTCACACGCAGCACACACTCCCACTCCCCACATAAGAGCGCGCCTCACCACCCTATGATTTGTCTTTCTGGAACAATCCCTGTGTTTCTCTGACCAAGTCCTCAACTGGATCTCTAGCAATTCTCAGTACACTCCTGTGTCTACATTTCCCTGTGTTTCTCAGAGCAAGTCTGCATCTTGATCTCTAGCAATTCTCAGTGCACTCCTGTATCTACATTCCCTGTGTTTCTTGGAACAAGTATGCATCTGGATCATCTCCAGTAACTATCTCGATTTTAGTGTTTCCTAGTGTTACTATATTTCTATGGTTCCAAGGAATAACTCTCTCTAATATAGTTTTGGGTCTTCCTGACTTTCACAGGTACCTGTACAGAGGGCAGTGACAATCTCACTTGGTGCAGCAAAACCACAATCCTAACTGAGGGGTCACTGGTGAAGACCACAACATGAGTTAGACTCTGTGCCTCTGGGTAGGTCTAGCCAAACCTGGGTTTGGCTGCAATAGGAAGATTTAGTCTCTGTCACTCTCCTAGTTGTTCCCTAGCCACTCTAACCCCCTGGCTCTTGTCCTCACCTGAGGAACTTCCCATATGGATTGTGACAGTTTGAACAGCCAACATGCAAACCACCAGGATTCAGGTGGAAGCAGTTTCTCAAAACCTACACTTTCGAGTGAATACTCGGGAAACAACTCAGCAATTCATGAGACAGCAGCTGCAATAACTTTCTGGTCAATTGAAGATTATTCATTATGTTCTTGCTGCTTTGACTCTAGTCATATTACAAGTGCTGCCTGTGAATTCTCCTGTGTCTTCTTCTCCGAAGTTCTTTTCTCAAGTTCTAACTACTCCTACAGAAGATCATTTTTCTGTGTCTACTAGTCATCCTCTCAAGTGTTCTCTGGCCTTCCAGTTATTTGATATTTGTAGCCTAGAACATTTCAAGAGTTTCTACTGGTTTCTTGAACAACTACAAAGTCTCCTACCCAAATTTTTTCAAGTTATTCCCAAGCTTTCTAGTGCTACTCCTGACTTGACCAACATCTATTCCAAGCAAACTAAAGTAAAGCTCTTAGAACCTTATTCAGAGTCGGTCAAATCGGCCGCTCGGTTGTATGGGAAAAGGGGCCGTATATGCAAATGATTCCCTCGCAAGTTGCGTCCCTAAGTTCGGATCGGTAGCTGGCCGACCAAGGGGAGGAAGCGGTCGGAAGACAAAAAAATACGCCCCCTTCTCGTACGCATTACACATCATCTCCGGGCATATAAGGATTAATCGAGACCATCAGGTACCATCGGAACTGGTCGTAGAGCTTAAGGTTGACCATAC
Source organism: Taudactylus pleione (assembly GCA_031769625.1). NCBI lineage: Eukaryota > Metazoa > Chordata > Amphibia > Anura > Myobatrachidae > Taudactylus > Taudactylus pleione. The sequence goes on along the minus strand of JAUIMM010000092.1, from coordinate 6,059,051 downwards.
CCTCTCTTAAGCTCTACGATCATGTCAGTGTAAAAACCTCCCATGTCACATGTGCCATGACGCTACTTTGTTAATTATGCACTCCCATAAACTGAATGCACTCCCATAAAATGCTGTTTGCATAATTAGGCACGCCTGCGTTCGGATCTCCACTCCCCCGTTTTCAAGCACCTTCCCCTGTTACCACCCACAAATGCCTCAATCTGTCACTCAAACTACCGACCTGGCTGTGTTCAAGGAGAGAGAAATTTCTGATCATAGCGGCTAGTTTGCGCACGCGCATTGCAAACTTTACGCATGTGCAGTATAGCGAACATCGGTGGCGTACGACCGTGCGGCCGCTTCGACCGACTCTGAATGAGGTCCTTAATGCTCAGCAAATTCACCAGGGAGCAGATAAATGCATGAAAAACCAAACCTTTGTAATCACAGGGGTTTTGGAGTCCATTAAGAATTATGAAGCCAAGTTATTCATCGAGAGCTATGGGGGCATAGTTACTGGAAATAGCAGCAGAAAGACCAACTATCTTATCATGAGCCGCTTTGGTGGAGAATCCAAGCAAGAGAAAGCAGTGAGTCTTGGGGTCAAGTTTATTGATGTGGATGGCTTGTTTAGATTAATTGACGTCTCATCTATTCCTAAAGATATTTCTATTCCTGCTCCTGAGCATAATTCTACTTCCCAGGATTCTTTTAACACTCCTGCATATATTCTTTTTGATGGAGACATGACTCAATATTATGCACTACTTGAACAATATATGGTCTTAATGGAAGCTAATCCTTCATGTGGTATTACAACCTCCAAACTTGTTAACTTCCTTCTTCTTAACTTCAGAGGAAAAGCATTAGAGTGAGCTAATCTACTCACAGAGTCCAAATACCATATACTTTCTAATCTGGGGGCTTTCAGTATGGCTCTCTATGAAGAATTTTCTCCCTCCAACTTCCGGTACCTCCTCTGATGAAATTTCTAGTGCAAGTTTACCACCCTCAGGCATTAAACTCAGATACACTACTTTACTCCCTTCTCAAGATTGTACAGTACAGGATAGATCAGTCCAAAAGAAGAAATCTCGAATGAACATTAAGAACCAACAATCTGACACTATCAGAGTTGGTTATGCTTCCCTCTGTTCACCTCCAGAGTCCTCCATGATTCCTAGTCATATCAATTCTTCCATTCTTCCATTAGATTTGGACTTGGAGTAAGAATTCAATCCTACATAAGGCAATGTCCAATTTCCTGATGATTCTCTGTTGTCTGAGCCTATTCTTCTGAGCCATATATTCCCTCAGGAATTACCTATGAGAACTATTACTGTTCAGAAGAAAAATCCATCCTTTCGTTCTAGATATCAACCGAAGATTGGTAAATCTACAAGTTCCTCATATCGAGTCTGAATTATTATTTTTTTTCTGGTTTCTCAAGTTTTGAGTTCTTGGAGTTTTTTTCTGAAGATTGATAATCTACAAGTTCCTCATACTGAGTCTGACATATTTTTCAGTCTTTCTGTTGTCTCAAGTTTTGAGTTCTTGAAGTTTTTATAGTGCACTTCCTAGGTGCCTGGAGTCCACCCTGAAAGGGGGGGTACTGTCAGGATACGGCCTGGGATTGGCTGCTACTCACATCTGCACTGGCATCCTTGGGCTTAGGTGTAGAGTTACTGCTAGTAAAGGTGAGTGGTGACTGAGTATTCTCCCCAGGGTCTGCTAGTGCTTCCATGTCTGCATCTTGGTTCCCATGGTGGCGGGCATGGGCACAGCCATGTTGGTCCATATCACCTGATTAGTCTCTCCCAATGGTAGTCCTGCTGTCACTCAGCTGATCCATGATCCAATGACCAGCTACCCTGGGGTATTTAGTCTGACTCCAGGAACAGGAAATTTCTGTTCAACTTTGCTGTTCCAATGACTGTGATACTCTCTGGTGTTTCTCCATGTAGAATTTCCAGAGTGTTGTTTCAGCCCTCACACTGTCTTCCAGTGTTACTTGTATAAGTTGCCATGCTGACTCCCAGTGTGTCACTTCAGCTCTCTCACTGAACTCTAGTTTTTCATGTAACAGTTTTGTTCAGCTTCCCAGCTGCCTCCCTGTGTTACATGTGTCAGCTTTCATGCTGATTACTAGTTTAGCTCTCAGGCTGAATCCCTGTGTTACATGTGTCTACTCTTATACTGATTACTAGTGTGCTGATCAGCTTCCACACTGAGGACCTCATTCAGAGTCGGTCAAAGCGGCCACACGGTCGTACGCCACCGATGTTCGCTATACTGCACATGTGTAAAGTTCGCAATGCGCATGCGCAAACTAGCCGCTATGATCAGAAATTTCTCTCTCCTTGAACACAGCCAGGTCGGTAGTTTGAGTGACAGATGGAGGCGTTTGTGGGTGGTAACAGGGGAAGGTGCTTGAAAACAGGGGAGTGGAGATCCGAGCGCAGGCGTGCCTCATTATGCGAACTGCGTTTTATGGGAGTGCATATGGATTATAGGAGTGCATAATTAACAAAGTAGCGTCATGGCATATGTGACATGGGAGGTTTTTACTCTGACATGATCGTACAGCTTAAGAGAGGGTATGGTCAACCTTAAGCTCTATGACCTGTGCCGATGGTACCCGATGGTCTTGATTAATCCTTATATGCCCAGAGATGACGTGCAAAGCGTACGAGAAGGGGGTGTATTTTTTTGTCTTCCGACCGCTTCCTCCCCTTGGTCGGCCAACTACCGATCTGAACTTAGGGACGCAACTTGCGAGGGAATCATTTGAATATCCGGCCCCTTTTTCCGTACGACCGTGCGTCCGCTTCGACCGACTCTGAATGAGGTCCAGATTTCTTATGTTACTTGTATCAAGCTCTCATGCTGATGTCTAATATTTCATGGTTCCATTTACATATTGATCGCTATTGCTTCCTGGACCAATCCCTGTGTTTCTCAGAGCAAGTCTGCAACATGGATCTCTAACAATTCTCAGTACACTCCTGTGTTTACATTTCCCTGTGTTTCTCAGAGCAAGTCTGCGATTGGATCTCTATAACTTCTCAGTACATCCCTGTGTCTACATTCTCTGTGTTTCTCAGAGCAAGTCTGCATCTGGATCTCTAGCAATTCTCAGCACACTACTGTGTCTACATTCCTTGTGTTTCTCAGAGCAAGTCTGCATCTGAATCATCTCCAATAACTATCTAAATTCTAGTGTTTCATAGTGTTAATATATTTTTAGGGTTCTCTCTAATATAGTTTTGGGTCTTACTGCCACTCCCAGGTACCTGTCCAGAGTGCTGCAACCTGCTCACTTGGTGGAGGTTTCAAAGAGGATAAGTGAGTATCCTGGAGCGCAAATAAATGAGTCCATTGTGTATGAAAAGTGGACAGTGTTAATCTACACTTATTATGGGAGTTTAACTGCTTAACACTCATAGAAATAATTCTAACCTATAACAAAGAATTACAGTACACATAAAGATAAACATGCACAAAGTACGACAAGAATGAAAGTGAAATAACATGATATTGAATCCCAATAAGCAATGAGAAAATATGGAAAGCATACCCACCACATCTGAAAATGACAGTGATACTTATACAATAGAACTCTAAGGCAGTTCCCATAACAGGAGAAGATAAAAAAACAGAAATAAAACAGGGAAAGGGAAAATAAAAATAACCCTGTGTATCAGGTCTCGGCATTTACTGCATGGAAAAAAATGCAGTAATGGGGGAAAAAGAGTGGGGAAAGTAGCACTAGCTCCACCACCCATAATTATCTACAACAAGCCTTAGTAATCACTGATAGAAAGCAAATAGAAAAAAAATCTACATTAATAATCTATAATAGAAATTACAGCAGTTTGAATATCATAATAGTACCAATGGTATCAAGAACAATGACAGGCAATAAACAAAGCCAAAATAAACAGCTAACCTCAAGCGAAAGGAATAAAAATCCAACAGTATCTTAAGTCTCGGTGCAAGAGGTAGTAGTCCAAAGGCAAATGGAAGAGTCCTGGAATGCATGACCAAGAGGCAATCATAGAAAAGGACGAACAGGCACAAAGTCAGCATTTTGACCAGTCAGAACGATCCACAGGATTACCTCGCTTTGCAGCAGATAGCAGGGGAATATCCCAATTTAAGAGGAGCTTAGCTACGACATCCAAGGAATAAATGGTATATGAAGATACCTCATATTGAACAAACAACATAACGGGGAATCTCCATTGGATGATATTTCTTCAGCATGTAAAGCTGTAGTGAAATGAGCTGTTACCAAATAGTTGTGCATCCCCCTTTTGAGGTCCAAACTATTAGTGCAGATGCCGATGGCAATCAGATGAGATTTGACTTCTTGGATAGTGGCATTGAGGTAATTGAAGTGTTCAGTCCAAAAGGCTGAGAGCACTTGACAGAGGGTCTTGACAGTAAATGGGGCTTAAGAGTTGCAATCCACCCCATCACCTAAAAGATGGCTCAAGGTGCCCCCTGGTGATGTACAGGCCTCAGAGAATGAAGGGGCATGACTGAGACTATTTCAAGCCAGCAAACTTCACTGGAGCTGGTATGGGAACCTTAGACCTTCTGGAATTTATATTTGACAAAAAATACAATAAAAAACCACTAGCAAGAGACCCAAATCAGATTCAAATAGGGACTAGTACCACACAGTTAAAGGAAAAGCAGGACATCTTCTTCCAGGAGATAAGAGTACAGATGAATAGTGTTCATAAAAAGGAGCTATTTATGGCAACAGCAGAGAGAAAGCAGATCACATCCTGGATGCAATTAGGGTTATCCAGTACTAGATAGATAACTGTATATAGCACTAGTGTCCTGGGGCCTCCAGACAAAAGCTTCAGAGAGATAATTACTCTGGCTGCCAAGTGAGAGGAGGATTAATGTGCCAATGACATCTTGGAGAACCTATGGAGCCACCAGAAGCCACCATCATGCTGCATCCAGGACTTGCCACAGAACAGCAGGAGAAGGGAACCGGAGCAGACAGCATCCAGCAGCCAGGACTCCAGCAGTGATGCATTTGATGTGTTTGGGCAGCAGGTAAGGGAAATTTGGTAGGGAAATGCAGAGACTGGAGCCTGGTGTCACAGGCCATGGTAACTTTTAGATCCATAGACCAGAGAAGTTCATGGGAAGGGAGCAAAGGGGACCACTGACAAACCTCAATATGCTGATATGGGACAAGAAGCGGCTGCAGCTCCCGGGGACAAAACAAAGACAATCTCGTCAGAGCCCCATAGAGACACGTCTGCCCCCCAAAAAATGTCACGGCCAAAGGTTGTTTTTTTTTGATGAATTCATAAGAAAAAAAAATTATTTCCAGGATCCCAGAACTACTGTTTCACAGACTAAATATTAAAGAACAAAAATAGGTATAACATATTTTAGCTTAACAAAGCTAGCCAAAGTTTCAAAACCATTTTAAGTACTTGCATTTTGCCTTCCAATATAGTTATGAATTTCTTATAGAGGATAATGTCACCAAGGTGTAATAAGGTTTGCTCACTGCATTGAATGATTTTTTTCAAGCTCTGGCCCATTGGCAAAACAGCATGAGTAATGAGTTTTCTCCCATGTTTATGTATTTTTTTTCATTAGTAAATCCATATCAGTTATCCTGTAAGATGATTTTTGTATTTTTCCAAAATAACATTATAATCAACCCAGTCGCATTCCTGAAGATAGAAAGTATAAGCTAAGTTTAAGTACTCGCTGAGGTGTCATGTATCATATAATCGAAATCTTACTGGGTGTTTATATCATAGTAGTATATTTCTATACCTTTTATTAATCTGAAATATTGTGCTCCAAGTCAAAATTAAAGGGTTTAGTTGTTTATGTAAAGTTACAATTTGAATAAAAAATTAGAGATGTGTGCTGACCCCCATGTTTTGGTTTTTCATCTGCATTCATCTTTGTGTTTTTTAGTTTTGGTTTTGCAAAACCAACCTTAAGTGTTTTGGTTTTGGATCTGGGTTTATTTAAAAAAAAATGATAAAAAGTTTTTAAAAACAGCTAAAATCATGTAATTTTTGCAATCCAAAACCAAAATTTGGATTTAACAACTGAATTAGAACTGCGGGAAGATCGGAATCGCAACTCGGATCTGTCCGGATCTTCTCAGGAAATCAGAACTGCTACACGGATCTGTCTGGATTCATGAAACTCGTGTGGATTTGGATATCTGGAAAACTGAACTTCACATCTCTATACAGAATATTCACGTATATGCAGAATATGTATTTATTTATTTATTAACAGTTATTTATATAGCGCACACATATTCCACAGCGCATTTTGCACATTTATCTAGTGGAATTTAGTCTAAAGTACTTTTAGTCCACTGTTAATCATACTACACAGCATAATGAATTGCCTTTTTTCCTCCCAGCTATTTTTGTAGACTAAATTAAATTAAATGCCAATTTACAAACACAGCACATGAAAATGCAAACATGGAATGCGAGAATTGTATTGCCAGAGGCCCAGAACTTTGTTCTCGAAATGACCTGTTCTGGAGCACTATTTAGTTTGTGTGAAATTTTGCTCTGGTTTCTTTTGTAGCCATCTGACATGATCAACAAACCCAGGCATAGACCAGGCACCAGCCCTGGCTCCAGATTATAGTCCAGGTCCACTGCAACACTAAGCAGTAAAACAGCTTTACCCAGCTTGGTATATTGCAGCCTATTGAGAACGTTATTATGCCCACTCCCAGGTTTTAGCCACATACCTGATCCTCATCTGACCACATCCTTCTGTGGCTACACACTCATTGGTCTTTTACGTTGTGGATATGGTACCTCACCCATTGGTGTTGCTATATAAATAAAACCTCTGCACACCAGAAGCAATAGAAATCAAAGTCATAAATGTCTTCTGTTCAGTTAGTTACTTTAATAAAGTAAATAAACACATTCAACATTGCAAAAATAAAAATATTTTTTTTTATAAAAGCAGACCATTGTAATGGCTATGTCTGTAGCCGGTAATCTTACATTAGTCCAATCCCTAATCCAATTTGCATGTGTACAATGATCAGTGCAATTATCTTTGAACTAATTCAACTAATGTCTTAAAGCATTATTGCTTCCACTTGACACAAATCTGTTATCTGGGAATTAACAACATAATAGTTATGTTTTATCCATAATATACAGTGCATCTGGAAAGTATTCACAACGCTTCACTTTTTCCACATTTTATTATGTTACAGCCTTATTCCAAAATGGAATCATTCATTTTTGTCCTCAAAATTCTACACACAATACCCCATAATGATAATTTGTAAAATGTTTTTTTGCAGTTTTTTGCAAATTTAATTATAAAAGAAAAAATTAAGAAATCACATGTACATAAGTATTCACAACCTTTGCTCAATACTTGTTGATGCACCTTTGGCAGCAATTACAGCCTCAAGTCTTTTTGAATATGATGCCAGAAGCTTGGCACACCTATCTTTGGGCAGTTTCACCCATTCCTCTTTGCAGCACCTCTCAAGCTCCATCAGGTTGGATGGGAAGCGTCGGTGCACAGCCATTTTCAGATCTATCCAGATATGTTCAATCGGATTCAAGTCTGGGCTCTGGTTGGGCCACTCAAGGACATTCACAGAGTTGTCCTGAAGCCACTCAATTGATATCTTGGCTGTGTGCTTAGGGTCATTGTCCTGCTGAAAGAGCGCTCTGAAGCAGGTTTTCATCCAGGATTTCTCTGTACATTGCTGCATTCATCTTTCCCTCTATCCTGACTAGTCTCCCAGTTGCTGCCACTGAAAAACATCCCCCCAGCATGATGGTGCCACCACCATGCCTCACTGTAGGGATGGTTTTGGCCTGGTGATGAGCGGTGCCTAGTTTCTTCCAAACATAACACCTGGCATTCACACCAAAGAGTACTTTTCTTTTGTTTCGCATGACCTGAGAGTCCTTCAGGTGCATTTTGGCAAACTCCAGGCAGGCTGAAGTGTGCTTTTTACTAAGGAATGGCTTCCGTCTGCCACTCTACCATACAGGCCTGATTGGTGGATTGCTGCAGAGATGTTTGTCCTTCTGGAAGGTTCTCCTCTCTCCACAGAAGAATGCTGAAGCTCTGACAGAGTGAACATCGGCTTCTTGGTCACATCCCTGACTAGGGCCCTTCTCTCTCGATCACTCAGTTTAGACGGCTGGCCTACTCTAGGAAGAGTTCTGGTGGTTCTGAACTTCTTCCATTTATGGATGATGTAGGCCACTGTGCTCATTGGGGCCTTCAAAGCAGCATATATTTTTCTGTACCCTTCCGCAGATTTGTGCCTCGAGACAATCCTGTCTCGGAGGTCTACAGACAATTCCTTGGACTTCATGCTTGGTTTGTGCTCTGACATTCACTGTCAAGTGTGGGAACTTATATAGACAGGTGTATGCCTTTCAAGATCATGTCCAATCAACTGAATTTACCACAGGTTGACTCCAATTAAGCTGTAGGAACATCTCAAGGATGATCAGTGGAAACAGGATGCACCTGAGCTCAATTTTGAACTTCATGGCAAAGGCCATGAATACTTATGTACATGTGATTTCTTAGTGGTTTATTTTTTTATTGAATTTGCAAAAATCTCAAAAAAAAACTTTTTACATGTTGTCATTATGGGCTATTGTGTGTAGAATTTTGAGGACAAAAATGAATTTATTCCTTTTTGGAATAAGGCTGTAACATAACAAAATGTGGAAAATGTGAAGTGCACTGTATATGGTATCTGCATATTAATAACTCAAACCAGGTGTCAGTACACCATACTTTTCACTCTTATAGCATCAATAGTGATGGAAGTAAATCCCAACACTTGGACATATTATTTTTTCTGACACAAATATGATATCTAGGCAGGTGGTGTTATTTCACAGATTTTTTATGCATAACGTAATTTGCTATGCATTCATGTAATGTGTATAGATTTGTTATCTCAAAATTAAATGTTGACATTAAAGACCAATGCATTTGGAAACAATTGGGTCTTTACTTTTCTTGCGCTGATAAATTGATAAAAAAAAATTGTGAAATTCAACATTGTTCTTGACATTTTGTTTTTCACGTTTTTATTTAGCATTGAAATTATATTAATAAAACCATTTTTTTTTTTAAAAATCCTAAACATATTTACATTTTTAATTAATATTGTAAACATTATGGGCCTCGTGCAGTTGAATTCAATTTACGGTAAAACTCAGACATACGTTGCATCTGGAAAATGTGTATATTTTATGTAGTTTACAGGGAATGTAGTTTAAATCCTAGTTGTAGAGATGCCAGTGCTCAGAATGCCAGCGAAGGAATCCTGACACCAGTCAGAATCCCAAAGGTAAGTAATGGGGTTAGATTTAGGCTGCAAGGGAGAGGGTTAGGTTTAGGCTGTGGGGAGGGAGGGTTAGGTTTAGAGGAAGGGGTAGGTTTAGAATATTTACCGACAGCTGTCACTATCCTAACCTTGTTGGGATGCCTGTGTCGTGATTCTGACCTCCGGGATCCTGAGCACATGCTTCCCATACCCAACCCATTTACAGAGCTACATGTATCTTAAAATATACTAGCGGAAGCTATGTGTAAAGCACTGATAGTAGCTTATATTAAGTCTCTAGCACACAGGTGCATCTAAATCCCCACCCCCAGGTGATTGCGGTAGGCTTCAGTATGACTGCAAAGAGACATTTATATAATGGATTGATGGAATGTATAGGACAGCGATGGCCTAAGCATACTGTAGTTGTTCAAATAGTGGAAGTTCTCAGTCAAGTCAACTTGTCAAGCATATCTTATGTGTTCTACAAATAGTACCCTTGTAAGTATTTCCATTCCGCAATATTTGAAAGGTTCCATTAACTTATAGTATGATAACATCACTAAAGTGGCATACTCCCTTGACATTAGCCAGGTGTCCAACTATACAGAAATGTTTGGCTGTGACTTTAACCATACAGCAATTAGTTTTTAACACGCACAATGTAGCAGATGAAGCACCATGGAACTTGGCATGAGAAAAAGTCGTAGCCGATGCACTATAGCACATCTTACACAGAATCAAACTAAGTTGCACACAGATGTACAAATGTTGAAAATCAAATTTGGAAGCAGAGAGAGGCAATTTTAGTGAGCATTCCTGGGTGGAAAAAGAGGGTTAGCTAGCTAGACATGGGCTTGTTGACAACTTGTCTTTTTATGCAGTTGCACTGATTTCACCAGGGCAATGTTGGTTATTGGAATGTGGAGGTCTCCTAGAGGTCCAAACGCTGGAGCGGTTAGTTTGAGTACTGGATGTCGTGACTGTTTCATATGCCATACAGAATAGTAGAAAGTTGGCTCAATATGCAGTCATCGTATATGTGTGATTGCAGCGAGTATGAATTCATGTTAAGACAGTTTAAATAGTAAGCAATGAAGTGGACTCAGTTCCACTAAGAAATTCATTGTGGCATTGAACGATTGACATTATGGCATGCAACCCCAATATTGCCACTCTCAACCTATATCATTCATCTCAATCTATATGGGAATTACACTTACACATTCTTAATGTCAATACAGATATGTGACTTTTATGCAAAACATTTGAACTTATACCTAACTACTATACTGTATATCACCAAAGGCTGGGATCTGAGTACATTTTAACAGCTAAACTCCACTTTAGCACCAATTCCTTAAAATGTCACATTAGTAGATATAGAGCTGACCAGAGTACTGAATTATTGGGTTCACCATTATTATTATTTTGTTTGTGAACATTAAATGATATACAGTACTGGACATCATTGACCTCGACATAGTTTAAAGCAATTGGCACTGGGTCACATTTGGAGTTTGGGTATCACTTTTGCACTTTTTTAGATCTCTTTGGCCCGTATTCAATTTGAGGTGAAAAGTCCAGACTTTTCGCCTGCTGGACTTTTTACCTCCTTCGCCTGTTTTCCAGGCGGAAAAGTGTACCCGTATTTAATTCCAAAGTAGGCTATATCAGGAATAGGTGAAACTTTGATCGGTGAAAAAATACGGGAATTTATGGGAAATAATTGTAGGACCCCCCTAAAGATGTCTAGACCTGGGGGATCACTATGGGTACCCCTGTTTTTGCCTGCAAAAGAAAGTCGGGTTTCTAAATAGCTGTGGCAGGTGTTTTTTACCCGACATTGAAGAAGTGATGCAGAAGAGCACTTAGCTTTTTTTTTTCATTTTTAAAAGTGGTCCCATCAAATTTGGGGTATATGAAAATGGGTACTAGCATATTTTTAAGTCCCTAAAGTAATTTTTTTAAAATTCTGCAAAAAAACCCACCTGCTGCTAATAGCCTATTCTAGAAAACACCTGCCGCATACTTACAGAATACCCCTAAACCTATTTCGCTATTTTTAAAGACTGTTCCCCTATTTTTTTTTCACCCCAATCCTTAATATGATTTTTTTGGGGTGTCCCGATTTTTTTTTAAAACTTTATTTTGCACATTTCGTTTTAAGGGGGCATTCCCAAAGGAGCAGGCTATTTTTTTTAAGCCTGCACCCCTAAACTCCAATTCTGCATTTTTTTCACCTGCTAAAGGCTGGTGAATATTTATTCCCGTTTTGTTACACTGACTTTTCGCACTGGCGAAAAGTCAATGTAATTGAATACGAGGATAATTGAAATAGGCAAAAATATACGTCATCGGCAATAAATTATCGCCGATTCCAACATTTCACCTCAAATTGAACAGGGCATTTGTGTTTGTGTACACATTATGATGACTAGTATATAAAACAAAACCCAATATGGGGGCTAATATGTAATACAGTCAGGTTTCTTACATAGCGAATCTTAATATGGCATTTGGTATACAATACATGGTTCAATGTGAAGGCTAGTGTACAAACATGGATTTAGTTAGGTAAAGAAATTGAAAAAGAAAAGACATAGACCAATAGTATTCAAGTGAACCACAATACCATTGGATACCACTGATGTGAGTTGACAAACAGCGAGGGATCCCTTAGCACAAGCTGCAGCCAGTACCAAACTATAACATTATAAAAGGAAGACCACTGTATAGGGTCAGCATTGCCGTAATGGGAACCGGACCCAATCTGGTCAACACAGGGCTGAATTTGGTAAGGAAATTGGACGAGAAAAGAAAATGTGGCCCCATGGTTAATAGCACTGAGGCTTATCCGAACCTCTTTGGCTGTTGATGGATGGAGCATTACAGATGTGCCCAGCTAGTTTGGTGCTCCATATGCTATATAGCGCGCCCCGCAAGGCACGCCACACACCACGCCATGAGTCGCGCCACACAGAAAGTTTCATAATGCAGCGTAGCATAGCACTGGAAAAGTCATAACGTGTAATACAACTTTTTGTCCACCAGATGTCACTTTTCCTAAACTACACAGTGCATGCATCTGATGTCCAATGCATGTTCTGTATCACCGCCCGATGATTGGCTGACAGAAGCGGTGATTTGGTACACTATATAGTACTAGAGAGTTTTCCACATGGAATCAGGAATGTATAATAAAGCGGTAGAAGGATGTCTAACAAAGTTTGAAATCATTATGCTCTGTATTACACACTGACTGTGCGGTTGAAATTGCACACTTGTGCCAATGTAAGTACTGTCTGCACTGTCCCAGACTTAGACATTGTAGTGATTTCATTACTTTAGGAACTACTATATTAATGGGGTGAGGCGTGTGGCCTAGGGGGCTAATGCCTAGTCTCACTGCTTCTCCCATCTTCTTTTCCCGTGGGTTCGAGACCTTGAAAATATAGTGTTTTTTATTTTTAAATCTTCACTTATTCAGTATTCAATACATGTGGAGGGGTTGCAATGGAATTTCTGGTGCATGCCCAGTGGAACCAAGCCATACAGTACACCATGTAGTGCTACAGTATGCCAGCCATGGCATATGGAAGATCAAAGCACTGCGCATGCCCAGTGGGTCAGGAGTCAAACACAGTGAAAGTGGGATGTCTGTATTACAGTACATACTTTAGAGCATAAACTTGCGTCAATGTCGGCGCTGTCCCAGACTAGGACACTATAGTGATTTCTCATGACCAGTAACTGGTAGTAGGCTCTGTTTAAGAGAGAGGTCTCTCCATTACAAACTGATTGTGCATTTAAAGTGCAAACTTGAGTCAATGTCTGCATGGTTGGCACTTTGGTGGCTGTCATTCAGCTCTGAGGGTTTACAAATTGGATCTCTGGTGCATGCCCAGTGGAGGGGTTGCAATGGGATTTCTTGCACATGTCCAGTGGAGCCAAGTCATACAGTACACCATGTTGCGCTACAGTATGCCACCGTATGGAATATCACAGCACTGCACATGCCCAGTGGGTCAGGAGTCAAACGCAGCAAAAGTGGGATGTCTGTACTACAGTTCAAACTTTAGAGCACAAACTTTCATCAATGTCAGCACTGTCCCAGACTAGGACACTATAGTGATTTTTCATGACCAGTAATTGGTAGTGGGCTCTGTTTGAGAGAGAGGTATCTCCATTACAAACTGACTGTTAAAGTGCAAACTTGCATGAATGTCTGCATGGTATGTGCTGTGGTGGCTGTCAGCAAGCTCCGAGGGGTTACAAATTGGATCTCTGGTGCATGCCCAGTGGAGAGGTTGCAATGGGATTTCTGGCACATGCCCAGTGGAGCCAAGCCATACAGTACGCCATGTAGCGCTACAGTATGCCAGCCATGGCATATGGAAGATCACAGCACTGCACATGCCCAGTGGGTTGGGAGTCAAATGCAGCGAAAGTGGGATGTCTGTATTACAGTACATACTTTAGAGTGAAAACTTGCATCAATGTCGGTGCTGTCCCAGACTAGGACACTATAGTGATTTCTCATGACCAGTAACTGGTAGTGGGCTCTGTTTGAGAGAGAGGTCTCTCAATTACAAACTGACTGTGCATTTAAAGCACAAACTTGCATCAATGTCTGCACAGTTGGTGCTGTGGTAGCTGTCAGCCAGCTCTGAGGGGTTACAAATTGGATCTCTGGTGCATGCCCAGTGAAGGGGTTGCAATGAGATTTCTGGTGCATGCCCAGTGGAGCCAAGCCATACATTACGCTATGTAGCACTACAGTATGCCAGCCATGGCATATGGAATATCACAGCACTGGGCATGTCCAGTGGGTCGGGAGTCAAACACAGTGAGATTGGGATGTCTTGCTATGACAGGCTTGTGGAAAAGCGGTTAGGTGTTCTGTCTCTCTAGCTGCCTATCCCACCTGTTCTAGACCTTAATATTTTTTTTTAATTCTTCACTAGTTCAGTACTGTTATCCAACTCTTACTAAACTCAATACATTATATATACTAGATGTGCCCAGCTACTGTAGTTTGTTGCTCCATACGCCATGTAGCACCTTGCTAGTCACACTATGCAGTTGAGTCTCATAGTACTGCACATGCCTAGTGGAGCTGATCTGGATTGAAAGTGCAGTCAGCACTACTGTACACTTACTGTATGCACTGCTAGTTGTATACAACAGGTTCGACTGTGGGTTTGAGGTTTAGTAATCGGCCATGGCTTGCAAGATTGGCCCCCCATCACCTACCTCTGGTTCTTCATCTGGTTCTTGGCCTGTAAAAATAAAGAAACATATAACTTTACTGGAAAAAAAACAAAAACACAAGGACAGAAATAATTAGTGTGTAAGGAGAAGAGGTTGGAGATGCGTCTTTAGTGTACGAGAGAGAGAGAGAGAGAGAAAAGGAGATACAGTAGAGAGATAGAAAGATAGAAGACAATGTACTGTAGTGTACACTACTGTACTTACATGGCCTAGCAAGGTCACTAGGCCCGGCTGGGGAGGGCTGAGACCCTTCAATGTCTTGCACTGTGGAAAAAAAATGTATTTTAGCCTCAAAACAATGCGGAAAAATTTAAATAATTTCAGCCTGACAGTACTATTACTACAGTATTATTACACTTTACTGACAGTATGCACTTACAGGAAAAAAACAAAAACACAAGGACAGAAAGAATTAGTGTGTAAGGAGAAGAGGCTGGAGATGCATTGATAGACGTCGAGAGAGAGAGAGAGAGAGAGAGAGAGAAAAAAAAAGTAGATAGAGAGATAGAAGACAATGTACTGTAGTGTACACTACTGTACTTACATGGCCTAGCAAGGTGACTGGGCCCAGCTGGGGAGGGCTGAGGCCCTTCAATGTCTTCTACTGTGGTAAAAAAAACATGTCATTTTGACTCAAAACAATGTGGAAAAATGTCAATAAATTTAGCCTGACAGTACTATTACTACAGTATTATTACACAGTATTATTATTTATTGTTAGCGTTCATCCAAATCGTCTAGCGTGTAAGCCCCTTAAGACAGGTCACCGAAACATACTGTACAGTACTGGCAAATAAAAAAAAACCCAAAGACAGAAATAATTCCCTGTAGTTGTTGATTGGCATAATATTTTATCCATAAAGCAAAAAGATAATGCAAATGCTACAGAATCTTATGGATGACCTTAAGGAGAATTTGAAAACAAGAGTTCAGACCTCTATTCCAAATTAGAGAGGGATTACGGTAGATGCCCTTAGGGAATCAGCTATCGACCATGATAAAAATATAACCAAGAGAAAGAAAATGCAAAGTGAGAAATTAATAACTGTGAGTATACAGGCTCTACAGGTACAGCATCCACAGCAGCAAAGGTACAGTGGATAGTATGGTAAGAAAAGACAGTCACAGTCAGGTACTGAAGAGTAAGTGTTAGACATGTGGACAAATACAGTAGGACATACAGTATTGTACAGTATGGCCAGGATTTGTAGATTGGGACAGTACAAGAAGGAAAATAGAGACTCAGGTTATTCTCAGGTACTGAACATGGGAGAAATTAACCTACAGTATACAGTACATATGTACACAGGAACAGGGTAAATTGGCCTAGAAGGCATCAAGAATTAGAATGAGGCCCACCACATGGGAATTATTCAGAGAATACCCAAATACCTAATGCTAAAGTACATACTGTACTGTACCTGTAAAGATAAATGTTACTAAGACAATGATGTTTGAAGTTTTAAGTGTACAGAAACTGATTGAAATGCAATATTTGTATTGCCAGCAAGAAAAGGGCAATTAAGAAAGAAATGTTGTGTATTGTAAGGGGTGGTACGCTATTTATTTATTTGTGCAAATAAATCCTCTGAACTTTGGAAGTCCAAGTGAGCTGAGCATACTTCACAATTATTTATTTTTAATATTGTAGCAGAAAGAATTAGTGTGTAAGGAGAAGAGGTAGGAGATTCAAGATAGAAGACAATGTACTGTAGTGTACACTACTGTACTTAAGCGGCCTGGCAAGGTCACTGGGCCCGGGCTGGAAGAGCTGATGCCCTTAAAAAGAAAAAAAGAAAAAATCCATACTATATCATTTTGCCTTATAAACAATTGGACTACTGTATACTATACCAAAAATCCTACTGTACAACAAGTCTCTACTGGAATAACAACACAAACCATTACAGTATACTGTAATACTAAAACTACTCTAGTCTGTGAAGCTTGCATTGGGCCCAACATGGTACAGTATGGTAAAACAATCTACAGTATAGTATATACAGTACTACATAACTACAGAAGGTACTGTACTGTATGCCCAAGTGGTGCCACCTCACACAGAGGCTCTGTGGGTGGCATTGTCGCCACCCCACGAGCTGTACTTTTGCCTTGCAGGGTGCCAGGATTGGCACCCTGCTGCCAGAATCGCTGCCCTTTGCACACTTTGGACGTTATAGGCACACCTTGGCATTTTAATTTTTTTAGGGGGTCTATTTACTAAGCAGTGTTAGGAGACAGAGTGAAAAGTGATAAAAAAGTGATAAGGTGCCAGCCAATCAGCTCCCAACTGTCAATTTTCAAACACAGCCTGTGAGATGGAGGTTGGGAGCTGATTGGCTGGCACCTTATCACTTTTCACTCTGTCTCCTAACACTGCTTAGTACTGTAAATAGACCTTAGGGACCTGAATCTGTCCGTGATGTAATAATGTTAGACTTAGAGTGGGGCAGGGCCAGCACAGATAAACAGTGTAAACAGGAAAAATGGTTGACTGTGACTCATGATATCACACGGTATTTGCCAACATGAAAATAGATAAAAATGGATGAAATGTTGCCAAAATATTTTTGATGACCAAATATAGTATGGTGGATAAACTTGCCTTTTGTTACTGTAGGTTTACTATACAAACAAGCCATGACAACCAATAGTGTGTCGCCCTTTAGTCCATGTAGATTAAATGACCCTATCAATCAAATCTCTGCAAGTCATGTGAGTGTGTGGTAACAACTGTCAGTTATTGTCAGATAGCCAACACCCTACAGAGCAGTGTACTGTAGGTCACAGTTACAGTAGAGTATTGTATTTATTATTGTACTGTATCATGTAATTGTACAGCAATACTGTACTTACTGCATAGGAGGTGCCTCCTGATGCACCAGAGCTGAGGTGCATCCCTCCTTAGCAAGTTAGACTACCTCCTTTGTAGGGCCCTGATGGTCTGTTGGCGGCCATATTTCTCATAAATGGCCCTTCTCGCTCTCCTATATGCGAGCTCTTTCTCTTGGTTTGTGGGGAGTGCTTGGTCTCTCCACTTCACCAAGAGAAAGAGCTCACCTTCAGAATACCTCCTCTCTCTTCTGGTCACCATCTTACAGTACATACACATGTTTAGTACAACACACAATGCTCATTCATTACACACAGGTGCATCACTCATTATGGCCGGCATCTGTGGTGTAGTAGTTAGAACGCAAAGCAGTATGGGCATCCCTGATCAAAGCCTGGAAGGCTACAATTGTTCATATTTTTATTATTTTTATTTTTGTTTAAATCTTCACAACAGGATTACACAGAAATCACTTGATGGTGTGTGAATTCTACCATTTATACCAACACATAGAGGTATCGATGCACAAACAGCATTGAATAAATATAGAGCAATTGAAGTTCAATATTATTAAGTTTACTCCATATCAGCAGACCTAGAGCTGACTGCTTACCGTAAATGGATTAACAGAGCATCCTTTATTATGGTAATGAAAGTCTCTTGTTTGCTTTGGGGGAAGGGAACTAATGCACTGTGTGTGACTCCCGACCCACTGGGCATGTGCCAGAAACCCCATTGCAACCCCTCCACTGGGCATGCACCAGAGATCCAATTTGTAACCCCTCGGAGCTTGCTGACATCCAATACAGTACCAACCGTGCAGACATTGACGCAATTTTGCACTCTAAAGTATGTACTGTAATACAGTCATCCCACTTTCACTGCGTTTGACTCCTGACTCACTAGGCATGCGCAATGTTGTCATCTTCCAATACGCCATGGCATACTGTAGCGCTATATGGTGTACTGTATGGCTTGGCTCCACTGGGCAGGCGCCAGAAATCCCACTGCAACCCCTCCACTGGGCATTTGCCAGAGATCCCATTTGTAACCCTTTGGAGCTGACTGACAGCCACCACAGCGACAACCGTGCAGACATTGACGTAAGTTTGTGCTTTAAATGCACAGTCAGTTTGTAATATAGAGACCTCTCTCTCAAACAGAGCCCACAACCAGTTACTGGTCATGAGAAATCATTATAGTGTCCAAGGCTAGGACAGCGCTGACATTGACGCAATTTTGCACTCTAAACACACAGTCAGTATGTACTGTATTACAGGCATCCCAATTTTGCACTTTAAACACACAATTACAGTTTGTAATAAACTCCACCTTTAAACAGCCTAATACACTGCTAATTTCTAAAGTCATGAAATCACTATACAGTAGTTTGGGATACAGTGTGTTACTCCTGACACACTGGGTATGCTCAGTAGAAATAGACTCAAAACCGCATACTGTAGCGTGACTAGCTTTGTGCTGTATGTGGGTACTGTATTAGAGTGCCATACACACCTTTCTTGAGCACACAGTGGCATAAAGTAGCATAGAAATGCCAGAATTTGTGGATAATGTATTGAATAATGAATTAGTGAAGATTTAAAAAAACATTTATATATATGTATATATATATATATATATATGTATATATACAGTCAAGTGCATAAATATTGGTACATTGGCAGAATTTTCATATTTTGGCCTCTATTCACAACCACAATGGCTTTGAAATGAAACAAACAAGATGTGCTTTAACTGCAGACTTTCAGATTTAATTTGAGGGTAATTCCATCCACATCAGGTGAACGGAATTACAACGGTTTCTATATGTGCCTCCCACTTTTTAAGGGGCCGAAGGTAATGGGACAAACTAAGCAATCCTATATCTAACTTTCACTTTTTAATACTTTGCTGCAAATCCTTTGCAGGCAATTACAGCCTGAAGTCTGGAACACATAGACATCACCAGACGCTGGGTTTCATCCCTGGTGATGCTCTACCAGGCCTCTACTGCAAATGTCTTCAGTTCCTGCTTGTTCTTGGGGCATTTTCCCTTCACTTTTGTCTTCATCAAGTGAAATGCATGCTCAATCGGATTCAGGTCAGGGGATTGACTTGGCCATTGCATAACATTCCACTTTTTAGCCTTAAAAAACTCTTTGGTTGCTTTTGCAGTATGTTTCGGGTCATTGTCAATCTGCACTGTGTAGCACCATCCAATGAGTTCTGAAGCATTTGACTGAATATGAGCATATAATATTGCCCGAAACACTTCAGAATTCATTCTGCTGCTTTTGTCAGCAGTCACATCATCAATAAATACAAGGGAACCAGTTCCATTGGCAGCCATACATGCCCACGCCATGACACTACCACCACCACGCTTCACTGATGAGGTGGTATGTTTTGGATCATGAGCAGTTCCTTTCCTTCTCCATACTCTTCTCTTCCCATCACTCTGGTACAAGTTGATCTTTGTCTCATCTGTCCATAGGATGTTGTTCCAGAACTGTAATGGCTTTTTTAGATGTTGTTTGTCAAACTCTAATCTGGTCTTCCTGTTTTTCTGGCTCACCAATGGTTTACATCTTGTGGTGAACCCTCTATATTCACTCTTGTGAAGTCTTCTCTTGATTGTTGACTTTGACACATATACACCTACCTCCTGGAGAGTGTTCTTGATTTGGCCAACTGTTGTGAAGGGGTTTTTCTTCACCAGGGAAATAATTCTTCTGTCATCCACCACAGTTGTTTTCCATGGTCTTCCAGGTCTTTTGGTGTTGCTGAGCTCTCAGGTGCATTCTTTCATTTTATGAATGTTCTAAACAGTTGATTTGGCCACACCTAATGTTTTTGCTATCTCTCTGATGGGTTTGTTTTGGTTTTTCAGCCTAATGATGGCTTGCTTCACTGATAGTGACAGCTCTTTGGATCTCATCGACAGCAACTGATTCCAAATGCAAATGTCACACCTAGAATCAACTCCAGACCTTTTACCTGCTTAATTGATAATGAAATAATGAGGGAATAGCCCACATCTGTCCATGAAATAGCTTTTGAGTTGATAGTCCCATTACTTTTGGCCCCTTAAAAAGTTGGAGGCACATATAGAAACTGATGTAATTCCTACACCGTTCACCTGATTTGGATGTAATTACCCTCAAATGAAATCTGAAAGTCTGCAGTTAAAGCACATCTTGTTTGTTTCATTTCAAAGCCTTTGTGGTGGTGAATAGAGGCCAAAATATGAAAATTCTGTCAATGTCCCAAGATTTATGCACCTGACTGTATATATATATATATATATTTGTGTATATATATATATATATATATTTATATATATATATATATATTAAAGGTCTTGAACACGTGAGACAAGAAGATGGTAGAAGCAGTGAGGCTAGGCATTAGCCCCCTAGCCCACAAGCCTCAGCCCTATACTACAGTAGTGCCTAAAGTCATGGAATCACTACAATGTCTTAGTCCGGGACAGTGCTGACAGTACTGTACTTACCTTACCACAAGTGTGCAACTTCAACCACACAGTCAATACAGTATGTACAGTGCAGTAATACAGACAACTAGGCATGCGCAGTGCTATGAGACTCAATACACCACAGCGTAGCATGCGACTAGCAATACGCTACATGACATATGGAGCAACAAACTATAGTAGCTGGGCACATCTACATATACAGTATAATGTATTCAGTTTAGTAAGGGTTGGATAACAATACTGTACTACTGTAGTGAAGATTTAGAAAAAAAAATAAAATTATCAAGGTATCGAACAGGCAGACAGGAAGTGTAAGCAAGGCAGTTCACCTAACCCCTTGCCCACAAGCCTGTCCTAGCAAGAACTGCATCTGTCATGTATGTGATGGCTGCGAATTACAGTATGTGTATTGTGAGCCTCCTTGTACTGTAGTTTGACTGGTGTATGGAGTGGCTTCATTGTGTGTGTGACTCCCAAGACACTGGGCACGCACATTACTACTTTATGAGCCTTCTTACGCCATAGCTACAGAGCGGCTCCATTGGGCATGCACCAGAAATTTCATTGCAACCCCTCCACTGTGCATGCACCGGAGATCCCTTTTGTAACCCCTCGGAGTTGGCTGACAGCAACCACAGCACAAACCATGCAGAAATTGACGCAAGTTTGCACTTTAAACTAGGGGTGAGCGGGTTCGGATTTCTGAAATCGGAACCCCCTTGAGCCCCCCCGATCTGAGTCCGATCCGAGTCAGGCTCGACTTTTCCCGCCTGACTCGGATCTGAAATCGAGGCAAAACGTCATCATCCCACCTTCCGAGTCTCGCGGGTTTTGGATCCTATATAAGGTACCCGCGTCGGTGCCATTTTCTCACTCGGCTGTGGACAGTGAAGAGGGAGGGTGGGAGTTAGGGCTGGCTGGGCTGTGTAGTGTAGTGTAGTGTAGTGCTGCTGTTGTCCACTACTTCAAAGTCCATAGGGGCTGGCTGTGTTGTGCTGTGCTGCTGTTGTTAATAGGGGCTGTGTCCACTACTTCAAAGTCCATAGGGGCTGGCTGGACTGTGTTGTGCAGTCAGTTCTCCATAGGGGCTGTGTCCACTCCAAAGTCCTGTGCAGTGTCCCAGTCCTAAAGGGGTGCTGTAGTGTTGTCCAGGGGGTGCTCTGTCCATCAGGGGTGCTCCCCCCAAGTGCTAAAAAAATTATATATTTTCTGTGTTTGTGAATTGTGTGCGCAGTAGCCGCATGTGCATCAACAAAGTAGTGCCAAGCGTGCGCCTGTGTCATAAGTAAAGGGCCGGCTGGCTTGACCGTTAAAAGGTGCTGTAACCCCCAAAGTACACTCCAGTCCAAACCAAAAAAATATATATTTTCTGTGTTTGTGAATTGTGTGCGCAGTAGCCGCACGTGCATCAACAAAGTAGTGCCAAGCGTGCGCCTGTGTCATAAGTAAAGGGCCAGCTGGCTTGACCGTTAAAGGGTGCTGTAACCCCCAAAGTACACTCCAGTCCAAACCAAAAAAAAAATTATTTTCTGTGTTTGTGAATTGTGTGCGCAGTAGCCGCACGTGCATCAACAAAGTAGTGCCAAGCGTGCGCCTGTGTCATAAGTAAAGGGCCGGCTGGCTTGACCGTTAAAGGGTGCTGTAACCCCCAAAGTACACTCCAGTCCAAACCAAAAAAAAAATTATTTTCTGTGTTTGGGAATTGTGTGCGCAGTAGCCGCACGTGCACCAACAAAGTAGTGCCAAGCGTGCGCCTGTGTCATAAGTAAAGGGCCGGCTGGCTTGACCGTTAAAGGGTGCTGTAACCCCCAAAGTACACTCCAGTCCAAACCAAAAAAAAAAATATTTTCTGTGTTTGTGAATTGTGTGCGCAGTAGCCGCACGTGCATCAACAAAGTAGTGCCAAGCGTGCGCCTGTGTCATAAGTAAAGGGCCGGATGGCTTGACCGTTAAAGGGTGCTGTAACCCCCAAAGTACACTCCAGTCCAAAAAAATATATATTTTCTGTGTTTGTGAATTGTGTGCGCAGTAGCCGCACGTGCATCAACAAAGTAGTGCCAAGCGTGCGCCTGTGTCATAAGTAAAGGGCCGGCTGGCTTGACCGTTAAAGGGTGCTGTAACCCCCAAAGTACACTCCAGTCCAAACCAAAAAAAAAATTATTTTCTGTGTTTGGGAATTGTGTGCGCAGTAGCCGCACGTGCACCAACAAAGTAGTGCCAAGCGTGCGCCTGTGTCATAAGTAAAGGGCCGGCTGGCTTGACCGTTAAAGGGTGCTGTAACCCCCAAAGTACACTCCAGTCCAAAAATATATATATTTTCTGTGTTTGTGAATTGTGTGCGCAGTAGCCGCACGTGCATCAACAAAGTAGTGCCAAGCGTGTGCCTGTGTCATAAGGAAAGGGCCGGCTGGCTTGACCGTTAAAGGTTGCTGTAACCCCCAAAGTACACTCCAGTCCAAACCAAAAAAATATATATTTTCTGTGTTTGTGACTTGTGTGCACTGTGGCTGCACGTGCATCAACAAAGGAGCAGCACGAAGCGTGCGCCTGTGTCCCATAAGTAAAGAGCCGGCTGGCTCATTTCTTAAAGGGTGGTGTAACCCACAAAGTGCACTACTCTCCAGCAAAAATAAAAAAATATTTTCTGTGTTTGTGTGCGCTTTAGCCGCACGTATATATCAATATAACATAAATGGAGGACCAAACTTTCTCCGATAAAAATAAAATAGGGAAAGATCAAGAACCACTTCCTCCTAGTGCTGTTGCTGCTGCTGGGAGTTGTTCATCATCCCAGAGAGGAAGTAGGAACATCACTACTTTTACTAAACAATTGACCCTCCAACAGTCCCTAGCGATGAGGATGAAGTACGACAGCAGTCATCCTGAAGCAAAACATATAACTGTGGCCTTGACTGCTATGTTGGTGTTAGACGTGCATCCAGTATACGCCATTAGCGCAGTTGGATTTAGACAATTGATGGAGGTAGTGTGTCCCCGGTTCCAAATCCCGTCTAGATTCCACTTGCATCCTCAAAGCAGCAGCGACAAGCGTGCGTCTGTCTGTTAAAGGGTGGTGACACCCTCAAAGTGTGCTACACAAACAATAAAAATATTGTTCTTTTTTTTTCTGTCTTTGTGAAATGTGTGGGCTGTAGCCACACCTGCATCCTTAAAGCAGCAGCGACAAGTGTGCGTCTGTCTGTTAAAGGGTGGTGACATCCTCAAAGTGTGCTACACAAACAATAAAAATATTGTTCTTTTTTTTTCTGTCTTTGTGAATTGTGTGGGCTGTAGCCGCACTTGCATCCTCAAAGCAGCAGCGACAAGCGTGCGTCTGTCTGTTAAAGGGTGGTGACACCCTCAAAGTGTGCTACACAAACAATAAAAATATTCTTCTTTTTTCTGTCTTTGTGAATTGTGTGGGCTGTAGCCGCACTTGCATCCTCAAAGCAGCAGCGACAAGCGTGCATCTGTCTTTTAAAGGGTGGTGACACCCTCAAAGTGTGCTACACAAACAATAAAAATATTCTTCTTTTTTCTGTCTTTGTGAATTGTGTGGGCTGTAGCCGCACTTGCATCCTCAAAGCAGCAGCGACAAGCGTGCGTCTGTCTGTTAAAGGGTGGTGACACCCTCAAAGTGTACTACACAAACAATAAAAATATTCTTCTTTTTTCTGTCTTTGTGAATTGTGTGGGCTGTAGCCGCACTTGCATCCTCAAAGCAGCAGCGACAAGCGTGCGTCTGTCTGTTAAAGGGTCGTGACACCCTCAAAGTGTGCTACACAAACAATAAAAATATTCTTCTTCTTTTTTCTGTCTTTGTGAATTGTGTGGGCTGTAGCCGCACTTGCATCCTCAAAGCAGCAGCGACAAGCGTGCGTCTGTCTGTTAAAGGGTGGTGACACCCTCAAAGTGTGCTACACAAACAATAAAAATATTGTTCTTTTTTTTTCTGTCTTTGTGAATTGTGTGGGCTGTAGCCGCACTTGCATCCTCAAAGCAGCAGCGACAAGCGTGCGTCTGTCTGTTAAAGGGTGGTGACACCCTCAAAGTGTGCTACACAAACAATAAAAATATTCTTCTTTTTTCTGTCTTTGTGAATTGTGTGGGCTGTAGCCGCACTTGCATCCTCAAAGCAGCAGCGACAAGCATGCATCTGTCTGTTAAAGGGTGGTGACACCCTCAAAGTGTGCTACACAAACAATAAAAATATTCTTCTTTTTTCTGTCTTTGTGAATTGTGTGGGCTGTAGCCGCACTTGCATCCTCAAAGCAGCAGTGACAAGCGTGCGTCTGTCTGTTAAAGGGTGGTGACACCCTCAAAGTGTACTACACAAACAATAAAAATATTCTTCTTTTTTCTGTCTTTGTGAATTGTGTGGGCTGTAGCCGCACTTGCATCCTCAAAGCAGCAGCGACAAGCGTGCGTCTGTCTGTTAAAGGGTGGTGACACCCTCAAAGTGTGCTACACAAACAATAAAAATATTCTTCTTTTTTCTGTCTTTGTGAATTGTGTGGGCTGTAGCCGCACTTGCATCCTCAAAGCAGCAGCAACAAGCGTGCGTCTGTCTGTTAAAGGGTGGTGACACCCTCAAAGTGTGCTACACAAACAATAAAAATATTCTTCTTTTTTCTGTCTTTGTGAATTGTGTGGGCTGTAGCCGCACTTGCATCCTCAAAGCAGCAGCGACAAGCGTGCGTCTGTCTGTTAAAGGGTGGTGTAACCCTCAAAGTGCTCCAAAAAATAAAAAAATATTTTTTAAATGTGTTTGTGACTTGTGTGCGATGTTGCCGCACGTGCATCAACATAGTAGCAGCGCCAAGCGTGCGCCTGTGTCATAAGTCAAGGGCTGGTTTGGACATCTGGTCCGGACTGAAGGACGTGCCAACAATTTCTGACAAGTCTACTGTCACTGCATATGATACTTTCCTCAAAGCAGCAGCGACAGGCGTGCGTCTGTCTGTTAAAGGGTGGTGACACCCTCAAAGTGTGCTACACAAACAATAAAAATATTGTTCTTTTTTTTCTGTCTTTGTGAATTGTGTGGGCTGTTGCTGCACTTGCATCCTTAAAGCAGCAGCGACATGCGTGCGTCTGTCTGTTAAAGGGTGGTGTAACTCTCAAAGTGCTCCCAAAACTAAAAAACTATTTTTTTGAAGTGTTTGTGACTTGTGTGCGATGTAGCCGCACTTGCATCTTCAAAGCAGCAGCGACAAGCGTGCGTCTGTCTGTTAAAGGGTGTTGACACCCTCAAAGTGTGCTACACAAACAATAAAAATATTCTTCTTCTCTTTTCTGTCTTTGTGAATTGTGTGGGCTGTAGCCGCACTTGCATCCTCAAAGCAGCATCGACAAGTGTGCGTCTGTCTGTTAAAGGATTACATCGGTGACAGCATCCAAGTAGGCATGTCAGACAGTCCGTACCTGTACTGGCAGGAAAAAGAAGCAATTTGGAGGTCCCTGTACAAACTGGCTCTATTTTACCTGAGTTGCCCCCCCTCCAGTGTGTACTCCGAAAGAGTGTTTAGTGCAGCCGGGAACCTTGTCAGCGAAAGGCATAGGAGGTTGCTTCCACAAAATGTGGAGAAGATGATGTTCATAAAATGAATTATCAACTCTTCCAGGGAGACCAGCCTCCAGAACGTACAGAGGGACCTGTTGTTGTGGATTCCAGTGGGGACGAATTAATACTCTGTGAGGATGAGGATGTACACACTGAAGAGGGTGAGGAATCGGTGGATGAGGAGGATGAGGATTACATCTTGTCTCCGTAGAGCCAGTTTGTGCAGGGACAGATTAATTGCCAGCTTGTTTTGTGGGGGCCCAAATGAACCAATCATTTCAGCCACAGTTGTGTGGCAGACCCTGGCACTGAAATGATTGGTTTGTTAAAGTGTGCATGTCCTGTTTATACAACATAAGGGTGGGTGGGAGGGCCCAAGGACAATTCCATCTTGCACCTCTTTTTTTTCTTTGCATTATGTACAGTTTGGGGCCTAGTTTTCCAAAAACTGCCATCCTGTCTGCCACGGCAGTTTCACGCCTAGATGGGTCACGTGTTAGTGCCGCCCACTCGTGTTGCTTAGCATAGTCATCCAGCTACCTCGGTGCAACCTTTTGGACATAAAAACACTATTGTGAGATGTGAGGTGTTCATAATAGACTGGAAATGAGTGGAAATTAATGTTATTGAGGTTAATAATAGCATAGGAGCAGAAAAACCTACAAATTCTGTGATTTTAGCTGTTTTTATGCTTTTTTTCAAAAAAAATACAGATCCAAAACACAAAACCCAGAACCCCAAGCACGGAAGGGTGGTTTTGGCAAAACCAATCCAGATCCAAAACACGAAGAAAGATCCAGATCCAAAACCAAAATACTAAACACGAAAAGTGGCCGGTGCACACCCCTACTTTAAACACACAGTCACTTTATAATACAGAAAGCTCTCTCTCAAACTGAACCTACTAACAGTAACTGAAGTCATGAAATCACTATAGTGTACTAGTCTGGGACAGCATCAACATTGATGCAAGCTTGCGCTTTAAACACACAGTCAGTTTGTAATACAGAGACCTCTCTCTCAAACAGAGCCCACTACCAGTTACTGAACTCATGAATTCACTATAGTGTCCAAGTCTGGGACAGTGTAGAGAGTGGCACAAGTGTAAAAATTCAACCGCATAGTAATACAGACAACTGGGCATGTGCAGTGCAGTGATCTTCCATATGCTATGGCAAAGCGCTACATGGCATATGGCTTGGCTCAACTGGGCCTGTGCCACAGATCTCATTGTAACCTCTCCACTTGGCATGCGCCAGAGATCCCATTGTAACCCCTCAGAGCTGACAGCCACCACAGCACAGATTTTGACGCAAGTTTGCACTTTTTAAATGCACAATCATTTAGTAATGCCTTACTTTTAAACAGCCCACTACTACAGTAGTCTCACTATAGTATCCAGAGTCGACAGTGCCAAAAAAAAAAATTTTTTTGCAGGGCTCGAACCCGGGACAATAATTGTTGCAAAGCGATCACCTAACCACTAGCCCACAAGCCAGCTACAGTATATGAAGAATAGCACCTACTATAGCGGGCTTATCCTTGGGCACTCCACTCACCCACTGCTGTTTTTAATAATAAAAAATGTGTCTTCCTTTTCAGATATTATACAGTACTTGTACAAACTGTATATGCAGTACATGTGCATCTCATTAATCTACAGTATCAGTTATACCATGATAACAACTCAGGCAACTACACTACTATACAGTTATGTACAAAATATGTACTGATTTGCATCCCATTATAAGAGCTTACTGTATGTACTGTATGTGATATTAAAAAAATTGGTTGTGCAAACATGCAAATACTGTACAGTGCGTGAATGTGATATCCATCCAATTTAACAGTATGGTATTCAGTACAAATTACAACAGTTGAGCACTCGCCACCCAGCGGTTTAGCTCTGTATTACATGCCGTAGCGTATCCTGCGTTGAAGAATACCACGGTATGCCACAAGTCCAGCAATCACATAACGTTCCATGGTGCGACTCTTGCGAGTCTTGAATGGCATGCTATGAACAACAAACTAGCTGGGCACATCTGTATGTTAAATCTAGAAAAACTGTAATCTGCTGTGTTGTACCACAAGTCTTACAATCCCTGACAGTTATTAACTGCTTTTGCATATTGGCAGTTGTAAAACTACCAGTTACAACTACAAGGTGCCAGCATTTCCTGGTAGAAAGAACATAATTGCCAACTATCCCGCAATTGCTGGGAGGCTACCAAAAATCGGGTGGTGTTCCCAGCAGCTCACACGAAACGGCATGTGTGCCAGTCTACCTCCACCCACAGAAAATAACTTCTACCCTCCCTGCAGTTATGAAAATTGAGTGGTACGGGGGGGGGTGATGGCGCAATTCATGCTGAGTCACATCATCATAGCTCCGACCTCTGCTTTACAATGTCGATAATCTAGGCATTGTATAGCTGGGGACTGGCCCACAATGACGCAATCGTGTTCCCACGCCCCCACATAACGTTCACTATTGCCATGGCTCCGCACTGCACACCAGAGCTGCCGCCACGCCCCCTGCAACTGACTTCACTTGTGCCTGGATTTCTGCACAGATAATAAACAGCAGATAAGCACACAAATACTTAAGGATCTTCTATTCTTGTCTGGAATACACTTGTGACAAATAAATAAAGCATAATAAAATGATTATTATTATTAATAATAATAATAATAATATCTCATTGTACTTATAAAAAAGATTATCTAGTGCAAATTAAAAATCCATATATTTTTTTTATTATATTTTTTTATTATATATACAGGTATCTATATAATAAGCAAAAAAGCATGTCTGTCTGTCCATCTTTTTGTCATTTGTGCATGGCCAGAGTTTTGTATTTAGCTCCTCCAAATTTGGCATGTTGGTGTAGGTTGAACAGGATTAGGTTTGTGGCCTAGGTTTGAATTTAGTCAGGACCACACATTGTAACACAATCCCTAAAAATGGGGACACTCTTAAATTACACAGGTTCCAGGGTGGCTCCAGTGGAAATTGGAAAGCTACAAAAGTTTCCTTTTAACCTGAGCAAACTGTATGACTCATTCAAGTCCATATAAATTTAGAGCCTCTGTGTTTGTATGCAAGAGCATAAGTAGAACTTTGTAGGCCACATAGCAAGATCTTAAAAGGACCTCCCCCAGAGATAAAAAAACACATATATTTGCCCCAACACAAAGCCCATTCATGTTATCCCACACAGACCCCATTCAGATTATGCCACACAGTCGTACCATTTATACATATTATGCCACACAGTAGTAGTGCCCCTTATACATTATGCCACACAGAAATTCCCCTTATACTACACAGTATTGCCCCTTACACATTATACCACACAGTAATGCCCTTTACAGATTATGCCACATATTAGTAATACCCCATATAACACATTATTCAACACAATAGTAGTGCCCATTACACATTATGCCTCCCCCAGCAACTCACTTCCCTGTGTCCCTCCAGCAGCCTCTCACCTCACCCTGTGTTCCATTCGCAGCCAGCAGGTGTTGAGTTGAGGCCAGGCTACCAGGTAATACAGCTGGTGCACTGGCTGGCAGTGGCAGACATGGACAGACAGTGCCACCGCAATCTGAAACTTGTGCTGGTCATATGCTCCAATTTCCTCATGACCAGCAGCGCTGTCTCTCCATGTCTGACTGCCAGTGCACCAGCTGTAATTAGCTGGTGGTCCAGCACCAAATCAACATTACAGACACCTGCGCCCCCCTCGACAGCCCTGACTGAACCAGCCCACCTTGTGTGCATGAGTGGATGCAGGGGGAGTGGCAGGCCAAAGAGGCAGCGCAGGAACCATAAGAACCTCACCTCTTGCACCCACGGTAGTTACACCACTGTTTGCATACATGTTAGCAAACAGTGGGGTCCTTTTCAGAATCGATGGAATAGGATTATAGGCGAGGACAATGTAAAGAAATAAAGGCTGTAGGTGTACTTCAAGGTCCAGTCTTCAGCCCAGCTATTATCTATTTATCTATCTATCTAAAAATATATTTGTATATCAATACCAAAGGTATTTTCTGTGCAAATATAGGGCCTGATTCAGCATGGACTGCTATTGCGATAGCGTATGCAGACAGCCGATTGTTGCATACTGCACATGCTTATGCATCGCAGGGTGCATGCATGAGTTAGAACTGCGATTGCTCTGCGATCACTCATGCAAATACAAAGCCATTGCAGAGTGAGTGACATCAGGTCAGCATTTGGGGGTGGTGACAGGGGAATGGTCAGAGAAATGCATGCGTTTGTTTGAACGCCGTTACCCAACTGCGATGGCATATGCAGCTTGAGTACTTACTGCATCCGATGAGGTTAGCAATATCTGAGTAAGGTCAGACCTGTTGTAATTGTGCGGGAGGGGCTGATGTCACTCGATGTTCCTGATGTATATGCAGGATTGCAAGGTATTATGGATGTGAGATAGCGGTAGTGGGAAGTGGTGGGCATCTCTATGCTGACTGTATGATGGCAATGCAATAGCATTCATTAGCATATTTTCACAGCAGATCTGCGTACGTAATCACAGTTGCAATAGCAATAGTGATCCGTAATGAATCAGGCCCATAGTTATCTAGAGAGCAACAGGTAACACTCTTTTTCATGCCTCTGCTCCCCTTTCTTACATGCCAATTACTTCAACAACATATTCTACATAAGATAAAAACAAAAGAGGGGCTCAAAATTGTGATGTACATCTAAAATATTTTGCAGTTTAATAAAATAAAATGCACATACAATTCACAAGCATGAACAAACATATAGCTTTGCCTTTGAATCTCAATGATACTGTATCAGCAGTGCAGACCCTTGTGCACTTAGAGTCATCGTATCAGGCCAAGCCTTGAACTCAAAACATGTATGTATCTGTTGATTTTATACATCTTTGGCTAATTAATTAATGTATGCATTGTGATTTTGTATGCATGGACAAATATGCCAGGATTAATCACAAATTCTCCATTTCATGGCAAACAAATGCATATTTCAATTCTTGTTATTTAAGTTTACTTAATTGGTTAATTAGACTAAATAGGCCATTAATCCAAGAGTGTTATTTGGGCCCATGGCCCTCCCAATCTATAAGAAATTGAAAGTTGCCATGGGAAATCCAGGAGTCTAGAATTTTTTGTACTTCAAATTCCTAAGGATTTCAGGAATAATTGGATTTTTTCACAAGAGGAGAAGAATACTAGTTGATGATGAGAGGTTTCAATAGAGAAACATGGAACATGAAGAGAAGTAGGAAGGTGTAATTTGAAGGCCACTGGATTAAGATTCTCTTTAACTTTTAGCCATATTTGAGAGATTTTTGTGAGCTCAGCATTTTTTGCTGGGGCTTCAGTTGGAGTGAGATAAGCAAGATAGGGCAAATTAAGAATTTTCCCATATACTGTGAATAAAGGAGTTCCTCCAGGGGAGGAGTGGAAACGGTTATTATGGACAAATGCAGCCCAAGGCAGTAAATCCAACCAGTCATTTTGAGAGGCAGAAATGAAGGTCTGGAGAACAATATTATATCTTGATTGACTCTTTCTGTTGCCCTGTTGGTTTGTGGGTGGTACGCAGAGTAAAAATTAAGCTGAATAAGCAGACTTACATAGAGCTCTCCAAAATTTGGCCACAAATTGAACCCCTCATTCTGAAATGGTCTCCTTGTGGCAGCCGTAAAGTCTGAAGATTTCACTAACAAACAGTTTTGCCAAAGTAGGAGCTGAAGTAAAGCTGAACTGAGGAACAAATTAGACAACTTTGGAAAAGTTCCTGGATGGAATGTTACAATCAGATTAAAACAGGAGAAATAGAAAAGCACCATGCCTGGCGAGGGTTTAGACACTGAGCAGAATGGAGATATTCAGTAAAAGGGTTTTGTAGTCTTGAAGATGGTTACTGGAAATTTAGCCCTTTCAAGTAGATAACACCATTCTTCCAAATCCAGTCTCATGGCCAGTAATTCTTTTTCGCCAATAGTGTAGTTTCTTTCAACCATAGAAATAGTTTTTGAAAAAAATCCACAAAGATCAAATTTGTGATCAGCGGATCTTTGAGATAGCATGGCTACTGTACTATCAGAAGAGGTACCTACCTCTAAAAAGAAAGGAAGATGTCTTATTGAAGAACTGGAGCTATAGAAAAGGCCATCTTCAGTGTATGAAAAACTGTCATAGCCTCCTAATCAAAGCTGTGATGGCTTCACACCTAGCTTTATAGCCTGAAATACATCTGACTATAGAGCCAGGTGTATTTATTCATATATTTTTTTCACCTTGGATTAACTTGAAGTTTGGAATATCCTGTATTAAGTGGGCACTCCACACTCTGAGTATATACTTGGATTATGCATTTTTTATGTTCATGCACGTGTAATTTTTTTATGTGTGGTTTTTATGTATATTTTTACTAAATATATTGATTCCTTCTATTTAAGCCTGTGCATCAAGTGACACGTTTTATGTAATCTCTTTATGATATTGAATGGCTTTTACATTTAAATTAGCCAAATTATAAATCACACATCTTTATTAAGACAGCAGCTACAACTGTTTTACATTCTGCCTTGGAATAGCACCCTAGGTTTTCTGTATGTGGTTTTCAAAATACCTGCTTGATAAATCTGTGGTTTCTATTCTATCCTATTCTTTCTATAATCTAAAATATCTTTGGTGCTTTGATATTCAATTCTATTCTATTCTATTCTAAAGTATTTCCTTGCAGTTTGCAGCGGTTTTGGCCTGGATTTAGAACCCTCTGCTTGGCAAACTTTGCTCTCGGTCTCTGACATCTGTGCAGCTTTCTGTCCCAAAACCTTCCGACAGTGTCAAGAACAGTCTGTGAGCCCCTCTATATTGTGTTGCATTGTGTTTCCTCTCTCATTTTGTGACTGATCTTCTGCCTGAACAGCATCTACACTGACTGCACATGCTGTGGGCTGCCAGTGGTGTAAAGCTGAGTTTACATTATACGATACATTGCACGATATATATCATTCCGATGTGGATCGGAACAATATATCCTGCAGATTGTATAGTGGTGTATGCTCGATCATGTGTGCCTGTGGGTTATTCATCACATTGTCCCACCTGCTGTGCTGCACAGCAGATGGGAAGATGCAATGAATGATGCCATGCTAAATGCAGCATGGAATATTACATTGTGCTGTCAGACACCGCATTGTGCAGTGTGTACAAATGGAGCATTGTATTATTACATCTTGTTGTCCCGATGGCTGGGTACACCATCGTGTAGCGTGTACCCAGTTTAACTGTAGCCTGGAGTTCTGTGTTCTGACATCTTGTTGTTTCCTAACTTCATTTTGCCTGGAGAGAGTATAATCTATTTTTTACTCATCACCTGTCACAAACATACTGTAATCATTCACTCTCTTGAGTTTATACTGTATATCTCTCTGCGAGTAGATTACTCCTTGCCACCACAAGAGGGGGCACTATAGCATTTGCTGCTTGATTCTGTACAGTTTATTTACCTATTTTGGATCAACTTTTCCTCTTCTTTTCAGATTATTATGTGATTACTAGAGATGAGCTAGTTAAATCATGGATCAAAAAATCAGATCTCTCGAGCTTTTGACTGCATTTAAGTCCCTACCTCATGATTTCATGTTACAAAATTGGACAACAATGACTGGAAATGACTGGAAATTCATATTTTTGATGTTAATTATACTATAGGAAAAAACAGGCACAAAGTACATGATTTTAGCTATTTTTTATAAATTTTTTAAAGAAATCCAAAACCAAAACTGAACCAAAACACTTGAGGATGGTTTTGCCAAAGCCAAAACATGGGGGTCTCTGCTCATCTATAGTAATTATTGTTCTCTAGAGAGGGATTCCAGGTGCAGAGCATTAAAGCTTTGCATTTTGATTTTGGATGGCTATCCTGTCACATCCTTGTTCTCTGCTAAAAAACCACCTCTACAGCAGACCTCTCCAATCAATTCACAGCACCTCTCCAGAGAAATGGACGATGGTAGGTACCCTGTGTACGTGACGGACCTTAAATTCCTAGCAAGGAACAGATAGAGCTGACATTGCAGGGGTTTTAAAGGGTTACAATTCATAATTGGCTGCAGCCAATAGTTAGTGGTATGGTAGGGGTCTATGGGTGGGGTTAGGCTTTATATTCTGCTTACAGGCAGGGATCTGCTTCTTTTCAGTGATTTCCCCTCCCTCACTTGCGATTTTTCCTTTGTTAATTGTCACCCTGTTTTCTTTTGGCGTGAAGGCAGGGAAAAACATCAGCCTACGGGCCAATGAGAATGTTTAAAAGGTTTGCTCCCTTGTAATGTACCTGTAGGCTGATTGCCTTACCAGGGTCAGCGGCCTTGGTTTCCTAACCCGGGCCTTGGGGTATTGGTTGGAGACTGAGTGACCTATGCACTTGCCTTTGAGATGTGCATTTGGCCCTGTAATATTTTATTGTCATCAGATTGTAGATATAGGCCCTGACGGATGCCTGTCTTTTCAGGCACCGATCGATCCATCTATCTAATTAATTTATTACTGATATTTTTAATAAAAAATTACCAATTTTAACACCACATCTGAATCCGTGTGTTTATTTTACATCAGTTAATGTCAAGTTTTAGCTGCATTGGGTATTTATGTAACTATTATTTTGCTGATAGAGTTTACTAACA
Organism: Taudactylus pleione; assembly: GCA_031769625.1. Classification (NCBI taxonomy): domain Eukaryota; kingdom Metazoa; phylum Chordata; class Amphibia; order Anura; family Myobatrachidae; genus Taudactylus; species Taudactylus pleione. The sequence continues at coordinate 6,023,846 of JAUIMM010000092.1, read as the reverse complement.
ATGTTTCACCTGATTTAAATGCAGCAGTATAAGAACTCATAACTGTGATTTCCCTGGAAAAAAAGCAGATGACATCTATAAATTTCATGAAGTTAATTGATTAACAGTTCTCTGACCACCGGACTGACTTTGATTAGCTACAAAATCAATTTGAAAATCTTGAAAACAAATTGAGATGCCAAAAAATGTAAGGACTAAGGACTACCGCCTGTCACTGCCTACTACTTGCAAATCCCCATTATTGTATGTAAGGCCCAAACATCAGCTTATTGCCTCCTGTACAATTTGCAGCAGCCACTCTGATATACATAAATGAGCTCACCACAGAACACCTTCCGCTGATAAGTGTATAACATTTATTGGAACTGCATGGAGGTTCACTGCACACAGATTCTCACCAAGGGACTAGCTGCATTTATTTTGGACATTCAACTGGTAAATTATCATAATATACAAGTGTAAACTGAGGATTCAATTTGTTTGGACTTTATTCAGGCAACACTAACAGTGCATATAAATGGAGTAGCAGAGCAGTGTATTGACATTATATTTATATACCCCATTCTAAGGGCAATTTTGTCCATTATTATTGACATTTACAGTATACATGAGTATACTTGTATATGGTTTACATAATTTTTATAATATCTATATTATATACATGTGTGTTTTTGACTTTAAGTCATTAAATGTTTCATATTTTTTTTTACTCATCTTGATTGACATTTTCTTCCATGCCAATACTATTTGTTTTTTTTAGCTAGTGCAGTCATACTTTGATCTTTATTGTCTTCTTTCATTAGAATAAAAGGTAAATCAGGAATGTCCCAGAAATGGTGATCCATCTGAGCTCTTTGCCTACTTGAAAGTCTTATTTTTAAAAATTGTATCTGATGTTTCATCTGGGCAACTGCTCTTGAATTATGCCTATAGAGTTCTTAGATATAAGCCTCCTGCAAATCAACCACTTCTTGACATATTCCCAGACTTAATTATTTCCAGATCAAATTCCAAATATTGTCAGCCATTCATAATGTTTCAGTGATTCCCTACAATGGAGCTCACCTCCTTATCTTTCAGGATCTGGCACCCAACACCTTAAAAAAAAGAGGTGATCTTCTAGCTATATGTAATTGAAAATTATCCTTTCTCTGTGTCCCTTTCCTATTTTTTAAAGTCAATTACATTTAAAACCCCAGGCCAAGGAATGGACATTCTCAAAAAAGTGTGGCTTTTCAACAATGACCTAGTGAGATCAAATCTTTCCAGAAGTATTTTTCTGTCCCCTAAGTGGACCCAATTTAATAACAAACTTTTGACAGTGTATGATCATCTGCATGAGACTTTTGGAGACAATGCTTTGATTCTCAGGACATTTAACTTTTCCTCTACTCCTAGAGTCAGAGTCTGTACATCTCCAGAATGGACTTCTGTTGGTCTTCTACCTTCCATCAGTTTCCATCAAAGGGTACTTTTATTCATATTATTGTTATTGCTGATGTCTTCTCCTAGTTTCTTTTACCCTTATATGCCCTCCTTTTTCACTTTTTTTGTTTCTATTTCAGGCTTTCCAAGATGGTGACAGCTTAGCCTTTGCATTATGAAACCGCCTTGTATTTATGTGTTAATTTCACATTTTGTTTTAACACTAGTCACAGCACTGTAATTTGTTACAATTGTAGTTGAGATTTTTTTCTACATTAATTAATTTATACATTTGTATTATTTATTGTGGGTGACAGGCAAAAGAGGACCATTCTTCAGCATTGTTTTTGGAACTATGTAGGCCTCTCTATTCTTCTTTATAGTAATCTTGCACTTTACTTCCCCCCATAGCAGTTGCACCTGATCTCCCCTTCTCTTCATACTCAATGCCATAATACTGTATTTACATTATTTGGTACTTTTTTGTTACCCCTGTTCCTTGATTTCCTTGATGTGATTCATCCATTTACCTCCTTGTCCTGCCTCCCTACCACAACACTGTCTGATTATTTCTCTTTGTAGTCCCATTGTAGCCTTGGTAATTGCTCAAGACATTTTGGTCCTGACCATACTGCCCATCCATGTCCATTTTAGTGTAGTTTCCCTCTCCTTCACTTCATTCCCATAATAGTTTTCTCCCAGCTGTTCTCAAACACAGATATATACTGGTCTCCTTTATGAGCCATCCTGACAACTCATATCTGCTACACGTTATGGATAGAGCTGAGAGGGTTAACAAGCAAAGACAGTCATAATGAGGTTTGGTCCAGGTTGATTGCTCCCAGCTGGGAAGCCTCTGTGAACATGCAGAACTCAGCTGATGATAGTGGTAATTCCCAGGGCTGGTAATGAATCTCCCCTGTATTTGTATAAGTCCCCAAGAGTCAGTCTAGGGAGGGCTTCTGCTTATAATAACTGCCCATTGTTCCCAAAGAGTATGACAAACTCACTACGTAGGATATTGCTAAGTCTTAAGCTCTGGAAAGTAGGAGCTTATACAAACAGCGGGAGTTTGCAAGGTAAAACTAGAATAGTAGGAAAAAAGGTAAAGATAGAATGCACACTAATAAACAGGTCGCATTAATATCAGCAATAACAAGTAATATCACTGGATAATTTTGACAGAGCAGCATGCTCTTCAGACAATAATAGAATATGATTCCATATAAACAGAATAGTAGGAAAAAAGGTAAAGATAGAATGCACACTAATAAACAGGTCACATTAATATCAGCAATAACAAGTAATATCACTGGATAATTTTGACAGAGCAGCATGCTCTTCAGACAATAATAGAATATGATTCCATATAAACACAACTACATAAAGTAGTGGCAATTACAAACAACAGATATATTGCAAGTTGATATAGTCATAAACTCAGATACACATGCGCATGGCAGCATGGAATTGCAGCATAACATATAATGCAGATGTTAATAACTATATATTAACCAGCATGTGTGGTGGCTCACTCACACCAGGCAGGTTGCGCTGCATGGCATATTGAGTCTAGATGTATAAGGACACGTCTGTACATTGCATAACCTTTTTTATACCTGGAGAGTTCTGTATCCACAGAAACATATATACTGTACAGTATGAACACTTTTCTCCAGGTCATAACCTCAACTCATAATCTTGAGGTCCATGACCTGTGTGGGCTGGGATCTCTCCTCTCACCATATTGTGGTCCAATCATTCAACAGCTTTACTAGCTATCCCTCCCCAGCTTCCTCAAGTGGAGATTCAATGCTTCCCTTTTACTTAAATGTAGTATAATTTCAGAAGCAGAGAAAACTATTGTGGATATTGTTTCCACTAAACTATCACTAGAAATCTCTCCTGATGTGGTCTGGGAGGCTGATAAAACTTTACTCAGAGGCCACTTTAAGTTTGTGGCTAAATCTTAGAAATGTCAAGAATGTCAGTAGATATCGAATTTGAGAGATTGGAGAGCTCAACAAAAGGCATTGTCATCAAAAGTAGCGAAAACTCTATTGTGGTCACAGAAATAGTTCTGTACAGGGTGTGGAAATCAGACACCTTGTTGGCTGAAAAATTACATGCCTGTAAACCTGTAATAAATTTCTACTTATTAAAGACTCTATAGGCTATGCAAGTTGTTTCCCAAAATTCTAATTTAAACTATGTCATCTTCCTTCTTAATCTCAAACTGTTTTACTCTCTGAGACAAAGATAGAGCATTTTTTAGATTATTGATCCCTACCTAAACTTTCGTAATCTCGAGCAAGGAAATGTCATCAGAAGAGAACATGCAAACCATGAAAACCTTGCAATCCTTTTCTGTCCCAGGCCCTGATGTGCTTCACACTCCACACAATCTATAAAATATTTCATGTGTCATGTTCCTGACAGAACTTTTCAAGGCCATTTTAAAGTCTGTCAACTTTGTTGGTGGTACCAAAAGGACAAAAATAGTTCTGGTCGCCAAACCAGATAACAACCTGAATGGAATGTTGTAGTCATCATCCCTTTTCCATTTTAAATTTGGATCTGAAGCTGTTTGTGAAAAATTTGGCCAATTATCTAGTCTGCATCGATTCCTCACTGGTCCAGTCAGACCAAGTACGATTCATCCCCAGCTGTCAAGTCCTTTACAATATCAGATGATCCATAGCTCTGATCTACAGCTGTAATGCATCTGGCTTTCCCTCCTTGGTGATTGTGCTGGGTTCAGAAAAGGCATTTCATTGGTTCCCATTCATGCAGAGAACCCTTATTCATTATGGCTTAGGTAGCAATTTTATTATGGGTGTAGAATCCATTTATTATAACCCCAATACCTCAGTTTTAGCCAATTGCCCCTTCTGCATTTTTTATTAGCAATGGTACAAGGTAGTGCTGATCCTGTTCCTATTGATATACTGTATGTGGATAGCGTATTTTTAACAATCACAAAACCATTAATCACTCTCCAATTTAAAAATCAATTTAGACAAATCATTATATACCACAATCTTTTAAAGCACATCTAGCCTCCAATTATAATTTCAAAAGGTAAAAACCACTTGACTTTATGCTAATTCTAGAGATGTTCGTGGACCTCCATGTTTTGGTTCTAATTCATAAACGTGTTTTGGCTTTGGCAAAACCATCCTCAAGTATTTTCGTTCGGATTCGGTATTGGTTTGGTTTTAAATTTCTACAAATCTATAAAAATATCAATAAAAACAGCTAATATCTAGTAATTTGGACCTGTTTACATGCAATCCAAAACCCGAGTTCGGTTTTTAAATATGAGTTCCGAACTGACAACAGACCCTAGCCAGGACTTGGTTCTACTTGGAACCCCAAAGTGATATCAAACTGAGACTCTATTCAAATCAGAACCCAAAAGTTTGGGTGTGTTTGTATTTCAGGAAAACAGGGCTGAACATCAATAGCTTATTCATTGTAAGTTGAATTTCCATCCCCATTCCCATCCCCTCATTCAATCCCCCTCATCTCTTCAGTACCTCTTCTTCTACACAATGAAAATTTTAATAAATGAGATTGTTTTTTAAAAAAAAATTACCATGCACATGCTCATAACTTGCAACAGTACTTTCAGCTGGACATATCTAACACTAGCAACTTCCTGTACATAGAAAGGCAGGTCAGAGGCAGCAAATGTAATACAGTATGAACATTCAAATGGAATTTAAGCATGCCTTTTTCATGTGAATTAGTTTGCCTTAGAAATACATTCCTTATCAAGTGTAAATTTGGTGCAGAGACAAGATTGATGAAGTTTTGAGTTGCTAATGATAAGTACCACATATTCCCTCTCTAATCATGTATTTTCTAGATTTAAGGTTGGTTGCTTCTAAAAATAGAAATGTAAGCATAAAGTTGTATATTTGCACACACAAACTGACAACTTTTACATTCAAGTCTAAGGCCCCAACTCGCTCTGAGTAGCAGTGGTAAATACTAAAAGAAATCTGAATTGCTCCACTGGTGGGACATCTAATCTGAAAATCATCTGTCCCCACAATCTCTAACACTGATACAGATGTTTCCTTACAAAATTTTGCTGCAGTTGCACTAAAAAGACCCTCTCGGCACGCCAGGTCCTGTGAGACTCTGCTAGCATCTTTTTTGCATCTTTTTTGCTGCAAATGCATCTAAGAGCCATATTCAATTTGCGTGGACCCGCGATACTTTTCCGCCTCCCTGACTTTTCGCCTACATCGCCTGTTTTGTAGGTGGAAAAGTATTGCGCATGTGCCTGTGTATCCCCGTAATCAATTTGAAAGTAGGCGAAAACGGGACCCGGCGAAACTTAAACAAGTGGAAAGTACTGTCAGATTTGGGGAAATCAACCTGACACCTCCAAAAGATGCTCTGACATGGGGGTTAGCTATGGTACCCCCCGAATTGGCTTGTTGAAGGTATTTGGTGTTTTTAAATGGGCTCAATAGCTGCTAAATAGCATTTTTGTATAAGTGGGGCAGAAGAGTATTCTGAAGTTTTTGTGCAGAAAATAACTTGTCCCAGCAAATTTGGGGTACATGAAAATGGGGGCAGGCATATTCTAAAGTTGCTAAAGTTGCTAAAGTTAAGTTTTAAAAAACATGAAAAATCCACCTGCCGCAAGCCCCTGCAATGAATAAACACCTGGGGCATACTTGGGGACCATCCCAGAGTCAAGTTCGCTAGTTTTTAACTTTGTCCCCCAACATTTTTTTTGTTTCGTCCCAAATTCAAAGTGATTTTTTGGGGTGTTCATGACACAGTTTACCTTTGGGGGACTGTCTGAAGGCTGCACGGGGGTTCCCGCAACATTGCACCCCAAAACACCAAATCTGCACTTTTTTCCGCCTGCTATTCATAGGCGAAATTTTTTTGCCTATTACCTTACATTAACTTTCCGCCTAGGCGGAAAGTCTTTCAATATGAAAACGGCGATACTTTTACGCCTGGCAAAATTACATAATCGGCGAAACTTTTGCCAATTCTGGCTTTTCGCCTCAAATTGAATACGGGCTTAGTCACAATGGGATGTGACTAGGATGCACCAGCAGACTGTGCTAATTAATTTAATATACAACACTGTGTGCAACTGAGTCTCAGGATCTGTATGCAAAGTGCTACAATGTAGCGGCCACTGCTTTTTTCATTCCAATATCTGTTATGCTTTATATACTGTACAGACTCGGGTACACACAGATATACAAGTGTCACATATCAAATCAGCACAGTCTGCTGGTGCATCCTAGTCACATCTCATTGCGGCTTAGATGCATTTACGGCAAAAAAAGATGCAAAAAACACGCCCAGTGCTAACAGAGTATCATGGGACGTGAGGGCTCACTCACAAGTTGCGCTGCATGGCATATTGAGGCTAGCTGTATGAGGACACATCTGTACTTCTAGTGCAGTGAAAGGTAGCACTGCAAAGTCTGACTCTGCAATAATATTGTGCATACATGAAGTGGGTTCATGCATGAACACATAGGTAAAGTGTGAGTTTTTAGAAGTGGAGATGTTGCCCATAGCAACCAATCAGATTCTATTATCTTCTAGAAGGTACAAGATAAATGATAAGTAGAATCTGATTGGTTGCTATGAGCAACATCTTCACCTCTAAAACCCGCACTTTAGTAAATATACCCCATAGATCCTTATATCCTATAGAGGAATCTGAATAGGGATGGAGGAATTAGATCGGATCCATCTTCACAACCTCGGACCTTCTTCCAATAAAAAGAAGCTGGGCTTCTGGAACCAATACCATCTGAAGAATTTGTTGGTTCCTGAAACCTATCTCCAAGAACTTTCAGTTTTCAGAGCTTGCTGAATACTAGGCAGCCCTATTGGGCCCCTAATAATGAAAACATGCTGAAATTAGCTTTTCTGCATGTGTAATAGCCTTAAAAGACTATGATCACCTTGACTATAAATTATTTTTTTGACCTGGGGTCTGTAATCTTTGATACTCCTCAGCAATTATGTTCACTTATTTGTAAACTTTCATTTCTTGCTTAAGTGAAAAAAATAGAGAAAATAACATATTGCACATTTAATTTGCAATTTGATTTCAGATAGGATTTTGCTGGATTTATACTTCAGACATGTCATATAAAGGGTCACATGGCACTACTTGGAAAATACTTTTGATTAAAATTACCAAATAAAGATTTGAGACTAAAACATATTATTATTACCCGTTACTCATATAGGGCACACATATTTTGCAGTGTTTTACAGATAATATTTGGCCATTCACTTCAGTCCCTGCCCCAGTGGAGCTTACAATCCATGTTCCCTATCACATACATACACACTAGGGTTAGTTTTTGTTTGGAGTCAGTTAGCCTACCAGTATATTTTTGGAGTGTGGGAAGTAACCGGGGTACCTGGAGGAAACCCATGCAAGCACAGGGAGCATATATACAAACCCCACACAGTTAAGGCCATAGTGGGAATCGAACCCATGACCTCAGTGCTGTGAGGCAGTAATGCTAATCATTAAATGGTTTGTGCTGCCCATATTGAAAATGTAATAAAAATATATATATAAACATATATAGTTTAAAACAAAACAATAGTTAATTATGCGCACTTTGGAGACTTTGGTTTAATCCAGATCATAGATCTATAATAATATAGTATCGCTAAATTCAAAAATTCCTTGCCATCAGAGTAGAAAAGTTCTGAAACAAATGGATACAGGAGAGCACACTCAGTAATAAAGTAAAACACTTTAAAGTTTAAAACAGGAAACATGAACTTTCAGCAGTCACCCAATCTTCAGCAAATAATAGCAGCTGCAGGAATGAGACCTCATCCACAAGTATCATTGGCTCTGGACACAGGCAGATCTCATCACAGCATCCACGTCACAAGCCACACCTCAACATATTTCATAATTCAACGACTTCATCAGCAGGTGTCTAGTGTAATTCAGTTTAAAGAAAACACCATGATAGAAAAATAACATGAAAGTTATTTGCTCAATACTAGAGCAGTAAAAGCAATGATTGGAGCTCTTGGGCAAGAGCAAACAGTGAAAGTCACAATAAATATTCAAACATAAGTAAACTCTTCAATTGGACCAGAACAAAATAGTAATAAATACTCAAATGTAGAGTAATAAACACATGTAGTAATGGAGAACAGTGACATTAGATCTATGTGGGAGCACGCAAATCAATTCATAGTGGATGCATACATAAAGCAGGATAAATAAATGAAAGTGTCCAATGTGGCTCCCTTACCAGAGAGCAGTGTCAGTTAGGCAATGGAGTGCACACAGAGCAGTTTTCAAATTATGCTCCATGTGTCTAACTATACATATGGCTCCTTCTGGTCACTGGATTGTCATTTGTAGCTTGCAATACGTGCATGATGCATTTTCGAGCTGATGGGCTATTCTTCAAAGGCATGTGCAAGCCTGTTTCCAATACAGTGATGATGTCCTGTTCTTCTGGAAGGGACTTAAAGACATTCTTAGAATCTTCTGTACATTTATCAATACAAACTCATTAAACGTCCATTTTACTCAATATCAGCAAAACTGAATGCAGTTTTCTGGACTTGAATCTATATAGTGAAGATACCCATATATATATTCATACCAAGTGTTATCAGTATCCGACTGACAACAACAGTTATATTGATAGAGAGAGTGAGCACCGAAGCAGATGGCTGGAAGGAGTACCAAAAAGTCAATTTATGAGGGTAAAAATATATTGTAGCCATCCATGCACCTACCAGGAACAAACAGAAATACTGAGTGAATTTTCTGGCAAGACAATATGACAAGGAACACATTAAGCAAGCTAGAGATGAGGTCATTAATATGAACAGAGACATCCTACTTGCCCCCAAGTCCAGAGAAATATCCCAAAGTAATGAATGGGCATTTATCACTACTTATGGCTGTCACCATAAAAAAATGTCTTACAAAAAGAACCCACAGTGCCACAGAGCCTACATAGGCCTAGGTTCTTCCATGGGTGGTTGAACCTCAATAGAGTGTTTGATTCCAATGTCATACTGATGTTCTGCCTCAACCGCAACAACTTAATGAACCTGTATGACCTTGTCAAAGCTGAGCTTGAGCCAGACACTGCATGGTCACAAGCCTTATCAGGCCGACACAAACTGCTAGCTATTCTGAACTTCTTTGCTACTGGAAGCTTTTAGTCATTGATGGAGATGGTGGTAGGCATATTGCAAGCCACCTTCTCCTGCTACCTGGGCCAAGTCCTTGTCACACTCAAGACCATATCCTACACCTATATCTGCTTTCCTAGCCAGAATTCACATGGCATGGTGTCAGTTTAACTTTTTATAGGATTGCAGGCACATGTTCCGGGTGCTATAGAATGCACACACATTGAGCTGAGACCACCTAGGGTGTGTGCACATGTTTATTTAAAAAAGGCACCACAGACATTCCACTAATGTCTAGGTGGTTTGTGATGCAAATCTAAGAATCATGAGTATTGTGGTGGGCTCTCCTGGCTCATACCATGATTCCTTTATCGTCAGTCAGTCATCTCTTGTGCTTTTTTTGCATTTGAGGTGGGCCAAATTCCAGAGGAATGGTTTATTTGTAAGTACACATTCCTCTGGTTATTTCCTCACTACACATTTATAAATGTTGGAATGTTAATCTTCAAATAAAAGAAAATGTAGAGAGAGTGCTGGACAGAGGTATGTTATTTAATAAACAACCATAAAAATACACAATCACAATGTGTGAGAATAGTACATAAATACTGTAGATAATAATCAATTAAATAAAAACCTTTACTTGCTTTACATGGGATTCAGGATAGGGATGTTTCTCCTGGCTTCTGACTTCATTGTCACTTCCTGATAGTCCTGCTGAGCGCAAGTATAATGACGCACATAAGTCCACTATATCTGTGCTAGAACATACATTTGGACTATTAAAATCTAGGTTCCACACTCTTGATAAATCTGGAGGAATTATGTTGTATTCTGTTGATAAAATCTCAGACATTGTGGCCTGCTCTGTTTTGCATAATCGGTGCCTTAATCTACCGCCCCTGCCACATTATGCAATGCATAGTCAGCAGGCAGGGCTAATGGTTTCATCTGGTGACTCTGTGAGCACAGAAAGTGGGAGGCAGGTTAGGGCTTCAGTGATTTCCAACTATTTCAGTGTAAGAATATTACAAAACATTGTTATTTTTACCTTTAATACAAATATTTTTTTATAAAATATAATCAATTAATGTGCATCAACCACAATTTACCCATTGCAGCAAATTGTTTATGTGTGTCTTGCTTTCCCTCTAAATCAGGGGTAGCCAACCCTGGTCCTTGAGAGCTACCAACAGTGCATGTTTTCCAGAGAGTTTCTTTATATTTATTTAACTATCTTGTAATCTCATACCGTTATGATGCTGTGGGGCAGTCCTGCTGGGTTGGCCTGGGGGGTTCTGTGCTCTGTACTTATTCCATAGGAGTGTTAGGGACCTGCCTGATAGAGTTAACATGGATGTGGTAGGCAGGCCCATAATTATGGCCATTATTATGCTAAGAACCTCTTTGATGGAATTTAGCAGTATTATTATTATTAGGTTTAGCATTGTTAGAGTGTGCACTTGCATTTTTTTCTCTTTATTGCTTGCAGTACTTCAAGTCTCAGCAGGTAGCACCTCACATTGTGATTAGAGGGTACAATCTAGGGCCCCTCCCCTATGCATTAAATCTCTTTTCATCAGACATTGTCTAAAAAATCAGAACTGTGCATCTGGACTGATTATATAGACTGGATGTCATACAGCATAGAGTAAACAGTAGAGTGGAGTATGTTTATGGTATAGCAGGTAAAAAGTTATAATAGACTGTTATCAACCTAAGCAGGGCCGTAACTAGGGTGGTGTGGCCAGTGTCACCGCACAGAGCGCCACTGTCCTGTGGGCGGAGCTGGCCACCCACTGCAATCTGACATGATACAAGCCAGCAGCCTTGCCCATGCAATTTATTTCCACCCCCTCAAGAGTAAAGGGTCAGGAGCCACAGTATATACATTTCGCCAGCTGCAAAACAATCGTGGACCGGCGGCCAATCAAAAACAAGTGGTGGCCTTTCAAATTTGGTACCAGCCACTAGCCAATCATGGCTTGTGGTCCGGCAGCCAATCAGAAGAAGCCTTGCGGCTGCTTCTGATTGGCTGCTGGTCTGCACCATGATTGGTTTAAACTGCCACTGCATCTGCCCTCATGTCCTGGCGCTGGGACCCAATACTCTTTCCCAGTACCGATGAAAGATGTGTCCCTGCTTGGTGCTGCCACAGAGAGCACCCCTGGCAGTGGGCAGTGGAGGAGGAGAAGCAGCTGGTCTTGGCAAGATGTTTCCCTGCTTTGTGTTCATCTGCTCACGGAGAGCCCACTGCCAGCTAGGTGGACTGGGAAGGGGAGAAGCAGCCTGTCAGCATGGACAACAAACATGAACTGAGAGGTACTGGGGGTGAGGTAGTGAGAGGTGAGGAGTGAGAGAGAAGAAGGTAGTATCAGGTCCAGAGGGTGTTAGAGAAAAGTAAGCTTTGAGGTGCAGGGGGGTGGGAGAAGAATGTAGTTAATGAGAGGTGTAGGGGGGGTGGGAGAGGAAAGCTGAGGATAATTCTCATGAGAAGGTATCCCAGAAGAAAAAGAGTAGATGGTGTTTTTGATAGTGATTATTTTTCTAGGTAGTCAGTTGAGGTTGGGGGGGGCGCCAGTGCTCTCTCTCGCATAGGGCACCAAAATGTCTAGTTACGGCTCTGAACCTAAGTATAATATATATTTATATAAGTATATAAAAATAGGTTGTGGGAAGTTTAAATGGGTGTTCATAGATATTATAAGCATTTATTGTTTATGTCTTAACTACTGTTACTAAAACATTGCTATTGTTGTACAAGATTCAGTGCATAATAAAATATTCAACAATTCCTTCTTTCTATAGGACTCCCTGTCCTGAAGTTATCCATTATAATACAGTTTTTATTCTTGGTCCCATATATAACTAATTTAAGTGTGTAATGTGTGTCCATTATACAGCCAATATATTAATATACAGTACGGCAGGGCCGGATAAACCATTATGTGATTTGGGGATGTGTGACTGGTGCTGAGTTTCAAACAAAAAGGGATCCAATTGGATATGCAGCCATGAACAGCAGGGGATTTTCAACAGAGCTCTTCAAACAGACGAGAGAAAAAAGGGGTTGTTTCTGGCGCTTCTGTAGGATCTTTGGATATCTTGGTGTTCCCCTCATGGGATAAAGAGAGAAAAAATATATATAGTGTAAATCCGTAAATGTTAGCAAATAAGAATAGCGATGTAAGAATTACACTCACCGTTTTTCGGTGAGTGTGTAGCGTTGGACCTAATAATCACCGTGGCCCTACGGTGGTTGCCGATTGCACCAATGATGTCACAGATGGTTTCACTGGATATCTTCAAATGGTCAGAGGGAGAAAAACATGGAGAACACTTCCATGGTGCAAATCAATGTGTTTCAGGAAACCAGATTATAGCCAGTGGATTATTGTGCTCACCTTTTATAATGTATCATATGATCTTTGGGCATTTATTTCTTGTAAAAAAAAAGTAATATTGGAGAGATAGATACGTAATGTTCCATAAAAAAAGTTAATTAATTTTACTTCCTCAACAAAAATATTTTCCAGAAAGAGTATTTAAGAAAAAATGGAGAGTACCAAATATCAAGCAACACATTTCACAGAACCTCTGTCTGCTTCCTCGGGTACATCCATCAGCCTGAGGTAGCAGACAGAGGCTCTGCAAAACACGTTGCATGTATTCGGTACTCTCCATTTTTTATTACCCATTTTTATCAAACATTTTTTATTTTTTCATTTTTTAAGAAATTATTTTTTTACTAAATATTTTTCTTTTTAAAAAATAAATTTCTCTAGTATTTGATGATTCAATGATTTGAATCATGTACCTAAGAACATTGGTTTGAGTTTGGAACATGTATATAAAACTTTCATTAGAACTATTGTTAGCACAAGTTTGTGTCTCCAGGATTATAGTCAACATTTTAAAATTGCCAATTAAATTGTTGTTAAGCCAACTTTCATTCTCATTAAGGTTAAAAAAAACTAGCATGTATGGCTGAATGCCTGCGGTCATGTTTAAGCAAATGCCTGTCCATTAGTGCCACATGACGGTCTTGGAATGCTGCGTGGAGGAAAAGAAAGCAGAGGCAGCATCAGAATCCGGATTAGTTGCTGGCTCTTGTAAGTCAGTGCTGGGTGAGTTTGGTGTTTGCAGCCATTTTGGTATGACTGGAAATGTGTAATGTGACCATTTCATCTTCTTGTGTTTCCTCAGGATCACCAAGTGGCTGTAAGGTTGGGGAACAAGGATCTTCAGTGTATGGATCTAAAGGAAAACATTAGGTAAGTGTGGATGATTGGATGAAAAACAAGTGTACACACAGCAGAATAACCAATTGTGAACTCTGGATCAAAAAAGTAATATTTTCTAATCAGACAGACCCACTCTAAAAAACAGAAATCTGCTTGCAATCCCAAAATGCAGATGTTTCATTTAGTTGTTGAAAGTTAAACTGGTTGATGTATGATACTTTGTACAAAGTCTAAAATATGATCATTTGTGGATTACAGCATAGCAAACATGTAGCTGAATGCAAGCATTTTTCAAAAGTGTTTGTAATTTTTCCAGTACTTGCTGAAATGTTCTTGTTAAACTTCTCCACTGTGCTTCTTTGCCATTTTTTACATCAATTCAAGACATGTAACCCTAAGTTTGCTTTTTCTAAAGTACTTAAGAAGGTATTTTACTAAAATTCTAAATGATAATGCTTGGCTTTTTTATTACAGATACTCACCAAATGGCTGTGCACAGGAGGAGTCTGTGGTGCGGGTGGAATTTGGGGCTGTTGGTTATCCCTACTCACAAGAGAAGGCAGTGGTGGTGGTGGTGGCTGTCTGCCAGTTTGACATGCTGAAGATGAACCTTAAAGAAATGTAAATTGCAAGCCAACATTGTGTTTAGTCATTCGGCAAAAAATAATCTTACCTGGCCATTCGTCATCCTGCCTTAAGGGTTGACGGACAGCTTTTTTCTTCCCTCTAACACTTTTTCCTATAATTTTATATTGTGATATTATGATAAATTGCATTAAGGGAAAAAAAGTTGTTTTCATTTAAAAGAAAAATGCTAACACGTGCAAGAACATTTGTAGCAAACAATGAATGAAAACCATTGTACATTGTCCAAAATGTTAGAAGAGATGACAAGCAACTGTATTTATTATAGTCATCATTTTTTTGCCTTTTGTACATGTCAACACAGTTTCAATGCATTTCTTAGTGGCACAAACAAATAAACCTGCCCTTTTCTTTGTCACTACAACAGCCCATGTTTTGTGTTTTTTAACAAACAACAAACAAGAATGGGCAGAAAAATATAATGGGTGTGTGTTCACATATATTTGCTAACATTAATAACTCACATATACAGGTATGCACAAAACAGTGGGCATTTTTTGTTAAGTACTATGGTAGTTATATTTAAATTAGGGATGAGCAGCTTTGGATTTCTGAAATCCGAACACCCCCGAGCCCCCCCTATCCGAGCCGGGAACCGAGTCCGGTTCGGGTTTTCCCGCCTGACTCGGAACTGAAATCGAGGCAAAACGTCATCATCCCACCTTCCGGATCTCGCGGGTTTTGGATTCTATAAAAGGTCCCCACGTCAGCGCCATTTCTCACTCCAGCTGTGGACAGTGATAAGGGAGGGTGGGAGCTAGGGCTGGCTGGGCTGTGTTGTGCTGCTGTTGTCCATTGGGGCTGTGTCCACTCAGTCCATAGGGGCTGACTGGGCTGTGTTGTGCTGCTGTTGTCCATAGGTGCTGGCTGGGCTGTGTTGTGCTGCTGTCATAGGGGCTGGCTGGGCTGTGTTGTGCAGCCAGTTGTCCATAGGGGCTGTGTCCACTCCAAAGTCTATAGTGGCTGGCTGGACTGTGTTGTGCAGTGTCCCATAAAGGCTGTAGTCCTAGAGGGGTGCTGTAGTGTTGTCCAGGGGGTGATCTGTCCATCAGGGGTGCTCCCCCAAAGTGCACTCCAAAAAAAAAATTTTTTTTCTGTGTTTGTGAATTGTGTGCGCAGTAGCCACACGTGCATCAACAAAGTAGCGTCAAGCGTGCACCTGTGTCATAAGTAAAGGGCTGGCTGGCTTGACCGTTAAAGGGTGCTGTAACCCCCAAAGTGCACTCCAAACAAAATAAAAAATTATTTTCTGTGTTTGTGAATTGTGTGCACTGTGGTTGCACTGGCATCAACAAAGGAGTAGCGCCAAGCATGCGCCTGTGTCCCATAAGTAAAGGGCCGGCAGGCTCATCTCTTAAAGGGTGGTGTATCCCCTAAAGTGCACTCCAAGAAAAAGAAAAAAATATTTTCTGTGTTTGTGAATTGTGTGCACTGTAAGTGCATCCTCAGAGCAGCACCGCCAAGCATGTGTCTGTCCGTTAAAGGGTGGTGTAAGCCCCAAAGTGCACTCCAACGAAAAAAAATTCTTCTTTTCTGTGTTGTGAATTGTGTGCACTGTACGTGCATCCTCAAAGCAGCAGCGCCAAGCATGCATCTGTCTGTTAAAGGGTGGTGTAACTCCAAAACTGCACTCCAACAAAAACAAAACATTTTCTTCTGTGTTTGTGAATTATGTGCACTATACGTGCATCCTCAAAGCAGCAGCGCCAAGCATGTGTCTGTCTGTTAAAGGGTGGTGTAACCCCCTAAGTGCACTCCAACAAAAATTAAAAATTATCTTATGTGTTTGTGAATTGTGTGCACTGTACGTGCATCCTCAAAGCAGCAGCGCCAAGCGTGCGACTGTCTGTTAAAGGGTGGTGTAACCCCCAAAGTGCACTCCAACAAAAATAAAACATTTTCTTCTGTGTTTGTGAATTGTGTGCACTGTACGTGCATCCTCAAAGCAGCAGTGTCAAGCGTGGATCTGTCTGTTAAAGGGTGGTGTTACCCCCAAAGTGCGCTCCACAAGAAATAAAAAATTCTTCTTTTTTTCTGTCTTTGTGAATTGTGTGCACTGTAGATGCATCTGCATCCACAAAGGAGCAGCGCCAAGCGTGCGCCTGTCTGTTAAAGGGTGGTATAACCCCCAAAGTGCGCACCACAAAAAGTAAACAATTCTTTTTTTTCTGTTTGTGTGTGAAATGTATGCGCAGTAGCTGCACGTGCATCAACAAAGGAGCAGCACCAAGCGTGCGCCTGTGTCCCATAAGTCTGTTAAAGTGTGGTGTAACCCCCAAAGTGCGCTCCAAATAAAAATAAAAATTCTTCTTTTCTGTGTTGTGAATTGTGTGCGCTGTAGCCGCACGTGCATCAACTAAGTAGCAGTGCCAAGCGTGCGCCTGTGTCATAAATCAAGGGCCAGCTAGCTCATCTGTTGAAGGGTGGTGTAACCCCAAAGTGCTCCAAAAAATAAAAATATTTTTTTTTCTGTGTTTGTGACTTGTGTGCGCTGTAGCGGCACATGCATCAATACTGTAGCAGCGCCAAGTGTGCGCCTATGTCATAAGTCAAGGGTCAGTTTGGACATCTGGTCCGGACTGAAGGACGTGCCATCAATTTCTGACATGTCTACTGTCACTGCATATGATACTGTCACCGCTGACAGAATGGTGGAGGATTACATTTGTGACAGGATCCAAGTAGGGATGTCAGGCAGTCCATACCTGTACTGGCAGGAAATAGAGGCAATTTGGAGGCCCCTGTACAAACTGGCTCTATTTTACCTGAGTTGCCCCTCCTCCAGTGTGTACTCCGAAAGAGTGTTTAGTGCAGCTGGGAACCTTGTCAGCGAAAGGCGTAGGAGGTTGCTTCCACAAAATGTGGAGAAGATGATGTTCATAAAAATGAATGATCAACTCTTCCAGGGAGCCCAGCCTCCAGAACATACAGAGGGACCTGTGGTGGTGGATTCCAGCGGGGACGAATTAATACTCTGTGAGGATGAGGATGTACACAACACTGAAGAGGGTGAAGAATCAGTGGATGAGGAGGATGAGGACGACATCTTGCCTCCATAGAGCCAGTTTGTGCAGGGACAGATTAATTGCCAGTTTGTTTTGTGAGGGCCCAAACGAAAGAATCATTTCAGCCACAGTCGTGTGGCAGCCCCTGCGCTGTAATGATTGGTTTGTTAAAGTGTGCATGTCCTGTTTATACAACATAAGGGTGGGTGTGAGGGCTCAAGGATAATTCAATCTTGCATCTCTTTTTTTTTCTTTGCATTATGTACTGTTTGGGGCCTAGTTTCAGTGTCACTCCTAGATGGGCCACGTGTTTGTTCCGCCCACTCGTGTCACTTAGCATAGTCATCCAGCTACTTTGGTGCAACCTTTTGGACTAAAAACAATATTGTGAGGTGTGAGGTGTTCAGAATAGACTGGAAATGAGTGGAAATTAATGTTTTTGAGGTTAAAAATAGCATAGGAGCAGAAAAACCCCAAAATTCTGTGAATTTAGCTGTTTTATGCTTTTTTTTTAAAAAATGCAGATCCAAAACACAAAACCCAGAACCCAAAACACGGAAGGGTGGTTTTGGCAAAACCAATCCAGATCCAAAACACGAAGAAAGATCCAGATCTAAAACCAAAACACGAAAAGTGGCCGGTGCACACCACTAGTTTAAATTTAATTGATAAGAATAAAACTGTAACAGTAAACACATTAACATGAAATGACAAAGGTTTGGGAGGGTATCTGTCGTGGACATGCAGAGCCTAAACCACCACTGGTGGGATGAAGGAGTGCAATGGTTCTCAATATTCCAGCCACTCCTGATGGTAGGGGGGACCCCCACTGTGCACTGATACTGCTTCTCCACCATATATTATTGAGGGGTCCGGTGTTTTATAACCGGGACATTGTGCGCCCCTGTCATTACTGGCATTGCTATCTACAAGATAGCAGCACCGATGTCCATGGCAATGTAAGAACAGTCAGTGGCACTGTCATTGCCCTACCACCACAGTCCCTGCTGTGGTGGCTGCCGACTCCAGACTGCACGTGAGATCATGTGATGTTTGCGAGATCCCACACGTGCCCAGTGGAGCCAGCCAGGAGTTGAGACACAGGAGGTGTGCTCAGGCAGAGATTGCTGGAGGGAGAGTCTTCACTCCCCCACTCCAGCAGATGAGATGTTCATACATCCCAATGGTAGTGCTTTCTGCTTCACCTTGGTAAAGAGGTGAAGCAGGAAGAGTTATAGCAGCACTCTCAATAGTTACTAAGTGGTGTGTTTGAAATCCTGTAGGATTGCCATATTTGAGATTGCAATGTGCAGTTCCCATCATAGGATACAATGTAGTGGTTCCCACAATAGACTACAATGGAACTTTCCCACCATTGAAGTCTAGGGACCATAGTTTGACAGACAGAAAGACCACTCATAGCCAATTATAGATTCCTACAGAGGTGCCCGCTGATTGGCTGCCAGCTCCTTTAATACAGTCACCTAGGTCCCACTCATTTATGTGAAGGAAGTATATGTGTAAACACATGCACTTCCTCTAGTCTGCCTTTGATTGGGTGTGCGTTTTTTTGCTTTTAACCCTTTGGATGCCTACTTGAACTGAAGAGAATGTGATCTACACTAGGAATAGGTGAGTATGGATTTTTTTTTATAGGTGCCAATGATGCTACTTGGACAAAAGGACATGAATGGCTATAGGGATTGTAGGTGAGTATTTGTTATTGTGAGTGTACCCAGTGACAGGGTCCCTGGTTGTGGCATTACACCCCTGCTAGAAAGAGTCCGGTGTTGGTTGTGAAAAATACAAGTGACCCCTATTCATTTTGTCCCTTGTATCTCCACAACCAGGACTGGCTCACTGAGCCCATTGCTGGTTGATTAAAATACAGGGGAACCCTACATTTTTTGGCCAGTATTTTCACATCCAGGACTGTCTCAGAAAAGCCCGGTGCTGGCTGTGCTTTTCGGGGGGACTCCACGTAATTTATTTTTATTTTTTACATTTTACAATTTTTTTTAACTCAGAAGCCTTCATGGATCTCACTGTAACTCGAATCTTGTGTTACGGTTCTTGCACGGTTGTGTAAGACCTCTAGAGCTGAGGATCTTTCACCAATAATAGCCACCCATTATTCCCTTAGTGATTTATACTCACACCACTACTTAGGTGGCTGCCTGGATTTAAGACTCCAGCAGTAGAGGCTTACACAACTGGCAAGAGACTGCAGGACTGCTGACTAGAAACAAGGCTGAACAGAGGAGTGGCAGTCCTTCCACTACTGGAACTAGCTGGAGTGAGGCTGCATGCAGATGGTTACTTGTGAAGGACAAGGTTCACTAGCAACAGCAGATGATGAAGGTCTCAGGTATGTCTTGGGACTATGCTGCAGTTAGGATGGAGTTGCCAGACACTGAATATAAGCTGCAAAACAGGAGATACCTGGACTGTGATAACAGACAAGGACTAGACAGACAAGATAATAGACAGGGGCTGGACAGGCAATAACAGACATGGACTAGACAGGCAAATAACAGACAAGGTAATGCACAATAAGGCAGCAACACTGACTGAAGTAACAGACTAGTTTCAAGGTGCGGTCTTGAGGGCCAAGGTGCTACAGGAACAACATGGAGCAGCCTTGAGGGCAGAGGTGCAACAGGAACAACACAGAGTGGCCTTCAGTGCCGAGGTGCAACAGGAACAACAAAGAGTGGCCTTTAGGGCCGAGGAGTGGCCTTGAGGGCCGGGATGTGACAGGAACAACACGGAGCAGCCTTGAGGGCTGAGGTGCAACAGGAACAACACAGAGTGGCCTTGAGTGCTGAGGTGCAACAGGAACAACACGGAGTGGCCTTTAGGGCCAAGGAGTGGCCTTGAGGGTCCGGTGTGTGACATGAACAACACGGAGCAGCCTTGAGGGCTGAGGTGCAGCTTTGAGAGCTGAGGTGCGGCCTTGAGGGCCAGGATGTGACAGAAACAAGATGACAGATAGGTGAACTGTGGTGTAGCAGGATTACAGGCTGGATGCAGAAAGGTAAAGAACACTGCAGACTTGAATCAGCTGGAAACAGACTGATGTGGCTAGACAGAGCTGTGGTATGGAAATGCCACATGCAGTGAAGAGGTAGGCCATGGCTGCAGAAGTCACTGCTCCAGGAAGTCCAAACAGCGAGGAAGTGAGCCGATGGAACCACAGCAGATGACTCACAGGCAAATACTGACAAGTGTAGTACACAGGAGGAATTCTCAGTACACTGGAATTCAGAATGAGGTAAGACTGGCTAGAACTCAGGTTTCTGAGCGCAGGATAAACATACACACTAGAAGTCAGACGATATCACCAGCAGGAAGTGTAGGGCTGGCTGTAATTTATCAGAAGCAGGAACCAATCAGCGCAATCCCTGCAGAATTTCTCTCCAATGAGAGAATAGTATGCAGATGAGCTCTAAACACAAACTGACAGGCAGGAATGCAGCAGCAGGCTGCACACAGACACAGAGTTCCAGCTACCTGCTCGAGACGGAACTAAAATTAAGGCATGATGCAGTATCCCAGGCACCTAATACCTGCCACCAAGAAGATCCTCTGTCGCGGATCATAACATCTTGTAATGAAAGTGGCATCACAAGGTCCAAGTTTTCATATGAGAAACTCATACGGACTTACACAATGTAGTAACCTCAAACTCACAAGTTTACATTTGCCGAGTTGTGGGACAAACTTGGAACTTTAAATGTGCGAGAAGGTCTGAGTTTGTCCCGCAGAAAAAACTTGAACCCTATTACATTTTCCCCCATTATGATGTTTTCATCAGGGTATACACCCTGACGAAAAGATCATCCTGTTCTTTTAAAGTCCATTGGAATGTGCATGTGTGCGTGCGTGCATGAGAAAGAAAGAAAGAAAGAAAGAGAGAAAGAAAGAGAGAAAGAAAAAGAAAGAAAGAAAGAAAGAAAGAAAGAAAGAAAGAAAGAAAGAAAGAAAGAAAGAAAGAAAGAAAGAAAGAAAGAAAGAAAGAAAGAAAGAAAGAAAGAAAGAAAGAAAATAAATACATGGTTAAAATAGAAAATAAATAAAGTAAAACTTGCCTCTATTCAGGGTATCTGATCAGTGGGCTTCTGTTGTAACCCAATTACCTTAGCTCTGTGGTCTCAGCTGATGTGCAGTGAAAGTCTGACTACACATATCAGCTTATCGGGTAAAGGAAGCAGCCCACCAATCAGAGATCCTTGGGTGCAGGTAAGTTTATTTCTATTTATTTTCTATTATAAACATCTATTTTCTTGGTGACACATTGCTGGGACGGAGCTTTCTCGCAAGATGTGTCCCAGCATCTTTTGTTAATAAATGTGAATTGTGATAAATATGCCCCTTAAGGAGCCCATCAAAAATGACAGGTCACTAGTGGACACTGCCATTAGACTGAATGGGAGCACTCTAATTGCTCACAGCATAGCAGCTTTAGCTCCATTGTTTTGTAGAATAAAGCTGCATACACACATAACGATTTTGTAAATGAAATATTTTAGTAAACGATTTACTAAAATCATTCATTTACTAAATGTAATGAACGATTTTTTTGAACTACAAAGATTTTTGCATATTCGTTCATCGTTTTAACTCAGAAAGTGAACAATTTTTTCAACAATTGAATGATAAACGATATTGTTAACGATAATCGTTCAAAAAATCGGTGTGTGTATATGCACCTTCAAAGGTAAGTTCAGACGTTTTATGGGGGTGATGTATGAAAGCTTGGAGAGAGATAAAGTGGAGAGATTAAGTACCAACCAATGAGCTCCCAACTGTCATTTTTCACATACAGTATACAGATTTATGTTTTTCACTGTGCCGCAAAGCACAGAAAAAGGGAAGACTCTTGTTTTGGGACACTCTCACCTTTGAACACCTAGGCAACATCAGAAATCCACAGTCCGATCTAGGGAAGATGAAACAACTAACTTCAGTAGCTAGACATTTTCATCAATAATTCACAATAATTCAACACAAGATCCAAAAGTTTTTGGACTAGACATTGTGAGCCTGGGAATCAGAAGAGGTGACACTACTAAAGAACTTTTAAAACGAGAGAGTTTCTGGACTTTCCAAGTAGATACATTGGCACCGAAAGGTCTCAATGAGCATCTCAATTTCAGTGTATTTCTATGAAACAGAAAACCCCTATTGTCTTATATACATTTATATAACTTATTCAATATAGTGGCACATTTTCACGTAATATTATAATGTGGTATGATTTATGTTATTACCACCTCACAATTTTTCACAAGATATCATCTGCCTATATCTATTTCAAATATATGATTGCACTTAAATCACCATTTTGTGATTTACTTTCCTTTGACATTGTTTTCTTCACTTATATTACTTTTCACCACGTAGTAATCTATCACACGTCAGGCACATTTATTCTGTAGCACCTTACTTTCACTGATTCCAGCAGAGTATATAATCATCTCCCCCCATTTTTATTTACATTTATTTACACCCATCCCCTAATTATACTCAAACACACCAGTTTTATATGACTACCCATATATTAGTTTTTGACACATCTCTAATAGTCTGTCACAATTATAAACTTATTAAACCATTTATTTCATCTGATTAATTCGTAAAATATCAAAATATGACATTGTTGCTTCTTCCTTTGCTCTCCCTTTTTCAACTTCTGACACCAATATGCTGGTATTCTATATTTATTATGATTTTTGGGAGAGATAAATCATTCTGCCCCCATATCTGAACTCCCTTTCATCTTTTTTTTTTGTGTTATATACTCTCTGTTTTTTTGTAAAAACTATATAGTGATAGAAGCATTGTATTTTATTTAAATGTTTATATATTTATCTATCTTTATACTTTTATGTCACTAGAACATTACAGATGTTATTTTATTAATAAGATATTGCTCTCCAGTATTATCTATTATATGTAGAATAACATTACAAAGCAAACAGCATGGAGTACCGATATTTCAGCCCATTAATAGGCTGATATATACTAGCATATCCATACCGGCTACCAGCGCCTGCACTGCTCTGATTGGGAGACTTAAACTATCTAGTCTCCATCTTCAGAGGAATTAAATGTGGGGACTCCAGATAATATGCATGATTAACATACCCAAAGTATTTGGAGACATACCCACTGAACCATTATTGGCTAAGAAACACTGTCACTTGGACAGATCGGGACGCTGAGAGGCGGAACCATGTATTTATACTGTCTTCCGGAGAAAGATATTTTGAGTGTGACCAAGCCTCATTGGAGGTGAAACGTGCTTTATTCCTGTTCCAGATATTGCTGTTTGATGCAACAACTATTCATTCTCACCACACAGGTACCACTAACACACCTATCTTCTTAGTGGGACACAGGAGTCCTTTGTGCATTTTGTCCCTGCAATGCCTATTTGAGGCATCAGTGACAATCTGACTCCCCCTAAGAGACTACCAGTGACCGCTGTATCTATCTTTCAAGGAGCACTGTCTCTCTACACTCTCATTAAGGGGTCTAATTACTAATACCACTTTTCCACCAAAATTCTGGGCCTGACCTGGAGTTGGAACAGGGTTCCTATCCGGATCAGACCCGGAATTTAACCGGCGCTGACTCGGGATATTCCCGAGTCGGCGCCGCTCACACCACAGTCGGGTCTGCATGGACCCGGCTTTTCCAGTGCGAAAGTGGACGCTTGGAGATGGTTCTCTATTCTATGCATATTACATTTACATGGTACAACAATATAATAATATTTCTTTGCTAATTAATTAGATACATATGTATGCAGAATAAGGATGTTTTGTTTAAAGGATTTAATAGACACAAGTTGTGATAAACCCTAATGCTGAAATATATCCATGAGTATAAGGGTACATTTCGTGTTACTAACTGCGTGAGACTAGTACGAACTCGCTGGTAAGTGGTCAACTAAACGCCTGTTAAGTTTTTTATACGTATATTATTGCTCTGATAAGCAAATCCTGATATCTCTTCACTGTAATGAACCCTCATGCTGAGTTATATCTATGAGAATAAGGGTACACTTTGTGTTATTAACTGCGCATAATAACATTGGTACAAACTCGCTGAGAACTGATCAATCAAACACCTGTAAATTTGTGTATATGTTTCTTAAATGCTCCGATAGCAAATCCTGACATATCTTCTTTGATATGATATAAAATATGTGTTTCTCTTCAGCTTCTGCATTTGGGCTGACAACAATTAATGACTTACCATTGTTGAGATGTACACTATTATGTATTTTATGTGTGCTAATTATCATTGAGAGAACCTGTCTCAAATGTAATGATTAAATTCTTCTTTGCATGAATAGAAGTTTGCAAATCCTACATAAGTTTGTGTGTCTCATACTGATACAATTTGTTCCTTAATACAAATACCTGATGTGCGCATATGACAACTATAACTTCAATTGTGAAGTAAAGTGAGACAATACAAAAACAGGGAATTATTGCATTGATATATAAACGATTGACCCGATTGGCCCCGCGAATTGGGTCTACATATATTGTTATCACTGTTAGCGACTTCCATTTTTCTGTTTTTTGTGCTTTGCAGCACAGTGAAAAACATAAATCTGTATACTGTATACATTAGACTGATGGGAGCACCACCAACATCCTTACATTTTTAGGGGTCAATCCTATTCCGTGCGAATGGTGCATTGTGCCGTTGCAGCAGCATTAAAACGGTGGCAACGGACTGGCACATCGTACCCTTTGTAGCCCGACTCAACCCTGAATTACGGGGCTGCGAGCAAAATTTGGCAGTTCTGGGCTGCCGTATAGTGCAGCCACTGCCGCGATGACTCACACAGGCGAGATCATCGCACGGAATAGGATTGACCCCTTAGAGTGATATTTAACTTGTAATATGTACTATATGGTTGGTTTCTATTATCTTCAATCATGATTATTTCCATTATCTCTAATGAAAAACTCCTGTGCGGGATCACCCAAACATAGATCATTTTTTACATACAGCCTGTAAGATGGCAGTTCTTCAAATCTGATTGCTTTGTACATTAGCACTCGTCACTTTGGGGGGAATTCAATTAGCCCTTTAAAACTCCATAGACAAAAACCAGCAAAAAGTTTTCACCATCTCAGAGCAGGTGAAAAAATTAGCAAAATCCCTATTTTTGGCAAAAAATATGAGGATTTGGGCCCTCATTCAGAGCCGTACGCTCTGAGCAGAGCGCACGCTCTGAATGAGGGCCGGCCTCCATGACAATGGAGCGTCCTTCTGGACGCTCGTATAGCTGTGGGTCACCACCCACAGGCTATACGAGCGTGCATTTTGATGGCCGCGATGGTCGAGACCATCGCGACCATCGAAATTGCGAGCCGGAGCCTGCGGTTGAGGTTTTCAACCGCAAGCTCCGGAGTGATTTTGGCTCTATCAGAGCCAAAATCACTCCCACTGACATCACTAGTGATGTCAGTGGGCCGGCTTCTGACGGGAGGCGTTCCCGTGGGAACGCCCCCGTCAGGGAGGCACGCCCCCGGCACGCCTACCAAAGGGGGCGTGCTGTCAATCAACATCGACAGCACGCCCCCTTTGATCAGACACAACGAGCGAAGGACTTTCCTTCGCTCATCGCGTCTGGCGCATGCGCACGACGGAGCTCCCTCCGTTGTGCGCATGCTCAGTCCATAACATCGACCCACTTGCGAGCGGACAGCCGCTCGCGAGTGGGTCTGAATCAGGCCCTTGGTTCAGAACCCCTTGGACACTGCCCCTCAAATAATTAAATTTTTTAATTAGTTTATTTTGGACAATAATGAAATGACAATTTTGCGGTGAAAAAAGCTAAAAGTAGAGGAATATGGATTTAAAGTACTGAATTTTTTTGGGGGGGGGGCTGTATGGATGGGACATGTGTTTTTAGGATTGCAGGTAGCTGCAGCAGGTGTATTTGTTAACATTTTTTAAAACTGCACTTTATAGCCACAAAATTATACTAGCACCCATTTTAATGTACCCTCAATTTAACTACAGCAATTATTTTCTCTAAAAAAATATTGCTTTTTATCATTTTTCAACACTTAAGCAAATATGCATATAACTGCCATTTGACACAATTTAAGAACCCCAATACTTTTATTAGGGTTTATTAATACACTTCTATATTGAGTTAGGCTTTTTATGGGGTACACACTGATTCCCCAAAATGTGCTGTACTTTTCGCTGGTTTCACCATGCTCAGTTTTCGCACGTATGCATTTTTGCATCTGTTGTAATAGGATAGGGTGAAAAACAGGAGCGTGCATTGCCAAAAGATGCGAAAATATTATACCACAACACGCGAATAGTGCGAAAAAGTCTCCAGTGTTAAGTTTTCATTTTATCGTGGCTAATTGAATCCGGCCCAAAATGTGAATCTTTAACATATACAGTGCATCCGGAAAGTATTCACAAAGCTTCACTTTTTCCACATTTTGTTATGTTACAGCCTTATTCAAAAATGGAATAAATTAATTTTTGTCCTCAAAATTCTACACACAATACCCCATAATAACAACGTGTAAAAAGTTTGAGATTTTTGCAAATTTAATTAAAAAAAACACAGAAATCACATGTACATAAGTATTCACGGCCTTTGCCATGAAGCTCAAAATTGAGCTCAGATAAATCCTGTTTCCACTGATCATCCTTGAGATGTTCCTACAGCTTAAATTCAGTTGATTGGACATGATTTTGAAAGGCATACACCTGTCTATATAAGGTCCCACACTTTACAGTTTATGTCAGAGCACAAACCAAGCATGAAGTCCAAGGAATTGTCTGTAGATCTACGAGACAGGATTGTCTCGAGGAATAAATCTGGGGAAGGATACAGAAAAATATCTGCTGCTTCTGAGCGATCATGGGAGAAGAGCCCTAGGTCAGGGAGGTGACCAAGAACCCGATGGTCACTCTCAGAGCTACAGCATTCCTCCGTGGAGAGAGGAGAACCTTCCAGAAGGATAACCACAGTGGTGGGCTGGGCCGGGGGGCAGGGTGCCATGTCACTGTGACACAGACTGCACCGCGTGTGTAGCGCTGACCGGACGGAGTTCGGTCAGCGCTACACAGCACAAACACACAGCCGCCGGAGCCGGCAGCTGTGTGTTTGCTTTAGCAGCTGATGAGAGTCAGATAGACTCTCATCTGCTGCTGCTCCCACTGCCAGAGCCGGACATCTTCCGGCTCCCGCAGTGGGTAATGGGAGTGACGCGTCACTCCCATAATGCAAAGTGGCGGACGGAGGAGCTGATCTCGGCGGTGGAACCAGGAGCAGGTGTCAGGTAAGTGTTGTTGTTTTTTTTAATATTATGTGTGTCTACTGCTGGGGGTCTGGCACTATAAGGAGGAGACCACTACTGGGGGCACTTCAAAGGGGGGGACTACTACTACTGGGGGCGCTACAAGGGGGGGAGACTACTACTACTGGGGGCACTACAAGGGGGGGACTACTACTACTGGGGGCACTACAAGGGGGGGGACTACTACTACTGGGGGCACTACAAGGGGGGACTACTACTACTGGGGGCACTACAAGGGGGGGACTACTACTGGGGGCACTACATGGGGGGTACTACTACTGGGGGGGACTACTACTAGGGGCACTACAAGGGGACTACTACTAGGGGCATTGCATAGTGGGGAGGGGACTACTACTAGGGGCACTACATAGGGGGGAGGGGACTACCACTGGGGGCACTGCATCGAGGGACCACTGCTGGGGGCTCTATATAAAGGGCAATAGTGGGGGTACTGCATAGGGGTAAGACTACAACTGGGGCCACTATTTAAGGGGAAATGCATAAGGGTTACCACTACTGGGGGCACTCTATAAGGGGCTTACTACTGGGGGCACAAAGGGCACTGCATAGGGGGGATCACTACTGGGGGCACTACTCGAGGCCTGCATAAGGGTGTCCTCTCCTGAGGGGGGGGGCGCCGTAGCATGCACGTTCTTTCGGGCACCCTGGCTGCACGCTACTCCTCTGCCAGGGCCGCCTGCATGCCTTTGGCCCCTAGGCTAAAAGTTGCCAGCCAGCCCCTGGATAACCATCTCTGCAGCAATCCACCAATCAGGCCTGTATGGTAGAGTGGCCAGACGGAAGCCACTCCTTAGTAAAAAGCACATGGAAGCCCACCTGGAGTTTGCAAAAATGCACTTGAAGGACTCTCAGACCATAAGAGACAAATACTGAGTCTTTGGCGTGAATGCCAGGCATTATGTTTGGAGGAAACCAGGCACCGCTCATCACCAGGCCACTACCATCCCTACAGTGAAACATGGTGGTGGCAGCATCATGCTGTGGGGATGTTTTTCAGTGGCAGGAACTGGGAGACCAGTCAGGATAGAGGGAAATATGAATGCAGCAATGTACAGAGACATCCTGGATGAAAACCTGCTCCAGAGCGCTCTTGACCTCAAACTGGGGCGACGGTTCATCTTTCAGCGGGACAATGGCCCTAAGCATACTGCCACAATATATGAAAGGAGTGGCTTCAGAACAACTCTGTGAATGTCGCTGAGTGGCCCAGCCAAAGCCCAGACTTGAATCCAATTGTACTTATCTAGGGAGATCTGAAAATGGCTGTGCACCGATGCTTCCCATCCAACCTGTTGGAGCTTGAGAGAAGCTGCAAAGAGAAATGGTCGAAACTGCCCAAAGATAGGTGTGCCAAGCTTGTGGTATCATATTCAAAAAGACTTGAGGCTGTTTCTGCTGCCAAAGGTGCATCAACAAAGTATTGAGCAAAGGCTGTGAATACTTATGTACATGTGATTTCTTAGGTTTTTTTTTTATTAAATTTGGAAAAATCGCAAAAAAAACTTTTTATACGTTGTCATTATGAGATATTGTGTGTAGAATTTTGAGGACAAAAATGGATTTATTCCATTTTGGAATAAGGCTGTAACATAACAAAATGTGGAAAAAATGAAGCGCTCTGAATACTTTCCAGATGCACTGTATTATTTATTTTACATTGCAAATACCAATTAGAAGATACAACTAAACAAAAATAGAAAAATATACTCCTTACATTACACCCAACAAGTAATCTTTTCCCTTTATTAAATTAAATGTGCTCAGCAGAAGTATACTTAGACTACTACTTTTAAATAATTGTATGTAACAATATAATAAGAAATGCAATCCTTATGCTACTTGTAATAGAGGGACTGGGAATTTCAGTTATTATGCTGATAACAAATTTTACTGCAAAGTAATGGAAATAGTTCTGAAAATAGTTTGATCTATGTTTGGCTAAGCAACACATAGCAAACATAGCCATGAGCATCATAAGCTAAATTGCTGTGGCCAACAAGTAATAGATGTTCTGAGGGTAAGATTAGAGCATTCTCTTATGCCAAGATTTACAACATTCAACACATTGTATTACAAATAGAGGAAAATTAAAATCCGCTGGTCTCAATCAGAAACAAGTGTTCAGAATCACTTAAAAAGAACACTAAGCTAGTTGAGCACAGTTTATTAACAACAAAGGATTCTTTAACTTTTTCATGTACAGTAATCAATAGCAATTATACGGCATTCTGTCCACATATTTCAAAAGAATCTTCTTCTGGTGTGTGATCCACTGCAGTATTACTGGCATACAGTACTTGCCGACATTCAGCTCCCTCCTTCCACAATCCTACCCTACTCTGAAAAAGTGTCTGGCCACCCATTTGTCCACCATTTTCCAGGCCCTGTCAATCACAACCCCACTTAACCTGCCCCAAAGAAAGCCTGGCAGAGATCATTACCCCCTAGATGTATCACTAACAAACAAGGAAACCTAAAAGGAATCTGCTGCCATCTGTAGACCGTGCAACAAAGCATCCCACAATATACCCCTAAAACCACAACATATCCCACCATGGGAAAATAGAGGAATTGGATGAAAAACAGGACTGTGCAGCCCACATATAAAACAGTGACCAACCAGTCAGATGGGCCTAGAATCCAGGAAATCACCTGCAGTACACACAAACAAATATATGAAGAACATGTAACTATAGAAACCATCACCAAAGGAGGAGGGGGGAGGGAAAGGGGGGTGGAGGACTTGACCTGAGGTAAAAAACTACTAAAAAAAACTGCTGGTAATAGGCAATAGGTGATAGGCAATCAAGGTGTGAGGGACCAAGGACTGACATGCGAGACACTCCATGCTGGCTCAAGAATTGGAAGGGTACTGGCAGTGCTGACGACTCCAGGCTTGGCAACAGAAGCGACACCATAGATTCCTGGGGTGGCAGTGGGAGCGACCACAGGAAGTCTGACCATATCGACGTCTGAAACAAAAAGAACACAGGGCAGTATTTTGTGAACTTCCAGGGTCCCCTGTAGTCTAGCTATGAACCGAATGCACAGGTGCAGCAGTGAAAAGAGCAAAAGAGACAGAGGGAACAACAGGCAAAGAAGAGAGAGACAGACCACAAATCCTCCCTAACTGCTGAATGAGTGGACCCAGGAGCGCCGGCATGGCGGATGCTGAAGCGCAGATGATGACACCCCCTGTTGCAGCAGCAGGGGCATCGGAGGACCCCCACTGACACAAACAGCGCAGCAATGGCTCCTGTAACCAGGGACATAGTATTCACCGATACTGGCAAACCCGCAGTAAATCTGCTACAAAAGGCTGCCTCAGCTCATCCAAGCCAGTAGGAGCCCGCAGCCTAAAGCATGGGGGAACCCAAGGCAGGGTCATGCCCAGGTATTACACAGGGCTGTATATAAGACATAGAGTGTTTTAAAGACCATTGCATATGGGGTGGTGGACTCTGGTCAAACCTATTTCTGTATGCAAGATATATAGATGATTAGGTCTTATTTGGGATGGGGATGAGACTTCAATTTCAATTGTGTAGCTCACCTAAATTCTATGAACACATGTTTGGACTATAAAAACTGTCAACACAAAAAATGCAAAAAATAAAAACAAAATTCCCAAAGGCCAGTTCCTGCGTCTGAGGAGGCACTGGTCCATTGAGATGTTTGAAATAATCCAAGCAGATATATCAGACCTTTGTGTAACGTAGATATCCCCATAATGTTTTAGACAAAGCTCTCAAAATAGTGAGCAGTATAGAAAGACACCCTCTCTTGGGTAAGAAAACCAATCCAGGGACACAGACTACAGGGAACAGGAGCCTAGCTTACATGAATCAATACCATTCAGCTACAGAAAGTAATAGTAAAAACTCATAAGGACAAAAGAAAATGCTGCACTATTAAAGATGGACTGTTTTTGGCACCTACCATAGATGTTGATAAAGCGTTATTCAGAATGTTTAAGCAGACAATGATAACATCAGAACTTCAAATTGAACGTGGTTACCACAGAAACCTGAACAAATTGCTCCACATGCGATCATGTTAACCATAGAATCACCTCAATAACATCATACACAATTAAAGCTGTATTCCAGCTAAAAGGTGTTCCGAACTGCCAATAAAAACCTGTTATACTGTACATGCCATTAACCAGTTGTGGGATACAATATTTGGGTCGCACTATTCATACAATAAATTAGGGATGAGCGGGTTCGGATTTACTCGGTTCTTATCGCCACTTTACAGCAAGTTCGGATTAGTTTGGATTTATTTTATTGGCTATCCAAAACACGTGATAGCCGATAGCCAATAAAATGCCATTTTGAGAACCGAGTAAATCCGAACCTGCTCATCCCCACATTAAATATACGGTTAGTAGAACAAACATGAGTATAGTGCTCCTAGGCATGTATGTTTATGACCAAAAGGTGGTCTAAAAATTCTAACTGTGAAAGCAAGTAAACAAATTAAGGTTACTAGAAGAGGAGGTGACAGGTTCCCAATACTTAGAAGAATTTTGTATAGCCAGATTAAATTCCCTGTCCCCAAATGTTCTTTATGACAGTATAGAGCTAAACAAAATTGAAAATAATTTCAGGTATACTGGAAATTTTAGACTATGAGCCTGTTACCAATTCACAAGATGAAGCCAATTTGAGTGGATGGTGGGAAGGCTCTTTCTCGCTTTAGGCCCCTACATGTTTATTAGATCCCATACCACTCCCAATCTCTAAGTAAC
The DNA here is from genome assembly GCA_031769625.1 of Taudactylus pleione. Lineage (NCBI taxonomy): Eukaryota > Metazoa > Chordata > Amphibia > Anura > Myobatrachidae > Taudactylus > Taudactylus pleione. Next base: position 5,991,205 of record JAUIMM010000092.1, on the reverse strand, counting down.
TTAATAAATACCCATGTAAAGTGATTCATTAGATAGGATGTAGAGCCTATATAATTTTAGCGTGATATTAGTAATATTCCACAACTTTTAGTGAATGTGTCATTTGTGATATACTATCTGCTAAATACTCCATGATACATATTTCCCTATCCACTGTCCCCTTTATGTACTTACTTATGATCTATTTGCATGACTATACACATGAATGTACTGTTGTTAGAAATTAGTTTGATGGATGATATGGTCTTTATGCAGATTGCAATAATGAATTGATTGTTTTAATATTAGAATCAATATATCTTTTGTACTTTCCGACATATAATTTAATAAATGTATTATGCATATATTTATACACACAATACTCTAATAAGCCAGAAGAACCTAAGAACAAAGGCACAGTGGTTTCTGACATGCTGGGTTATGATAACGTGTGCTACAAATGTACTTATCGAGTAGTCATAGTTTATTCATTTATATATGAAATAAGTTCTCTACCAATTTGATTTGTGGACAACGACTAGCTGATTGGTTAATAGTCCAATAAAGGATGTGAGAGAGGAGGGCTGGATGCTTCCGAGGAAACGGCACATAGCTGAGAAATTAGTTAGGCCACGCCCCTTTGTTTTGGATGACGTTTGAGAAGGGAGCAAGCACTATAGAGAAACCACAAGCGAGCGTAAAACTACTGTCTCCTGTCACAGAGCAGCGAGGAAGAGTCTCAGCGCTGCACATTACATTTCCCCACATCCCACACTGGGAGCTGCGGCTTACAGCAGCGATTGAGGACTAATTTTAGACTGCAACCTGATTTGATACAACTGCTTCTCTCTACAATTGTATCTAATGTATTTATTCTGCTGGCTTACTAATTTATAACCTATGACTGACATTATTAATATACACCTAATTAATATCAGAAAGGTTTATATGAATTACAGCTTTTTACCACTATTTTTATCATCTTTAGACTTTTAACATTGAATGTAAATGTACTAATAAAATTACATTGTTTATGAATGAATTTCTAATTGTCACTTGGTGTATAGTCAGCGCTCCATTTTACCATATAAAATCCTGTATATAAGATTGCTGGCTCTGACCAGCAGCCTGGCTCCGCCCCCCCCAACTGCAGAAGATGGCCAGCACCATGACAGGCTCACGCGCATCTATGCGGCCCCTTCCTGCCCCCTAAAGCCCAGCTGTTTGCAGCCCCAGTTCAGGACACAGTCATGGGAAGGTGAGCTGGCACTGCCGGAACCTGCGGCTGACACGTGTGCCCGCAGTTGCAGCGCACGTGCATGCCATGCACTAACAGGGGACATAGGAGAAATTGTGCTTGCCTCACCGGGAGTACAGGTGCAGCTGCCCAGAAGGGGCAGGGGGGGCCATTGTAGGTAAGAGGGGCAGGGGGGGGGCTGGGCAGGTACCACACCAAATCAGGCTGCATCAGACAGACAGGTGGGGATGGCACTGAGGGGTGAGCATAGGAAGACAGGAGGATGAGAAACAGGAGGAAGCTGGGCGGGAGGAAAAAAAAGTACTGTCTTGACTTGTACTTGAACCTGTGCCCTATTACATATTAGCAAAGACCTTGCTCATGGAGCTATTTGTTCCTGATCACACAGAGAGAAAAAAGTGAAGTTAGAATACAGAAAGAAGAAAGACAGAGAGGTTGGGGACAGAGTTAGAAAGAAAAAAGTATAAAGAAATGTAGGTTTTATAAGTGACAACAGCAGCTCTACAACCTATGTGACCATGCAGCTTGGAGATTAGAAACAAAGAGCCAAATATCCTACAGACATTACCCATAAGCCCCGTAACCACTCCCCCCTTAACAACAAACAACCTATCCCTGTGACTTAACAACTGTCAATCCTAAAGTACCCCTCCTTTCACTTTATTAACCCCTATGCAAACCTCGGTTATTTTTTGATATACAACAAATATTGACAATTTATTCAGAGTGACCTGTGTGTTATTTTATAACCCTTGTCGGAAAATACCCTTGTCAGGACATATAAAACAATACACCAGTGACAAGCAATTAGTTTATTCAATTACTAAATACCCTGGAAGCATAAACCGCATATAAAAGTCTATACAAATTGAGACAACATCAACAGTAGTATTGTTACTACATAAATATGTAAGGTAGCATAGTAAATAATGCAGTTAATATCCTTAAATCAGAGCTGATCAGGTTCAATGAAAGAAAATGGAACAGTAAGGGAGGATGTTCCTAGGTGGTTAACGTCCCTACCCTTATTTATTTCACCTTTACATATGGTACATATGGCAAGACAGTTGTTGTCAGGATTTGGATAGAAAGAGGTGGAATTATCATTAGCAGAAAAAGAGAAAAGATAAGATATAATGTCCAATGCACTTTCGTGGGTTCAATATGCCCCTATTATGTTTTCGGAATGAACAATAAAATTTAACTTTTATTATGTTTCTTAAGATATAATGTACAGATGTACTTTATGAAATATAAAATTAAAGAATTAAGAAAGTGAGAAAAGATTATTGTGAAAAGTGATTAAAACACTTCCTGGTGCTGTCAGTCATTTAGATCCTTCTTAGTATCTTTCTGTGAATGCTGGATTGGCTAGGTTATATTGTAACAATATTGTAACTTATAAGTATTGTCTCAAAGTATCTCACCAGAGACTGTGAAGTGAGACAGTATTGTGCAAATGGTATCTAGGTACTGAATCTCTATACTCCCATAAAGGTCTCACTATAGTGTTAATATTGTCCTGTCCTTAATTAACCATAGCCATTAAAACATTTATAATAGTGCTATATCACTCGGTGTTGCTGAGGTTAATTATTTCATGGATCATAGATTCAATGATTATTTATATATCACAATGACCCAGAAACATTCAAGTAATATGTTTCAGTATTATCTCTAGGATTCAGTAGTCCCAGGGTATCCCGCGGGTATGATAATAAGCTAGGTGGGAACACCAATGCTCTCTCCCGATTCGGGTATTAGTCCTCACAAACACACTTACATAAACATGTCACATTCCACATTATATAACAACATCAAAAATTGTATTCTAAAGCCGCATTCAATTGTGCGGAGACCGGCAGCACCCAGGTAACGCCGATGCGCATTTTGCCTTGGCTGCTTTATCGGGAGAGAGTGGGGTGATTGCAGCCCCAACAGACTGCACACTAAAGGAGCGGTAAGTGCTACTTGTGAAAAGTGAAAAAAACACTCCCTGGGAGAGTGAATTATACTATTTAAACCTGCAGCATCTTGTTGTTGTGTAAATTATAACAACTGATTATTATTTAAAGGAAAACCTGTGTATTTTTGAAAGGCAGCATATATTACTGTACTTATTGGGTGTGGTTTAAAAAAATGCTAGAGAGTTTTCATTCAATTTACATATTTAAAAGGATGACTATGTTTTTGAGATGAAGTATATATTACTGTGTTACTGAGCGGTGTGGTCCCATTAGCTGTACCCCAAAATAATAAAAGTTGAAAATATATATTTTTATGCTTTTTTTAATATCTTTATTGTAGCAGAAAAGATAATGACAATAGTCACATAAAAATATCAAGATAACACAAAATAATTGTTAATAAAACAAAAGATTAAGACTAATAAGACAGCTCTACATTTTCTACAACATTGCCAATAGAACAAAAAAATACAGTATATAAATATATAGTAAAATAAAATACAGCAAACCAAACAACATTTTTTTATGCACAAAAAAATTCTCAAGTATTTTTATTCAATTTAGATATTTAAAGGGAAAAATGTATTTTTGAGGCACCATCTATTACTGTACATACTAGGTGTGGCAGCCCCATCAGCTGCACCCCAAAATAATAAAAGTAGAAAAAAAATGTATTTTTTTTATTTCAAAATAAAGTATTTTATTATTCAATTTAGATATGTCAAGGGAGGACTGTGTGTTTTTGAGAAGCAGCAAATATAACTGTACTTACTGAGTGTGGTGTCCCCATCAGCTGCACACCAAAATGCTAAAAGTGGAAAAAAAAAATTTTTGTGGTTTAAAAAAATCTTGTCTTCTATCATTCAATTTAGATATTTCAAAAGAAGATTGTGTTTTTTTAGAGGCAGCATAAATTACTGTATATACTGGGTGTTGTGTCCCAATCAGCTGCACCCCAAAATAATAAAAGTGGGAAAAATATATATATTTTTTTGAGGTTGTAAAAAATCTTAAGCCTTTTATAATTCAATTTAGATTTTTAAAGGGAAGATTTGTGAGAGGCAGCATATAATACTGTACTTACTGGGTATGGTGTCCCCATAGGTGCACCCCAAAATAATACAAAAGGGAAAACAATGTCTTTGGTTAAAAAAAAGCTTGTCTTTTATAAGTAAATTTTGATATTTCAAGGGAAGATTGTGTTTTTGAAAGACAGTATATATTACTATACCTACTGGGTGTTGTAGCCCAAAATAATAAAAGTGGAAACAATATTTTTTTTTCTTGGTTTAAAAAAATTATCAAGTCCCTCATTTCCCTAACTCATTATACATTCACTTAGTGTGGTTAAAGTTACAAGTTCAAGTACAGTAGCTTTACTTTTCTCCTGATATAAATCAATCATTAATCAGTCTAAGGAAGAAAAGTAGCAAACCAGTACTAGTGCTGACAGTCATTACACTTCTTCAACATCTACTTTAAATAAGGTAAAAGGGTAAGAAAGTGTAAGAAAGGGCACTCCAAATCTAAACAATGTTTGACAATATTTTCAAAAAAATCACCTCTACCTATGAAGGTAAAAGTTTATGCTTAAAAACATAAAATCGCCAACATGCCATACACCACACAGAGTGGCAAGAAAAGGATAAGACCATGGCCTCTGTTCATGAGCTGTGGTCCTTCTACTGCTCTTTTGTGCACTAGAATTCCTATTGTGAATGCCAGGCCCAACAAAATCAGGTATCTTCTGTAACCTTCTCGCTCTAGATGTCTAGATGTGTCACCCCTAAAACAGGCAAATCAATGCAAAAAAGAACAAATTGTGTACAATAATAGATTTCTAAGGAGAGTCTACGGGCACTATGTGTGAGTCTGACATTTCTGATTTTGACACTGTACTTCTAGAGATGCCTCCTTCCACCATGTCTTAACTCTCTGCAAATGTGAAGATGATTGTATATCTAACACTAATGAGGATAATGAAAATGATGAATGTGTTTGACAAGAACAAATTGATACAATTAAGGAGGATGATGTTGTGTCAAAGTAGGCCAGCCACCAGTGGCAGCATTTCATGCCAGTGATAACAAGTGCATCGTTATGCCTGGGCAAATTATCTAAAAAGCCAACTCTTACATATGGAACTATAATAATATAGATGTGATGGTTTAACATTGGCAGGAGTATTAAAAAGACAACATAAAAACATGTGAAAACATTTTTACCCAAATCCTGACATTTGTCAAGGCATCTGTACCATTTGCAGTGCCAAAGTACATCAAGTAGATGTGGGAATGTTAACCATCTAGGCACCTCCTCCATGTTAAGTCATTTGGAGTGACTTCATTTAAGTTGTTCAGCAAAATCTGGAAAATCATATATAATAACAAGAAGTCCAACATCAGCTACCAGCAGCATGTATAACTATCCACCAATGCAATCTCCACCCAACAGCTTAATCATCAACCTCAGTAGTGATCGGGGTAGTTCTCCATGTGATTTGTAAAGGCAAATTGAGGGCCTGATTCAGCAAGGAACACATGCTAGCAGACGCACACACCTGGCCACTGAGAGAATATGCTAATCAATGCATACACACGGAGACAGCAGCATAAGATGGAGACGCCCAGGCCTATATTATTCTGCCCATCTCCCTTTACTCAAAGCCTGAAGAGAATGCAAGATAGCATAAACATTGGTAACTTCGAGAACCATTGACCACTTTTGCATATTAGTGGTTAACCAGACCTCAAGCAGGATCTTGGCACCTTCCTGTGTGCACGGAGTCTCATCACTGCATGTGGCACAGCAGTGGATAATATATGCACACCCCTAAAATGGCGTCCCAACACACAGGCATGCCTGCGTTTGCCCGCACACCCCCCATAAATGGCACTTCCTGTCAATCAATATTGGAAGGGGTCTGCATACACACTGCGTGTAGTCTGCGTACGCTTACCTGACCACACTGGCTAGTTCGTGCATGCTCTGCGAGATGCATGCACAGTACAAAACCATTGGCCAAGTGCGTGCATTCTCTCACTTGCTAAATCAGGCCCTGAGTCCCCTATCCACGATTCCAAAGAAGAATCCTTGCTCACTAGAGCTGCTGCTGGATTGAGTATTCATCACAGAAGAGGACCAAGACAACAAGTAATTTCAAATAACAATTGACTGTGAAACAATAATTTGAAAGAGGAAACAAGCATGAGAACCGCCATCCTATTGCACAGCAGATCACTGAATCAATGCCGACTATGTTAGCATTAGATCTGTGTATAATATTGCTATCAATCCATCTGGGTTTAGCTGATCACTTGAGGTCATGTGCCCACTTGATTCTGTTTCACCAAAGCAGCAATTCCTCACCTGTACTGGGACTTTAAACTAAAAATTATTCTTTGCAGATAACATGCCATTGTAATGATTATCCACTTGACTACAGCTGTGGCAAGCTGTACTGTTTATAATAAAGATTACATAACTGTGACAGCCCACTGGGTAGTAACATTGTACAAGCATTCCAACCGGGTAAATTCCAACATGCACACATTAAATTTGGTGGTTCAGAATTTCTTTTAAAAATTACATTTCTATGCAGGAGATGCTGGTTGTGCTCAATAAAATTTCTGGACATTTTTGGCATTCAGCCACTGCATGTAGAAGATTGTAGCAGCAACAAAAACAGTTCCATTTACCATGCCAACAACTGAACCAAGAGGTAATAACCAGGTGAAGTTCTATATTTTATATGCAACAGCAACTGGAAAAACAGCAACGAACCATGATGGCGTACACATCAAGTCATGAGATAGAGGCGGGACTTGTTACTACCTTAATGCAGCACACTGGAGAATAATCTTAGTTTTTTGCAGGCTACTGAAACCATTTGAAATTGTAAACCATGAAGTGAGTTCAGGCACTACCAGTCTGAATTAGGATATACCCTTACTTACTGGAAGAGAGCTAGAGAAGCTGAAGGAAGAGATAAAAGTAAGCGATTCTGCTAAGCATGTTGTAGATCAAGTTCTCTACCTGCGTTCCCAGGACCAAAGGGGTTTCAACATCTTGTAATTGGATCACTACATTTTGGCAACAGTGCTTGATACTAAGTTTAAGTAATATTTAATGTCTTTCTTTCCAACTGACACAGTAATGCAAAGAGCAAGTTGTCAGCTCAAGTGATACATGAAACAACACCTCCTGCTTCAGTGTCTCCAGCAAAAATCTGACTTTTTCCAAGAGACCGAATGAAGATGATGATTCAACACCAGAGAGAAACATTATGACATCTGATTAGGCTACAAAGAATTGCCCACGTTTATATTGACACCTCTACCATGACTCAATCTGTTACAATAAGCATGAATAGAAGGGTGGAGAATCACTTTAATAATAATGTTAAAAATTTGCATATCACATAATCTCTTTAAATACTAGGCCTGATTCAGCAAGAAACACAGTTGCTATTATGAATGCAATCAGATGATTGTTGTGTACTGCGTATGAATCGCAGTGCACAGGTACGAACCAGCCACTGCGATTGGGACTACGATCACAGTGACCACGGAGACCCATCGCAGAGTGATTGACAGGAAGTGGTGTTTGTGGGTGGTGACAGGGGGTGGTCGGGGAAACGCATGCGTGCCAGTGCATTTGAATGCCGTTGCAAGGGCATTCATAAATTAGCCACTGTAACTCTGTGAGCAATTGACATATGAGCCTAATTCCAAAAAATATGGAATAACTGATGTTCATCAAAATAAACTACAAATTGAAGAATACCTTTACTGCCAATTACAAACAGAGACTGTTATGGTGGATTTCAGTGGGGAATAGCTAATATTATGTGATGATGATAAAATCTACAGAGATGAGGGTGAAGATGAGGATGATGACATCTTGAAGTTTGAGGATGATTAACACTGTTAGCCTTAAGCCCATCGGTAGCTTGGTTTAATCAAACCACCCAAATGTTTTCTCTTGTCAGTGCCCAAACAAACCAAGCACTTCAGTGACAAACGTGTCAGTCCCTGTCATTGAAGTACTTGGTTTATTAAACTGTGCATGTTCTTTTTAATAAACATTGGGATCAAGGATAATTCCACTGTGCACCACTTTTCATTATGGACTTTGCCAAGATTGTGTGTATTTGACAGGCAATGAATATTAATGTACTTTACTAATATATTCATGTTCTTTTGTATCTTGCAACACCATCCATCACCAGCTTCTCATCCAGGCGTATAGGGACCATTTCCTACAGCTTCTCTATAGATTTTGCATAGTATCATCAAGTTATATAATTAATAATTATTGATTTTGACTAGGCTTTTACTCTGCCTTGAATATTGTCCTGAGGTATGTGATTTCCTGTTTAGATTCAGTGTCCACTTTGAAAATCTAAGGCCCGTATTCAATTAGGCCCAAAAAGAAAGAAATTGACACACCTTAAGTACACAAAATAGCTTTATTAGGGCTATTCTGGGGCATGTACATTGATCCCTAATGTTAGTGCATCTTTTAGGGGATATCAGGCTGATTTCCCCAATTCTGACAGCACTTTTTGCCTGGTTTGCATTCGTCGTGTTGAATTTCATGTGTTTTGGAATTGAATAAGCTGAATTGCGGGTACGTGCATTTTAAGTTTCCGCGGCTAAAATACGCGATGTAGGAGAAAAGTCCATCAGGCGAAAAAGTATCGCGAGTGCAAAACGAATTGAATACGGACCTTTATGGGATATTGGAAGCTTGTTTTTTAATAGTGTTTTCCGTGTCTCCATATTTTTGATAGTTATATTAGTACTGCAATCAATCAATCCTTTACCTGGCTTTGACTAAATACTTCTCAATTATTTACCTATGCTGGCCTGAGGCCTCTGATCAAGTTTGTTATTAATAAAAACATTGTATAGGATCATATAGATTATTAAACTGCCATCTTGTATGCCACTGCAGTGCCACTATGTTTCATAGATGTGCTATATTCTGTTAAACTGTGTTTGTGACACTGTTCTATCACTTTGTTTAGCCTGCCAGCTCACTGCAGCCTTTATACAATATTTGTGAAAACAGGATTGTTAGCTGTGAGGTGGTCAGAAATGACTGGAAAGAAATGTTTTGGATGTTAATAATCCCATAGGAACAAAAGCAGATCCAAATTACATGATTTTAGCTGTTTTTATCAAATTAAAAATATTAAAAAACAAAATCAAACCAAAACACTTGAGGGTGGTTTTGACAAAACCAAAACAAGATGATGATTTAGGCCCTCATTCAGAGCCGTACGCTCTGAGCAGAGTGCACGCTCTGAATGAGGGCCGGCCTCCATGAAAATGGAGCGTCCTTCTGGACGCTCGTATAGCTGTGGGTCACCACCCACAGGCTATACGAGCGTGCATTTTGATGGCCGCGATGGTCTAGACCATCGCGACCATCAAAATTGCGAGCCGGAGCCTGCGGTTGAGGTTTTCAACCGCAAGCTCCGGAGTGATTTTGGCTCTATCAGAGCCAAAATCACTCCCACTGACATCACTAGTGATGTCAGTGGGCCGGCTTTTGACGGGAGGCGTTCCCGTGGGAACGCCCCCGTCAGGGAGGCACGCCCCCGGCACGCCTACCAAAGGGGGCGTGCTGTCAATCAACATTGACAGCACGCCCCCTTTGATCGGACACAACGAGCAAAGGACTTTCCTTCGCTCGTCGCGTCTGGCGCATGCGCACGACGGAGCTCCCTCCATCGTGCGCATGCTCAGTCCAGAACATCGACCCACTTGCGAGCGGACAGCCGCTCGCGAGTGGGTCTGAATCAGGCCCTTAGAACCAAAACCAAAACACGGGGGTCAGTGCACATCTCTATAAATCATGTACATATATAATTTATATTATTAAAACAATTTTAAGTATTGCGACTTTTTAGCAAAAGCTGAATGCAGGAGATATTAGAGGTATCTCCAGTGTTCAGCAAAGTAACACTAAAGATCACAGTCCTTTGTTCTCAACAGGTACTGCAAACAAGAGTAATTTATCAAGCACTGAAAAGCTTAGCTTGCATACAATATGTTGTCCCTGGTAGCTAACACAACATCTGCGGATGCTGTTCACATTTACTTTATAACCTTCACTATAGGCTAAATCATTGCTGTGGAAGGATTCATGATCTCTGCAAAGCAGTGTAGACCATGCATGAGTGCACACTGATGATTGTGCATGTGAACTAACAACATTGGGTCACAACCCGGAAATTCATTATTTTGTTGCTGAGATAAACAAGGGACAAAAGAACTATCTATTGGAATCAGCCATTGTTGGGGAAGCCTCTTATTGGGTGAGTTTCTTGGCTTTACAAATCAAAGACTGCACAGAGGAAAATTCTAAGTTTATCTGACTAAGGGCCTGATTCAGAGCCGAATGCTCTGACCAGAGCGCTCGCTCTGAATCAGGGCCCTCCTCCCTCAACTTGGAGCGGCCTCATGGACGCTCGCATAGCTGTGGGTTACCACCCACAGCTATAGCGAGCGTCCATGATGATGGTCGCGATGGTCAAGACCATCGCGACCATTGGGTTTGTGACGAGACCCTGCGGTAGGGTCTCAGTGACCGCAAGCCCTGGAGTGATTTTGGCTCTATCAGAGCCAAAATCACTCCGACTGACATCACTACTGATGTCAGAGGGGCCGGACTCAGACGGTAGGCGTTCCCATGGGAACGCCTCCGTCTGGCAGCCATGCCCCCGGCACGCCCACCAAAGGGGGCGTGCTGTCACTCACCATCGACAGCACGCCCCCTTTGGTGCGAGACCCATAACGACGGCTTGGCCGTCGTTATTTGGGTCTTGCGCATGCACACGACGGAGCTCCCACCGTCGTGCGCATGCGCAATTTGGCACCATCGACCCACTTGCGAGCGTCCTGCGCTCGCGAGTGGGTCTGAATCAGCCCCTATGTTCTATATTGAATGGCTAATTATTTAACATGAATAGCAGAATTATTAAAATGATGACTTTGGGCAAGTAGAAGATTACCTTGATGCATGTCCTACAGTAGTTAAAGCAAACAATACTAATACCATAAAATGTATATATTTTTTACATTGAGTACAAAGGTCCTGATGCAGAGTTGTAAGTAAATTGGACATGCTGTACTCAAAAGAAGCAAACAATGTGTGTAGTCATCCATGTGCAATTTGTAGGTATTTTTAGATGTGACTGCATCTGTGCACACTTCATTTACTACTAGTCATTATCATCATTGTTCAGACAGATATACCTCCAAACAGGTGTAAATCTCCATACAGCTGTATTTTCTCTTACGTCCAGTTCTTCATTGCTGCAATTGCAGGAACATACCCTGAACTTTGACTAGGAGATAATGTCCTTTTACAATGCAGTTTTATCTCTTTGGTCTCAAGTATAGGTGTAATGGAAATGCATATGACTATAATTGTCCATAGTTGTGGGTGTCCATTTCTGAAGCATACACAGTGCCATTTCATGCGAGATACATTCTGCAAACAGGTGTATGTTCATCTTTGCATCATCTGAAATAATAGTGTCTAAGTGTATATTTTGGTTGCATAGCAAGACAATTCCACTTTAATATACTACCACTGAAGCATTGATCTGGTGATTGAAAGTATCAACTCCTTTCAGATTTTATGGACCACTTCCAGAAGTTTGCAGGTGTTTAGTAGTTTAATGTTCAGGAAGGTTTTTAGCATGCGCTATATTTTCATAATTTCACCATTGGGTATCTTAAGTAAATTATAACATGGTTAAAATGTTATTGGCAAATGCACACGATCCAATATCAAATCTCTATAAAGTACTAAATACACAAATGCCCCTTGGTATCTTTTATCTAATACCTTGGTTTTCCCTTCCTCCCATAACTCTGAAAGAGATTCTAAAGTGTCTGTGTCCACAGAGTCTACCACAAAAAGGATGAAGTCCTATCTCAAATTCAAAGTCTTTTATTGGCAAAATATTTTTTTTGCCAGCAAAGGGATCTCACAAACCTATTCATGTCTAGGAATAATTTGAATATGTTGCACTCTGAAGTGGGTAACAAAGGGGGAGATATTGATCAACCTTTCTAAGGAGGACAAGTGTGGAAGTTGCCCTTACTGTTGCAACCAATCAGCTTATAGCTATAATTTTATAAGATGTATTTGATGAATGATAGCTAGCATCTGAATTTCTCCTTTAGAAGGTTTGATACATATTCCTCAAAGTTTCTTAACTAATGGACACTCACAATTCCATTATAAAGGAATTTAGATATATTTCTTTCTTGCTCATCCCATTTTAAGTAACAGTCAGGTGAGGGCTTCTATGCCAGGACTCCTACACTTAATATAATGGATGGTACATAATGTATTATAAATGAATCCATAAGACTGTAGGACTAGAGCCAAGCAAACATAATCAAATTGCATCAGAAGGGTGTGTAGTAAAGGTGGAATTTATTTTGTATGGCTACAACAATTAGGTGTTGTCACAGGGCCTGATTCAGCAATGATTGAAACTGCGAATATGCACGCAATGGGCCAATTTTTACGCACTGCGCATGCGACTACGCAGACCCATTGAAGAGTGATTCACAGGAAGTGCCGTTTGTGGGAGGAGACGGAGGGTGGTCTGCAACACGCAGGTGTCCCAGTGCATTCAGATGCCATCGATATACCCACTACATAATTAGTATTTGAACATAGAAATGTAACTTGTATCAGTACTTAAAAGGGAAATCACTTAATATTTTCACAGTACCCACTTTATTTAATATGATTTTATTGTTATATCTATTGGTATACCTCAACTGTCAATTATTTAATTATTTTAAAGGGTAGCATCTATTAAATGTTATATTTTACTATACTTAGTAGAATTCAGATTTATTGCATTAAGTGTGCCACAAAAATAAATTTTTTGCCTTGTTTTGCTCTTTTGCAGAAAAAGGAACAACAAGATGCTAAGAGTGATCCTAGCTCTAGACCATTTGTTTTTCTTGTCTAGATAAACAACTCTCTTACAAGCACTTGTTTAAGCCTACAGTACAAATTGATTGATCAACTTGAATTTTGTAGATCACTGTTTTGAGAGACATACTGTGATCAGTGTGTGGTCCTTGTAGAAGAATAGAAGAATTTCGGGATACCTTCTGGTAAGATAGCTCTCAAATTAAAAACACATGAATGTATGACCCAATATACAGGCCGTCATTGTCTATAGTTAGGACCACTCTCAGCAGCAACGCAAGAGTGCAAATGTGGGTAAACTGAGTCTTCTGCATTATATTATAAATATATAAAATGCTAGCCTTTTTACTGACATATTTCAGTGTGCAGGGGAAATTTTTATTTTTATTTTAAACTATGTAATAAAACTGTTTACACAGAAAAACTTATGGAAACATTTGAAGAGCAAAGAGAACATGGTCTGGATGAATGATTCAGAGTCACCACTATTAGTTTGTGTTGTTTTGCCTTTTTCCCTGATATGCTGAGAAACTTAAAAGGCAGTTACATAATTAGTTGTGGGCTTTGTCACTGTAGTCAGTAAATTAAAAAATGTTTAAACAGTATGGAAAGCTCACACAGATTTAATTATCTCTTTACACTGTAAACTGAAATAACATGTTTTAACTCAGGCATATCACATCAAAGACGATACATATTAAAAATAAATTCTTTATATAATACATTATTCAGACATCTGTAAAACTTAGTAAAAATATTTTAAAGTTAGGAATTCCAGTTTTATGAATTCCACTTTGAAATTCTGCCAGAATACTTTTTTGTTTTTTAAATATGTTTGGGTGCCATTTTTTTAAAAAAAATTGAGTTAAAAATAACATCTTCAGATTTTCACAAAAGTGGACTATTTTATTTAACATTCAAAACAAAAAGATTAAACAAATAAATTTTTCTGAAATATTATACTAAAAGGTAGCTGAGGGATTAGTTTAATAAAATGGACAACACATCTTTTGTTATATTTTAAGAGATAAATATTATCACTAAACTGCACATTCTCTATATTCATTTATTTTACTTTGTAGCAGATGTATTGAATAATTGTCTCAGATTTTCAAATATAAATCAGAAATCCCTTTCATTTTGTTATGTAACTATATAGTAATTAAAAATATCAACCTTTCATTTCATACTGACCTTTTATTTAGGTCATTTCTAAGCTCAAAATCTGTCTCCTGACTATCCAAGATCAACACTTATCTCAAACACAGAATAATACTGTACATCGATTACTGTGATACCAAGTAGTGTAAATGAATACAGTAGCCAGGACTTATATCCTTACATTTACTGTAATTAGTGCTTTAGCACAGTTTCCTGTTCTTTGACAATAGGCTGGGAAAAGTGGGACAAGTAATTCCCACATAAAATAGAGCATGTCTCACAATACACAGCAACACATGCCTTCAGCAATTTATACATTTAAAGTATATGAGCCACATGTCAATAGTTATAAAGTAAGTTCACATAATTGTAATGCAGATTTATTAAATTCATAAAGCACTGTATATACCAGGAAAAAATACAATAAAAGAGAACAACACTTTTGAGATCAAACATACATGCTGGAGGAATAAAACAAATAGCATTTTATAATTTATAGATTCTTTCAACAAGGATATTGCAACTGTAGGACAAGCATAGAGAATAGTTATGTTTACTAGTAAGGAAATTTATCTCTGCCAGCAAATATTCTGGTCTACTAATATTAGGCCATATTAGCAGCATAATATCAGAGACCAAGACATTAATGACAATCGCATGGGAATGAGTCCAACTACAAACAGACATTGCAAAACAAGAAATGAAGACAAGGGCAAACAATATGGGCACAGTTATAATAAAATTATAGATAATTCAATAAACTTTGAAAAGTGATTAAAATAGAAGTAACATAGTTTTAACTAAATAATGACAAAATATATATGGCCCATGTTCTCATAAAAGCAGTGCTTATAAGTACCAGACTTTTTTCCTACTGTTTGTGATACCACAGTCCCAAATCATAAGCATAGTTTGTTTATGTAAATGCAACAATTATGCATGGGCACAGAGTAATTTCATTAGAGAAATATCCCTAATCAAGATTAAAATGGCCCAGAAAATATTCACTAAGCTGTACTAATAATTAATTGTAGATAGGAATATGTTTTCATTATAAAATGAATGACTCAAAGAGAGCTGCGAGAAAGTCACTAACTGACTCACTTGAAACATAACAGTAGAAAACAACTGCAATAGTTTGCACCAATTATTTTCTCATTTCTTAACATATTTATATCAATATTTGTTGTCATTATTTTATTTTTTTATTATTTTTATATCAATTTCTCATTCAAGAAATGCCATTACATTGTGGTTAAACTACTGTATCTAACCATAATACAATTAGTGAATATATTTCATCATTTCCTTTTATAATCCTTCCTATCGCTCTTTTTCTCAGTTACTATATATTATTACATTTTTTATTATTATTATTATACTCATACATTTGTATTCTTTTTCTAAATTGTGGGAAAATAATCATATCATATATAACAATAGTTATCATATTTCCTGTTCTTATTATTATGACTTCCTTCATAACTTTATTTCTACCATTTACTGTTTTACGCTTTGCTCATTAGCCATATCTCAACTATTGTATTTCCTACCTGTCAAATGCTGTATTGTAATTGTTACCAATATATTATTAATACCTAAACAATTTAAATTTATATTATTCACTGATTTAATCCATACTTGCCTACTCTCCCAAAACCAGAGGGCTTCCGGAAGTGTTGGCACTCTTCCTGCTTAGCAACCACTTCATAGAAAAGTGGGTAGAATGGGGAGAATCTTACCTGGAATCTGTGGATATGTGAGGAGGGCGTGGGACTTAATGATGTGATGCTATGATAATCGCATCATCTGGCCCCACTTGCAATTTAAATATGCACAATTCTCAGCCTTTTGCTGTTAGGGGGCGGGTACTAATAATACAAAAAGTCCGGCCGCAACCCATCACCATCCACCTGCATCTCCTCTCTGGGCTTTTCCAAGACAGGAGATTTCAAAGTAGCCAAGTATGAATTAATATGTTATATTGCCTATCACCAATTCCTTACCCTTGTACTGTATATTACACGGTATTTATATCCAAGTTCCCTGTTACCTATATTAATACATAACATCACTTATTTGTTGGACACTCCAGACAAGCTACTGGCAGCCTGTACAGCACCCTGGGGAATCCTGATGATGATCCGCCAGTGCTACTGTCCTTATTAGCACTGGAAGACCCACCCCCTCAGCTATACATCATGCACCTGGGTTGGGAATGCCTGCACAGGGCACCGTGAAGGCCAGTTACGGCTCTGACATTAGCTATTGAGTTATTTCCATTTATATCTAATCTTTTAATGAGGTTCAGGAACTGTGGGTGGAGCTACCATATAGAGCAGAACTCGTTACCCTCAAAATACGAATCTCATTATCTACATAATATCCTCAGCAACTATTATCCATAATATCCTCCATTACTAAGGTGATAAACACCGTATTTCCCTATTATTCTTTAATAAAACTTACAGACAGTAAACCCATACATTGATATAACAATTTAAATGCTTTAGACAACAGTGGCAGGCAGTGGTGTAGAACCTGTAATACTGTATATATCATATATAATGTTAACTAAATAATTTGCTCGTTCATGATGATGATGACGTTTATTTATTTTTCACATATTTGATTGTGCATTATCTAATTAAATTAAGTATACTCCACAGTTTTGACTATAAAAATTATAAGTACAATTTAAAGAAAATATTATAAACATCTACTTTGTATTATTCTAATAATTTTTATAGTCAAACTCTGAGGTAAAATGTGTATGGCAGGTGAGGCACTACCTCCCCTGTCTACATTTTCCACACATCCCACATTTCCAGCACAATATACTTCTGCACCTTTGCATAATTCCCACATGAACCCTCAGGTTCATGTATATGTATATGGTATACGTTCGGGAAGCCGGCGGACACAATGCTGACCGCCGGCTTCCCGACTGCTTAATCTCGGAGAGGGTTAAATGACAGGCATCTAAATCTAGACGCCTGTCATTTTACCAATGCCAGGACACTTACACTTAGATTTACACTTTAAACTAAGCACTTAAAAGATAAGCACTGTTGCTAGAGCAGCCTCGTCTATTGCAGCCTAATAGTCACGGCTAGGTTGTTGGAAGAGGAGCACCCAGTATGCCCCATTTTCTACAGCATCCCAAAGATTCACAAGTCTTTGGAATGGCCAGTTAGCCGACCGATTGCGCTGCAAGAAATTTGGTTCTGCAACCCATAGCACAGTATGTGGATTTTTTATTACAGCCATTTGTAATCAAGTCTAAGAGCTATATAAGAGATACCCCAGATTTTTCAATAAAGTTGAAAAACATAAAATCACTTCCATCTGGTGTACTCTTGGCTACTATGGATGTCTCCTCGCTCTACACGGTAATACCACACAAAGAGGGTGTAGAGGCGGTAAGAGATGCTCTCTTACAATACGACTTTGTTGGTCCACCAATTGGCTATGTTTGTGAATTGAACTCTACAGTATTGGTCAACAACCATTTTCAGTATGGCAGCTCTTACTATGTGCAGAATGCAGGGACCACTAGGGGATCGAATTTGGCTCCGGCTTACGCCAATTTGTACATGACAAAATATGAAGTTACTCATATTTACTCCAAATATGGTCACAGCAATCTGCACTTTTACAGAATTATAGATTATGTGTTCTTGTTGTGGGATAATACAGAGGATGCATTTATGATTATGTTGAATGACTTAAACCAATTAAACAGCCCTATTAGGTTTACAGGGAATGTGCAGTCTGAACAGATCCAATTCTTAGATGTGACAGTGTTCCAAAATTATTGTACCCTAGGTAAAATGCTATATAGAAAACATACAGATAGGAACACCCTTTTATATGCCAATAGTCACCATCCCAGGGCACTAAAGCATGGTTTGTCTATATCCCAATTTCTCCTGGTGCTATGTAACAAAACTGACAATGCCCTAGCAGAGACACAGTTGATGGAGATGTCGAGGAGATTTAAAGAGAGAGGTTATTCCTAAAGAGTGATTAAAAAGTGTCTAATGAGGGCTAGACACATTTTTCAACAACCATGTTCACCAAAGAGAACCAAGGACAGTAGGATGGTGGTCACTACACAATTTGACACTAAAGCCAAGCATTTTTCAAAAGTTTTAGGGAACTGGCAAATTATATTCTTGGACACCAGTTTGGGCAATATCGGGAAGCAACCTCTTATCTTCTGTAGGAGGCCCCAATCTGCACCAGTTGCTAATGAGACCCACATTGAATTTTCAAACAACAAAAACTGGTATATGGCTACGGCATGAGAACGTTGGGTCTTTTCGTTGCACTGGATGCACAACATGTAACAGCATGCTATCTGGTAATTATTTTGCCCACTCCCATATGGGCACCAAAATAACCAATAACCATTGGTCCACGTGTATATTGAACTTTGTCATCTATAGTTTGATGTGCTCTTGTGGATTGATGTATGTGACATGTATGGTCAAATCATAGATCTTCAATAATCATGTCCCAGCCTCACTACGTGGAGGGAATCGTTCTCCTGCATATTGCAATGTGAATCCCAATGGATATATAGGTTAGGGATGCTCTCTACTATGAGAACCTAGGTTTATGAATAGAAGATGGATGTATGTATCTAATTCTTGAGACTTGATCTGATGGGTCGACATATGTGATGTCAGAATGATCCCTTCCCAGTGGTTTTGTTATTGTTTTTATGTATGTGTGTGTGGTCTACCGAGGGACATATATGTTGGGGGTTCTCCACACACACTTCCATTTTATGTGTAACAGCATTATGGTCGTCTAGATGTGTCAAATAAGAAATAACTGGTGCTAAACTACCCATTTATTTATGGTGTTAATAGGTTTGAATTTGTGACTCATTAATGTCTTTGTAGATACTGGGATGGATCTGTTAGGATCTGTCTCCGTATCATTATTGGTGGAAGCCTGCATCTATGGAGATTTGCTGCACACTCACGGGTATCTGAGATTGATTGAGCTATTTGTTGTTTTATGAAGCCATTTGCCTGTTTATATGGTTATTGATGTGAGTATCCATCCTCTTCATCTTATGGGTATATCTTTTGTAATATGGTATAATTAATGTTTACAGCCTTATCGATGACTGGATGCAAGTGAGTATTCAGTTATTTCTGTGGTACTCTTGGAACCACCGATATCACATTCTGTGACTTTATGTGTCTGCATTTATATGTATATTTATGCAAGGTATTGTTGTCACTCTGTTTCCATGGCAGTGGATGCCGGGTGGGGTGCAGAATGATGATGTTTCAGCCACGACTCTGGATACCCATACTGGTGTGACAGGATGCTGGTCTGACATCACTGGCAGGCGCCGCGCCTCAGAATCTACCTGCCGCGGGTGTGTACTTGGTGTATTGGGATATAAGGTAAGTGGAGTTTTTATTAAGTGTTTGTACCCTGATGACGATACAATAAATCGTATGGAGTGCCATCCTAATTGTGTTATATGTGTATATATACTTTACTGTATATATATATATATATATATATATAAAATCACATTTTGTAATCAATAGCTATTTCAAATTGATTTAACATTTGTGATAAATAAAAATATATTGAATAAGGTTTAAATGTCTCTTATTTACTTAATGTGGTTGTTAAAAAATTCAATTTTGGGGACATTTTTTTAGCCACTTAAGTGGTGCAAACTGGCCACTGTGATCGCAGCAGCTACGCAGACCCGTGGCAGAGTGATTGATAGGAAGTGCCATTTGTAAATGGTGGTGGGGGGTGGTCAGGAGAAGGCAGGCGTGCCAGTGCATTTCAATGCCGTTGCATGGGTGTGCATAAATTAACCACTGTGATATCATACGCAGCATGAGGCCTCATAGCGTGCGCTAAAGTTAGCAATTCCTGAGTGAGGTCTGACCTGCCTTAACTGTGCGTATGGGCCCGATGTTACTCGACGTTACTGATTATTTTGCTATATTGCTAAAGTATACTGAAGTGAGTAAGGGGAAGTGGGCGTCCTTATGTTAGGCTGTGATCGCAATGTGAATGCAATCATTTGCATATCACGGTTTATATTAGCAACTGCGTAGTATGTATATAAGCAGAATAGCGATCCTTGCTGAATCAGACTCATAGCCCTTAAGGAATTCATCCAATAATTAGGAATTTGGACTTTAAATTAGAGATGTGTGCAGACCCCCATGTTTTGGCAAAACCAACTAGTGTTTTGGTACAGTTTGGGTTTTGGATTTCTTTAAAAAATGTATAAAAACAGCTTCAATTATGTAACTTGGACCTGTTTGTGTTCCTATTCCTATAGTATTATTTACATCAATAACATTCATTTTCAGCCATTTTCAGTGAGTTTTGACCAATTTTAGCACCTGAAATCACAAGTGAGGGACTTACATTCAATCAAAAAAATGCAAGATCTGGTTTTAGAACAGAGGGCCTGATTCAGAGTTGGGAATAGAGAGAGAGATCTCTCTCAACTGATCACCTTGGTGAAACCATGCTGCACTGCAGGTGGGGCAGATTTAAAATGTAAAGAGAGATTTAGATTTGGTAGGGAGGTGTCCAAACTGACATCTAAATTGTAGAGTAATTAAAAAGCTGTGCAGTATTTGTGGGCTACATGTAAAAGCAGCCAGTATTTACCCTACATGCAAAAAAAATGATGTATTTACACCCCTTGCATTGCAACATGGTTTGTCCAGGTACACAGTTAAGTGCTATCTCTCTCTCTATTCCCAACTCTGAATCAAGCCCAGAGATCCTACTTTCGGGAATACCCGAGCCTAGACTCTGTTCTACTCAGAACCCCAAAAGTGATTCAAATTGGGACTTGGTTCGACTAGGAATCCTAATATTTGGGTGTGTTCAGTTCAAAACCGAACCGTTCATCTCTTCTTTAAAGTAATGACATTAAGTAGCTTGCTTGGGCTACAGCTTAAATTCAGCATTGTGAGGTAGAACATGGAGATTTCTGAAGATAGCCTTGTAGTCTAAAGAATAAAGATAATTATGTAATTACAATATGCAATGTGGAATAAAAATGACAGTTTCAATGACTGGTGCTATGGTAAATAATTAGAAGTGGCGAGAACGTGAACGTCAGTTTATTATTCATATAATCAGAATAATTACAGTAGCACAGATTATTAAAGGCAACACTAATTTGGTCACCTTCATGACCTTAAGTTGAGCAGAAGGCTTCAAGTGACAAGGGCATGATGTGAGGAGGGGAAGCCATAGCCTAGGAGTGGAAGGTACAGGGTAGTGATGTGATTTCCTGTAAATCTGATGCAGCAATGTTATGGTGTGAAAATGAATGCCCAAATTAAATTAATTTCATGCTCTCAACTTTACACTATTCATATCACTTATGTATCATATTATACAGTACAGTAATAAATAATACATGTATGTCAATTAATACTCTATGGTTCATTACTGTAACACATTGCTAAGTACAGTGCATAATGTGATTTCTAGATGACACACACAGTGTATAGTATGATTCAGAACATTCCTAATTAGTCACTGCTGAGATCTCAGCTGTAGGTTCGCATTCACACTGCTCATTGTCAATTAATATGCTTCCACCAAGTAGGTTTGAACAGCAGGTTTGAATGTCTCTTTTCTCTTGTTGGTCCTTTATTTTATAATTTTTCTTTTGCTGATCTTTTAGTTGACTAAAATATATGTTTTGCAATTATAATACTAAGCAAAAAACTAGAAGAAGACAACAAACAGGTCAAATAGTATATATGACAAAATGCTTCCGTGTACAGTGTGATTTACAGGGATGAAATAGTGTATCTGACACTGCATTATCATAACATGTCTGCATATTTTACAAGGAGACAGAAGTATGCAAAGGTCAAAGTTGCTTAGTTGTTTATTTGCAAAGAACTTATGTGGACATCATGTGAATACTCCTAACATACATCTGCACGCCCACAAGCAATATTCAGCAGATGTTCCAACACCAAGGAATAGTTATCATTTTTTTCATTACAATAGCTGTCTATTGCTTGTGTGACACAGTCTGTTTGTTCCTTGCTATTTCAAGCCTGCTTTGTTGTACATCATAAGACCTTAAACTATTCTTAAGTGTCCATAACTGCAAGGCATCCAGGATACATAGGTAATATTACAACAGTATTTGAATAAGGCATATCCATTATTACTGTGACTAAAGTCACTCATCTTTTGGGATGGAAGAGTCCAATCCAACAGTATATCTTGTACCAGGGATGAAACTGCTGGAGAAAATGGAGTCGCTCGCCTCTGGGCACCAGACCTGAAGGGGCACTTCCTCCATTATTAGAATCAGCTCCTAGCTGTCATATTTCAAACAAAGCCTGCATGTGACAGTTAGGAGCTGAATGGTTGGTACTTTATCTCCATCCACTTTATCTCTCTCCAAGGCTTAGTAAATAGACCCTTTAGTGTATTAATGCAGTTTTCCAATTGTCAGTAAACTGCGCATGCACTGGACCCGTTCTGCATATGTCCAAAATGAGTCTTGTAGTCTCGCTCACAGATCCCCTGCAGCATGATTGACAAGTGTCTGCTTCCTATAGACGCCTCCTGTGGTATTCAAATATTTGCTGGACGGTATTGCACAGCCGTTTCCTTGCAGCTGTGCAATACCACTGATATCTGAATCAGGCCCATAATCTCTACACTCTTACTGTATATATAGAATCATAGACTAATTACTAAATACATATATGTCTTTATGATATGTGTACCGCGACTGGTGACACTAGACATGTGTGCTGGGTGAAATAAAAACAGAAGGAACGTTTTGCCATATTTAAAGGAGAGTGCTGGCTTTATTGTGAAGGATACTTTAAACAAAATATATAAACAATGTAGTAAAGACAATTAGAAGAAACATTATAGACCAAGGGTCTCATTTAACTCTTTAGGAGCCACTAAATCCATCCTAAAAATTCACCTAGGCTTGCATTGTAGTAAAAGTCTTGACCTATCTCCCCCACATGTGAGGGGTGGAAAATGGTCAATAGTTTGGTATCTGAACGAAGTCAGGGTTTGGGGATGGTTGAGGAAATGACAAGTCCCTAGCTGGTCACTGTGGCCAGAGAGGAAGGCTGCAGAGATCGATGTTCTGTACATCACGATCCTCTGTTTAAACTGCCGTCCAGTTTTCCCAACATAATATTTGCCACATGAGCCCTTGAGTACATAAATAAAAAAAATTAGCTGTACAATAGAGGAGGTGAAAAATGTAAATAAAAAATAACTTGTCAAACTCAATAAATGTACATATAAGTTTTGTGTATTTTAGAACCTTTATAAAAATGTGATAATATATTGAAATGTTGGTTCAGAGTGACTTGTTTTATGACATTGTTATTCCCTGAGTGCTACTACTTGCAACATACAGTATATTCTATGTGACCTATGGTACGTCTGCTGGGGTCTGTGGAGTTGTTTTACGGAGTGCAACAGAGTGAAGTAAATTTTCTATGCAAACAAGTGCCAATGATTTCCATTTCCATTTATATATCTAAGCAGTAAATGTCAGATAAGACAGGATACATAAAAAAAAGTTAATGAAACAATGTAATAGGTGAAACAATGGAGAACAAAACTAAATGAGCTTTGCATAAGATGGTAGTATGGTTTTAAAGGTTATACATTTTCTATGCTGGAAAAGTAGAAGAAAAAGTAATAAAACAGAGATTTCATTGTAATGCATCATGAATGAAAATGAAATACAGCATTGCAGTGGTTCTCCAGGATATTGAGGCAGTAGTAAAAGTCATAAAACAACGTATGTTAAATCCTCAAAAAGCATGATCAGAAACATAAATAAAGCCATCTTAAATTAAAACTATTAAAAAGTTGCATACGTCTAAGACTGGGGGAAATTGTTGTAATCTACAGAAGAAAGATAAAGTAAAGCAGGTATATTCTATATAGTACTGTATGTGCATAATATTATATTACTGACAGAAATACATGACTCGGTCATCTTCTTGTTGCAAATAATTTGTTATCTTAAATAATAGGAATAAATGACATGATCACAGATTATTGAAAGACTTGTTATGATTTTACTTTATTTTATACGTATTATAAGAGTGCCTTGTGTGTGCTATAAGCCGTGATATCAAATTCTGTGCAAAGTTCCATTGCGTTTTGGTTTATGACTCAGTCACACACAGATATACAAATGTTCAAATATCAAATTAATTAGTGCAGTCTCCTGGTGCGTCCTCACATTCTAACTAAAATCCATTGAATTCAGGTGAAAAAGATGCTCGACTGAAGCAAAGTCAGATGGAACTTGGTAGCTCACTCACGCCAGGCAATCTTGCATCATATGGCGTATTGAGGGTAGGGGGTAAATTTACTATATTAAAATGTTTTCAATTTGGTGTTTTTCTGTGACTTGGGTGTGATTTTGCAATGCGAAGATTTACTAAAGGGCAATTTGACACATTGATTTGGCTCAAAAGACCATCGGACCAAACATTGTCTCATTTACATTAACACAAAAACAAATCACAGATATACTAAGAATTGTGTTTGTCAAATCATTAAAAATCACACCAAGGTCACAGCATAATGCACAAAATAAATAGAGCTGCCTGTGAGCAGCTTGTTTGTTCAAAGCACTGCACACATCAGTATGATCTGTGCCGGCTTTGGTGGTTAAAGGATTAAATAAAGGGTTAAATTATAAAAAAGTGTGTGGGGTCCCCCCTAAAGTATAACAAGCTTTAGACCTGTGAGCCTGGTCTAGTATTGGAAAATTGGGAGGGAAACCGGTCTGGGGTCCCCGCTATATTCCAGAATCCAGCACCAGGATGAAACAGCCCGGGGGCTTACACTATACCAGGGAGACACACAGTCTCCCTGGTATAGTGGCAGGGGGAGCCACTATACCTGGCTCCCCCTGCCATAATGTAAAACCAGCCCCAAACTGGTCAGCCCAACACTGTAAATCCTTGGGGAGTGGGAACCCCATGAAATAAAATTGAGTCCTACCGGGGCAGGCCTGCTGGGAACTGTAGATCCACTGTAAAGAACAATACTACATCTATCATTTACACCACTACCCCTACACCCACTGTCTTCCTGGGGTGGGGAGAACCCTTGGCTTTAAGACCAGGACTGGATGATGCTTGAGAGTGGACCCCATTTTATATTTGATGTCCCCATTTCCTTAGAATTTCCAGCCCTGGACTGAAAATGTGGAGCTGATTTTACATTATAGCAAGGGGACCCCATGTTTTGAGTCTTCCTGGTATAGTGTAAGCCCCGTGGCTGGTTCAGCCTGGTGCTGGTTAATAGAATTTCCAGTAGCAGACTAGGCTCAGTGGTCCAGGGTTGGTTATGCTTTTTTTGTGGGGGGGACCCCCACACAATTTTTATCTTTTTTAAATACTTTATTTAATCCTTTAAACACCAAAAACTGTCAGTAGATTCATGCTTTGATTTGTCAGCAAGGTCTATTGTAAATGGGGCAAATTGACTAATCTCACACAAGATAGAAACTGCTAGGTATCAGCATCAATGGTAACTAGACAGTCAAACATGCTTATTAGTTAATATGTGTTCTTGATCATAACATGTTCCAGTGATGTCCAGCATTTCTGTTTAGAAGTCAGACATGATTCTTAGTAAATTTACCCCTAGGTGTATGAGGACACATCTGTAGTGCTGACTAGTACTCAATTTAAATTTCTATCTTTGACAACACAGACTTCTAGCCAGCTCAGATCATGTGGGCCTGGTCTTTTCTGACATTTTTGGACAAAGCCTACAGTACCTCCACAACCCACAAAAGCTTCTAGCAAATCCTCTGCATTGTATGCAGAGCTCACAGTTTTTAGTATGCATGAGATGGACCCACATGAGCTCGTCTCAGAGATGCACATTATAGAAGATCTGTGTTAAGATCAAGGAAAATAAATAGAAATAATTATTCAAATAGTATTAGAGTATGTCCCAACTCAACTGTATATTATCTTTCTGATTTCTCAAATAGATAGTTGAGGGGTTGACTTGAGCTGCTCCATGTGACGTCACCACAGCAAGCTTCATGGAAGCAGGAAGGTAGCTGTCAGGTGAGTCATGAGGTTACCCTCTCTGGCTTTCCTTGCATTGCAGTGCCTCTTCAGGCTGCTTGCAAGGTAGAACAGTGTGATGAGGTGCGGTCAGAGTAGTAACTGAGCTGTCCCCCTGGCCTCGCGCTTTGGGTAGTGCCATCGATCACATACCCCTCATTACGGCACTGACATGTTTTCTCATTCATTATAAGACTACAATCATCAGGCTCCTACTTACTCTCATCAAGTCCATCCATTCCATTCAGAATGTTCAATAGACAATTGTTTATTAAAATATATATTTTTTTCATTTAAATTGCTTATTGTTATAAATTAAATAAGCATTTTAATTCCATGATTAATGTAATTTATCAGTGCTGTTTGATGTCATTAATTAAATAAATACTTGAATGAAAAGTTTGTATAATTTGTTTTGAATTATTTTTCTCAATGATCGGGGGCACTGGAATACATTTATAGAACAAAGGCAGTGGACTGAAAATGTTTGGAAAAACTAGTTTATACCTTCTAATGTAGTTGCTTCTTCTTTGTGAATTGCTTACAGCTACATTGTTGCTACAGTCCATAATTCCTAATTATTTAATTGTAGATACTCAGCATTTCTGAATTTTTTTTTACTGCAATTTAAAAATTCAGGAAAGACAATTTTCTTATATATTTTCCTTTAGCTGATATACAGTAGTTATTGAAAAACAAAATTGAACTAGGCACAGCAAATATACACAGTAAATATACAATAAAGTAACACAAATATTGTGTGAATGAATTTTCGTTCAATTGAATTGAGTTGAATTGGGGATATTTTTTGGACCTG
This sequence comes from Taudactylus pleione, assembly GCA_031769625.1. Taxonomy (NCBI): domain Eukaryota; kingdom Metazoa; phylum Chordata; class Amphibia; order Anura; family Myobatrachidae; genus Taudactylus; species Taudactylus pleione. The sequence goes on along the minus strand of JAUIMM010000092.1, from coordinate 5,963,920 downwards.
AGAAGCAAATTTGGGAGAGATGTAGAAGAATGTAGCACCAATGGGGGTTCCTGAAAGTGTTCATCAATGATTCACGTAATCATTACTGTGCATGGTGTACATGATAAACTAATGCTGGGTACACACTAGGCGATATATCGTTTGTAAAGCCAACAAACAATATATCTTTAAGTCTATTTGGCATTGTGTACATACAATATATCTGTGAAAGACGTCTTTCAAAGATATATTCCATTAAGCTGGATACACATTAGGCCAACAAGTCCGCCAACCTAGCTAACGATTGGTAAGTGTATACGCACTTACCAAATGTTCTGGCAATGTGTCTACACAGTTAGCACTGACATCACAGTTGAGCTGTCACTCACCGCCAGTGCCTCTAGCATGTGTACGGGCGATCAACAGGTTGCCCGTACACACTAGCATATGAAACAATATTTCTGCAAGATATATCTTTATCTGCTGTGCTGCACAGCAAATTGGATATGTCTGTGAACGACGTCATTCAAGAAATATCCTCTGGACACACCACATTCAATGGAACGGGCGATATATCTATCAGTGTGTACTCTACTTTAGCCGTGCTTCACAGCAGACGCAATATATCTGAAACATATATCTTTCACATCTGCTTGTGTGTACATGCAACTGACCAAACAACCAATATTCTGGCCACAGGAACCAGCGATAATAAAGTGACAACTGGCTCTTCTGGTCAGACATATTGGACTGCTGATTGGTAAGTGTGTATGCATAAGGTTGTTTGTGCATAACCCAGCCAAATCATTAGATCGGTTAGCGGGTAAGTCGATCTAACAATTTGTCATTCAAGTGTGTACCCCTCATAACTCCTGTAAACCTCCAAACTTTTCAAGCACCTGAGCAAACAATAACAGCTGCAGGGTATAAACAGGTGTACTGAATCTGGGAAGAGTCATTATGGATGTTTCCATATATTTTGTACTTCACGTAATACATTTAGCTTCTGAATGGAGGTGCATTTCTATATAATGAGCCTGCTACAATAAATTTGCACATACCACATGTGAAAACATGTGACACTTTATTGAGAAAAATTACTATTTTGACTTAGGGGTGCCTTGGAAAAATTTTGGAAACCCTAAGGGTGCCTGAAACTGATAATACCAGAACAGCCCCTTCAAATAAATTCTATATCTAATCTATGGTGTTTGGCTTAAGACTTAATTCAATAGGTTTCTCGCATGCTGAGCCCCCGGAACCTAACTCCTCCTCATTGTTTATTCTGAATATGTTATATATCCCATAAACATAACAAGCTAGGTTTACCAGCATGTATTGCTATGAATTATCTATATTTACTACAGTATGCATAAAACATTGTTTCTCCAGTGCTCTAATTATATTTATTTTAAAGAGTATATTGAAATGTGCAGAATACAGGATATTGTCACATAAAGGGAGTGACCAGTTCCTACCAGAAATGCATGCACCTCCTTTAATGCCTTAGATCTCTTTGTCTCCATGATGACATTTTTCCTTTTACTATCATCAATCATTGAAGGACATAATGATCTGGACAATATCCCTGTTGTGCCACATTTCCTTATACCGTCCACTTAGTGATGACCAAACTTCACAGTTGTCTATGGTACAGTACATGCAATGCAATTGACATTTTAGAAAAACATCCACAATTTCTTCACTATCACTAATTCAAATTTGTAAATTTCAGCTTTTTTTTCTGAAATGACATGCAGCACCAATAGATAGTTCTTACATCATGTGCCAAATTTCAGCACCTCAATATCTTGGCACCAATGACCCCCCCTTACAAAAGTAAGATGGCAGCATGCCATTTTTTAGAGATGACCTTACTAAATATTCAAATTTTGAGCAACATGTTAACAGCTATCACTTGATATAAGAGTAAACATTTCAGTGAGCATATGACAAGTTGTTTTGAGAGGAAAAACATTTAGTGGCAGTAAATACGAAAATACATGAAGGGGTTAAATCAGCCCTGGTAGTAATATTTGTTGCCACTACACATTATTAAAGTCACCACCCTATTGTCACATACAGTATTATGTACCCCCACCTCCATTGAATAAATAGGCTGGGTCCTCTTGCCTTACATCACCCGTTATTACAAATAATTATTACTACACTGTAATGTATGTCATTGAAAAATACCCAGTTACCTACTATTTTTCCTCTTTTAAACTTACAAATGATATTATTGCATCCAACACATACTACGCTCTCTTGGGCCTATATGTACTAAGCTCTGAAAAGTGATACACTGTAGAGTGATAAACAACCAGTCAATCAGCTACTAACTGTCATTTTCAAACACTGCCTGTAACATGATAGTTGGGAGCTGATTGATTGGTCGTTTATCACTCTCCACTTTATCACTTTTCAGAGTTTAGTATATCTGGCCCTTGGTCTCTATTACCAGAAAATAGTTGTATGATAGAGACGCAAAATAAAATAATAGCAAAAGGTAATTATATTGTAATAAAATTGAGATGTCTTCAGCTTCCAAAAAATAGTTCTGGAGCTAAACTTATTTTTTTTGTGCCATCTATAGCTATAAGGTTTTAACATATTTTATTTTTTATAGGATTACTGGAATAATAGCTCAATGGCTCAATTTGTCATAATAATGAATGTTCATCAATGACGAGGCACAGATGCACTGTCTACTACTAATACAATACTTGAAAAGCAAGGCCAAACAGAAACAGAATAATACCGTATATGCATAAACAACATGCAGTGGTTGTCAGCTATATAATTTTGAGAGATGCTTTAACAATGATGTACAAGTCTAGCCTTTGTATTATAAAGCATTTATTACTCTTTTCCTTTCTCTTATATATTTTTTCAAATGTCTATCTTATCACAGTAATATCAATGCTTAGTTAAAGAAAATATATAAACTTCTAGCGTCCCTTAATATAGATGCATGAAGTTCAATTAACTTGTTAATCTCTTAAAATGTAATTTATAAAATTAGTTTAAGTATTTTTTCACCCTAATATTCTTTCTTAATGTATCAAATGGTGAATTTCATATGTTGGCAGATTGGGTATGCCCATTGTTGTATCTACCATTCAAACTAAGAGAATGTTAAAGCATAGAAGTAATAGAACAGCAAAATTGAGTCAATTTGAAAATATTGCAATAAATCAAGAAACAAATTAGCAACATGTTTGATTTGGAGGATAAAATGTTCTTCATGTATTTGCTTTTGCCAAGCTTTCAATTCCTGTTTCCTGACTGCCTGAACATATTTTGAGGGTTAGTGCAATGTCAAACAGTTGATATTCATAACTTTTCAATGCTAGGATGGTCATTGTAGAAATCTGAAATGCTTAACACAACAGTTTGGGAAATAAGAATATATCACATTTAATATTTTTTTAGAACAATGATATTTTACAGTAGCTCTATTTTAATACCCATCTATGAGATAATATATATTGCTGTAAATTATCGGCATAATATAAGGAGTCCTTTGTCCATATAAAATACCAATACAATAGGTTGAATTCTTAATATCCTTAATATTTTGAAGAAAGGGTTTGATAATCGATTACATTGTACAAACACACACAATGACATACACAGGGGTAAATTTACTAAAGTGAGCATTTTTAGAAGTGGAGATGTTGCCCATAGCAACCAATCAGATTCTAGCTATTATCTTAAAGAAGATGCTAGTTAAATGTTAAGTAGATATGACTGGTTGCTATGGGCAACATCTCTACTTCTAAAAACTCTCACTTTAGTAAATTTACCCCACAGAGTCAAGTCATAGGGTCAAATATAGTGTGGCTCCAATTTATAAAATTATCTATTTTGGTGATTCAGAAGGATTTAAACAGCATTTATTGGTGCTTTTAATCTTATTACAAAATTACTGAAAAATAAGAACTTTTTCAAATTAGGACCTGTATAAGGACATTTTAATATATATCTAGTAAACGTTAAGTTTTTATACTATAAGTAACAATTAATGTGAGCCCACCTACTGACATAACCTTCTGTTTCTTACACTATTCAAATAAGGACCCTATTACAATTGGTCCATAGAATCAAAGGGAATGATATGTATATGTATGTACTGTATCAACTCAGATAGACAGAAAATGAAAATACACTATTTCTTCCCTATCACTTTACTACATTCCTACCTTCCTGCCAAATACAGTCAAACAATGCATTCTTGGATTATCTCCAACCTGCTTGATGTCATATAAATGTTTAGCCTTTATAAAGAATTCCATTAGTGGAGTTATTGGTAACCCCTGCTCACTACTGTTCTCCATGCTGAAGCTCTTATTGAGCCTGAGCAAGACTTGGGTTATGGGTTACATGAAAAGAAAAAACCTTCTTAACCAATAGAGAGAGAGATGGAGTGCATAGTGTGCGGAACAGTGTGGAGCATTTTCTGACTATTATTTGTTTATTTTATTTATTTTTTGACACTTATTTATACAGCACACAAATATTCCACAGTGCTTTACAGAGAATATTTGCCCATTCATATCAGTCCCCGCCCCAGTGGATCTTACAATTTATATTCCCAACAACAAGAACACACAAACATATACACTAAAATATTTTTTTTTGTCAGAATCCAATTACCAGTATGTTTTTGGATTGTGGGAGAAAACTGGGTACCCGGAGGAAACACGGGAGAACATACAAACTCCACACAGTTAGGACCTTGATCTAACCAAAGAGTTCAGTGCTGTGAGGTAGTAATGCTAACAAATATACTAACCGTACTGCCCTGACTATAACTATATGCCGCTGGGATCACTTAGATAAAGTTCAATATTTATGCTATTAGGAAATGTATAGCAAAAATGAGCAGTCCAGAAAGGTTAGGCTGTATTGGATATAAAGGAATAATAAGAGCTATGGTAGACTTACCTTTGTTAACTGTTTTTCTTTGAGGTCCATAGAATCCACAGGATTTACCTTGGGTTATGTGGTTGGAGAGATCCAGGCACCAAACAATCAAAGCTTTAGCTCCCAGAATGCACTGGTACTCCTCCATATATACCCCACCTCAGCCACAGGCATTCAGTTTGTAAACAAGCCTAAATGGCAGGAGAAGGAAACTGGAGAAGGGAGTACAAATTACAATAGAAACACTCTCACAAAGAAGAGGGAATCAGTGACAAGGAACAGATCCCAACTGAGGCCAGGTGCATCAGGGTGGGTTCCCTGTGGACCCTATGGACCTTGCAAAAAATTATTAACAAAGGTAAGTCTACCATAACTCTTATTTTCTTCTTCAGGTTCCATAGGGTCCACAAAAACTACTTGGGGATGTCCTGATGCAGTTCCCTTAAGGGTGGGACGCTCCTGAGCAGAGAGGAGGATCCGCCACCCAAAGGAAGCATCCTGGGAGGTAAAGGGATCAAATGCATAAAATTTTATGAAAGTGTGGACAGAAGACCAGGTGGCCACCTTGCACAATTATTCCACAGAGGCTCCATGTTTAAATGCCCACGATGGTCCCACAGACCGAGTCGAATGTGCTGTCACCATGTTCGGGACAGAGAGATCAGCCTGGGTATAAACCTGAGAAATAGTCATATGCATCAGAAGAAAAAAATTGCACTGGTCCAGTCCGACAAATACCCTATAATATTATTGGTATACTAGATGTCAAAAATAAAAATCTGTAGGGTGTGTGCTACCAACTACCAATTGATATATATTTTGGAAAGAAAAAGGGGTAGTAGTATAACGGTGCACTAGTCGGAAATGTATGAAAATTATATCAAATATATATAGAAAACATAACTTTTATTTAATATTCATTCAAAATGTATGTATTCCCCTCCACAAGTTGAATTGATGGTAAAGTATTTAAAAATATAGATCAAAGAAATTAAATTAAAGATTAAAATAATATGCCAAAGGTACTTGCTCACACTTGTACACAGAAATGTACTCCTTCAATTATCGATATATTGGGTTACTATCTTCCCATACAAAGAGGATACAGACAGGGAATTGCTGATAAATATGTGGAAATTAGTTGAAGATTATAGCTACCACTACTTCAGCGTGGTTTGTTTCATATTAGGCTATCACTAACTGCATATATGTGATAAGTACAGATTGTCACTACAACAACTGAATGCTGCTGTTGGATTTAAGCTACAAACTCATATTAATAGCTGACAATTACTATATGTCGTCATTACAAGCAAATTATATGAGCATTAATACTATATCTGAGGGAAGTAACAATGTTGAACACAGAGAAATAGCAATCCATTACTAATTGCAACAATTGTTAACAGCTATTATACTGAATGAGTGCTGTGGGAACTCAAGATAGACTATGTCTCTCTAAATATACAAGTGATCATTGGTATTAATGGTGTTATTCCAACTTTGAAAAACTAACTATAACTGTGAACCACCTCCATTTGTAATATCTCAACTGAACACAATGTGTTTAAAGCAGAACTGATACTGTCTATATCCTATTGTTTGCTGGCAGAATTAACATACAATAGTTTAAGGATTTATTTTATTATCAGTAGTACAGTATCTGATATTCAGTCAGAATATACTACAGCATCTCATTCTATCTATTCACTATAATATATCCATTCATATCTGCTTACATTCCACCCTTGAAAGACTGAAAACAGGATTACTCTCCTTATAAGTGACTTAATTCCAGCTAATAAAGTTATAGTAATTTGATTATTATTTTTTATTCATAAAGAATAGTCAATATACAGTTCTTTAGATATAAAATGACTCTTATAATAGAGCAATAAGCTTCAACTCCTTTCTACATATTTATCAGCAATTCCCTGTCTGTATCCTCTTTGTATAGGAAGATAGTAACCCAATATATCGATAATTGAAGGAGTACATTTCTGTGTACAAGTGTGAGCAAGTACCTTTGGCATATTATTTTAATCTTTAATTTAATTTCTTTGATCTATATTTTTAAATACTTCGCTGTCAATTCAACTTGTGGAGGGGAATACATACATTTTTTAATGAATAGTTAATAAAAGTTATTTTTTATATAATTGTTGTATCTTTCCGACTAGTGCATCATTATACTACCCCTTTTTCTTTCCAAAATATGATACTGTATACTATTCAGACATGTGCAGAGGTAAAGCTTGTTCCACATTGAACATTAACTACAAGTATGCTTATGATAGCCTCAAGGATGTTCGGGCATTTTTTTCATCGACTGATTGGTAATCACTCCAAATGAATGTCCAAAATTGAAATAGCTCTGCTAGTAACCAAACCAGTTTTAAATGAACTACCCTTTTAACCCTTTCACCACTAAGGCTTTTCTCACTCTTGTGCTAAAACTTTAGTGGCACATTTTGAGTTGGTCACTTTTTAACATCATTTAATATCAGTAATTTGTTTATGCAGCACACACACACAGAAGCTGATTCAATTACACACGGAAGAAACCAGAATGGATCCCTGCAGCTTCCACATGTTAAGTGACCATATAGAGGTGCGAACATCATCTACCTACACTGATTGCAAGAACAATGTACAACGACAGTTATCATTGGCAGCTCGTGTGTAATTGAATCAGTCCAAAAGAATACCTTGTGTTTTTTTTATTTTTTTATTTTTTCTTTGGGGGTGGTGTGGGTAATACTTTAAATATCAAAGAATTGGATTAGTTTATTTATATTGGCTCAAACAGCAAAGAAAATCTTTCCAAAATAGGCACATTTATTTAAGTGAAATTGTCCAACAGGATGTACAGTACCATTTTAGCAAGTAGACTGCAAATTGTCTTTTAAAAGAGAATCATATGTTCACCAGATAATAACCACTAAAAGGCCACATAATTTGAAATGCAGGGACTCATCCCTGAATGCTTTAATGATTTCTGCATTGTACGACTGATTCTCAGGTGATGGTCATGAGATGGGGACCTACCTAAAAATTACGTAACATTAACCAACAACTGAAGGCTTTTTAGGTAAGTTTTTGCCATTTGGGGCTCATTTTTAACACTTTTAACGTAGATGTTTTGAATGAGTTACACTTATCCTTAGCACTAAAGGGTTTAATGATTATCCATTTGATTTATCTATAATCTTTCTATCAAATGTACTGTACAGTCTCGTTATGTTTAATGAAAATATGCATTAATGAACTAATTTCTTAATGCTACCTTATACACCATTATTATAAGAACGCATTCCAGTTACTTCTTGTATATGGGATTGCAGTTCATTAATGACCCATAATTTTATAGCAACACCTTTATTAAGTTAAATATATATTAATGAATTAAAGTTTGAATCATTTTCCAGGAAAATAATTTTTATTGACTACAGAAAGGATGATGCTATGGAGTATGTGTAATAGTCTGCAAGTTACAGGCAGCCAACAGATGTCAGTGAATTAGCTGCCTGCAGGCTTTTACATACTGTATACCTCTATATGTGTTTAAGAACTGCATCACTGAGCAAAATGGATTGCTTTGTCATACACTACAACAATATAACAATACATAAAGTGTTCTTGGAACCATACTTTTTCTCTTGGCTGCATACAAGTACCCTAAGATCCTATTTGGCAATATGTTTCTTATTCTCAAGTTTGCACCTTGATATAAAGATGTTAATACTATATAAAACCAGTATCTCTGGATTTACTGTAAAGCATAATATTCCATTATCTAATTCTAAGGTACAATAGGTGTAGGGCATGCTATTTACATCTTCCTTAGCTTCAGTCTCTGAATCTCTTAGAAATAATGCTGCCTTATATTATCAAACAATGGTAAGGACACTGAACTCTGAAAATGAAAAAGTAATTTTATAACCCAAAACTTTCCTTATCGATACCCAGTTATCATTTCTGCAGTTTTATATAACAATGACTTATTTGTATGTCTCCCCAACCCATGTCTTGTTTTACTAAGGGGGGGGGGATGACCTACACAACAGAGGCCAGTGTGTATATTTGGCATCACTATATGACTCAGAGGGAGGTTATGGAAGCTGACACAATTTAATTGTCTAATTTCCCCATTAAAGAAAGCAACACTGTGATCTATTCTGGTGCCCATGTCTTGATTCTAGTGTAAAAAAAATAGTTTGACATTATATAAATGTAAAAATATTTATACTTAAAAGGATAAATGTTTATCGTGTAAATAATGCAATATTCATGCAGAAGAATAAATAAACCATGTGGTCTTTTCCACATGTCCTTGCTTGAGAGTCCTGACATTTGATTTGTGTGAACAGTAAAGTCATATAATTATCCTGATAAGAATCAAACAAGCAAGATTTAGAATCAAACATGGTTTTTCATTTATCTCTTTAAACTTCCTATCTTTTCCATGTAATAAACCATTGTTTGCATCAGCAGGCTATGAAACCTAAAATATGTGTAAAATATATGCTTTCATGATATAATGTCTACACTCTGTAGCTTAGTATTCGGTAACCTGTTTGAAAAATGAAACACATGAATACGGTCGATGTCTTGGATGACATCGAATAAAAATCACCAGCTTAGTAAATACCCCTGAATCTTACAGAGAGAAGCTTTGACAGATGCCATCTGCTCACTTAATCAGAGAACTTCACACTGGGGTAAACTTGAGCAGGCTGCTATGATGTCATTTTTAATGCCCAGCTAGGAAAGGCAGGTTGTTGACTTTCTGTCTTATCAAGGTCACCTAGTCACCGGGTATTACCTGTGAGGTCGTTATGGCGGGGGGTCTCGGGCAGCGGTGCTGGTGTTTGGCGAGGGGCATTGGCTGCATGTGGTTCTGTGCGGGCACATTGTCACTAGGCCTGGTGAGGTCTGGCAGTGTTTCCGTTCCGTTGGCATGGGCGCCGCCATCTTGCCTGCGGCCATGTGATTTCAGCTGTCCAATCCGGGTAGGTCATGTGCTCATTCCAGCTAGTCACAGCGCGGCACTGAGTATTTAGGAAGGTCCATCCTTTGCCAGTGCAATGTGTTTCTCAGCTGTGCTTTACCTGCCTGTCTGTTTACGCTACTAGCCTGAACCTTGCCTGCTCCAACCTGCTGCACTTACCCTGCACCATCCACATACCTTTTCACCTTGCCTTCCTTCACTCCCAGCTGGACTTCATTACCTCAGCCTGCATTTGTTACAGCTCACCATACCTGCACTCATTACAGCTCATCATTCCTGCATTCAGTTACAGCTAATCATATCTGCATTCTGTTTTCTGCTCACCATATATGTTTACTGGACTGTTCCTGCCTGTCACTATCTGGACATTTCCCATTAACCCCCACTACAGTTATCAAGTGCACTTTAGTGCTATACCTGGAGCTTTTATTTGCCATTCCCATGTCTTCTAAGTCACTTTTTAAAAACTCCACTTTTTCATTTAAGTCTGCTTCTGTGTCTGCTCCTATCACCACCCCGGGTCCACAACAAATTCAGAACCTCACAGTGTCCCTGTGGAACATGATAAGACAGAGAGAACTGTATACCTCATAGACTCTAGACCAACTCAGTCACCAAGAAAATAATGTCACCGCCCCAACCACCACCTTTTGGACCAACATTGAGGTAGTCATAGAGATAATGCAGTACCAGCTTCAATGCACCAATGTAAAAACATACAAATCACATGAAATAGCACAACCCATGGGAAGGCTTTGATCTATGTATAAACAGCTTTCAAACCGAAAACAAATGAAATGAAAGGAATCCAGATACAAAGAGAATTGCTGAAAACCAGACTTAGTGTCAACAATAGCCAGGCACACCCCTGCTCCAAAACATTTAACGATATTTAGGGCCTCAACAACTGTCTGATTCAGACATGCATGTTTGATATTTTCATCATTGATGGTCAATGGCGTAACTAGGGTATTTGGAGCCCAGAGCAAGATGAAAAACGGAGCACCCCCAACTATGTGCATGCTGAAAAGTGGATGTGGTTACATGCCACAGGGGGCATAGCCACTGAAAATGGGGGTGTGTTACCATGACACACCACCGTTTCTCGTCACTCTGGGAATATGCCTTTTCATTTTATATGCACCTTAATGCCCCCATTAGTAGTGTCCCTTATGCAATGCCACTAGTAGTGGTGCCCCTCATGCAATGCCCACTATAGCAGTGCCCTGTATGCAATGTCCCCAGTAGCAGTGCCTCTTTTACACTGCCCCACAGTAGTAGTGCCCCTTATGCAATGCCCCTAGTAGCAGTGCCCCTTATACAATGCCCCTTGTTGTAGTGCGCATTATGCAGTGCCCCAGTAGTGTATCTTATGCAGTGCCCACAATAGTGTCCCTTATACAGTGCCCCCAGTAGTGCCCCTTATGCAATGCCCCCAGTAGTAGTGCCCTCTGTTGTAGTGCATATTATGTAGTGCCCCTTATGCAGTGCCCCCAGTAGTGCATCTTATGCAGTGCCCCCACTAGTGCCCCTTATACAGTGCCCACAGTATTGCCCCTTATACAGTGCCCCTTTATCAGTACCCCCTGTACTGCCCATTATACAGTGCCCCCAGTAGGGCCTCTTATACAGTGCCATCAGTAGTGCCACTTATACAGTGCACCCAGTAGTGCCTCTTATACAGTACTCCCAGTAGTGCCCCTTAAACAGTGCGCCTTATACAGTGCCAGTAGTAGTGCCCCATACACATAAAACACAGACAGCACACATAAAATTATACTTACTTATACAGTGCCCCTTATACAGTGTGCCCAGTAGTGCCTCTTTTACAGTGCCCTTATACAGTGCCCCCAGTAGTGCCCCTTATACAGTGCTCCCAGTAGTGCCCCTTATACAGTGCCCCTTACACAGTGCTGCCAGTAATGCCCCTTATACAGTGCCAGTAGTAGGGCCCCATACACATAAACACGCAGACAGCACACATATAATTATACTTACCCAAATCCCCGGTCCTGCACCTGCTGCTATCCACTCCTCCGGTCCCGCTCTGCACTATGGAAAGACGTGAGCCAGAAGGCGGAGCTCACGAATGAGCTGCAGCCCCCTCCTGCCCTGGGTGCAGAGCCAATAAGAGTCTGTCTGACTTTTTTTGGCTGCAGTGCAAACAAAAAAACCACCACTGGCAGCAGCGTATTTATTTTAGTGTGTAGTGCCGTGGAGTTCACCCATCTGCGACTTTATGCAAAAGCCTCTACAAATACCTTACCTGTATGCAAGGTCTTAGATGCCCACTTTTAGCATCCGTACATGCTGTAATACCAATTAGTGTGTCCTTAGATGCCACCATCAGTCGCACCATCAAAACTTGCACAAGCCCTGTGACAGGTACAGTTTCTCCATCTAACCATGGCCTCCTATGCCTGCGGCTGTGTGTCTGTGAACACAGCCGCATGCATTAACATGCCTCAAAACTCTCATAACACACCCACTGAACGGACCAAATTTGCATTCATTTTAACCACCTCCCAGTTACTACCCAGAAACATCAATCATTTTTCCGCTACATTTCTTTAATCGTCTGTCGCTATCACAACAGCACCTTTGCCCGTACACTCGGGACCTGATTCAGAGCCGCTCGCAAAAAGTGAGCGCTCGCTCTGAATCAGGGCGGCCGCTTTTTTGCTTTTTAAGCTGGCCTCCTGGCCGCTCGCTAAGCTGTAGGTGACCACCCACAGCTTTTGCGAGCGGCCAGGCGATGGTCACGATGGCCGCAACCATCGGGCTTGCGATGAGACCCTTGTGGTAGGGTCTCGTCTGCCGCAAGCCCCAGTGAGCTTCTGGCTCTAATAGAGCTGGAAGCTCACTACTGACATCACGAGTGATGTCAGTAGGACCGCCCGCAAACGGCAGGCGTTCCTTCAGGAACGCCTCCGTTTGTCCTGCCACCCCCCCACCCCGCCTACAAAACGGGGTGAGCTGTCAATCAACATCAACAGCTACCTCATTTGTAGCGAGCCCCGCAGTGAGTGAATTTCTCACTCGCACCGGGGCTTGCACATGAGCATTGTGCACGCTGTGCGTGCACAATGCACAACCATTGACCCGCTTGCAAGTGCTATGTAACGCCTGTGCCATAGGAGTTTTTCATGTGCAGTTGCAAAAAATTGCTTAACTATGTCAACATCAGCAGTGCATGTGGATTGTATCCAACTCAGAATGAGGCCAATAATGTGCAAACAAAAATTAAATATGAAACGATATAACAAAACATAATCCCTTCTCTATTAAAGAATAATGAGCTATTCATTAGGCAAACACACCTAAGCAAGTGGGTGAAGGAGTATTATGAAGGACTTAGTTCAAGGTTGGCTAGACTCAGAGGTCCCATGTCAGATCCTCTATGACAGTCCTTAGTGGAGTGACCCCTTCCAGAGATTGTGCATATATGTCAAAAATGACATGAGCCACCTTGAAAACATTCTGTGTCATTAAACACGTAGCATTTTCCAATAATCCGCTGTGCCACCACTGACCTGTCCACATGCCAGAGCTTCTGTTTCAACTTCAGGATGGGAATATTCCACTGTTGGTTAACTTCTAGACAGATATCAACACTCTTTACCCTGAAATTAATAATATAAGCACTGTCATAATTATTTAATATAGAGGCACCAAGTGGTGCAGCTAGATTTGATGAACATTTCATAAATAAAATTATGAAACTACTAATATGACCAACATTCAGCTAGTATAGGACCGTGGCAACCATAGCATGTGGAAAGTCCCTAAACATCTAGCACTCACTGAATTGCTGTTATCACCAGAGGACAGGGAGGAAAAATCACTGCACTCGGTGGAAGGCAAAATACCCCCAATGGAATGACCAGTGATAACCGACCTATATCCTGAATGCCAGGCATAGCATGAACTTTTCTGATCCCGTGAAGGTGGCCTTGCACATAAAAATTTTATGTAAAGCTGAAAAATGGAGGAAACAAGTGATAGAAGATGAAATACAATTAAGTGCACAGTATAGAAAGGATGATCAAGGAAAGGAGAAACAATAATATAATAACAACAATAAGGTACAATTTATTAATGGTGTAATATAGTGAATGGCTCATGCTTTCCTTGGAAAATTCAAAATGTATAATATAATATAAAGCAAGAATGTCTCCCAGTGCTCACCCTAAAGGACACTGCACATGTCCTATACCTTCTAAAAAGAATCAGCTGGAAGGATACATATCTACTTGCAACATGTGATTATAAAATCTCTATACACGTGTATAAATCACAAAAATGGGTGTGAATGTAAAGTAATTATTAGATTTGAAAATCCAACAGATTGATTTCATCCTCCAAATTTGAACTCACTATATTTGGTTCAAGAGCTAGTTTTTCACTCAACACAGGGGAAAGGCCATGGAAACAAAATTTGTTTGTATGCCAACCTTTACCTATCACAGTGGGAGAATGAATGTATATGGACATACAATGAAAAATGGAAGAATATCATACTCTGGGCCAGGTATATGGGATGGCAAAAAAAATATTTTAAGTTTTAATTTGTTATATAAATTTCATCAAGGACAGTTTCAAATTCACTAGTGATATTAGTGACAAAATTGTCAACTTCCTGGACCTAACAATATTTATTGAAAATGGGAAGATTGAGACGAAAACCTTTATCAAGACTATATATTGTAATAGCTATCTAGATGCCACAAATAACCACCATAAAAAGTGGTTTCTAATATACCACAGGGACTACTAAGGTGCATATAAAGGAACTGTACCAAAAATGAAGATTACAAGCAACAATCAGAAACAATTATATCCCATTTCTATGAAAAGAATTACAAGATAAATGCAATACAGAAAGACCAAAAAATAATAAAGGGAATACAGAGAGAAACGTTACTCCAATACAAAAGAGAAAATAGACAATTACATATTAGATTTAATTTTTATGATTAATTATTCAGACAAAACCACCTTATAGAAAAAAGCTTGAAAAACACTGGCACAAATCCTATGGCTGATAAAGAGATGAAGTCATTTATACCAGCAGTGTCATGGGTGGCATACAGAAGAGCCCCAACACTTAGAATAAGATTAGTAAAAAGTCACTTAAAAGTAAAATAATACCCCTTTCAGACATACGACCTGGGAAATTTCCTGCTCAGACCCGGGTATTTCTCCTGTGGAAATTCCCGGGTATTTGGTCAAGACCCCCCTTTCACACTACAACGTCTACCCGGGAAATTCCCGGGTAGACCCCTTTCAGACAAGAGCAAGGTTTTTCAGAGTTTTACACAGAAAATCACAGTTTTGTCATTTTAAGTGGACGTTATGCTGGCGCACATTAATGAGGTCATGCAAAGGTGGGGGTTTGGTATAAGGGGACTGGGAGGGGCACCTATAAGGCATTGCTGTATTTCCAAGCATCTGTGTAGCATGGAGACCTTCTATTGTCTGGTGGATTTGGTGTGCTACACAGCAACTGAGGCATGGCTGAAGCTGCTCACACTGTTCATAATCGTACAGTGTGAGATCCTGAGAAGAAGGGAGCATTTTGTGGTGGAGAGGGCATCCAAGCGCCGACATTACCTACGCCGGAGGAGAGCCTTGGTAATGTCCAGCATCTCATCCATATTGAGAGTGACTGGAGGGTCATCTCGCACAATATGGTCTTGAGATAGACAACATGGAGAGGCTTTCTGGGCTATGGTTCAGGGGTTTACAGAGAACCAATGGATTGCAAATTTTAGGATGTCGCAAGGCACCTTTAATTACATCCTGGAACTCCTGACCCCATCACTTACCAGGCACACTACTCCATGGAGACAGCCCATTACCCCGAGCAGGAGACTTGCGATCGTCTTGTGGTGGTATGCTACCCCTGGCGAGTACCGCACAATATCCTGCTTGTTTGGTGTAGGCATCTCCACGGTTTGTGTTTTGGTGCGTGAAGTGACCCAGGCCATCCTGGATACCTTGTACCACCAGTTTATTGCCCTACCCCATGGGCAGCGACCGGATGAGACAGTGTCCGGGTTTCTGCACCACGGTTACCCACAGTGTGCTGGGGCAATTGATGGCACCCACATCCCCATAATTGCTCCCACAGACAGCCCAGCAGACTACTATAACAGAAAGGGATGGCATTCCATCATTCTGCAAGCCGTTGTTGACCATCGGTATTGGTAAGCCACATTTATTACTTTTAATTGGATATATATTGTGACCTGCATGCAAAGTAAAGTATCTAAAATGTTGTGTGTTTAAAAAGTTTATATGTAAAGTTGTAACCGGATCTTATATACGCTTTCTATCAGAAATAAATGAATGTATATATTGTAGTGTATTTAAAAGTTAGGGGTATATTTAATAAAGTGAGGGTTATTTGAAGTGGAGATGTTGGGCCTAGCAACCAATCAGATTCTACTTCACATGGTCTATAAGTCTAGTTTTAACTGGATATTATCTTGCTCTCACAGCTTCACTGATGTCTTCATTGGCTGGCCTGGTCGTGCTCATGACGCTCGTGTTCTGGCCAATTCTGATCTCTACAAGATTGTGGAGGAGAGGCAGAATGGTTGGCTGTTTCCTCGTGAGGTAACTATACACACATTTACATCATGCTTTTTATTGCAAAACCGATATGTATTATCTTCCATACCGAACCAAAACATGATTTTTGGGATGTCACCTGCAATTTGCTCTGATATACCGTATCTGCATACAACACTGTTACCTGTAAAGCCTTTAATAATAACTGTAATATTTGTTTCTATTTGCAGAAGTCCAAGCTTGTGGATGGAGTGGAGATACCAGTCTACATCATTGGGGATGCTGCGTATCCACTACGGAGGTGGTTGATGAAAGGGTACATCCAACAGGTTGTGCTTTCGAACGAGCAGATCGCCTACACCCATACCCTCAGTTCAGCTAGAATGGTTGTCGAAAATGCATTCGGGAGACTGAAGGGTCATTGACGCTGCTTGTTAAAAAGAAACGATGTGGACATTCGGCTGATTACTGATGTTGTAGCGGCATGCTGTATCTTGCATAACATCTGTGAGATACAACGAGAAGAATACCTGCCAGAGTGGGACATCGTGGAGGAGCCTGTTGGGAGTGATACTTCTACCCTCTCATCAACCTCACCTGCTTATTGAACCAATGACATAGAATTGATTAGAACCACCATTTCAAAAAACATTAATTCTATGTTATTGTAATAAATACAAAAACTTAATTTTTGAATTGTTCAAAAAATCTTTTATTTTAATAAAGGCCTTTTGTTTAAGTTGCATACAAAGTTTGAAAGCATTTCCATATTTCTTACATAGGAAATAATGTTGCACAAAATACAACACAATTCAAAACCAAACAATAGTATAAAAATAAATAAAACTGCACATTTACTTCCGAACCCAAAGTACTCCATCTGTATGTATGGATTGATATTGTCAAAGCATAGACAATGAGAACAATGTTAAGTGCGCATATAGCTGTGAGGCATTAAAACAAAAAAACGACAAGCAGTAACCATAACATTTTCAACATCATGATACGGATATGTCTAGTTAACACCACTAGATACCGTATATTTAATTACCAGAGTTAAATATTTCGGTAAACTGTAAACTCTGGGTTTTTGACAGGAGTAAGGTCCTGTGACAGAGTATTAGCTGGCAAAGTATCTTTAAATTGACCTTCGAGTACATTATCTAATGTATTATCTGTAAATGTTGAGGATGACTGAGGTGTTTGCGGATGCTTGGATATATGGGATGTAGTCGGCCCAAATGCTGTGGGGGACTTTACTTGTTGCGCATACTGGGATGTTTTGCCAAATGCTGTGGGGGACTTTACTTCTTGCGCATACTGGGATGTTTTGCCAAATGCTGTGGGAGACTTTACTTCTTGCGCATACTGGGATGTTTTGCCAAATGCTGGGGGGTCTTTACTTGTTGTGCATACTTGGATGTGTGCCCAAATGCTGGGGTGGGCTTTGCTTGTTGTTGAGCATACTTGTATGTAGTTTGCCCAAATGCTGTGGGGAAATTAGCGTGCTGGTCATACTGCGATGTATGCTCAAATGAGGTTGGAGACTGAGGTTGTTCCACATACTGGGATGGTTCCCCAAATGGGTTTGGATAATTAGCTTGGTGCCCAAAATGGGTGGGTGGTGGAACATGTGTTGTTTTGTAGTGGATTGTGCTCAAGATTTGAAATACAAAACAATAAATGGTCCCAATTCAAAAAGCAGCACGTCTCTTTGCATGCGGTGCCCATCCTCCACTACAAGATAAATGCACAAACAATATGGTTTCTACTATATACTAGAAATTGAACTACAACATTACATAGATTAATGCAGCAGAACATAAGTTATTTGAATTAAACTTACTGTTACTGCGTAGGGTAGGCTTGTCTCCCTGGGTCTGTGGCTCGGACTCAGAATCTTGCCTTTGCGTTGGAGAGATCACATCTGTGCCAGTGCTTGGTTCAATGATGATGGTATTAGATGAGTCCTCATCTGCGTCATCAAATAGGACCAGCGATAATGCCAGGCTCTGCTGGCTGCTCTCAGGAGTTGTGGAAGGCGTGCATGTCGTTATTGCAGACAGTGTGCCAGCATCACTTGAAGAAGATAGAGCAATGAGGTTGCATAGTGCTGTATGCCCAAAAGCGGAAGTGCATAAATCGTATAAGGGCCACTCCATCCTTCCCACACCACTGCGATTACGATTGTGGTCATGGACCTTTGTGTATTGTTTCTTTAGGCTCTTTAGCTTATTAAGGACTTGCTGCTGTGTCTTCACTATACCGCGGTTGGCCAGGATTTTGGCAATGTTGCAATAGATCATGGCATCCTTAACAGTGCCTGTGATTTGAGCTTTTATTTCCTCCTCTCCCCTCACATGTAAGAGCTCACGGACCTCCTCATCCTTCCAATGTGCCATGATCAGCATCCACCTGTACACAGAAAAAAGAAAGATTACCGCGCTAAAGAAAACCCAGAAAATTTAGATAATAAATAAATAAGCAAATTATTAAAAAATAAATCTCTTGTATGGTGTATTAATAATGTATTTCAGTATTTTAAAATGTATGCCATATATAATAATAGAAACAAGCTCTTTTAATAAGGTAATAAAACAGTCATTTTACACACCGTGCACCACTCTCCAACCACCTGGTACTGCACTCTCTCCTCTGTCACCTCGTAGTGTTGAGGGTCTCTCTGCAGCTGTTGTGGGACCTAAATCTGCCTTATTGCACTGCACTGCTCTTTTAGTGCTATGTGTGCGTCTGTGGCGTCTGCCCTCCACTGTCCGGCTGCTGCTGATGATCTCATCAACAGGCAGCCGCGTCCAGGCCAATCAGGAGCTTTTTGGTGAAGCCCGGGAGTAAATTTACAGGTAGCACCATTCACACAAGTGCAGGGCAATTTCCCGGGACTTAAGTCCCGGGAAAAGCCCTGGTCGATTGCAGGGGCGGCTACCTGGGAACGTGTTCCCGGGTAGGCACCTTTCAGACAGACGTGGCTACCCGGGAATTTGCCTGAGGCAGGCCAAATTCCTGGGAATCTCGACAAGTCTGAAAGGGGTATAAGATGAAAAAAAACCACATGGCTTGCCCAGAGCAACTCTGGCTTCTATGAGTGTGGCACATGCGCAGTATGTAGAAAAACAAAAAAATAGAAGCCTGAAACCAATTAAAAGCACCACTTTCTATATCAACAAGATGGGATCTAAATGAGAGAGAAAATTACATCCTATTCAAAAGGAGTTATTTATCTGCCCATGTGGACTTTAATACATAGGCAAGTCCATTTGTAAGTTACATATAAAGTAGTACATGTCAATGAACACTTAAATAATATCAAAAATGGTAAGGAAAATCATAGCATACCAAAATATTTTAGGGAGGTACATGCTATAACCCATCTTTATTATAGTTTATAGGTCTAAAACAAATTGCCATTCCTTGGAGAGGAGGAGTCATAAATGAGATTTAGTTGAAAGGAAAACAAAAACAGTCTTCAAACTGGAGATCCTGACCCCCCCAAAAGTCTAAATACAGACTTTGAGTTGTATCCATTCTTAAAGTAGAAATACACACTCTGTAAAATACACTAACCTACAGGCATAATATGATGCCATTCATACATATATAGAGAGGTTTATCTTCTCCTTATCTTGCACAATTAGTAGTACCTACAATAATATTGTTACTAGTATTACTATTAATACCACTACCGTCACTATATCATTCGAGAAAGAGACACATTTTATTTATTATGCGTTTCATGATATATGTTATATGTTATATTCTAGGTGTAGAAGAAGGGAATACTGCATAAGACAATAATGTCTGTCAACAGCTCACCGCTGGATAAATTACTACAATTTTGACATGGACCTAATATCAAATGATCTGCCAATCTGTTGGATTTAGCAAAAATATAGCAACAGAGTAACATTTTTATGGCAGGAGTGTGGCTGGATATTACATTGCGATTAGGCTCCTGAAAGAGGGCGGAAGTGACCCATCGATCCTTTATATATGCGGGGAGAAGCGAGGATCGACTACTCCTTTATCCTGACGAAGCCTGCCCAGTCAGGCAAAATGCATCAGTTGTGAAGGAATCAATGACACGCCAGTCTGTGGAGCACACACAGGATTGAAGCATGTCTACAGCCTGCCGGAAGACACTTTGTTTCTACTCCTATATGGTATGCACTGGAGGTAAGCGTTTGAGTCTTGTGTTCTAGGCCAAGGCACTGACCCAGCCTGGGCTTAATTGAATGCCATTACTGATGAGTAAACCGCCAAATGACGTGTCCCAAATGCATTATCACTTGTGGACTATTGATGAACATTAAGCCGTTAAGGTAGACAGCAATTTGGAACAAACATTTACTGCTGGACAACATGGCTCCACATCAATTACACAAAGGGTATAAACCCAGAAAGTGAACATAAATATTGATAAATGTTAAATGTGTGTTTGTAGGTGGTTTTAGCAAACAGATGAACTACCTATATAAATATATCTACATAGTTTTTATGAGATCTTAACTGGCTTAATATCAGAGCAGCTGTCCAAATAAACAACATATTTATATATGCAAAATACCATGTATCATTATTTTATTATTTTAGCATTACTCAATTTTTACATTAAGGTTGGACACAGGGCGAGCGCTGGAAGACGTTTTTGCTTTGTTCACATTACCATTGGCGATCGAGTATCCCTGTTTCATATCTACCTTAGCAGCTACTTAGTGACTAAAAAATGATAACCACAGCCTTTTTCTCTCCTAGTATATCCCTATATAAGGATCTCAAAATCCTACACCTTCAATACTTACTATTGGACCACATAGAAACTCCATCAATGCCAATCACTAGCCACACATTCAGAACATTCTAGTCACAAAACCTAGGAGCTTACTTTTTCTTGTGTCTAAGCTTGCCAAGTAATTTGTGCTGCTTATATTATATTCACCATGACGTGTATTGTACAGTCTGATTGAATCTTATGTTTTTTAAAGTGTGCACGTTTAATAGTTGAAATAAAGCTATTGCACTGGCACACTGGAAAATAATTAGCATTGTTTTGTTTTGTACAGTACATAATTAGCATTGTTGCCTCAGAGTTCTTGAGTTTGATTTCTGACCTGGAATTTATCTGCTTGGATATTCCATGTTCTACTTGTGTTTGTGTGGATATCCTCCAGGTGCTCTAGTTTCCTGCCAGAACTGCCACTCCAAAAACAGACCCAAAAATTAACTAACTGCTTACTATAAAGTACATGGTATGGAGCATACACACGGTCAGATTTGTCAGATGTGTCAGATGAACGATTGAACGATTTGAAAGATCTGAACGATCTGAACGATTTGACCAACGATTTGAACGATTTGAACTATGAATGATTTTTGACTGCATTAAAATGAATGGAATCGTCCAAATCTGACTGCAAACACATCAGATGTCAGATATCATTATCTGACCATCGGGAACACGCATCGTTCAGACATGTCATATATGTCAGATTTTCCTTCAGCTATGAACGATTGAACGATTTTTAAAATCGTTATCTTTCAGATCTGAAGAAAAATCTGACCGTGTGTATGCACCATTAGTGTGTATGTGCATTGGCATCCATGAGTGAGGTGATACCTAATGTGGCAATGTTGTGTGAAAGGGGACATGACCTTGTGTCAGTTAGGCCATATCCCCTTGTGTGTGTAGTATTAGGAGGTATGACCGCATGTCACATCCCAATTTTATCACGTTGGGGACTTTACCAGCGCTCCGGGAGCTACTGGGTAGCCCCCAGCCCCTCCAGATGCAGGGTTGTGTGGAATAGATGATGTGATTATGCGCACATCATCTATCACCTCTGCACTGCTGTTCGGTGACACCATCCAAGGGGGTGACATAAAGATAGCAGAGCACAGGGCCGTAACTAGGGTAGTGTGACCATTGCCATGGCACAAGGCACCGCAGAGCAGGGGGCGCTGTTTGGGCCTGTCAGTTTTCCTGCTTACTAACATTATCAATTGTAGCTTCCTCTTATTTTATCCCCAGCATCTTCTGGCCTCCCCTCTCTCTTCCCTGGCACTTCCCCATGAAGCCTTTCTCAGGCGCACAATCTTGTGTCCCTATTTAAAATGCTGTCTCTGGCATAGGGCACCAAAAAGTCTAGTTACGGCTCTTACAGAGCACCTCTGCTATTTTGGTGTCAACCTCTCAGATGGTGTCACTTGGTGCGGGTCACACCTCCTCCTCCCCATAGTGATGCCACTGTGTTTGTGTTGTGAGTGTACATGTATGTGTGTTAGTGAAACTAGACTGCAAGCTCCAATGATGTTAATGACAAATTACCTGCTATTGTGCTGAGTATACTTTATGGCTACTTATAAATAAAATATAATAATAATAATAATAATAATAATAGTGCTGTGTATTTGATGGTGCTATGAATAAATAATATAATGTACTAAGAATACTTAGGGGTATATTTATCAAAGTTCGATTTTGCATTCAATTTTATGTTCGATTTAGCTTACCTGAAATCGACTAAAATTAAATGTAGAAATCTCTGTCAAAATTCCACATTTACTAAAATTACATTTTGGAAGCCTTTTCTAAATCGAATTTGATATGGTTCGATTTTGAATAGTGCTTTTGTGTTCGATTTTGGATGCCCATGTCCAAATCGAACCCAAAAACGAACTTTAAATCCCTAAAATAATAGACCTGCTTCATGCTGAAATTTTTAGCATGAGTAGGTGTAAATTACACAGATGCATGTACAGATCAGTGCATGCTTCTGTGTGTAAAAAAGTAGGAAAGTGTTAAAATTGTAAAAAAATATTGACGTGGGTTCCCCCTCCTAAAAGCACAAACAGCACCAGGCTTTTCTGGGCCGGTCCTGGTTGTGAAAATACGGGGGACAAAAGATGTAGGGGTCCTCTGTATTTTCCAAAACCAGGACCGGACTCTTTCTAGTGGTGGTGTAATGCCACAGCCAAAGCATTTTACCTGACCGCTAGTCAGCCCAGGCCAGGGATCCATGGGGAGGTGGAGACTCCCTAAATAAAGGGGTTCCCCCTCTCCAGGGTACCCCAGGCCTGGGCTGATAGCCCGGGGTTATCCCTGGCACCCCTGGCTGTAGGTTTGTTGCTAATGGACTCCAGGTTAACACCTTGGTAATTAGTAACATCTTTCTCCACTTTGCAATATTATATTCACATTTTGAGGTGCTATCTATCTATCTAAATTAACATTACCTTTATTGATTTGGAATATTAAAGCAATATTATTTTATCCACTTACAAAGTATATGGTTGCAACTGATTAATTGATTTATTTAGATGTTGCAGTTTAATGGCTATCTAACACTGCAGTTATTATTTTACATATCTTATTGTCATCTATATTTCATCTACAATAGCATGCATATCAAAGTTCCAGATGGTTATTCATTAGCCATCTTGAAATGGGATTTATTAATGATTCCTGTAAGTAACGCATTTCATACAGTCCTCTACTATTTTTTTTTCTAAGAATAAATGCTCTTTTTATTGTGACATATGGTCCACATATTTTTTTTTATTAATTGTTGTTTACTGGCTTCTCTGGAGATTAGTGATGCATGTTTCTTTTGTTAGTTTACTGTACTTTTAAGTAGAGATGTGCGGGTTCAATTTTCTGAAAACCGAGCTCACCTGAACTTCATTGATCCGTGTTTTCCCACCTTTCTCGGATACCAAATCGGGGCAAAACGTCATTATCCCAGTGTCAGGTTTTTGTGGGTCTTATATATACAAATAAGTCTCTCCCATGGTAATTTGGGCACCATTTCACGCTGACTCCAGTCTGTGCTGTGCTGTGTGTGTCAACATGTCCAGAGGATGCTGTGCTGTGCCCATCCTCTCCATGTCCAGTAGCTGCTGCTACCATTGTTTCTAAATCCACTCCAGTCCCTGTGTCCAGTGGCTGCTGCTGTGTCCATCCACTCCCAGTGGCTGCTGTGCTGCTTCCATCCTCTCCCAGTGGCTGCTGCTGTGCTGTGTCCATCCATTCCCTGTGTTCAGTGGCTGCGGTGCTATATCCATCCTCTCCACCTCCAGTAGCTGCTGCTGTGCTGTGTCCATCCAGTCTCTGTGTCCAGTGGCTGCTGCTGTGTCCATTCACTCCTTGTGTCCAGTGGCTGCTGTGCTGTGTCCATCCTCTCCACCTCCAGTGGTTGCTGCTGTACTGTGTCTATCCACTCCGTGTCCAGTGGCTGCTGCTGTGTCCATCCACTCCCCTTACTAGTCTAACTGTCACACAGTGGTGCTGCACTGTGACTCCTCAGGCCATACCCCACTGTGACCATATAAGCAGTGTGACTCCTCTGTTGTTATTTGTGTGAAAAAAAATTTTGTAAAAAATGTTTTGTTCATACAACCAGTGTGCGCTGTCCTCCAGTGTGTTTGTTCACATACACATAAGTGACTGCATGCAGTGTGAGCTGAACTGCAAATTTAAAAAAAGGTAGAAAAAAATATATTTTCTATTTTCAGAACACTGACATATAAGGTATGAGAAATGTTATGCAGGCGATGGGTCATTTTGCCATCACTGCAACTCGTATGTTGCCTTTAAACACACGGAATTATATTCCGAGCACTGTTTCATTGGTTACTGTTTTTTTTTCTCCCACGCCAAATTCCGCTATGTTAAAATTGAAAATAAATTTGCATAAATAATACAAATAGCAAGGAGCAGAGTTAAAATTGCTCTTGTAATTGTATTGCCCAAGACCTAAGATAAAAGTTTGTATCTTGTCGGAAGGTTTAGTAATCATATAAAGATAGGCTTAACATACTATCCATTTAAACTGGGACACACATGAATTACACAGGTTCTGTGACTGGTTAATACAGGTGAAATGCAGGCTTGAACTAACGGCCCCCATACACTAGTGACACACATATTGTCACGTTCCTGCGATCCGGAGATTCTGGGTTGGTGAAATTCAACATGTTGGATTTCGCTGATTTGCCATTCACGGTCAAAATATGATCGTGATTTGCAAATCGGTGAAATTTAACATGTGCAATTTCACCGAACCTCTGATGGATCGTGGAACATCGATGGCCCTCAGTCGGAATTTCCGACCGGTATATTGGCATTTCCGATCCTTTCGCAGGATCTGGCAATCCATCAGTAGATGTATGGGGGCCTTTTGCCAGACACAAAACCTGTGTAATTCATGAGTGTTCTGGTTTAAAGGGATAGTATTGTAAGCCTATATAAAGGGTATTTTGGACTGTGCACTATACTAACTCACATGTTAATATCCATGAAAGATGAGAAGGACCACTGATGCAACTAGCCAACACATAAAAGCAAAACCAGCAGCATTCCTTAAATCAGAATGACATAGATTTTTATTTAATTATCACTATTAGTTATCTCAAAACAAATCCCCCAGCCATCCAGATTTTGGCTGAACAGTCCCAATTTAAAGGAAGTTTCACAACTGCCACCATTCACCCTGAGATGTAGGAAATTGTGAGGCATTTCCTTTGCCGAATGAACTGTTACCACCCAGTTACATCCATTCAGAAGCAAGTGTTGATGTGACAGAGATGTATACAAATCGCCCACAGTTGTGTGTGCTGGGCTACAGAGCATGCACAGTGAGAAGAATTGTAAGATCAGTCTGGTTTTGACTTGTCTGCTACTCTGCATCATTCCCTCTCTATTACTTTGTCAACCACTTTAACCACTTGTCTGGCGTGGTCCCATCAGATGTGACCGAGCCAGGCTGGGCTCTCCTTTCCATGGTCACATCTGATACAACCTGTCAGAAATGCCCACTAGGTGGCTGCCAGAAGCTAAACTTCTAGCAGCCACCTATATCAGTTAACTGCTGGCTCCTCTGCACCCATGGTTCCCCCTCCAATGTGTTCCTATCACTGTGGTCAGCAGTGATTTTTTAAATAAAATTGTGTTGGATAAGTGTTAAATAGATCTTCTTGACCTAATTCAATCATAAAAAATTTACAATTTCTGAGCGTTCTTTGGAAACAATATTAGCCAATTGAATGGTTAAAAATAATAGATTTCAGAAATAGTGAAAATAAATAATCATATAAGATTACAGGTAAAATACACTCACAGGCATGTAAAATATCCCCATCTAACAATACCTAATGGAGACTGTGAATAGTATACAACATTAACCAGGTAAGAAAAATATTCATAGCTTTGTAGAACATCCCTTTTGGTGGCTATTTTACTTAAGTGGGAATGGTTTCTATAATAACCATAGACTTTTTAAAAGACTCTGTTAAAACACCATGCGGATTGTAGTTTTCAATTAATGTAGCCTTGATATATTCAATGTTATGTATACTTGAAAATATTTAGGGGGAGATGTGTCAAAGCTTGGAGAGAGATAAAGCACCAACCAAACTGCTCCTAACAGTAAAATGACAGGTGATTGGTTAGTATTTTATGTCTCTGAATTCTCTCTCTCTCCAAGTTTTGATAAATCTCCTCCTTTAGAATATTGATTGTGTGTAAATTGCTAGTAGAATGTGTTAGCGCATATTTTCTTACATATTATGTCTATTTGTGAAATATACAATGATCGCACCTTTAAATGTTAGATTACCAGATGTGGAGTAATATAAATGTTACAATTAATAATAAATGATAAAAAAAGACCATCTGGTAATTTTCCATCATTTAGACTTGAGTCTTACGTTACTGGATATTCCAGATTTGTTATGGTGTTTTAGATATTTTTGAAAGCTTACAGTATATATGGCAAACACATTTTCATTTTATTTTTTGTATTATTCAGTGTTCAAGGAATGCTGACAATGTGATAATAAAATGACCTTAATTACATGCAGACATGACCTGCCTTTTATTGCATGTTCATTTTACCTTTAATGTTATAAACTTTAAGTATTTTATTCCATTAATTAACTCTTATTTTTCCATTTACTTGTAAAATATCAGATTAATCCTTTCTTGAAGATTAGTGAACATCCTGGAATTTCAAGGAATATACTTTACAAACATTTATTGGTGTTTTTTTCATCAGCTATATTTATACAAGATAGGTAGAACTGGGTTTTAGATCAATGTCCCCATCTGTGGAGAATTGTATTTTTGTGTACTGTTTGTCATTTGTTTAGAGATTACACTGGGGAATAGTCAATCTGTTGCCAGGGATTTAAAAGTCGATTTCGATTAATTTTGTGCTCCTGGTCATGAATATGCAATGCTTAATTTTCAATTGACGCTAGTTTTTGAGATATGCATATGTCTTTAATATTTATGAAAAATTAAATTAAACAATGTTATAAATAGTTAAAAGATTTTTTTTTAATCTGATTAAATTTGATTTGTAAATTGTTATAAAAAGACACAGGATAATTACATACATAAGTGTTAGGAAGCTATGAAAACCGTTTTCTGCTCAATATTCTGGTAAACCCATCATCTGGAGAAGTTCCGGAATATTGTTGCAATTTACAAGATTGTTATCTTGGCTAAAGAAGTCTGGAAGCTAAAAGCTCAGCTCTTTTTTTGATAAATTCAAGTCACAAATTAAATTGTTTAGTTCCTTTTGAGAAAATTTGTTTGGAGTAGAAGAACTTTCTTCAAACTCGCTTTCATCTGTTTTGTCACTTGCACTGGATGAAATTAACATTTCCACATCATCACGTTCAACTTCGCACACAGAACTGAATGATGGTACAGGTAAATCTTTACTATGTGGTATTGGTTGTTTTGCAGAATTCATACTTGGGTATTCCCATTTGCATTTTTTAAATCGATTCATACCCTTCACATTTACAGCACAAAAATAGCAGTCACTCAAATGATCTTTTGGCTCACACCACATCATAGGTATGCCAAAATTAAGTCCTTTTCGATCACCTTTAGTCCAATTGCGGAGTGATTCCACACAGGTATTACAAACTTTGTGAGGTACCCAAATCTTGTCTTGCTGGCTTATGTGACATCCAAAATAAGCCTGATACGCTTGTTTTATGAATACAGTTATATATTTTCTTTCTTTTGCAACACTGTATTTGCCACAAATATAGCACACATTCTGTTCTAACTCCCAACAAAAGCAGAGGATGTACTGAACAAAACAAGCCCTAACGGCAGGAATTTGGTTGTGGTGGGACAGAGAGAGGGCCGAACTAAGGAACAGGAGTGTGCTAACTGCGTCACTCAGTCCTCTCCATTGCTCCTCTCTGTATGCTGGAGGAGGCGTGGCTGTGGTCTGAGGATGTCCCAGCAGGCTCAGCAGTGCACTGGCCTCGCCTCCTCCCAGCGTTAGTGAGGAGATATGAATGTGTTATGTGTTGCTCCTCTCTGTATGCTGGAAGGAGGCATGGCTGTGGTCTGAGGATGTCCCAGCAGGCTCAGCAGTGCACAGCCACGCCTCCTCCCAGCGTTAGTGAGGAGATATGAATGTGTTATGCGTTGCTTCTCTCTGTATGCTGGGAAGAGGTGTGGCTGTGGTCTGAGGATGTCCCAGCAGGCTCAGCAGTGCACTGCCACGCCTCCTTCCAGCGTTTGTCAGGAGATATGAATGTGTTATGTGTTGCTCATCTCTGTATGCTGGGAGGAGGCGTGGCTGTGGTCTGAGGATGTCCCAGCAGGCTCAGCAGTGCACTGCCACGCCTCCTCCCAGCGTTAGTCAGGAGATCCCAATGTGTTATGTGTCTCAAACGTGACTACCAGCTACGTTATCACAAATAAAACAAATTCTTGTTATTGTTGAAAGAGGGTAGTTGTTAAAAAAGCAAAACTCAGTTGATTCTGTAAGGTAAAGCAGCCTAGACTAGTAAGGTACTTCAAATGAAGAAAATAATTTAATTTTATAATTTTTCATTAATTTGAAAACTGGAGCCAATTCAGCTATAGCGAAGATCGAATGTGAAAATAGGACCTGCGAGTACTCTCAAACCGATCTTAGATCCTTGGCAAGAAAAAAAATATATTTTTTTTCTTCCCCAGTGTTATCAGACAATAACTAATAAAGGATACATCAATAAAAATCAGAGAACCCTCTCTTTCAGACAAGCATGGCACTATGTGTGTGCGGGCCAGTATAGGTGAGACAGGACACAATGTGACCACCAATCTATTGAAAACAAAAATAGTGTTGGTAAATATTTTCTGATGATCTCATGATCACAGGTGATCCCCAGACAACCGCTGCTAGGGGATCACCTCTTCATATTCTTCATATGTGGGTGCCCCTGCAATAATGGGCATGATAGGGCATGTACTGCCCTCCTGTTCATGTATGGAAAATGTGTACATTCTGTTGTGCACATACTGTAATATTGCCTGTTGATCACATACAATAACTACCAGGGGGCACATCATTTAAAAGAAGGGACTTCCCTCTTTGAGCAGTGGGCAGATTAACAATTAAATGGATGGAGCTACAGCTCCAGGCCTCCATAGAATAGAAATAGGCCCATTAGTATGACAGCATTATGTAAACCAGCTGCCTAGCTGGCCACACAGTTGACCATAAATCATAAGTATTAAAATAGTTTTTTTAGTTTTCTCACAATTATATGCAATTTTTCTATGTTTATGTATTTAGGGAAACAGTGGAGCTGTTAGCATGGGAGTTGTATACACCCACATTGCACTGGCCACACCCTCAAAGCACAGGTCACAGCTTCTTCCCTTCTCATTATAGGCCTATAAATATTTTCAGACCCAGGTCCATGTGACCTTTAATCCAGCCCTGATTGTGGGTGCCCACTGCCTACAGAGATAAAGATGTCTTGATGGGGGTCATAGGGCACAGAATGCTGTCTTGGCCATAAATGGCAATTATATGTTTTCCATACAACAGTATAATATTGTTTGGTGATCTTTCTAAAGTGGGTGCTGATTAATTATTGGAAGCTAGGTTGAGGGACATCTTCCATCCCTGAAAACCATGCAGGGGCTTAATGTCTGATGATCTCACTTATCGCCAAATATTAATTTTCAAGGGGATTTCAGTTGAGGGTACCCCCATCTTTGTAGTTGCCAGGGTAGGGGAGATAGAGGGACTTGAAGACCCTCCCTTTATTGACATTGTCATGCATAAGCACAATAACATCACTTCCACAGCAGCTGCTGCAGGTCCCAGGAAAGAACTTACAGTGTAGTATTCAAAATCCTCAAATGGTTCAATAATAAAAAGTAGTCTCTATATATGAAAATATATTTGCTAAGACTTTTCTAAACACTTTTTTCATCAGTGTCTTTTAATGTATAGAGAGTACTTTTTATCATGAGTTCCACTTGTGAAGGGCTTAATGACTGACAAATTGTAATTGACCCACGGGTATTACTAATGGGTCCACTTGTGAATCTAGGCCGGATTCTGAGTCATATGCAATCAGCAGGCAATACCGATGTTCATGTAGTAGAGCAATTTTTTGCAACTGTACATGTGCACAAATGTCTGAAATCTCCTACTGCACATGCGTTACACAGATCAGAATTGGGGTGGTGTTACAGTGTGTATATTAAAACCAATAATAATAATTCCTTATACAGCTAAAACCAAAATATATAAATGAGATGTGATAATTTTCACAGAGCTTAGAAGTTTACACAGAACTGGTTATTCCAGCATATCAATAGAGGTAACAGAAACCAGCTCACAATACAAGCTAATTAGCATTTGTTAAGGTGTTCAACTCCACAGCATACCCCCAACAAGAGGCTTTTTCCTCTTGAAGCCTCACACAGGAAAGCTTAGAACAATAGTCCAGTTGACCAATCGGATATTCCCTTTCTGACCACACCTCACAGGTGAGAGAGACACAGGATGGCATTCACACACACTTGGAGAAACACACATGCTTGCAAGGACACACCAGGGAGACACAAGGACAGCAGACTTTCTCCCCAGAAGACTGCCAAGATGCAGCTTCAATCGCCTGGAGATATCTGCTCATAAACTGTACATTAGTTAGCCTATAATGGGTATTTGTAACTAACTTTGATTTAATCTGTTTATAGCTTATATAGATAGTTTGTAGTGATTAATATTGTGGTTTATAGTGGAATCTTTGTTAAAGGCCAGGTTGTCAGGTTGTGGTGCTTTGGTTGTGCCTTGGTTTGTGTTAATCTGTAGTAGACGATATGAAGATTGATTTGCGGTGATTTGGCTTCAGTTTTATATATATGGCTGGCTGTGATATATACATATTAAGTTTCTTCTTTCCCCCTTCCTTCCCATGTGTTGTATTCTCGTGGTCTGACTGTATCATTGTGTAGTTGAGATTGGGATGGAGATTGGGTGAAATGCTGCAATCTGTAGATGTATATTTGTTTGATATCAGCTAGTGGTTGTGGTTCCATGGGAGTTGCAGATTGCTAGCCATATTGTGATAGTATTGTGAAGTTATATATTATCATAGTTTGGGCATTTAAAGATGACTACTACCTCCATGTGGTGTGAACAAAGGAAATTCCATGTGCTCTCCCCCTTCCCCCATTGACCCATGTGTTCAATGGAAATTGAAGTTGGTCCATGTGGTTGGTGGATGCTTTATAGTATTATGATAGAATTGTGTACTATGAGTTGTATAGTGGTATTTTTAACTATTACAGAGGAATCAGCTTATATGTATTATACAACATTATAGTATCTGAAAAGCTTGTATAGTATAGTGGATGCAGTGTTATATCATGGAAGTTGAAAATATTAGACACTGGTATACAATAGAATGTACTGTTTTGGTCCAAAGATATCACACAGTTGTAGTGGGTGAAGGTATTGGTATTACAGAACATGGCATTATGGGAGTCTTCAATGTGAGTTTTCAAAATGGAGTTTGTGTTCAGAGACCATGCGGTTTGAACAATAGGACAAAGGGTCCCAACAACCCCCACTCACACACTCGGCAATCATATATATTACATTCTCTCTCTCTCTCTCTCTCTCTCTCTCTCCATCGTCTATATTGTATTTTAACAAGCATTGATTTTATGAAGATTTGATATATAAAAACGTTTTACTTATAACACTTGGTGTGCATCGTTATCTTTATGAAAGGAAATTATCCAAATGATTTAAAAGGTATGTAATTCTGGTCAAACACTTTGCGAAGTTCATATATTTATGTTAATTATAACCTGATAGTTATTATATGAAAAATAGAATAATTTGTTTCATATGTATTGGGATTAAACAGGCTGGCAATGGCCTGTGTACAAATAAAAAGGAAAAGGAAAAAAACACCCCTTATCAATGGCGCCCGAACAAGTCTGCTTTTAAAATTGTGGAAATTATCATTAGCACCCGAACAAGTCTGCTTTTAAAATTGTGGAAATCATCATTAGCGCCCCGAACAGGTCTGTTTATAATTGTGGTAACTTATAATTGTTGCTGTTTACAATTTTAATTCCCACAATTAAAAAAAAGCAGAGAGAACCCACATTTTTTTTTTTTGTGTTAGGTTTGTTTTTTTGTTTGTACACAGGATGCCACTTGTAGAATGGCAATCCAGCGATGCCTGATTTAATTATAATTCTCACAGTATGTTTGTTAATGGTTGCACAAGATATGTAACAGTTTCTCTTTCCAACAAGCATATTTTGCAGGACTGCAAGTTACAGTGAACAGCAGGCTCTAAGCAATGGTGACTCCTGGATATTCAAGGTACCCTGTATTAACCCTTTTTGTGCTGCATATATCATATCTGCAATAACACACTACAAAAAAATAAACACACTTACACTTGGTACAATAGATCTCTTTACAACATCATGGCTGCATTACCATGAGGCTCCACCATCCCCCATTCATAGCAACACAAAAGCACACAACTCTCACATGCAAATATATATACACAAATAATTGTTTTCCCTGATAGATTGCAATCCACTATTTATTTATAGATATTAATCTGCCGGAAGTGCAGGAAAACATTTATATCCCTTAAAATATAAATACAGTATATCATATATATCCCCCCCATACATACATGCATGTACACTTCTCACAAATACATTCACAGTATATCATCCACCCTGCAGCATATCTGCAGTGAAACTTGTGCATTAAGGTCACACATTAAAACATGCACTGTACCTGTACCAATGTTTTAAAGTACTGGAGAATTCATAATTAATCGCAGAAAACACAAATAAATGTTTCATATATTTGAAGCAAACGAATGTAAATTGGAAATTCATCTTAGTGATGGTAAAAGTATTTTACCTATTGTACTGCAATGTATTGCAGGATTGTTCCAATGTCGTGTGTTCTGATAATGTCACAAACATACATTACAATTGGCAAATTTTATGATGTTTGGTAGAATAATCATGATTTATACAGGAGCTAGAATTCAGCACCAATGTGAATTATGATTTGCAATCATTATCCTCTGTTGTTCTCAATGTCTAATTTTGAACAAAAGGGGGGAGGTTTACACACAATCTCGGAAAACAGGGATCTGTGTAATATGGCATTACTGAACACACGCATGGCTGCATAACAGAAATTTGTGCTGTACACACGATTTCTGTGTGGAGTTTGTATGTACTTCTGAAACATCCTTGCAATACAACAGTTTATAGATTTATTTTAGGTTAAGAAATTCACTTCTGAGTAAGTTATAACATGTGGTGTGCTATACTGTATTATCTGTGTATTAGATCGCATGTAAACCACATATAATCTTACAGTTATGATTTGAAGGTTTGCGTAATATGCATAATACATTGTTTAAGATAATCAGGGACTTGATGTGTTTTATCAAGGAATATAAGGGCGGTATTAGCCCTGTGAAAGCTTGCATGTTTAGCTCACATGAAGCTTTGGTCGCTATACATGCATAGAGCATAAGCGATGACGACCCGGTGTCTGGGGTCTAGTGGCATAGGACAGGATACGTAAGAAAACGGTATGGAAAGGTTAGCAAGGGTCAAAGAGATTTAAGATGCTTATGAATATCTGAGATGTCATAGATATTTTTGACGTGTCCCATAATAACGGTAAAGCAATTATTGCCTATGATGTAAGGCATTCTGTTGTTTTAATTCTAACCATTACTTCCTACAGAAGCATGTCTTTAATAGTTGTCTGAGCGGGTACTGCATTTTGGCGACGCGGTAAGAATTTTGAGCAGAGAAGCGCGCACTGAGAATCTGTGAATGGCGTGAATTAGCTACTCTCGCTGGCTGATCTCAGATCTGTAAGATAAATTCTCCAATCTAGTAAGGATTGAGGACTTCATTTCTACCATTACAGACAGGAAAAAGTAATACACCAGCAGTGTCAGACTGGAACAATGGGGATCACCGGAGGTTTTCTGTACCCCTATGGTCCAGTCTGACCCTGTATACTAGTCATAACTCAGATAGATATGGATTTCTGTAAATAGATTAAGGAACTCGCAAAGGGCGGTATATGTGTTTAACCCATTTTTTTAGTTCTGTGACAGATATATATAGGTGACACCGGTGTGAAGCTTAGGATCAGGTGATGTATTGCTAAGCAGGGCGTGATTAATTGGATCATATAGCAGGTTGCAATGAGTCCTATAATAATCGTTCTATATATATATTGGTAAGCAGAATATGGTTTAAAAAGACTGAATCGCAGGTCGGCGAAGTCTTTAATAAAGGTAAAAATGGACAATTTAATTTAAGATGCCACAGATGTTATGATGTCTAAATAATTGTTTCCCTTTAGGTAAACAGGTCATGTGGTAGATATATATGACTGCAGGAAATATGATTTTTTTAGACAGTGATATACATTACATTATAAATATTGATGAACAATGTGATATGCGTAATACTCAGAACGTTGGTCATGGGATGTTCCTTAGAAGTAGGGATATAATATGAAAAGCAGGAATAAGGAAATCTAGATTTGTCATTACTGCAGTAAATAAGTAGACGTCCTTATGATACTGATGACAGGTGATAATGGATTTAACTTTTATGTTTATAGCAATGTTTATGGTATATGCAATTGTTTTGAAGACTGTATATGGTATAATATGGGTTAAAAACAGACAGGTGGTATAAAATCCTGCTCATTTTTAAAATCCCAGGTGTATACAGGTAATGTATAATGGTATATATATGTATATTGGAGTAGAGGATTCAAAAATCCCCTAGTGTTAATAAGTAAGTATTGCAACCCCTGACCAAATTCATAGGAATTGGAAGATGGGTGGACAAGGTCTTTTTTGTAGGATCTTGGAAATATTAATAGCTGAAAATACTGTGTATATCTCATGAAGTGACGTATGTGGTAAATGACATCGGAACTGTTGTAATTGGTAACAGTTAATAAGGAATAGTTCTTAGAGATCTCAAGTGATTGATAATAACAGGCACAAACGTGATATTGTTGTGTTCATAAATCCCTGTAAAATCTAGTTAAATTGTGGTGTAGGTATTATGGATAACCCAATGGTGGAGGTTTTATTCACCAGAACAGGGGGACTGCCATAGATCATAAAAATATGCATATGATCATACTGTTTTAAATTGTTGCAGTGACAATAACTCAGCAGAATGTAAGTTGTTTTTTTTCCCCAAAACACCTGCTGTAATTTTGATGTTTTACCTCTTGCGACCAGTAGGGACACTCACAGGTCCTAGGAGGAAAAGTAGTAGTAGGGGAAATACACATCCATTTCCCAGCAGAGGTGGTAATGCCTTGAATTACTAAGGGTTTTTAATAGAAAAAAAATTACATTAAAAGGTTGTTTTAAAATGGTCTTATATTTAAACAGGTTCCACAGGATGATTTTCTGTTATTACTAATAAGTAATTGGGTATATCTATTAACAGTTTATATGTTTGGAATAGATAGGAATTAGTTACATATTGGCATGTCTGTATTATGTAAACTAACATTTTTTTCTATTTTCGCTGAACATCGGAATTCAGGGTAAAGTAGATCAAATGGCCCAAGACTTCCCTGATTCTCCTCAACAATTAATACAGAGATTATTGTCAGGAGAAAAGGGGGGGTGTTATATGGGTATTTGAAGGTTGGAAATTTAGAATTTCCCAGATTAGGGATATTTTTTTGGATATTTTCATAGAAAATGAGAAAAACAAAGGAATTGTATGATCTTGAATGCCATCTAGTGGAGAAAATGATGTAAAGTTGAGTCTGTAACACTCATCAATGTTAATGATATGTGATTTTTGGAAACTTCAATATGGAGCAGACAAAATTCTAAACTATCACAGTGGGTGGGAGGGACTTCTAATGCACGGAGAATCTGTTTTTCGTCCATGTAGGCAAATCAAGTCAACAACAGGATATGTGAAGACTGCAGACAGATCGGATGGAAGACAAGACATCAGATTTGGTAGGAAAGATGGAGACATTCAAAAGTACTGATATCTCTCAATTTCTTATTTAGATGCTGACAAGGCCCAGCTGCAGACAGACGATATTCCTGACAGATGACTACACAAGCCCTAAGATGATCGAACGGAAGATGATCAGACGGAACACAGATCGGAAGCTGACCAGATGGAACAGATCGGAAGGACCAGGATATGGATCATCCAAAGCAGATGTCCAAGATGACAACACTCCAGAAGTGCGCCCTCATCCCATGTGGTGAAGATGACAACTATAGGCTTTTGATCCCAAATGTTAATAAAAATTAGGAAAGGGTTTGGTTCAAATATGAAAGATTTTTTATCCTTACATACACTCAAAGAAGGTTTTTTCCATCTACATATGCGAAGCAGGAGAGGACCGCTACTTCTCTGCCCTTTCATTACCTTTTATTTTGAACTGTGAAAATTACATTGTTAGGATTCTCTCCGAACTGAATTCTCTCTCTTCTCACCACCTGTACGATCAACGAACATACACATACACATACACTAAAATAGTTATAATACACAAGCTTCTGTCAGTTCAACTGTCAGATGTCATTGAACTCACAAAAGGGGGAAATGTTACAGTGTGTATATTAAAACCAATAATAATAATTCCTTATACAGCTAAAACCAAAATATATAAATGAGATGTGATAATTTTCACAGAGCTTAGAAGTTTACACAGAACTGGTTATTCCAGCATATCAATAGAGGTAACAGAAACCAGCTCACAATACAAGCTAATTAGCATTTGTTAAGGTGTTCAACTCCACAGCATACCCCCAACAAGAGGCTTTTTCCTCTTGAAGCCTCACACAGGAAAGCTTAGAACAATAGTCCAGTTGACCAATCGGATATTCCCTTTCTGACCACACCTCACAGGTGAGAGAGACACAGGATGGCATTCACACACACTTGGAGAAACACACATGCTTGCAAGGACACACCAGGGAGACACAAGGACAGCAGACTTTCTCCCCAGAAGACTGCCAAGATGCAGCTTCAATCGCCTGGAGATATCTGCTCATAATGGCTAAGTAAACTGTACATTAGTTAGCCTATAATGGGTATTTGTAACTAACTTTGATTTAATCTGTTTATAGCTTATATAGATAGTTTGTAGTGATTAATATTGTGGTTTATAGTGGAATCTTTGTTAAATGCCAGGTTGTCAGGTTGTGGTGCTTTGGTTGTGCCTTGGTTTGTGTTAATCTGTAGTAGATGATATGAAGATTGATTTGCAGTGATTTGGGTTCAGTTTTATATATATGGCTGGCTGTGATATATACATATTAAGTTTCTTCTTTCCCCCTTCCTTCCCATGTGTTGTATTCTCGTGGTCTGACTGTATCATTGTGTAGTTGAGATTGGGATGGAGATTGGGTGAAATGCTGCAATCTGTAGATGTATATTTGTTTGATATCAGCTAGTGGTTGTGGTTCCATGGGAGTTGCAGATTGCTAGCCATATTGTGATAGTATTGTGAAGTTATATATTATCATAGTTTGGGCATTTAAAGATGACTACTACCTCCATGTGGTGTGAACAAAGGAAATTCCATGTGCTCTCCCCCTTCCCCCATTGACCCATGTGTTCAATGGAAATTGAAGTTGGTCCATGTGGTTGGTGGATGCTTTATAGTATTATGATAGAATTGTGTACTATGAGTTGTATAGTGGTATTTTTAACTATTACAGAGGAATCAGCTTATATGTATTATACAACATTATAGTATCTGAAAAGCTTGTATAGTATAGTGGATGCAGTGTTATATCATGGAAGTTGAAAATATTAGACACTGGTATACAATAGAATGTACTGTTTTGGTCCAAAGATATCACACAGTTGTAGTGGGTGAAGGTATTGGTATTACAGAACATGGCATTATGGGAGTCTTCAATGTGAGTTTTCAAAATGGAGTTTGTGTTCAGAGACCATGCGGTTTGAACAATAGGACAAAGGGTCCCAACAACCCCCACTCACACACTCGGCAATCATATATATTACATTCTCTCTCTCTCTCTCTATCGTCTATATTGTATTTTAACAAGCATTGATTTTATGAAGATTTGATATATAAAAACGTTTTACTTATAACACTTGGTGTGCATCGTTATCTTTATGAAAGGAAATTATCCAAATGATTTAAAAGGTATGTAATTCTGGTCAAACACTTTGCGAAGTTCATATATTTATGTTAATTATAACCTGATAGTTATTATATGAAAAATAGAATAATTTGTTTCATATATATTGGGATTAAACAGGCTGGCAATGGCCGGTGTGTACAAATAAAAAGGAAAAGGAAAAAAACACCCCTTATCAATGGCGCCCGAACAAGTCTGCTTTTAAAATTGTGGAAATTATCATTAGCACCCGAACAAGTCTGCTTTTAAAATTGTGGAAATCATCATTAGCGCCCCGAACAGGTCTGTTTATAATTGTGGTAACTTATAATTGTTGCTGTTTACAATTTTAATTCCCACAATTAAAAAAAAGCAGAGAGAACCCACATTTTTTTTTTTTGTGTTAGGTTTGTTTTTTTGTTTGTACACAGGATGCCACTTGTAGAATGGCAATCCAGCGATGCCTGATTTAATTATAATTCTCACAGTATGTTTGTTAATGGTTGCACAAGATATGTAACAGTTTCTCTTTCCAACAAGCATATTTTGCAGGACTGCAAGTTACAGTGAACAGCAGGCTCTAAGCAATGGTGACTCCTGGATATTCAAGGTACCCTGTATTAACCCTTTTTGTGCTGCATATATCATATCTGCAATAACACACTACAAAAAAATAAACACACTTACACTTGGTACAATAGATCTCTTTACAACATCATGGCTGCATTACCATGAGGCTCCACCATCCCCCATTCATAGCAACACAAAAGCACACAACTCTCACATGCAAATATATATACACAAATAATTGTTTTCCCTGATAGATTGCAATCCACTATTTATTTATAGATATTAATCTGCCGGAAGTGCAGGAAAACATTTATATCCCTTAAAATATAAATACAGTATATCATATATATCCCCCCCATACATACATGCATGTACACTTCTCACAAATACATTCACAGTATATCATCCACCCTGCAGCATATCTGCAGTGAAACTTGTGCATTAAGGTCACACATTAAAACATGCACTGTACCTGTACCAATGTTTTAAAGTACTGGAGAATTCATAATTAATCGCAGAAAACACAAATAAATGTTTCATATATTTGAAGCAAACGAATGTAAATTGGAAATTCATCTTAGTGATGGTAAAAGTATTTTACCTATTGTACTGCAATGTATTGCAGGATTGTTCCAATGTCATGTGTTCTGATAATGTCACAAACATACATTACAATTGGCAAATTTTATGATGTTTGGTAGAATAATCATGATTTATACAGGAGCTAGAATTCAGCACCAATGTGAATTATGATTTGCAATCATTATCCTCTGTTGTTCTCAATGTCTAATTTTGAACAAAAGGTGGGGGGTTTACACACAATCTCGGAAAACAGGGATCTGTGTAATATGGCATTACTGAACACACGCATGGCTGCATAACAGAAATTTGTGCTGTACACACGATTTCTGTGTGGAGTTTGTATGTACTTCTGAAACATCCTTGCAATACAACAGTTTATAGATTTATTTTAGGTTAAGAAATTCACTTCTGAGTAAGTTATAACATGTGGTGTGCTATACTGTATTATCTGTGTATTAGATCGCATGTAAACCACATATAATCTTACAGTTATGATTTGAAGGTTTGCGTAATATGCATAATACATTGTTTAAGATAATCAGGGACTTGATGTGTTTTATCAAGGAATATAAGGGCGGTATTAGCCCTGTGAAAGCTTGCATGTTTAGCTCACATGAAGCTTTGGTCACTATACATGCATAGAGCATAAGCGATGACGACCCGGTGTCTGGGGTCTAGTGGCATAGGACAGGATACGTAAGAAAACGGTATGGAAAGGTTAGCAAGGGTCAAAGAGATTTAAGATGCTTATGAATATCTGAGATGTCATAGATATTTTTGACGTGTCCCATAATAACGGTAAAGCAATTATTGCCTATGATGTAAGGCATTCTGTTGTTTTAATTCTAACCATTACTTCCTACAGAAGCATGTCTTTAATAGTTGTCTGAGCGGGTACTGCATTTTGGCGACGCGGTAAGAATTTTGAGCAGAGAAGCGCGCACTGAGAATCTGTGAATGGCGTGAATTAGCTACTCTCGCTGGCTGATCTCAGATCTGTAAGATAAATTCTCCAATCTAGTAAGGATTGAGGACTTCATTTCCACCATTACAGACAGGAAAAAGTAATACACCAGCAGTGTCAGACTGGAACAATGGGGATCACCGGAGGTTTTCTGTACCCCTATGGTCCAGTCTGACCCTGTATACTAGTCATAACTCAGATAGATATGGATTTCTGTAAATAGATTAAGGAACTCGCAAAGGGCGGTATATGTGTTTAACCCATTTTTTTAGTTCTGTGACAGATATATATAGGTGACACCGGTGTGAAGCTTAGGATCAGGTGATGTATTGCTAAGCAGGGCGTGATTAATTGGATCATATAGCAGGTTGCAATGAGTCCTATAATAATCGTTCTATATATATATTGGTAAGCAGAATATGGTTTAAAAAGACTGAATCGCAGGTCGGCGAAGTCTTTAATAAAGGTAAAAATGGACAATTTAATTTAAGATGCCACAGATGTTATGATGTCTAAATAATTGTTTCCCTTTAGGTAAACAGGTCATGTGGTAGATATATATGACTGCAGGAAATATGATTTTTTTAGACAGTGATATACATTACATTATAAATATTGATGAACAATGTGATATGCGTAATACTCAGAACGTTGGTCATGGGATGTTCCTTAGAAGTAGGGATATAATATGAAAAGCAGGAATAAGGAAATCTAGATTTGTCATTACTGCAGTAAATAAGTAGACGTCCTTATGATACTGATGACAGGTGATAATGGATTTAACTTTTATGTTTATAGCAATGTTTGTGGTATATGCAATTGTTTTGAAGACTGTATATGGTATAATATGGGTTAAAAACAGACAGGTGGTATAAAATCCTGCTCATTTTTAAAATCCCAGGTGTATACAGGTAAAGTATAATGGTATAAATATGTA
Organism: Taudactylus pleione; assembly: GCA_031769625.1. Classification (NCBI taxonomy): domain Eukaryota; kingdom Metazoa; phylum Chordata; class Amphibia; order Anura; family Myobatrachidae; genus Taudactylus; species Taudactylus pleione. The sequence continues at coordinate 5,921,866 of JAUIMM010000092.1, read as the reverse complement.
TATTGGAGTAGAGGATTCAAAAATCCCCTAGTGTTAATAAGTAAGTATTGCAACCCCTGACCAAATTCATAGGAATTGGAAGATGGGTGGACAAGGTCTTTTTTGTAGGATCTTGGAAATATTAATAGCTGAAAATACTGTGTATATCTCATGAAGTGACGTATGTGGTAAATGACATCGGAACTGTTGTAATTGGTAACAGTTAATAAGGAATAGTTCTTAGAGATCTCAAGTGATTGATAATAACAGGCACAAACGTGATATTGTTGTGTTCATAAATCCCTGTAAAATCTAGTTAAATTGTGGTGTAGGTATTATGGATAACCCAATGGTGGAGGTTTTATTCACCAGAACAGGGGGACTGCCATAGATCATAAAAATATGCATATGATCATACTGTTTTAAATTGTTGCAGTGACAATAACTCAGCAGAATGTAAGTTGTTTTTTTTCCCCAAAACACCTGCTGTAATTTTGATGTTTTACCTCTTGCGACCAGTAGGGACACTCACAGGTCCTAGGAGGAAAAGTAGTAGTAGGGGAAATACACATCCATTTCCCAGCAGAGGTGGTAATGCCTTGAATTACTAAGGGTTTTTAATAGAAAAAAAATTACATTAAAAGGTTGTTTTAAAATGGTCTTATATTTAAACAGGTTCCACAGGATGATTTTCTGTTATTACTAATAAGTAATTGGGTATATCTATTAACAGTTTATATGTTTGGAATAGATAGGAATTAGTTACATATTGGCATGTCTGTATTATGTAAACTAACATTTCTTTCTATTTTCGCTGAACATCGGAATTCAGGTTAAAGTAGATCAAATGGCCCAAGACTTCCCTGATTCTCCTCAACAATTAATACAGAGATTATTGTCAGGAGAAAAGGGGGGGTGTTATATGGGTATTTGAAGGTTGGAAATTTAGAATTTCCCAGATTAGGGATATTTTTTTGGATATTTTCATAGAAAATGAGAAAAACAAAGGAATTGTATGATCTTGAATGCCATCTAGTGGAGAAAATGATGTAAAGTTGAGTCTGTAACACTCATCAATGTTAATGATATGTGATTTTTGGAAACTTCAATATGGAGCAGACAAAATTCTAAACTATCACAGTGGGTGGGAGGAACTTCAAATGCACTGAGAATCTGTTTTTCGTCCATGTAGGCAAATCAAGTCAACAACAGGATATGTGAAGACTGCAGACAGATCGGATGGAAGACAAGACATCAGATTTGGTAGGAAAGATGGAGACATTCAAAAGTACTGATATCTCTCAATTTCTTATTTAGATGCTGACAAGGCCCAGCTGCAGACAGACGATATTCCTGACATGACTACACAAGCCCTAAGATGATCGAACGGAAGATGATCAGACGGAACACAGATCGGAAGCTGACCAGATGGAACAGATCGGAAGGACCAGGATATGGATCATCCAAAGCAGATGTCCAAGATGACAACACTCCAGAAGTGCGCCCTCATCCCATGTGGTGAAGATGACAACTATAGGCTTTTGATCCCAAATGTTAATAAAAATTAGGAAAGGGTTTGGTTCAAATATGAAAGATTTTTTATCCTTACATACACTCAAAGAAGGTTTTTTCCATCTACATATGCGAAGCAGGAGAGGACCGCTACTTCTCCGCCCTTTCATTACCTTTTATTTTGAACTGTGAAAATTACATTGTTAGGATTCTCTCCGAACTGAATTCTCTCTCTTCTCACCACCTGTACGATCAACGAACATACACATACACATACACTAAAATAGTTATAATACACAAGCTTCTGTCAGTTCAACTGTCAGATGTCATTGAACTCACAAAAGGGGGAAATGTTACAGTGTGTATATTAAAACCAATAATAATAATTCCTTATACAGCTAAAACCAAAATATATAAATGAGATGTGATAATTTTCACAGAGCTTAGAAGTTTACACAGAACTGGTTATTCCAGCATATCAATAGAGGTAACAGAAACCAGCTCACAATACAAGCTAATTAGCATTTGTTAAGGTGTTCAACTCCACAGCATACCCCCAACAAGAGGCTTTTTCCTCTTGAAGCCTCACACAGGAAAGCTTAGAACAATAGTCCAGTTGACCAATCGGATATTCCCTTTCTGACCACACCTCACAGGTGAGAGAGACACAGGATGGCATTCACACACACTTGGAGAAACACACATGCTTGCAAGGACACACCAGGGAGACACAAGGACAGCAGACTTTCTCCCCAGAAGACTGCCAAGATGCAGCTTCAATCGCCTGGAGATATCTGCTCATAATGGCTAAGTAAACTGTACATTAGTTAGCCTATAATGGGTATTTGTAACTAACTTTGATTTAATCTGTTTATAGCTTATATAGATAGTTTGTAGTGATTAATATTGTGGTTTATAGTGGAATCTTTGTTAAAGGCCAGGTTGTCAGGTTGTGGTGCTTTGGTTGTGCCTTGGTTTGTGTTAATCTGTAGTAGACGATATAAAGATTGATTTGCGGTGATTTGGGTTCAGTTTTATATATATGGCTGGCTGTGATATATACATATTAAGTTTCTTCTTTCCCCCTTCCTTCCCATGTGTTGTATTCTCGTGGTCTGACTGTATCATTGTGTAGTTGAGATTGGGATGGAGATTGGGTGAAATGCTGCAATCTGTAGATGTATATTTGTTTGATATCAGCTAGTGGTTGTGGTTCCATGGGAGTTGCAGATTGCTAGCCATATTGTGATAGTATTGTGAAGTTATATATTATCATAGTTTGGGCATTTAAAGATGACTACTACCTCCATGTGGTGTGAACAAAGGAAATTCCATGTGCTCTCCCCCTTCCCCCATTGACCCATGTGTTCAATGGAAATTGAAGTTGGTCCATGTGGTTGGTGGATGCTTTATAGTATTATGATAGAATTGTGTACTATGAGTTGTATAGTGGTATTTTTAACTATTACAGAGGAATCAGCTTATATGTATTATACAACATTATAGTATCTGAAAAGCTTGTATAGTATAGTGGATGCAGTGTTATATCATGGAAGTTGAAAATATTAGACACTGGTATACAATAGAATGTACTGTTTTGGTCCAAAGATATCACACAGTTGTAGTGGGTGAAGGTATTGGTATTACAGAACATGGCATTATGGGAGTCTTCAATGTGAGTTTTCAAAATGGAGTTTGTGTTCAGAGACCATGCGGTTTGAACAATAGGACAAAGGGTCCCAACAACCCCCACTCACACACTCGGCAATCATATATATTACATTCTCTCTCTCTCTCTCTCTATCGTATATATTTTATTTTAACAAGCATTGATTTTATGAAGATTTGATATATAAAAACGTTTTACTTATAACACTTGGTGTGCATCGTTATCTTTATGAAAGGAAATTATCCAAATGATTTAAAAGGTATGTAATTCTGGTCAAACACTTTGCGAAGTTCATATATTTATGTTAATTATAACCTGATAGTTATTATATGAAAAATAGAATAATTTGTTTCAGATATATTGGGATTAAACAGGCTGGCAATGGCCGGTGTGTACAAATAAAAAGGAAAAGGAAAAAAACACCCCTTATCAGGTGGTAAAGTGATGGGCTTCCAGGGCAGTGACTGGGAGGTGGCTAGAAGTGCACCCAAAAATTGTCCATCTTGTGGGCATGTCAATGCAGTTGGCTGTATTTACTGATGCACAGCCAAAGACATAGGAGGCCCAAGTCAGGCAGAGAATCTGCACTTGCCATAGGGTTGGTGCAAGTGTCGATAGTGCATCTACAATGGCATCTAAAGAAACATTGATGGTATTACAGCTTGCAAAGACAATGAAAGTGGGCATCTCAGTCCATGCACAGTCAGACACATGCTTGTACACCAGGGGAAGGACTGATATTAGCATTTGCATATACTCGCATTCGCTTCTCCGGGAACGCAGCTGCATCCATCTTAGATTCAGGCCCTCTGGAAAACATGCACTGTACCCTGATGGCTTGATATTGAACATACTGCATTAAAATTGATAAAAAAAACCTGTAAAGTCCTGCATAGATGAGGAGTTTAAAACATATAAAAACATATTTTAACAGAATCATGCAGTATGCTAACTTTTTTCCAGTAAAAAAGAAAATCACAATGAACAGAAATTCGTTTGCTTATATCTATACCAGTGGTCGAAGTGGGAATTTTGAAGTGGGGGTATGGAAAATTTAAGATTGTAGGGGGTGTGACCACTCAGAGGGGTGTGTCCGTAAGATGCGCCCCTTTTATTCAATATAGTGCACCACACTCTGGTATCCCTTAAACACATTATGCCATTCAGTAGTAGTACCTCTTATACATTATGCACATTGAATTCCCCTCATAGGATTCGCATTAAAAAAAAACACACACATTAAAAGTAAAATAAGAAACAAGCACATAGAACATAAAAAATAAAACACAGAGGGGGCGATTTAAATGTTTTATAGGTGATGATAATTAATGAGCTCCCAGTTTGCTATTCAATTGTTCTGGGCTCTCATTAATTATCGCCCTCTTCGCTGCCTATGAAACGAGGTTTAGCCATGTAAAACGGCTAAACCCGTCTAAAATTATGGATAGGGCGCTAACTGCTAACAGGGGGGTTCACACACATTTCTGCTCGCACCCTCCTGAGTGTGTGCAGAAATCCCGGAGCCAGCGGCTATCGTGACCTGACAGAGCAACAATTGAATTGCTCTGTTGGGGATCTAAAAAAAAAAGCCGCCGGCAAAACATTTGAATCGCCCCCATAGGCTTCACACAAGAAAAAAAAAAAACACACATGCACATTGTCATCGTTAAGAAAAAAAAAAAAAACACATTACCCACAGGAAAAAACACACACAGACACAGGCCCCCACTGGAATAAACACACACACAGGCCCCCGCAGGAAAAAGACACTCACATATAGGCCCCCACAGGAAAAAAAACACACACACATATAGGAACCCCACAGGAAAAAACACACATATAGGCCCCCCACAGGAAAAAACACACACATATAGGCCCCCCACAGGAAAAAACACACACATATAGGCCCCCACAGAAAAAACACCCACACACACACATATAGGCCCCATACAGGAAAAAACAAACACACACTCATATAGGCCCCCACAGAAAAAACACCCCCACACACACATATAGCCCCCCACAGGAAAAAACACACACATATAGACCCCCACAGAAAAAACACCCCCACACACACATATAGGCCCCATACAGGAAAAAACACACACACACACATATAGGCCCCCACAGAAAAAACACCCCCACACACACATATAGGCCCCCCACAGGAAAAAACACACACATATAGGCCCCCACAGAAAAAACACCCACACACACACATATAGGCCCCATACAGGAAAAAACACACACACACTCATATAGGCCCCCACAGAAAAAACACCCCCACACACACATATAGCCCCCCACAGGAAAAAACACACACATATAGACCCCCACAGAAAAAACACCCCCACACACACATATAGGCCCCATACAGGAAAAAACACACACACACACATATAGGCCCCCACAGAAAAAACACCCACACACACACATATAGCCCCCCACAGGAAAAAACACACACACACACACATATAGGCCCCCCACAGGAAAACACACACATATAGGCCCCCCACAGGAAAACACACACTCACACACATAAGCACTCTGGTTGGTATTACTCACCAGGTGCTTCTGTAACAGTCAGCAGAGCTGAGGAGACATTCTCCAGGTAGGCAGGCTGTCTGGAAGATGGTGTCTGTGAGTGGCAGTGTTAGAGAGTGATCCAAAGGCGGTAGTGGAGATGAGACGGGGAGCAGGGAGCGGAGTCCCGACCATCGATAACACGCAACCCAATGGAGCCAGAAGCAGCAGCAAATTGAGGAGCAGTTAGGCACAATGTGAATGGAGATGTGGTCGGGAGCAGGGACTTCCATCCAGCGCAACTCGCACCCCGATGGTGGCCAGGAGCAGGGGGAGGCACAACGGGAGATGAGAAGGGGAGTGGGAGCAGTGTGCGGCTGTGCGCATTTCCGACCATCGCTAACCTGTCCTGTAACTCCGCGGGAGTCGAGCAGCAGCAGCCAATTGATGAGGAGGGGAGGGGACACACAGAGGGAGTGCTGATGATGAGGCTAGGAGTGGGGACGGAGATGTACAGGTGTCCACTCACTGTACAAATCGAAGTGCCGGTATATCATACCGCCGTATACCGGCACACTTCGACCACTGATCTATACAATATATATACTTAACACTTATGTTTTGTATCAGATACAGCATAACAGCAAGTTACAGCTCCTGATGAAACAGAGACTCTCTCATCTCCTGAAGAGAGAGAAAAAGCTTTGTGATCTGAACTTTATATGATGTGACATCTCCTCCAGAACAAGAAGATGAGCCAAATCCAGATGTGGAGGTTCAGCAACCTATATTACAACCTACAACCAGAGATCCATTACACAAGTTCAAGCCAAACAAAAAGATTTTATGTGCAGCCAAACTAATCAAATTCAGCTGATTAATGCACCAGTTAAGGAGAATACACAGTTCCAAAATCAAACAACTAGTACCTTGCATCAAATCTATAGTTCTAGAGCAAAACAATATACAAACTTTAAAAATAATGCTTCACTGTGGTCTCTAAACAAGTAATAAAGAGTCTAAAATGCAAACATTACCATTATTATTGGAAAAATACATCATATACTGGTAAGTAGGTTAGCTGCAACGTCAACCTGAAGAGAAACCAGTGTTTCTATGGGGCCTATTCCTCATACCTATCGATGGAGGTAATTAGGTTTAGAACTCGCATGGAGTTCTACCTAATTACCAGAGGAATTCATCATTCCTCCTCTCCATCAGTATCTATTCCGAAAAGCTGTCATTTTTGCGATAATAGCTTTCCGGGAAATAGATACTTTTACCTCTCTACTCTAACTTACCGCAGCTGGAAACAGTGCTGGGCATGTGCTGTTACATTCATAAACCCAGCGCATGCGCAGCACTACCTAGAGCTGCAGTAAGTTTGTGTGCCCCCCCTCCCTCCCCCCTCCACTCACTTCCCCCCAGTCCCGCACTTGCCTGCCGAGCAGCAGCCTCCGGCTCCATCCTGCTGGTCTGAAACGTGGTCTCCCAGCACACCACAGTACAGTTTAGGAAAAAAAAGGTTTTTTTCTAAACTTTATTGTGTTCTGCTTGGAGGACACAGTGTGCGAGCAACCACCGGAGCCAGAGGAGGGACCAGAGCATCCAGAGGGAGCTCACAGTGGCAGATAGTACCTCCATCAAATTCCAATAAAACATAATTTTCGGAATTTGATGAATACCATAATTTCCATATCCCCATACTAATGTATGGGGACTGTGGAAATTAAAGCAGAGGGACTTAAAAAGGAGATATCAGTGTTATCTCCTGTGCTAAGTGTCATCATGAATACTAAAATAATGTTATTTAAGGAAAATGTCCTTAAAAACCTTATTTTAGTGTTGATGAATAGGCCCCTCAATCCTCCAAATTCAGCACTCACAACTCCTCCTAAGCATGGAGCTTGTACAAGGTAAAGACAGAATACACTGGGCCTGATTCAGGGGTGCATCTTTTTCCACAGGTTGACTGTGTCTTTATGTTAATGCCAAAGCTGATGGGATACATACAGTGACATCTACCGACTCTGGCGCTAATCCCAATGATTATCCGTCTGAACATGGCAAAAATATGCAGTTGCTAATCACAACATGCCTAAGCCTGGCTAGTAACCCCTTGTTACCTCCTTGAAATGCCACCAGAACTTGCCTCTCTCTGTGTCCAAATTCGATCTGTGTCCCCTGGCAGTAACTATCAGGATGCAGGCACAGTGCGACTCGGACGTATAAGCAAACTGAAAACATCATCCATTAGCATGCGGTGTCAACACTCCATCCAACTCTGAATCAGACCCTCTGTGCAGATAGATGTCTGAAGTCTTCTGCCAAATAAAAGACATCAGTAATCTACAGTTAAACTTTTTAACGTCAGCAAAAAAACATTCATTTTATTATTTAATTAATTTTTGAAAAATGTTATATGTACTTTATTTATTTACTGTTTAATGCTAAAACAAATATATTTGTATTTGTACTAAAAAACTAAACAATATTATTTACTGACATTAAAAGCAGGTTTAGCAAATGTATGCCTATTTTTCAGACAAAATACAAAAAGTTATTTCTACTTTTAACTGTTTGATCTTTAGTGGTTGACAATAAGATTCAATTATTAATACATTGGACATTGCCAATGGTGAACCAACACAAGATATGAGACTTTGGTAGTAGAGTAGAGGAGCACACCACCAGATTTATTAAGTTACGTGGAATTCAAAAGCCCAAAGGTACATTTTAATCCTCATCTGGTGGCAATCCATGACTCATTATATTTGTGTTGTGCCAGAGTTTGCAGATGCAGCATCTGATCAACCATTACACTGATCAAACTTCAGTCTAGGGTGCCAGGACCAGGCAGCATCTCCATCACTGTGTAGCTGTATGCTTTACCTCCAGCACTTACTGTGTGCTGCGCTCCTCCATCATGACTTGGCACACAACTCTCTGTCCCTGACATGACACACAAGGAAAATAAAATAATAGAAAATAAGGTTGGAGGAGAACTGCAGAGCAGGATAGAGAGAAGGAATTTGGATATTTATTACAAAGGTAAAAGGACCAGGAAAGAGTAGGATAAAAGTAAGAAGTGAAAAAAGAAGAAAGAAGGATTGATAAGGTGAAGGTGGAAACAGCTGGATAGAGAAAATGAGCATAGAAAAGAATGTGAGATGGAAAAAGAGGAGTGAAACTTGGTTCTTGAAACCAATTGTATGGCTGGAATGACAAGTATGGCATGAATGAAGGAATCCTGCAGACTGGTCCATTGTTTGGAGGTTAAGAAGCATGAAGCAACATGTGTTTGAATCAGAAGGAAAAGATGGCTAGATTCAGGTACCTTGGTCAGGTAAGTTGATATGTAACTAAGATGACCTCTATATTGTATGGTAGTCTGTTTGATGCTCTCTGTATTTTAATGTGGTCACACAGATGATATGCAATTAAAGACCATTACTAGAGATTTAGTATTGTATTGCATTCTCATGGGCACTGTCTGTATTGTATGGTGGTCTCTAGAATGATCTCTGTATTGTATAGCAGTCTCACAGACAGTAGTGCTCAAGGTGGGGAGTTACAAATGCAATAGCCTAAGGTGGCCAGAAGTCTTAATCAGTGCAACATTCAGGATTGACAACCACATCCAGAAAAGGAAAACACAACATACATACAGTATGTTGGATTAGACAAAGATAGGAAATAAAAAAAATGCAATGTATAAGCTATAATTAAAAAAATAGAGAATACACCCAGAAGCCATTCTTATGGCATTTGTCCATTATCAAATACAACATTCATGACATGTATTTTTGCATCACATACTACCTGCACATTAAGGGAGTGTTTGTGGTGGTGATTTATGTATTCTGCTGTCCTGTGTAGAGGTGGTCTCAGCACAATATGTGTCCAGTCCATAAGTCCATAAATATAAGGAAGTATTGTGAGCATATAGAATGCAACCTTGACATCATACCAATATATTGTAGACACTAGGGTTTTAAGGACTTTGGGGGAGATGTACTAAGATGAAAAAAGAAGACAAAGTATTTTTATTGAGGGGCACTCGTGGACTGTTTCCAATTGATCTTATATTTCATAGTGACCCACAACAAATATTAAAACATCACTTTTAATGAACCCATAAAATAAGGTTAGCAAATTTTTTTTTATATATTTTATTAATTATAATAAGAAAAGTGTATAAGTGGTTTAAAAACCAGTGTTCACCACAAATATAATATATTTATTTAATATAAATGTATTTGTCACATTCATTAATCAATATATTAAAAGTTGGTACAATCAGATCATAATGTTTCCATATCCATTTATCATTATTCATAGAAAATTCCCATGTTATTTGCTGCTAATGTTCTATTTATTTAAATGGTAGCTAACGTCTAATACATCACAGGAAAATTGCCCAACCTCATTTATGCCCATGAGTAGCATATATGAGTAGCACCAGGAATCACCCTAGTTTATAAACAGACATATCTTGGGTATGGTGCTGCATCTCATTCACTACTAGCTGCCAACATATAAGGCATCCATTGCATATATCACCATCAAGAATGTGATTATATGGAAACACATTTAAAATATGCAGGGCACGGCATACAGCGTGTGTCCTGCAGCGTCCTGATGCGCGTTTTGCTACTTCAGCTTAGTCATAGGATAAACCCGACTGCCTGTTGCATAGGGCTATATCCCGGTTTCCCACCAATCAGCTATCAGAATTGTTCATGACACATTTGTGAGCCAATCGGATCTTCCTGTCAGCTCACCGATTGGCTGACTCATACCTGTTGAGAGAAAAACAAGGCTAGAGAAGGAAATAATAATACTCTTAGTGTTGCTAAAACTTAGTTTCCCACCAATTGGCTAACAGGATTATTCATGACACATATATGAGTCAATAAACTCTGCCTGTCAGTTCCCTGATTGGATGATACGCTCCTATTGAGAAAACAACAGGGATAGAAGGAATAATAATAGTCCTAATGTGGCTGTTTCTAACAACTATGTGCGCTAATGGACTATCCCTATCTGTGTTTTAATTGACTATCTTATCAACAACCTCAAAGAATCAAAATTGAAGAGGAGATGTAAAGTGATAAATTGGAGAGTGATAAACTACCAGCCAATAAGCTCCTAACTGCCATGTGCATCTGCCCCAATATCAGGGTGAAATGATGAGAAAATGTGGCCTCAACCTGGGATGTCACAGATTGGTAGGTGTCTGTGGCCATAAAATGTACTCTATAGAGCTATTTGTGCAGCTCAAACTGCTACAAAAACATCAGATATCCAGTGATTTTTACAAACTGCCCTTCAGGAAATATCCTCTAATCTTCTATGGGTTATATGAGGCCAGGGTATGCAGTTGGGAAGCCGGCGGACCTAATCCCGACTGTCATATCCCAGCAAGGGTCTAAAGACAGGTGTCGGGAGCCCGATGCTCGGCATCCCGATAGAAGGGACGCCGGGCGCTGAGTGCGGATAGCTGCGGGGGGTGAGGTTTAGATCTAGAGTTCCTGGGGGGGACTTAGGGTTAGGCACCCCCCCAGGAGGTTAGGTTTAGGCTAGGGGAAGAGGGGGTTAGGGTTAAGCACCCCCAGGGGAGGTTAGGGATAGGCACCCCCCCCGGTGGACTTAGGTTTAGGCAGCGGGGAAGGGGGGGTTAGGTTTAGGCACTTAGAGGGGGGATTAGGGTTAGGTACTGGAGGGAAGGTTAGGGTTAGGCACCCATAAGGGAGGGTTAGGGTTAGGGGGTAGAATTAGGTTAGCTAATACTTACCTCAGGATGATCGGGATTTCCACTGCTGCTGGGATGCTGGTGTCGGGGTTCCAACCACCAGACATGGGTCCGGCGGTAAATCATACCAATTTCGAGACCAGCCCCTGTCTTGCATTATACACAGGGATGGCTGCTAAAAAGGTCACTGTTTTGAATTAATCTCAATTAATTTCAATGGATCTGATGGGTTTCCACACACTTGAAAACTTATTTCACTCAATGGGAACAATAATTTATGTGTTTCACTTGTGTTTGGCTTGAACAAGATAACAGCTATTTATTTTGTCACAATGACACATTTGATGAAGAGTGTACTTGTTGAAGCACACTAAACGCTTACATAAAGGCAATTATGATTATACGTTTGGAGAAACATTAGTAATACTTTGATTATATTTTGGTCATCTTACTTGAGATCCATTTATCTCACCATTTGAAGACACACTTTAACATCTAATACATAAGCTATTGCAATTCAATAGCTGTACTGTATTTTCAGCATAGTTGCTATTCATGTATGTTTCTATCCAACAAAAGCTTATTGTATATTGTTTTTTTTAAAGTGCTGGGACAAACAATTTTAATACATTATTACCTTCATTTCAAAAGGGCATGTAATAACTTTTTTATGTGATCCATTCATTCTGTACATCAAAGAAACTCGATTTCCAAATTACAAAAATCAAAGGAAATGAAAGAGAAATACTGTATCATTCCTATTTCAAATATTCTCACACGAAACAAAAGGACTTGGAGTCAGTTTGAAGAATGTAATAACAATAAAAAAGTGTAAAGCACTCACATATGACATTTTATCCGATGAACATTGCAGGCAAGAAAAAGTAACATTAGACAGAGCCGGCCCTGGACATAGACAAACTAAGCAAATGCCTAGGGGCATCCAAGCCTTTCTAGGGCCGGTGGAGGTTTGGTGTAGGCCCGGCCGAGGAACCTGCTGCTGGCTGGGCAGAGACTCTGGCAGCTGCTACTGCCGCTGGACAGCGTCCATGATCGAAGCTCAACTAACAGCTCCGATCAGACCTTGCAGCAACAAACAGTGAGAGGGAAGCAGCAGAACTGCTGGTGGCAGTTTGAGGGGCGGAGCACCTGGATGGTGGCTAATGGTTAACCCCTGGCCAGCTCTGAGGCATCACACAATCAGAATGAGCTTCTGCGCATGGGGACAGAGGCTCATTAAGGACTTTAAGTAATGGTCATGGGAGTACTGCTGCACCATTGGCCTTTGCGGAGCTCATAGTAGTGAGTCACACCTTATGGGTGCTGTGGTGCTCACTAGTGGGAGAGGGCTGCACTGCTGGGATAGGTGTGGTGGATGAGGGTGGGTGCTGATACTGTGCTGTGCTGGGATAAGGGGGTGATGTGCTGCATGACGGCCCCTTCTGTGAGGCCACACCCCTTTTCAGGATCCCACGGGGAGGGGGGCACCACCCAAAATCTTGCCTAGGGCACTAATTTGGCTAGGGCCGGCTCTGCCATTAGACACTACCTGCTTTTAACTGATAATACTTATTGAAGCTTCAAAGGGTGTGCAACCATAGGAATAAGAGATGGCAAAATGCATCTAGAGCTGTGGGTATGAGCATGCTCAAATTGCTGGTTTTGGCGTTTGTGAGCAACAATCAGAGAAGCCTGTTTATAAAAAAAAACTATTTCCTTTCTATGTATGCTTTCATAATGCTACAAACCTGTCATTACTATACTATTCTTTGTATATAATAATGAAACAGTATTATACATCGTATGTAAGTTCTATTAACTTCTGATAAAAGACATTTATATTACCTCTCGAACACTGTTTACAAAACCGGATACCTCTTATTACCTTTATGATCTCCCGGTGACCTTTCCAGTCACAAGTGACTCCAGCAGCAGCAGACCTTTCACCGGATCATGGACCTTCTCTACCCAGGCTCTGTCTCACTCTGGACTGGCTTTGTGGTGATCTGTTCCACCTCAGATCCGACTTCATTTGCCGGCAGAATCCCGTGGCAGCCCCCCTGCCTGGTGTGAGAGTTCTCCTTGGCATGAGCAACAGCTCCAGTAATAGCCTTGGGTACCAAATCTCTACACTGCACCTCTGGATCTATTTTCTGGATGTCATCATCCAGAACGTGGTGCCAGATTATAAAATCCATATTATGTAAACCCCCATAACTGCAGACCAGCCTTTAGACATTTTTGTCCACATTATTGAGTCCCACATGTCTGCACAGGGATCATACTGAATGGATCCCTGCACTACCTCCTCCATTAAAGGTACAGTGGTACCCTGTACTTCTATTCTTCTGGACTATAGTTTTTAACACTTGGGGTTAATCATATTACTCCTTAGAGAACCCAACCATCATATGTTTAACTCTGCTACAATATTTTATATTCATGTTGTAGATAATGTCATTCACATTCTCCATTTTGGGCATAGCCTTGCATGGCCTCTTCTACTTTCTAATAGACTATTTATAAGCTATTAAAAAGCCTCACTTTACATATTCTTACTGGGATTTTGCTTTACTATTCCATATTTACAGTCTTTGACCTATTTCCCTCTGTGGACATTTTACTGTTATCATCCCTAGTCTCTTGTAATATAGAAAACCTCCCAAGCCGAGTCATTAACTCTAGCATAATCACAGCGCATGTCTATTAATAAGTAGAGATGAAGTCACTACTGCACACAGGCAGATGGATCCTTTTGGCACCAAATTGGTCTGTTCTGCCCACAAGTTTTCACTTTTATACCCAGCATGGCTTAGCATCTTTGATGAGAAAGACTATAAAGACTTTACCTCACCTTAAGTAGCCCAATAATTTCTGATCGAAGAAGACCTAAAACGTTCTGCTACTCTGGGATCTGCTTCTTCTGACTGATATGGATAAGTACCTGATTTCCTGCCTAATCACCATACTGTAACCTGTTACTATACAGCATTCATTTGGACTCTTGTACACATATGATTGTGATATCATACCCTAACTCAGGCTTGCCTACCCTCCTGATTTGGCCGGGAGCCTCCCGATTTTTGGGTGCCCCAGAAAAGCAGACAAGCCTCCCAGAAGCCTGTGACCCTCCTGACCTCCACCCAGAAAAAACTAGAAACCGCCGCAGCCAAGGGGGGCGGTGACGCGATTTGCGCTGTATCGCATCATCATGACCCCGCCACCTGCTTCACAATGCCAAAAACAACAGCATTGTGAAGAGGGGGCAGGGCCACGATGACATGATCGTGTGGCCCGCCCCCGGCTCCGCCCCCCAATGTGGCGTCAATGGCCGGCCCCACCCCCCGCTGTTAGCTGAAAATCAGTTCCCTCCCGGAAGGCTGGAGCTGATTGTCGGCAAGTATGCCCCAACTTTGCAAAAGTTTATGTTGATATTTCTTAATTTTAGGACATTTCTACAGTATAAACAATACTTCAGACAGGGGCGTATCTATAGTGGGTGCAGGGTGTGCAGGGCACATGGGCCCCTGAATCCAGGGGGATCCCACACCACACACCTTGCACCCATAATATTAGTTACCTCTCCGGAGTCCCATGTTGGCGGGGGTCCGGTGCTGTAAAAATGACTGGAAAATGGCCGCCGCGGCCATTTTCCAGTTGTTTGCACATGCGCAGTACAGGGAAAATGGCCACTCATACTCTATAGACTCTGGGCACACTCAGTGCTCTGCCAGCTGCCGGAGAGAGAGGAGGGGGCCTGTGTCAGAGACTGCTCACAGGCCCCCTCCTCTCTAGAAACTCCCCTGACTTCAGATGTCCATATTTTCTTTTCATCTTTATTTTGCTTTCTATTTTTACATTTAATATCTTGTTTTCATATATTCACCATGTGTTTCACACAAATTTGAAGTTTGTAGCATTTAGTGCTGCTTCTTATTTTGGCACAAACAGAGAATTGTCTTATGTTACTAACTTCACCATTTTCATCTACACTGTTTCTTTGTGGAATAATGTTGGTTAAGTTTTTTTTTTATATTGTTCTCTACTTCCTCTATATTTTACTCTAGTCCTCTACCACTCCCTCCCCTTTTCCCATGCCCCCCCCTAACACACCACCTGTAACAATAACTAATTATCTATTGCTCAACAGTGTTCATTTAATATGATAATATTAAAGATTTATTCCTGCAATATGAAAATAATTCATATACCTATCAAAAGAATGAGGATAATTACCTTTTTTAAACAAATCTCACACTGATGTCTCCTTACTGCAAGAGGCCCATTTAACTGCTGTAGAACACACTAAACTAGGCATGTTAGGACATAAGGTACTAGCATCTGCATCTTATTATTCAACAGGCAGAGGTGTTGCTATACTAACTCGTAAGTCATGGTTCATCATACTACAGTTGACGCAAGTGGCCGATATGTCATTACACAGTAGATGCTACAGTTGACAACCAAAGTTACACCATTGCCAATATTTATGCACCCAACCTATATAATGATTCCTTTTTCTTAGAATTTATAAACCACTTGTACCCTTAATCTGATGCACATATTTTGCTAGGAGGTGACTTTAATATAGTGGCTCCTAATATGCTGGATAAACAGTCAAATGTGTTACACTCTATACATGTACATGAGCCAACAACTTTGCTTGTGGATTTGTGGAGATTTTGCAATTTTACATCCATTGAATATACTCATCCTTCACCCCCCACACACACCTCCCGACACACACATACAAATACACAGACATACAAATACACACATAAGTAATTTTCATGAATTGATTATTGGATACTTTCCTCATCTATACCTACTTCAATCCTTATACAGCCATATACCCTATTATAGTCTCTGACCATGCCTCTATCTGGGTTAAACTGAAATCCACTACTAACATAGGTACACATAGACAGTGGTGCTATCTCTCTGCTTGGACCAATTCACAAAAGTTTCAGAAAATGCTCCATGCCTAATGGGATGTTTTTACCTTTAACAATGCTGCTCACACCCATGAGCCGGTCACTTATTGGCAGGCCATTAAAGCAACCCTATGGGGTACCACTATTTCATATACAGTAACAGTCAGAAAATAAATTACAAAAATGTTGCTTATTGCCCAAACTGAGCTAACTAGTGCCTACCAAACTATGAAGCAGCACCCTTCCTTCATAAATGTACAAAGGTACTATACCAGTATTAACTGGGAGATAGAGCTCTCCATAAAAGTTAATTGGACTTCCATAAACATGGAAATAAGGCAGGAAACTTGCTTTCAAATCAACTTCAAGGCAGCAGGCACAATTCTGACATCAGGGCTCTTAGAGATTCCTAGGGTCATATAAGATATACAGAGGAAGAAATTACAACCATTTTCCAATGGTTCCATGCTTGTCTATAGTCTCGGGAGACCTCTGATTTGGAGACCAATTACAATTTTGGAAAGCTCTTCAGCTACCACAAATCTCTAGCCAACATTTCTCCATACTTTTGAACTCTGTAAGGAAGGAGGAAATTGAAGCAGCTATAAAACTTCTAAAACCCTTCAGTTCAAGGGGTGCTGTTGGTTTGACTGGGAAATTTTTCAAAATATTAAAGAATAACAACCTTACTTCTCTTGTAGATTTTTCATATTGTGTAGATTTTGCTTTTACAGGGAACACACTGAAAGAGGTATAGCTGCGATACTCCAAGGGGTGGAGCCAAAAAATACCCTGATGTGTTTAACACAGCAAGCAAAAATGGCAAAGGTACAGCTGAGTACACAAAGTGTGGCTTTTTGGTAGCATGCACGAGGTACACGGATGCATTGTCACTGTACAGCATGGAGTGTGCAATGAGATACAGGTAGAATTTTGCAATAAACTCGGAGCTCAAAATAGACAGCAAGTGTAACAGAATACACACAAACAGCACATACAAGCAAACAGATGAAAATGGCATAACCAAAATCCATGGCTCAGAGTCTAAGATCACCACTGGACTTTACCAGGAATCCCCGCAAACAGATATGGACTTTGGGCCTGATTCACTACGAATTGCATTCTGCTTATACGCACGCACCGCAGTTGCTAATATCAGCGGTGCTATTTAAACGTGTACATTCACATTGCGAACTTAGCCAGACATAAGGACACCCACTTCCCCTTACTCACATCCATATACTGGGGAACATAGCAAACAATCGGTAACATCGAACCCATATGCACACATGCACAAGCCTTGACCTTACTCAGAAATTGCTAAAAGCCACACACGCTATCAGAGCTATGGCTGCTTATGGCCATGCAGTGGAAAATTTACGCATGCCCCTGCAACGGCATTGAAACGCACTGGCACGCCTGCGTTCGCCTGACCACCCCCCGTCACCACCCACAAATGGCACTTCCTGTCAATCACTCTGCTCTGGGTCTGTGTAGCCTCTGCAAATGCAGTTCCCATTGCAATTGCTAGTTCGTGCACTGCGATGCATACGCATGCACAGAACGCAACAATCGACTGATTGTGTGCATATTAGCAACTGCATTCCTTGCTGAATCAGGCCCGTTATTCAGAGAAGACCCATTGTAATTAGTTTCCACTTGAATACAACAGAGTACTTAGCTGGTATGAGGACTCTGGACCTCATTCAGAGGCGGTCGTAGCGGCCGCACAGTCGGATGCATCCGATGTTTTTCTTTCTGCGCCTGCGAATGGCTAGCTGTGTGCATGTGCGTACGAGCTCTACCGATGCAAAATACTTTCGGTCGTAGGGCTTCCGAACCGGAAGTGGCTTGCGAAAGTTGATTGACAGGAAGGTCCGTTTGTGGGTGTATATGGGGGTGGTGGTCTGCAAACGGAGACATTCAGCATTCCCAGGCGTTTTAGGGGAGTCCATAAATTATCTACTTCGTAC
Organism: Taudactylus pleione; assembly: GCA_031769625.1. NCBI lineage: Eukaryota > Metazoa > Chordata > Amphibia > Anura > Myobatrachidae > Taudactylus > Taudactylus pleione. The sequence goes on along the minus strand of JAUIMM010000092.1, from coordinate 5,903,521 downwards.
GACCATGAATTTTGGAAGAATGACAAAGTCACTCTACAAACAGGATGATCGTCCAGGGTAAGGTAGGCAAGAAGCGTCCGTAAGGCTCAACAGTACAATCGTTAATCCGATGTTACTTGTGATGTTTCTAATTGGAACCACACAAACCAAGCAGCTAAGAATTGTGCATTGTAACTATTAACACTGCTAATTACCTTGTAACTGATTTCACTTGCGCGTGCATTAGGGAATTCTTTACACAACTCTTTATTTGTGGTTTTTTAACTTATTTCTTTCTGTCCTTTTTTAAAACATATAGCATTGTGCTTTGCGTAGCAGCCTTTTCAGATACCATACTTTTTAAACCATGTATACATAGATATAGTCAAATATGGACATTTTGAAAAAAACATTTAGTTTATTTTTTGTACTTAGCCATAAATCATAATCATTTTTCATATTGTTATGCAAACATTTGCACAAAATATAAACAAACAATCAAAAATATATAATTTTTGTTTGTTAGAAATAAAAAAAAAACGAAATTATAAAAGAGCTTCAGACATTGGTGACAAGAAATATGGGGACTGGACAAGAGGTGAGGGAGGAGATATCCAGGGCTACTTGCATCGTTTTGGCCAGCTCGGAGGAAGAGGAAAGCTATGGACAGCCGACTGGAGTGTAACACGCCGACTGGCCTGGCTAGAGGTAGATGGTATTTCCTCTGGCCTAGGCATAGGGCTCTCCATACTTGTGGGGGTGGCTGTTGGGCTGCCAGAGGTGGTGGTCCTGGGAGGAAGGGAGTCTCGCTCCATCATGGCTGGTGGGTTTGCCTGCTCCTGGGTATTAGCCCAACGATCCATGGCCCCAGCAATGGTCTCAAGGGCCACCGCCACCCTCACCAGAGTGGTCTACATCCTCAGGTGAACACATCTGTTCTCCTGAGTTTGGGAGACCAACCTGGTGAGGAGAGGCACTGCTCGTTCCGATGGTTGCCCTGGAGTAGACTCCACAGGGTCCCCAGAAGGAGTACTTGGATCCTCCCCTGCAGTCTCCATCTGTGCTGGACCCAGACCTGACCTCAGGAGTAGGCATTACCTCCTCTGAGTCTGCAAATAAAATTATAAAAATTAATTTTTGAATTTTATTGAAACGCATACACATTTTACCTTTATACATTTTCGAAACAATAAATATTTACATTCTTGAACATGTGGAGCGTTGAAGTCGGCCATGTCAGTGTCCATAGTGGACACGCCGACTATCTCCTCTTCCGTCACACATCCCTGAGCCAACGTCTCCAACCTCGTCAAGGTCAGCTCCTCAGGGATGAGACCACCACCTGTCCCCGCAGCATGGTCCACCCTACTCCGTAGCTTCCTCTTGAGCTGGTATTTAAAACCAGTCCATCTGACAATGTTAATTATAATTTTTTCAGAGTTAGTTTATTATATTAATATCTAGCTTTTGACTTCAGTACACTCACAATATGATTTCCTTACCTTTTTTTTATGACTTTCATGGTTCTGTGGGTTGTCCCCACAGCATTAACAGCCCTGGATATCTCCTCCCAAATCTTCTCTTTGGCTCCAGCCCCCATATTTCTTGGGGCATGTACAAGGTTATCCATTGTCATGGTCACCAATGTCTCAAGCTCTAGCCTCGAAAACAGAGGATTTCTGGGCCTTGGCCTGCTGGGCCCCGCCTCCTCCTCCTCTCGTGGTGGTACTGGATTCACAACACCTTCAATAAGTTGTTGTTATTTATTTCCAAATATTGCATTTTTGGAACATATGAACTGTTATTGACAATTTTTAAAAATGTGTTTCAAACTTACCTGCCTCATTTTGCCTCTGGACACCATGCTCCTCGCTTGCCATTTTTAAAACTTGTGAAAGAGCATGAAGACTAGTGCTTGTGAAGACTATTGATAGATGTGATCGCATCTCTGGATTGGTTACCCGTGCATCCCTGTTTGCCTACGTACAATGCACACCTTGCCTGCATTATTCAATCACTGCGTGGGTTGGGCGAGATGTGACCGCATCTCTGGATGGGTAACCCGTGCATCCGTATTTGCCTGCGTACAATGCACACCTTGCCTGCATTATTCAATCACTGCGTGGGTTGTGCGAGATGTGATCGCATCTCTGGATTGGTTACCAGTGCATCCCTATTTGCCTACGTACAATGCACACCTTGCCTGCATTATTCAATCACTGCATGGGTTGGGCGAGATGTGATCGCATCTCTGGATTGGTTACCCGTGCATCCGTATTTGCCTACGTACAATGCACACCTTGCCTGCATTATTCAATCACTGCGTGGGTTGGGCGAGATATGATCGCATCTCTGGATTGGTTACCCGTGCATTATTCAATCAATGTGTTATTTGTGCCCTTATTTAAGGCAAAGCCAAATGGTGCCTTACTTGTGGGTTGTAGTTGGAGTTATTTTTGCGGCTGGAATGGATTTGTAGTGTTTACAGTGTTTGGAGTTGTTTGAGTGGTGCTTGTGTGTGTTTTTTGAGTGGTGCTTGTGTGTGTTGTGTGAGTGGTGCTTGTATGTGTTTTTTGAGTGGTGCTTGTGCGTGTTGTTTGAGTGGTGCTTGTGTGTGTTGTTTGAGTGGTGCTAGTGTGTGTTGTTTGAGTGGTGCTTGTGTTTTTTTTTTGTTTAAATAATTTTTTTGGTGTGTGTTATTTTTTTTTTTTTCATTTTTGCGGGTTTTTTTGGTGTGGGTTTTTTGTTTAGGTTTTCTTTTGGGGTGTGCTTTGGTGGCCGTGTATTTTGTTTTGGAAAATAACAACGTTGTTTGCAGACTCCAGTAAGTGTTTCGGCCTACTGCAAGCATATTTCATTTTTTTATACAAAAAAAAAAATACGAACATTCTTTCAACAATTATAGTCAAGTTTTATATTTTTGTTTTCAGCGTTTAACAGGCCAGTTTGTACTGGATCCAGGTAAGTGTCTATTTATTTAATCCTAAAAGTTTGTCAATTTTAAATTTAAAGGGTTTTATGCAGATTTTTTCAATTTTACAAATGTTTTAGGCTGTTTTTTTAAAAATTAAACAGTGATTTTGTCATTTATTTATATTGCACAATTTCAAAGTCTAGGATTGTTTTACCAATAATAGTAGTAATATACTTGTTTATGACTTATTCTTTTTTTTACTTTTCCAAAAAAAACAGTTATTCGGAACACAAACAACACCTGTAGGGGTTCCAGAAGGTGGCACAGGTTGACCCTGTAAGAATATGCACCATTATTACTAAGCTAAGTATTTTTAAAAAAAAAATTAAAAAACATTCTCACCACAACTAATTTTTTTAAATTAAAACTTTACAGAGCGATGTTGGCCAGCTATTAGTGGCCATGTTGCCCCCCACCAACCTTCCTCAGCCTCCTCCTGGGTGTAGGCATAGGAGGCGTGCAAGGGCCAAGATATATAGAACACGTGTCACCCTTTTTGGAATGCCTGATGATGTGGTTTTAACCACTTATCGCCTGCCTCCAAATATTATCCTAGACACTTTTTCAATAATAAAGAATGATCTAGAAAGTCAGATTAACATTCCCACAGCAATCACACCACTTACACAGCTGTTGGCGGTGTTATATTTCTGCACCTCAGGGTCCTTCCAAACCACTATGGGGCTGGTGGGTGGCCTCTCCCAGCCCTCATTTTCACGGATCCTGAGGCATATGCTAGATGCATTCTTCAATCATATAGCACATTTTATTAGTATGCCTTTGGATACGGAAGCCCTTGATGTGGTAAAGCAGAAGTTGTTTGAGATTGCAGGCTTTCCACACGTCATAGGGGTAGTGGATGGCACTCACATAGCACTTCAGCCCCCTGCATGCAGGGAACAAATCTATAGGAACTGAAAACATTTCCATTCGCAAAATGTAATGGTGCTATGTGATGCCTCCCTCCAGATCATCTCCCTGAATGGCAAATTTCCGGGCTGCAGCCATGATGCGTACATGATTCAGCATTCAGGGATTTGGCCAAAATTAACCACACTGCCAGCTGGTGATGCCTGGCTTCTTGGTAAGTATAAATCCAGTATGTAGCTATAGTAATAGTGTAAACATGGTTTCCTTAAAAATTTGTAGAACTTATGGTGTCCCATTTCCAACAGGTGACAGTGGATATCCTTGCACGCCCTGGCTGCTGACTCCTTATTTGAATCCCACACCAGGGCCACAAACTCAATATAATGCCGCTTTTACTGCCACCAAGCAGGTGGTGGAGCGCTGTATCGGCCTTTTAAAGGGCCGGTTCTGGTGTCTCCATCACTCTGGTGGTGCACTCAAGTACTCGCCGGATATGGTTTCTCACATTGTGGTCCTGTGTGGGATTTTACACAACATCGCAATAAGGAGTCGAGTACCCATGCAGCCAGATGATGCCTTGCCAAAGGATGGCCCCCCGGAGGAAGGTGTTGTGATGCTGTCGGAGGGGGCAGACGTGATTATGTGGTTTCCAGATTTTTTAGGTATTAATTTTTATGTTAAGTTTGTATTTTACACTTAGAGCAAATGTATTTTAAGGTGAAACTAATTTTATTTTTTTTTTCAAACAAAAAAAACACTTTCCTAAACTGTAAAAGAAATGGAACCCATTGGCAATACCCTGTACTATTTTTGGACAACTAACATAAATTGCCCAGATATACCACCACATGTTTAGTTAATTTTGTTGAAATTTGTGATATTTAAAAAAAAAAATAGAAATATTATGTTGGAGTTTACCGTTTGTTGTTTATGTCTGACTAAGCAAGATATTTACTGTAAAAAACACCTGAGGCCATTTTATTTTTGTTATTCTGTTATGAAATGCTTTTTACAATTAAAAGCATGTTGGCAACATGTTTGTTATTGAATAAATTTTAAAAAAAAAAGGTTTTGTGTACATTGTTTTGGAATCCTATTTTGAGGTGGATAATGTAGGGCAACCCCCAAAAAACCACAGCAAAACATTACTGCAAATGTTCTTAAGGTTAAAAAAGACATTTTAGAATTAGTTACACTATGGGAAGGCAACCAGCTTTGTTAGCAAACTATTTGAAATGCAGAATTACACCATTTAATTGGTTTAAAAAAGGGGACAAATGGTTTTTTAACACAAACTTTACTTTAAATGAAAACATTTAGAAATGTGCGAATGTAAAAAAAACTAAAAGCGCTGCAGACTCCCCACAATTCGCTGTAGGCAGCAGTAGGCCTCCAGAAGATGCCCACTTGCTCGAGTGAGCTCCTCTCTTATGCCTCCAAGTATGCTTGTTAGATCTGTGGACATAAAAATGTATTTGTAGGTTAAAAACATCTAAAAACTGACCCACATTTTAACAGTAAACATTATTCAATGTCCCAAACAGTGGGTGGACACAATGATGTTAGGATGTGTTATAAAGTTTACTCCACACAACATTATTAATATGTTGAAACATTTAATGTCTGAAAACACTGGGAAACCCTAACTATGTGGCATAATAAAAAAAACCCTAGGATGATTTGAAATCAACTGGGAGGTGTATTCATGATGGCCATAGCATTAAAACACACTGCACGTATTCACTTCTAGAATGTTCTTGATAATCCAAAAGTACAATGTGTTTGTTTGCTGTGGCTAACATCACTTTTCCAAATGAAGTTACATCTTAGTACTTTTTAAACAAAGTGTACACAACATTAACAAGGTTAGTCTGGTTCCTATCACCTTCACAAGTCCTGTGACATGTTTTTTTTTTGTTTTAATTTTCAAATTTGACACAAATTAATAAGCATTTAGAAAACCCCAAAAGGCAAAAATTTTTGCCCACTCAAAAAAAATATAGTGCACAGCGACAAAACATAACCACAAAATATTGAGTAACATTATTACTGTGCCGGGGCAGCTACCGCTGGAGATGGTGGAAGGGTGGGAGGGGAAAATGGCTGGAAATTTTCCGAGGGAGAGGTTATTTGGGATGAGGACTCGGGTTCGGGAGGGGTGAGTTGGGATGAGTGGGCAGGGGAGGGAGGGGATTACTAGGGGAGTATTGGAAGAGGGAGGGAGGATTACTGGGGGAGTATGGTGGTGGGGAGGGAGGGCTGGGTTGAGTGGATGGGGAAGGTGAGGGTGAGGGCTGCAGGTTGGGCCCTGCATTGTGGGCAATTCTGGGGGCCCTTCTCTGTCTCCGCTGTTGGCCTAAAATAAAAAAAAAAGGATAACATCTTAGTTTAGTTTGCACTTTCTGCTACACAATACAAGTACACTTTACACATTCTGGACAATAGGGACAACATACATGAGTGTTTGTTTACATTTAGGAAAAGAATTTGAAAAGGTACAGACATTTTTAAGGGTTGTCGAAGCTGGATTATTGGCTGAGACAAGATCAGTTTAAAATTGAATCGCAACGACGCCATCTTGCGACAGGCCGCAAGACGCCATCTTGGAAATTAGATCGCAAGACGCCATTTTGCGAATGGCCACCCAAACGCCATTTTAGATAAATTCACATTTAAGTACATATGGCGATATTACTATTAGCACCATGCCATTGCATCTTTCACCATTCCTCATATACACATTAATACGCACAATTGCGCTGTTAACTAGTCACACATTAGCGAATGCATAAGATCCTATATGAAAATGCTGTTTATTAGCTTTATGCGCACGCATCTGTTCCAAGTTAACTAGCGTCGTTCTATCAAACCCCGCATACTCACACATTACATATCCACATACAAGGTTCCATAAGCTTTAAGGTATAAGATTTAAGTTTGTTCATTTAGTATAAATGCTGTGAAATAAAGATTATTTGGTAACTAAGGTTTTATACATGCTAAGTAAGCCATGTTTGGTTTTGTACTGATGCGTACTCTTTCAATAGAATTCCGGTATTAACGGTGTGGAGATCGCATCATGCATTCTCAACTTATGGACCGCAGAGACTTCAAGTAACAAAATGTATATTATATGAACAACTGTTAGGATGTTGCATGAGGCGGGAAACCAGAGACCCACATTTGTTGGAGGCTGGGTTGGGTCTATTTGAATCAGCCTGTTAAATGCTCTGTAACAGATGCATCCCCATTGGAAACCAATGGCATCAGCAACAAACTTCTCTATTGTGTTGTCTATTTCTGGGGGGTATAAATATGTGTGCTCCAACACTGGGTTTTAGTCTTCGTGCTGAATGCTGATTGACGAGGGGTTTCTTGCTGATGCCTAACATCTGGTCCAGAAACGCTGCATATGTATACTGTACTTGGGTCTGTATAATTTCTTTGCACCTAATTGTGTTTGGATCAATAGCGTGTAACTGATTGTACTTTTACTTGAATAATACTTTGTGCTTTGGAACCACAGATTCCAGGTCTGAAGTCTTTATTTACTGTATGACTGCGTACGCAGAATAGCGTCATCTTTAGAAGGTATAGGCAGGATATTAGAAGGTATAGGAAGGAGTGTATAGAGGTTCTAATTCAGCATCGTTAGGGTCCTCTAATTTAATCTTTTATACAAATGCATACTTAAGTTGGTGCATTAGCGCCCGCAAATTGGCCAAAAGGACTGGTGACCGGCGGCGCAAATCCGACCACCGCCTCTCAAGTTGGGCAAATTTGCGGCGAAAACCCGCATGCCGAAGGGCACTCCTCACCTCTGCATAGACTAGAGAGGTCTTCAGCTACAACTGCCGATGCTCCCATACAGATATATATTCTCTGAGACAGGTGGCTAATGCTGGCAACCAGGAGGCAGGAATTGAGACCAGGAGCAGTGTGCAGGGTGAGTGTATGTACCAGGTGCTGCAGTGGTACTGATAGCTGCAGTGGTAATGGCGGCAATACTAGCGGGTGTCTGAGGAGCAGGACACAGCCAATAGATCAGCACAGCAGGAAACTCAATAGAGGAACAAGAGTACAGCTGGATACAGTAACAGGCACAGAGCAGACTGGAACCAGAGATAGCAGTTTACAGCGCTCAGGGACAGGAACAGGTGCACAGCAGGGAAGATCAACTGCTTGCAAGGCAAGGATGCTATAAACTGCCTTTTACCTTCTCAGGGGACAATTACGCTGCCATCTGGAACAATCCCCTTAGTTAGGAATTATGTGCTGCAGGTGCAAGGGGGAAGTACCAGAACCCCCTATGGCTGACTTGAAGAAGCTTTATGCGACATCCTGATTGCCTAGTAACAGCTGGGACCCGGCGAGGGAAAGTGAGCCGCAGCAGCTTATAATGGGTGTCCATGACTGATGGTACTGACAAATACCCCTATAACAAACAACTCCTTACCCCTACACTTTAACACACCACTTTTTAAGGTTCTTCCAAAGCCAGGTCATGATCCAGAACTTCCTTTTTCTCACCGCCAAATTTCTGGGCTCCTATTTATATGCATAGAAAGCTTTGACTTGGTGGTCTGGGGCTACCTCTATGAGACAATTTAATGTTTTGGCATTACCTCTCAATATACTGATATAATACATATGATCTATTCCAATCTAACCTCCTCTATGCTAACTAACGGCTACTAATAAGGTTGCCTCTTATCCCAATTGGTCTTTGCATTGGGCCTGGATCTGCTTGCAGTTACATTACATAATAATACATCTTGCTCGGGTATCCATGTAGGTCCGATAGAAATGAAGATCTCACTTTTGCAGCTGGCATGATATTACTTGTCTCTGACCATGTCAAATCGATTCCTTTTATCTTAGATATCATATCACTTTTTGGTATACTTTGCAGCACAGGTTCTCAAACTCGGTCCTCAGGACCCCAAACAGTGCATGTTTTCCATGTCTCCAAACTGAATCAAGTGAAATAATCAGCTCCACCTGTGGACCTTTTAAAATGTGTCAGTGAGTAATGATTACACCTGTGCACCTGCTGGGTGAACTGCAAAATGTGAACTGTGTGGGGTCCTGAGGATCGAGTTTGAGAACCACTGCTTTGCAGTATACAGGATCAATATACATAAATCTGAGATTTTACCCCTATCCTCCATAGACATTTCTAGGGGCATTATAAAACTTAGGGCTCAATACAGACCCGCTTGCTAGATGCATTCGCACACAGCGAATGTATGCAAATCCACGGTTGCACAGCAAGGCATTTGCATGCCCACTGTTTTAGCGTACGAACGTGCTGTGTATGCAGATGCCAATCAGCCTATCTTAAGATGCCCACTTGCACACGTCATCTCCAGGAAGTGTATGCAACCATCAGTAACATCGAGTACCATCGGATGCATACGCAGCACTTGTGGTAATCCCTACCCTACCGCAAGCACTGCAAGAGCTTCAGAGTAAAAATCAGCCAAGTTACGTGTACTATGATGCTGCATCTTAACTATGCACGCCTCTGAAATGGCATTAAGATGCTCAGGCACTCCCCCGTTACCATCGACCAACCCATGTTACCACCCACAAATGGCTCGTCCTGTCACTCAAGCCAGCAAGGCATCTATACACAAGGGGGAGCGCTTCGCGATTGCACACAGACTAGTTTGCGCACATGCACTGTGATGCATATGCAATATGCATGCACAGAATGCAAACATCGGCAGCCTGTGTGCAAATGCATCCTAGCGAGCGGGTCATCCCTTAGTACGAAAGATGAGCGGATTCAGTTTCCAGGAAAACCGAACCCACACAAACTTACCTGATCCAAGTAGATCCAAGCCCTGGCTTAGATCTCCTGGCCATTTTCAGATTCCAAAATGAAGCAACGTGCCATCTTCCCAGCATCAGATCTTGCGTGTTTTGGATTCAACATAAGTCCCTCTACCGGTGATTCGAGTGCCATTTGACACAGGACTGCTTGAGGTGTAGGACAGCAGAGCTGCAAAAAATTTCAAGATCAACTTCAACTTCTCAAGTTCAACTTCAAAGTGACACTGAGTAAATCCTAGCCTAGCTAGTTTTTTGATAGGCATGTAGCAAAACATTGTTTTTTATTTTTTATATTGCAGGAACATCTATAATCTATATCATATATTACTTGTGTGTGGTATTTAAAAATTATATGTGTGTGTTCAAAAATCTTCAGGCTGTGATACTGTATTTAAATCTAACACTAACGGTCAGTAGGTCAAGGACAACTGTCTTTATATCATCTGTGCATTGCATCTCAGTTGGTGGGCAGTTGTTTGTTTTCTACCAAAAAAATATTTGTGTGGAATTCAAAAAACTTTAGGCCGTGATACTGTGTTTAAGTCTAACACTAACGGTCAGTAGGCCAAGGGCCACCACCTTACTGTTATATGCGCAGTGTGTCGCCATTGGTGGGAAGTTGTTTATATTCTACAAAAAAAAATATGTGTGTTCAAAAAACTTCAGGCCATGATACTGTGTTTAAGTCTAACACTACTGGTCAGTAGGTCAATGGCCACTGTCTTAATTAATATTATCTATGCAGTGCATCAATATGGATCATAACAATTAATCAATAGACAGCAGGAGCAGCAACCAAGTACTAACGCTGCAGCTGCTATCACAATTCATGATTATATAAAATATCAACATCATCTACTAAAGCCGGTGCTCATGGGCATAGATGGTTTAAGTCTGAGAATCTGAAGTCAAAATAATATTTTATATTGACACCACATCTATTAAAGAGAAAGTTTATTGCAGAAAAACATAAACTTGCCAACATGCTATACACTAAATACAGTGGCAAGGAAAGGCTCAGGCCTTGACCTAAATTTGTGAGAGGTGGTGCTGAAACCGCTGGCAGTCAGGCATCTTCTACTGCCTCACATGACGATGCAAGACCTCACTAAAAGAGGTGTAAAACAAAATGAAAAACAGGAAATTAAGTGCTCAAAAAATACTTTATGGCAAAAGAACAAACTATGTCTTCAGAAATGTTACAAGTCCTTAAGGAGAGTCTAAGGATGTCCACGAGTGCTATGTGTGAGCCTAACCTTTCTGATACAGGACATGCAGAGCCTCCTTCCACCATTTCTGCACCCTCTGCCAATGTGGGGATGAGCACAAATAAAGATGTTGACATAGAAATTGAGGATGCTACTGAGGAAGTGAAACAGGATGAAGGGGATATTTGTGTAGCTGATGCTGCTAACAAGGATGTAGATGATAAGGATGTTGTTTGTGTAAGTCAGGTACCAGTGGAAGCAGTTCTTGTCTGTGATAAGAAGAAGGCAATTGTCATGCCTGGGCATAAGACAAAAAAATCCACATGTTATGTGTAGAATTATTTTTACCTAGTAGCGTTTGTAAAGCCTTAGAAAGTAGAGGTAAGGATTTTAACCATCTAGGAACCTCCTCCCTGTTAAGTCATTTGCAGAATGTTCATGAAAAGTTTTTGGCAAAATTTTTAAATTCTTCTAAAGTAATAACTACAAGCAGTCCGACATCAGTTAGCTCCCATCTCTCTGCTACAGTAGATCCCAGTACCTGTGATCTCCACTGCCACCACCATTCATCATTAATATCCTCATTAATGATCAGAGCTAGTCCTGCATCCAATTTGCTAAGGCTAACTGAGACCTCCACTATCCATGATTCCTCAGAAGATTCCTTGAGTGCTATGCCTGCTTTTGCAGAGTGTAGAACTTTATCACAGAAAAGGACCAAGAATACTAGTAGTAGTTTCAGAAAACAATTGACTGTTAAACAATCAATTCCAAGAGGAAGCAAGTATGACAGCTGTCACCCAGTTGCACAGCAGACCACTGAAGCCAACTATGTTAGTATTAGATCTGTGTCCAATATCTGCCATTACTGCATCTGGTTTTAGACAGTTAATTGGGGACCTGTGTCCCTGCTACCAAATTCCATCTCAGTTCCATTTTTTCAGAAAAGCAATTCTTCGCATGTACCAGGAGGTTTAAAAAAAACGAATTCTTAGCCTACAAAATGCCATTGTACCCACTGTCCACTTAACCATATTTGGACAAGCAGTATTGGGCAAATTAAATATTACATGACTGTGACAGCCCACTGGGTGGGTGTATCCCCTTCAGCAGCAGTAGGTAGCACAAAATGCCTGGTTATTCCCAGGCAGACTACTCTCTCGGCTTCACTAAGATGCATACCACTGTCAACCTGTTAGAAAACTCAAGGGATATTATAGCAAAATGGCTTACCCCATGTGGATTATCCTCTGGATTTGTCACTTCTGATAACGCCACAAATATTGTGAGAACATTACAGCTGGATGAATTAAACATGTCCCATGTTTTGCTCACACAATCAACTTGGTGGTGCAGATTTTTTTTTTAAAAATGACAGGGGCATGAAGGAGATGCTGTCTGTGGCCCAAAAATTTTTAGTGATTTTAGCCATTGAGCAAATGCATGTAGAAGTCTTCCGCGGCTGCAAGAAAAGTTACATTTGCCATGCCATGAACTGAAGCAAGAGTTTATAACAACGTGGAATTCCACCCTTTATATACTTCAGGAATAGCAACAAATCATTAAAACCTACACAACAAGCCATGACATAGGGAGAGGATGGGGAATGTACCTTAGTCCAGTGCAGTGGAGAATACTATCCATGTTGTGCAAGGTGTTAAAACCATTCAAAGTAGTCACCTGTGGTGTGTGTTCAGACTCTGCCAGCTTGAGTCAGGTGATTCCCTTAATTAGACTTTTGAAAAAGCAGCTTGAGAAACTGAAGGAGGAGATTAAACAAATAGATTCCACTAAATATGTTGGACTTGAAGATCAAGTTCTTTATTCACTTCACCAGGATTCAAGGGTTGTCAAAATCTTGAAATTGGATCACTACATTTTGTCGATCATGCTTGATCCTAGGTTTAAGTCATATGACATATTCTTCTTTCCAACTGACACAGATATTAAGAGAAGCAAAGAGCTCCTGGTTTGAAAGTTGTCAGCTCAACGACAATGTCTCCACTTTTAGTTTCTCCAGCAACTGCGGCTGCTAGGAAAAAATTGAGCTTTCCCAAAAGACCCACTGGTGATGTGGATGAGACAACACATTATTTGACATCTGGTCAGGTCTAAAAGAGATGCCCAAAATTAGTAACACCTCTACTGAAATGCAATTTAATATGGTCATCATCCATAGAATGGTGGAGGATTATTGTAATAACAGTGTACAAATAGAAATGTCTAATAGTCTCTTTGTCTACAGTGAAGATAAAAAAGGCAATTTGTAGGCCCTTGTGCAAACTGGATTTGCTTTATTTAAGCTGTCCACCCTCCAGTGTGTACTTAAAAAGAGTTTTCAGCACAGCTGGGAACCTTGTCAACGATTGGCATAGGAGGCTATTTCTTCAAAATGTGAAAAAGATAATTTTCATCAAAATTTATAAAAAAATCCACGAGGAAGACCTTTACCAGCAATTAAGTCAAAGAACAGAGACTTCTGTAATGGTGGCTTTCAGCAATAATGAATTATTATTGTGTGAAGATGATGTAAATACTGATGAAGGTGAGGATTATAATGATGATAAGATCTTGCCACTGTAGAGATCATTGACTGTTAGCTAAGCTGCCTTAAGCCCATCATTAACAACACTGTTAGCTGCCCATTCAAACAAACCAAGCACGTCAGCCACAAAAGTGGCAGTTCCTCTCACTGAAGTGATTGGTTTGTTAAATGTCCTTTTTAATATACAACATAAGGGTGTGTGGGAGGGTCATAGGACAATTCCATCTTGCACCTCTATTCTTTGCATCATGCGCTGTTTGGGGCATATAGTTTATTAAACTACCATCCTGTCTACCACTGTGTGTGGCAATGTTTCATAGATGTCCTACATTCTTTTAAACTGCCATGCGTTTGTGCTGCTGTTCTGTTGCTTAGTTTAGTCAGCCAGCTCGCTGCAGCCTTTGGCTCAAAGTATATTGGCGAAAAGTGAAAACAATATTGTGAGGGGTGAGCTGGTCAAAATTGACTGAAAATGACTGGAAATTAATGTTATTGAGATTAAAAATACCGTAGGTACAAAAACATACCCAAATTTTGTGATTTTAGCTGTTTTTATCATTTAAAAAAATACAGATGCAAAACCAAAACACATGAGGGTGGGTTTGGCAAATCTGAAACACGACAATGAATTAGAACCAAAACATGAGGTCATTGTACATCTCTACTTAGTACATTATTTAAACTTAAGCTTAGTCATACCTCACTTAAACTATGTGTGACAAGCATGCTGCTGGATGTGTGCTGCTGTTTGGCTATATGATGCATAATATGCTGCAGTCTTGACAAAGGTCTTATGGGACTGAAATGTTGACGATACTATGATGCTGCTTGGATTGTCTCTACATGATTAAATGAAAAGCGTTACTACTTTGGTGAGTGCCCTCTCTTTTTACCTATATTTGGAAATACTCTTAAATACTTAAATACTTAGGTATTCAAAACCAATCTAATACTTTTTATTTCTATGCTTGTAATGTCATGCCTAGTATTAAAGCCATACTCTCACAATTAGACCACTGGCTTCATCTTCCTATATTCCTGCTGGAAGAATTGCACTAATTAACTGTTATCTTCGTAAAATTGACCTACATTATGGATTAAAATAGCTACAAGTAGCCTTAACCAAAAAAGACATAAAGATTTTTTCTAGAGCCTTCACAAAATGTATTTGATAAGTGAAAAAAAAAACCTAAAATTAATATCTTACTATCTAGGCAAAATGGCCTTGGGCTTCCAGACATTTTCCCAGGTGATATTTTTCAGATACATATCCAATTGGCTATTGGCCTCTCAACTTATACTAATAAAGCCCTTGAAGAGGCAATCCTTTATCTATATGTTCCTGTGGCATTACTTAAGTTACAAAAGACCACATATTCCTACAGAAATACATAATCACCTATTTTTTAGAGAAACTTATACTGTATGGAGAACAAATACCAAAAAATTACTGAAGACTTATTATTATCATTATCATTACCAGTTTTTTTATATAGTGCACACATAATCTGCAGCGCTTTACAGTGCATATTTGGCCATTCACATCAGTCTTCCACTGACAATATTCCTATTTGGGGTAAGCCTGATTTTCCCCCTTCCCTTCAAAATGCATGGTATACCAATTGGAGATGGAAATGTCTTATTTGAGAAATTTTTTATCCAGGTGGGTTTCCTTTGTCTTTTTCTCAATTAAGAGAGGAATATGGCTTTTTCATGTATCTACAGGTCCATTATTATGCTGTATCTAAAAATCCTCTCACACAAAGCTCCTTACAGACTATCCCCAATACAGTTTTTATTACACTTGCTCAAAACAACTACCTACCATATTAGATATTTATACCACATCTTGTACTTGGAGACCCTGTACAGTTAAGGTTAAATTTACAAACTAGATGGTCACATGATCTACCTGACATTGAGGATTTCCAAAAAATAGTGTTTTCTACAGACAAAATATTAAAATCTCTGTTCCTCTAGACTCCAAGGGATTCATACAATATGAAATTTATTTACAGGGCCTACATCTCTCAGGGTTGCTGGAAATATAGTATATAGTGACAGATAATCCTGGTCACTATTCAAAACGTAATATAGAACATGCCATGTATATACATGCTTTTTGGTCATGCTCATAAAAAGATTATTAGTTTTTATTGACTAGGCTTTTAAATCAATCTTTCATTTTTAACTATTTGTTTATTATTTGCTCACTTTGATGTTTGGAACATAAACACTAACATTGGGCACATCCTACAGATTATACTTATAGTTACTCTAGCAAAGAAACTAATGTTCAATAAGTGGATCAAAAAAATCTGTCCCTTCTATTGGAGAGGTGCAAGTGGCACTATTAGATCACATTGATTAGAGATATGCGTGGACCCCATGTTTTGGTTTTGGCAAAACCACCCTCAAAGGTTTTGGCAAATCCAACCTAGGTGTTTGTTTTGGTTTGGTTTTAGACTCATTAAATTTGATAAAGACAGATAAAATAATTTAATGTGGGCAGCTAAAAATAATTTAGTACATCTATGAAACATAGTGGCAATGCAGTGGCAGAAATAATGCAATTTAATAAATGATATGATCCTATAGAATGTTTTCTTTTAACAAAGACCTAGATCAGAGGTCCAAGGCCAGCACATGTACATGGAGATGGAGTATTTAGTGGCAGTCAGGTAAAGCATTGATTGATAGATTGATTACTAACAGTACTAATAACTATAAAGAAAAACAAATTGGATACATGGAAAATAAACTGTTAGAAACAAGCTTACAAAATTCCAATGACATTTTTAAAGTGGAAACTGAATTCAAGCAGCAAATTACAATCATCAGGACAATACTAGAGATCAGGGAAGAGTAACAGCCTAGTCCAAGTTGATAATGATTAATTATGATTATATGATTTGATGATACTACTATTTTTGGAGAAGCTTCTGGAAACAGGGACTGCCCCAGCAAAGTACAGTAATATACACTGCCTTCACAAACCAAGCTACCAATGGGCTTAAGGCAGCTAACAGTGTTGTTAATCATTGTCATAGTTGATAGATGTCATTATCATCCTCATCATCACATATTAGCTAATCTCCACTGGAATCCATCATTACAAGAGTCTCTATACTTTGTTGTAATTGGCGGTAAAGGTCTTCCTAAGTGAATTTTTATGAACATCAGTTATTCCACATTTATTGGATGTAGCCTTCTACACTGATCACTCTTAACATTTCAGGATGTGCTAAACATTCTTTCTGAGTATGCACTGGAGGGTAGGCAGCTTAAGTACAACAAAGCTAGTTTGTACAAGGGGCTCCAAATTGCCTTTATTTCTCCTAGTATTCAAAAGGACTGTGTGATATGCTAATTTGAACATTATCATTAAAATAATCCCCCACCATTCTATTGATGCTTACTGTTTCATATTGAGATAAACCTGACAAGATACCATTATGTTTCACTCTGGTGCATGAGTTGACTCATCATCATCACCAGTGGATCTCTGCTGGCAGCAGTATTTGCAGAAGAAACTGAAGCAGGAGATATATTGTCATGTCATGTACCACTTGAGCTGACAACTTGCTCACCAGGAGTTCTTTGCATGTCTTATGATCTGTGTTAGTTGGAAAGAAAGACACTTCACATGACTTAAACCTACAATCAGGCATGGTTGCCAAAATGTACTGATCCAATTGCAAACACTTTGGTCCTTGCATAGCAAAAAAATTACTAAATCTACAAGTTCAACATACTCATTTCATCTCCTCCTTTAGATTATTTAGCTTCTTTACCAGTAGTTTAATTAATGATTGGACTCATTGGTTATAATTTCAAATGGTTTTAGTAGTTTGCATAAAACAGAGAGTTTTCTCCACTGTGCTGGCCTAAGGTAACATGGACTCTTTCTCCCTATCTTATAGTTTATTATGTAAGCTTGGATGGCTTTTTGCTGTTCCTCCAGTTGCTGAAGAATATAAAGGGTGGAATTCCACCTGGTTACAACCTCTTGTTTCAGCTGGTGTCATGGCAAATTGTACTGTTGTTGAAGCTGATGCAATCTTCTACATGTGGTTGCTGAATGCCAAAAATGCCAAGAAAATTTTAGGGTCACAGTCAGCATGTTCTGCATGCATCTGTCAGTTTTTAAGAAATTTTGTACCACCAAGTTTATTGTGGTACATGTTCAAAATTACCCAGTTGTAATGTTCATACAATGCGACTTGCATTACTGGAAATTACAAATCTTGAGGAGAAACTTAGCAGGGTAAGCCATTTTGCTAATGCAGATTGACCCCAGTATGCCTCTTAGTGAAGCCAGTTATACAGAGAGTAGCCTGCCTGAGAATGAGCTGGTGTTGTATGTTTGATACTACTGCTGCTCAATGTGATACTGAACACCAACCCAGGAAACAGCCTTTGCGCTGAGAAACGCATCAAGCGGCACACTGTTCTATTGAGACAAACAGCACAGCACTGATCACAAGCAGCAGCACTGATTCACCTGTGTCTGTATCATTGCCAGGATTGAGATACACTGAATGGCTCCTACAACAGCTCCGGGGGTCACCCTGCCTTTGGCGCCACCTGTTGTGGATAACCTCCGGCTGCTAGCCTTGGGACATGGCTGATTAACAACAACTGGGACTGTATCTACTTACCTGCTCCTTTGTCGATTGGAGACAGATGCTATTGCTGGCAGCAGCGCCATACACAGATCTGATCATCTCCACACTATTGGCTTCATTTACGGTCTGTCTACACTCAGTCGGGGAAGGTGAGGAGGCAGGAGCCTACAGGACACCCCCTTTCCCCGGTAACCAGGTTCGGTTATCCTCCAGCTGTAAGGTACCTTACTCATCAGACTATGAATATTTTTTACATGTGTTTCTGTCTACATATTTTTATATTTTTTCATTAATTTCTATTTATGAGAGGAACCCAACTGCTTAACAAAGGATCTGTTAATTGCAATACTGTCGGTATTTTAGTGCGGACTGCTACAAAACATTCTTTTGTCACAATAATTTTTTTGGACTGCAATTGGACTCATTGTAACATTCAGTGGTTACATCTTTTAATTTAAATTTTTCAGACTGTGAATTATTTACTATCCATTTTTTTTTTCTTTAGATATTGCATGTCTACAAGTTTCCTAGCATCAATACGATTGCCAACTTCTCTGGTTGTGCAGGGTTTTTAACTCTTGGGTATTAGAGCTGTGTTTATATTTTTTTATATATACATTTATCTGTATTAATTGACTGATTTGTTCCAATTTATATGTTTACCAAATCCATTTCAATATTCATCATTTAAATAATTTATTGTATTTTTAATGGTTCCTGAACCTGACTCCTTATGACTTAATTATTTTATCAACACTATTAAATACCTTTATTATTAATTTCATCAGTTGCATTGCACTTCTTTCTTTTTTTCTCTTTCTCTGTCAGACTTTTGTGTGAGGCTCAGCACCTCTTTTAGAAGCAGCAATCCTGTTGGATTAATTTACACATTACTTAGCATTTGAATTCACATACCCACATTCTTTGGCACACTCCATTATTTTCCTCCATATAATCTATAGTTTGACCAGTACTGCTTGTCCAGATACAGTATCTGTAAGTTAGTGGGTAGTGAATAATCAGTACAATGGCATTTTCAAGGCCAAGAATAGTTTTTTATTTAATGTCCTAGTACGAGTAAGGAATTGCTGTTCTGGTAAAAATGGAATTGAGATCAAATTTGGTAGCAGGGACACATGACCACAAGACTAATTGTCTAAAACCAGATTCATTGACCTGCTGTGCAAAAGAATGGTGGCTTGGTTCCTCTTGCAAATGCTTGTTTCATAGTCAATTGTTGTTTAAAACAACTAGTCTTCTTGGTGCCTTTATGTGATGAAGATTTACCTCCAGCAGCGGTAGCCCTAGTGCACAAGGATGCTTTTTGGGAATTCTGAATAGGAGAGGAGTCAGTTAGTTTTTGAAAATTGGATGTAGGAGGACTGTGAGAATTCTCCCTTCATTGACATCAAAGTCTCCATGAGATCCTTCACACAACTCATCAGGGGGTTATTCTCTTTAGATGTAGTTGAGGCAGGTGGGTCCCATTGGGCAGCCATCGCACATGGACCAAAAATGGTATCTCGATCTATGGCCAAGTCATCTGTATTTATCTGGTGGAACATTATCGCTTCATCCGGGCCAATTTTATCAAGTATTATCTTCTGCAAAGGAGCACTCTTGAGTCCCATGGTAAACTGATCTTGCAGAAATTGGTTTATATTGATCAGGGTCCCCAAACCTTTGTCGATCTCTTCTCCATAGCTCCCCCCATGAGCTCCTGTAACACATTAGCAAACTGAGTCAACAATTCTTCTTCCTGCTGTTCCCAGACAAAAAAGGGTCATTAAAGAATGGCAGTGCATTAGTTATTCCTATAGATATCCTCCAGAATCTGGAAAATATCCTTTTGGGTTCTGTGGTTCACAAGGACCATTCTCCTGGCCGCCTTATTGGATGACTTGCTATGAGCGACTGTTGGCTCAGGGTTGGCGCCAAATTGAAACAGATTGAGGCCATGGGTGGAGTTTGAATCTCACTGGATTCAAAATCCACCATGCCAGAAAAACTTGTAAAGGCACTGCCCAATATGAATCCAGCCCCCACATCCTGACTAACAGATTCCCGGACATCCCTTGGTGATTCCAGGAATAGGTAAGTGCCTTCAGCCATATTTAACCACCTTGTCACAGGTATACTAATCTATTCTAATGATGGGTCCCCTTTGTACTCAATGTCTGGTGATCACCTGTAATCAACAGACAATATTACCAGCAAATACAAAAAGGCCTACATTAGACTGGATGCCATATTTATCATGTGCTTTACTAAAACTTCATATTTTAGACTTAACTGCACAGTGTGGACTAGCAATCCATGGTCAATGGCATGCATGGGTTATTGCCACAAGTGTTATAGCTTTTTCTTCCAACTTAGTTTTTATTTCTGTTAATTGTTGTCCCTGGTTTATCTTTTAGTTGCCCAATATTATAATTTTGCTTATGGTTTTTAGTTGTTTACTTTGTTTAAGATTCATCTTACTTGTTTAAGAGTCATCCTATTTCTCAGTTTCTAAACTTATTAACCTGATTTCCTCTTATATATTTTGTTACTTTCCTTGTATTTATTATTTGAATATAAATTGTTTTTGTATGTACTGTATACCACTGTAGTGCAGGTTTCAAAGTTATATCAGGACTTGCATAACATGAGAACTAGTCATTTGTTGTTAAAATACATAACTCTTATATTACTTCTAGCACAGTACTTTCTTATTTATCAATATTTGTTTATTTTTGTTCCTATATTATTGGGCAGTGTTACCATAAAGTATATATCTACTTATTTTTTATTGGATTTTTTTAAATGCAACATTATATTAACGTGCTTTAATTTGAGAGGAAATTATCCTTGTCTCAGATTATGGGCAGGGAGTAAAGCAAATAAACAGCAAGTAACTGTGCACCTGGGCAAACCATGCAATGCAAAGGTGCAAACACATTTATTTTATTTTTTTGTATGCAGAGTAAACACTTGCTGTTTTAGCATGCAGTCCACAAATGCTAGTAAAACACGCGAAAACGCGGATAGGCGAATGTTCTCCATAGCTATGGCAATGCCCTGGGGTGGCTAGGCTGCGCTGATTTAGGGGTGTCCTGCGCTCTGTATTTGAACCCTAGTATGTTAGGGACCTACCCTAAAGAGGTTACCTGGATATGGTGGGTAGGCCCATAACTTTGGCCATGATTATGCTAAAAACCTCTATTGATTGCAAAATTTTATTGCATTTATATATTATCAGTAATTTGGAGATGTGCACCTGAGATCTGTCTGTTTCTCAATCCCATATACATCAACTGCACTGTTGAATATTCATTTGTTTGCCAGAACTCAAGCCCACAGTAAAGTAATATCTTGGGGGTATTTAGCTGAGTGTTTGTTCACTGTTTTTATGTTCCCTGATGAAAGTCTGGGTGCACTGATATGTTGGAATAAGGTCACATTTGCTAACTTCATTTCAATCTCCAAGTGCCGCCATTTCTACTTTCTCAGGGAAAAAAATGAGGACCCTGAACTCACTTATAATATTGAAGAACAAGTTGTTTTAATGAAGTATCATACATCAATGCATCTGCCTGACATCTGTTTCAACAACAACATATATTTTTGGTAGAGACTTAGAGGCCCCTAAACAGCTAGAATTTCAAGCCAAAAAACACCAAAGACGGCTGCAATCAATGATATGACATCACCAAGAATTCCCTGCTGTGTGGGATACAAATGAACCACTGATAGCATACCTTGGCTGTCATAGCCTCGGATACTGTGGTCATTATGCACAGAAATGAATACCTAGGGCACAGTAACAACAAATATCAATAAGTATCAACAACATAATGACGAAAGACTAGTGAAAATAAAAATACATGTGAATAGAATCACATTAAAAAGTGTGGTTATACTTACCTGCAAAAAAGCCACATACAGTCAGGTGCATAAATATTGGGACATTGACAGAATTTTCATATTTTGGCCTCTATTCACCACCACAATGGCTTTGAAATGAAACAAACAAGATGTGCTTTAACTGCAGACTTTCAGATTTAATTTGAGGGTAATTACATCCAAATCATGTAAACGGTGTAGGAATTACAACGGTTTCTATATGTGCCTCCCACTTTTTAAGGGGTCAAAAGTAATGGGACAAACTAAACAATCCTAAATCTAAATTTCACTTTTTAATACTTTGTTGCAAATCCTTTGCAGGCAATTACAGCCTGAAGTCTGGAATGCATAGACATCACCAGACGCTGGGTTTCATCCCTGGTGATGCTCTGCCAGGCCTCTACTGCAAATGTCTTCAGTTCCTGCTTGTTCTTGGGGCATTTTCTCTTCAGTTTTGTCTTCATCAAGTGAAATGCATGGTCAATCGGATTCAGGTCAGGGGATTGACTTGGCCATTGCATAACATTCTACTTTTTAGCCTTAAAAAAAACTCTTTGGTTGCTTTTGCAATATGCTTCGGGTCATTGTCCATCTGCACTGTGAAGCACCGTCCAATGAGTTCTGAAGTATTTGACTGAATATGAGCATATAATATTGCCCAAAACACTTCAGAATTCATTCTGCTGCTTTTGTCAGCAGTCAAATCATCAATAAATACAAGGGAACCAGTTCCATTGGCAGCCATACATGCCCACCATGCTTCACTGATGAGGTGGTATGTTTTGGATCATGAGCAGTTCCTTTCCTTCTCCATACTCTTCTCTTCCCATCACCCTGGTACAAGTTGATCTTTGTCTCATCTGTCCATAGGATGTTGTTCCAGAACTGTAATGGCTTTTTTAGATATTGTTTGGCAAACTCTAATCTGGTCTTCCTGTTATTGTGGCTCACCAATGGTTTACATCTTGTGGTGAACCCTCTATATTCACTCTTGTGAAGTCTTCTCTTGATTGTTGACTTTGACACATATACACCTAGCTCCTGGAGAGTGTTCTTCATTTGGCCAACTGTTGTGAAGGGGTTTTTCTTCACCAGGGAAATAATTCTTCTGTCATCCACCACAGTTGTTTTCCGTGGTCTTCCGGGTCTTTTGGTGTTGCTGAGCTCTCCGGTGCGTTCTTTCTTTTTAAGAATGTTCCAAACAGTTGATTTGGCCACACCTAATGTTGTTGCTATCTCTCTGATGGGTTTGTTTTGATTTTTCAGCCTAATGATGGCTTGCTTCACTGATAGTGACAGCTTTTTGGATCTCATATTGAGAGTCGACAGCAACTGATTCCAAATGCAAATGTCACACCTAGAATCAACTCCAGAGCTTTTATCTGCTTAATTGATAATGAAATATTGAGGGAATAGCCCACACCTGTCCATGAAATAGCTTTGAGTAGATAGTCCCATTACTTTTGGCCCCTTAAAAAGTTGGAGGCACATATAAAAACTGTTGTAATTCCTACACTGTTCACCTGATTTGGATGTAATTACCCTCAAATTAAATCTGAAAGTCTGCAGTTAAAGCACATCTTGTTTGTTTCATTTCAAAGCCATTGTGGTGGTGAATAGAGGCCAAAATATGGAAATTCTGTCAATGTCCCAATATTTATGCACCTGACTGTTAATCTATACAAGAAAATATCATTCAAACAGATGTAAAGTGAATCAGGAAGTCTGATGGCTCATACTGCAGACAGGATTAGCCACTTACACTTTCCTGAGCACAGTAAGGATACAAACAGGTGGGGGATATCGGTGTAATTGGTAGAGACTTTCATGGAGTCTGCAGGGATCAAATCACTTTTCTTTACCTGAAAATGTACAGAGATCAAGATGGGACGCTTGCAAATGAGTTTTTTAGAAACAGTATGGCAACAACAGTGGAAAACATTCTGAGGAGAGAATTCCTTAAGCTGGCCACACATCTAAAGATTATCTGTCAAATCAGCCAACTAGTTTATAGGTTGGAATGAAAATCTGGTAAGGTATGAAAGCAAATGACAATCAGCAATTTGCTCCCAAATGCCAGAAAATGGACAAATTGTTTAGATCAAACTTTAACAAACTTGTCTGACGACCATTTTCACCTGTTTTCTGGCATTTAGGAGCAAATTACTGATCATTATTTACTCCCATACGTTACCAGATTTTCATTCCAACCAATCAACTAGTTGGCTGGTTGGACAGATAATCTTTAGATGTGTGGCCAGCTTTAGATTAAGATGCAATTGCTCTTATAATGAAATGCACAAAGAAAAAAGTAAAGAGCTGAACACACAACTCAAAAAAGGGGGTATAGCTCAAGGTAAATAAAAAAGCAGAATCATCATTATTGAAAAGGATTTGAGAAATGTTTACTTTCCAAGAGAAAAAAACAAAACAAAATAAGGACCACCTAAATTAAGATTATTAGGGGATTTTTGTCTGGAATGGTGACAAATAAGGAACATGATAAACAAGTATTGGACAATCTTACTATCAAACCTAAACCTGGCAACCACACTTAGAACAAAGGGCCTGATTCAGATGTAGACACTATTTTGATGTTCATGCAGTGAAGTGATTATCTGTAAACTGCGCATTTGTCTTAGCCGCAATGTGCACACATGGCAATTGAATTGCAATCAAAAAGTGACTATAGTTGTAGTGAAGATTTATTCGTAAGTGATTGACAGACAGGTGCCATTTTGTGGAAGGTAACAGACAGTTGCAGCAAAAATGTGAGCTTGTCATGACCATTTGTGGGGCATGTATCTGCCTACAACTGTGATCCTGTACACATAAAATATGGTGCCAGTGTCTCAGACCCCTCTGCCATTCTGCGCTACCATATGGTTACTCAGATGATTTATTATTGAAGAATCTGTGACTACCACTGCATATTTGTACACAGTTGGTTCTGCGAGGCTGTAAATGGACATCTCAATACATTTCCAGGTGGCTGTAGTATTAGCTGGTTTTTTTGGATGGCAGTTGCGAAAAAAATTGCAGCTGCTAATGCATAAGTGTCCACATCTGAATCAGACCCAAAGGCCTTTGGACCTCATTCAGAGTCGGTCGTTGTGGCCGCACGGTCGTACGACCAACGACCGCAAAATCCGATCGTACGGCAGGGCGATCGTAAACAAAGTGACGCCCATTCGTTAGCACTGCACCTCCTCTAGCTACCGACTGATCTGAACGAACGATCGAGTCAATCGTAGTCAGGCGCTGTCAGTCGCTGTATGCTAATTATGTTCTGATGTTTGCGGCTGTATGTGCTGTTTTGATGGTCACATGTCATGTTTACATGGACTATCGATCAGCTTGTTACTAGCTTGTTGGCAATAATCTAATTAAGTGTTTAACTCTTGCTGTTCTTTCAAATGAGTTTTTTCTCATGTGTCAATAAACTTTATTGTTCATTTTGTGGTTGTTTTCTCCGTTCTTATTTTTTCACACAATGTTAAAAACAAAGTAAGGTTTATTAACTGTGAATGACCACTTGCTAATTGTGTTAACTTTATAAATGCATGTGCATTTTGTGTTAGGATCATTTGCACTCTTATGTTTGCAATTGCACACTGCGTGTTGTAGCCAATCAAATGTGACCTTATTTTTCGGGACACATGATTAAAGGATTGGCCAATAGTGGTGTTTTTGATGAAAGTGTAAATATTTTAGCCAATCATATTTTTTCTACCCCATGTATATTTCATGTTTTCTGTAAAAACGCCCATTGCCATCATGAGAGCCGCAGCGTTTACCAGGAGAGAGCTGCTTGTCCTGGTAAACATAATGGACAGGCGTATCACCCAGGCTGTGCCGCACATTTCAAATCGGACAAAACGGGCCGCCTATGCGGAGGTGAGGTGAGCCCTCCGATCAGCGGGGTTTCGCAGAAACATTGCCCAAATAGAGCGTCGCTGGTCAGACCAGGGCCGCTGGTCGCCTGCGCTCCTCAAGAATTATGCAGACGTAAGTATGCATTTGTTTAAAAGTATTAATTAGTGGACTGTTAAAAATGTATGTTTCTTTGCCAATTATTTTAGTCAATGTTCAAAAACCCTCCTGTATGTTGTCCCTATTGTACAGAATGTGTACTTGAATTGTGTAACCGAAATTCAAAACTTTATTTTTTGAATTTTATGTTTACATTTTAGAAGCCCAGTGGAGACAGAGAAGGGCACGCCGAGTGCAAAGACAAGCTACCAACCAGCATCCCTCACCTGCATCTCCTCAACCCAGCCCTCCTTCCCCACTACCATACTCCTCCAGTAACCCTCCCTCCCTCTTCCAATCCTCCCCAAGTCTTCCTCCCTCCCCTGCCCACTCATCCCAAATGTCCCAAATCTCCCCTCCTTGTAGCCAGGGTTCAGCCTAGGATCGGCCTCTCTCACCTCCTTGCCGGCTTCCCCTGACTTCCTTGCAGTCAGACGTATGGTGCAGTGATGGATGTGGGGCTGAGTATTCTGCCTTAGGTGCTTTTTACGAGCTTCCATGGTCGGCTGTGTGTGCTGGGGATCGGAGTTCCCATCATGGGCGCCGCCATGACAGTTCCTCTCATGTGACAGTACTCCTAACCTATGGTAGCATGATTCAGTCAGCTGATGCTGTGCTCCAGTAATCTGCTACCCCTGGGTATAAATCCACCTCCAGAACTCCAGGAAGTTGCTGTTCTTCTTCTTCTCTGTTCCAGTGATACCAGCGTTGCTCTGTGCTAATCTTTCAGAGAGTTACTTCAGCCTGTTCACAGTTCTCCAGTTTCCAGTATTAGCTTCCAAGCTATTCTTAGTCTGAGAGTAGTTCTCTCCCAGTATCCAGACTGTTTTGTTTTCTATGTCTGTGTGTCTTTGTATATGTGCTGCTAGTATTGCAGCTTCCTTGTGTCACTGAGGTGTCAGATTACCTGCTGGTATTAATTAGCCCACAGTTGGACCTCCCAGCACATATCTGTGTCAATCTGCCCTGTGTCTTGTCAGTGCAAATCTGCACTTGCATTTAGCACTCTCCTAGTGTAAGCCTGACTTCTCTTTGTGTCTTGTCTCTGCCAATCATTTCCAGCATTCCCATATATTCCCTGAGTCCACTCTGCTCTTGTCTGTGCAATCTCCAGTATATGTCTGTGTTCTTTGCTCAGTGTCTTGTCTCTGGTAATCAGCCCCAGTCATTTCCAGCATTTCCATATATTCCCTGAGTCCACTATGCTCTTGTCTGTGCAATCTCCAATATATGTCTGTGTTTTTCTGCATACTTAACTGTTTCCAGTCCATGCCTGTTATAGCATTCAGTTTCATTTCCAGAGTTCATTCATTCCATTCACCTCCAGTCATATTGCATTCATTATAGTTTCCGGTCTTCTGCCATTCCCAGGTATCTGTCCAGAGGGCCGCGACCTGCTCACTTGGTGCAGCTGAAAACCAAATCCCAATTGGAGGGGTCACTGGAGAAAACCACCAAGTGAGTTAGACTCCGCGCCTCTGGGCAGGTCTAGCCAAACCTGGGTTTGGCTGCAACTAGGAGACCTAATCTAGTCACTCCCCTAGTCACCCGAACCCCTCGGCTCACTTTCCTCCACAGAGGAATTCTTGCACTGGATCGTGACAGTTTGAACAGCCCAATATGGAAGCCGCCGGGTTCCAGGGTGATGCAGGGTTTCAGGATTTACTCTTTCGTGTGACTGCACAGGAGACAGCTTTGCATTCCGTTAGACAGCAGCTGCAAGAACTCTCTACTCAAATAATGGTTATTCATTCAGTTCTAGCTGCTTTGTCCCCAGACACACCACAAGTTCCACCAGTGAATTCTCCACAGTTTGGTTCTGAAGTTTCAATTACACCTACAGATGAAAAATTTTCTGTGCAAGCTAGTGAACTTCTCAAGTGTCCTCTGGTTACCCAATTTTCTGATATGCGTGACCCTGAACCTTTCAAGAGTTTCTACTGGCTTCTAGAACAACTACAAAATCTCCGTCCCAAAATTTTTCAAGTTATTCCCAAGCTTTCTAGTGCTACTCCTGACTTGACTAACAGCTTTTACAAACAAACTAAAGTAAAGCATCAAAGTTTCCTGCGCCCTAAACTTACTGAGGTTGAACGTCAGCGACGCCAGGAACTGCATCTCTGTTTATATCGCGGTTATGACAATCACTTTCTTAAGGACTGTACTCTGCGCCCACTGAGAAGTGGTGACAAGTGTGTGACTCCCAATGTCTGTGCTTTCAGTGCTCCCCATCATCCATCAGTGATTCCCGTTTCTTCAGTTACAGATAAGGTGGTGATGTCCACTGGGAAAAAGAAAGTTATAGTTTTTGATTGGGGCCCTGCTACAAGATGCTTCAACCCTCGTCTAAGAAATATTGGGAGGATATTTCAACCTTCTAAAGTCAGGGACACTACTCATTCCATTTCTGCTGGTCACGGCCCGGATTCCATTTCCATCGGTCCCAGTCCGGATTCTGTTTTTCCCAATACGGGACTCCAGTCAGTAGCCCCAGGAGGGGTCTCAACTTCCTTACCCCGAGTGGAGGTCCCAAGTCTCGCACCCCAGCAGGGGGTCTCAAGTCTCGCACCCCAGCAGGGGGTCCCAAGTCTCGCACCCCAGGAGGGGGTCCCAAGTCTCACACCCCAGGAGGGGGCCCCAAGTCTCACACCCCAGGAGGGGGCCCCAAGTCTCGCACCCCAGGATGGGTCTCAAGTCTCGCACCCCAAGAGGGGGTCTCAAGTTCCATGCCCCAGAAGAGGGCCTTTGTTTTGAGTTTCATGCCTCAAGGGGAGGCCTTCGTTTTGAGTGTTATGCCCCAGGAGCGGGCCGTAATTTCAAGTGTTACTCCCCAAGAAAGGGTCTCAAGTTCCATACCTCAAAAGGGGGTTCTGAGCCACTCACCCCAGGAGGAAGTCTGTGTTCTTGCATCCCAAAAGGGGGTTTCATATTGCGTACCCCGAAAGGAAAAGCCAAGTCAGCTTCCCCAGAAGGGGGTTTTAGGTCCCATACTCCAACAGGGAGTGTCAAGTTCTGTACTCCCGGAGGGGGCCTTGAGTCTCTCACCCCAAAAGAAGGTTTCAAATCTTGTTTCCCAGGAAGAGGCCTCAAGTCAAGTACCTCAACAGGGGTTTCCTGACTCTATACCCCAGGAGAGGGTTTCAAGTGTCGTACCCCAAGGAGGGGCCTCTAATGCTATACTCCAAGAGGGGGTTCCTAGTGTTATGCCCCAGGAGGGAGCCTTAAATATTCTTCCCCAGAAAGGGATTTCAAGTATTCCAACCCAGGATGGGGTTTCCAGTGTGATACCCCAGGAGGGGATTTCAAGTGCCTCATCCCAAGATGGGGTTCCCAGTATTATACCCCAGGAGGGGAATTCAAGTGTCTTACCCCAGGACAGGGTTCCCAGTGTAATGCCCCAAGATGGGGTTCGTGGTGTTATTCCCCTGGAGGGGACTTCAAGTGTCTCACCCCAGGATGGGGTTCCCAGTGTTGTGCCCCAAGGGGGAATTTCAAGTGTTATTCTCCAAGATGGGATTCCCAGTGTTATACCCCAGAAGGGGATTTCAAGAGCCTCATCCCATGATGGGGTTCCCAGTGTTATACACCAGGAGGGGAATTCAAGTGTTTTACCCCAGGATGGGGTTCCCAGTGTAATGCCCCAAGATGGGGTTCATGGTGTTATTCCCCTGGAGGGGACTTCAAGTGTCTCACCCCAGGATGGGATTCCTAGTGCCATCCCCCAGGGGGGATTTCGAGTATTACATTTCCGAAGAAGAGTTCAAGTGTCTTACCCCAGGAGGGGGTCTCAAGTCTTGTACCCCAAGAACAAGGGTTTCCAAGTGTTACTCCCCAAGATGGGGGTTCAAGCATTATACCTCCAGAGGAGGTTTCTAGTTATATACCCCGGCAGGGGGTATCAAGTCTCATAGTCCAGGGGAAAGTCTCATGTTTTACATCTCAAAAAGGGATTTCAAAATCTGTATCCCAAGGAAAGATCTCCGGTTCTTTACTCAAGGAAGAATCTTCTAGTGTTGTGTCAAAGTCAAATGTTTTAGTGCCCAATCCGTTAAGAGGTTCACAAGATGATGCTACCACTACATTTAAAGGTATACCTCAGGATCCATCTGATGTTTCTATGTGCATTTTTTTTGATGGAGATATAACGCAGTATTATGCTTTGGTGGATCATTTCATCGCTATTATGAAATCCTCTCCATGGTCTGAAATCAAGCCTACTAATGTAGTAAAATTTATCATTTCATCTTTCCGAGGTAAAGCTTGGGACTGGGTTGAGCCTATTTATGATTCAAAGGATCCGATGCTGTCAGATTTAGTAGCCTTTAAAGTGGCAGTCATAAAAGAATTTGGTCCAACTTATCCTTACAGTTTTCTCGAGGATACTCATCTCAACAAAGTCTCAAGTTCTGGGGTACCACCCTCTGCTATTAAGCTAAGATGCATTTCTTTGAATCCTTCTCAAAAAGATCCAGTACAAAAACAACCTGTCCAGAAGGATAAGACTCAAGGAGGCATAAGGATGATGAATTATAACACAGATTCTGACTATGGCCCTGATTCAGAGCCGGATGCTCTGACCAGAGTGCTTGCTCTGAATCAGGGCCCACCTCCATAAATATGGAGCGTCCTCTTGGACGCTCGTATAGCTGTGGGTCACCACCCACAGCATACACGAGCGTGCAGGATGATGGTCGCGATGGTCTTGACCATCGCGACCATCGCCACTGCGAGCAGAAGCCTGCTGTTGAGTTTCTCAACCGCAAGGCCAGGAGTGATTTTGGCTCTATCAGAGCCAAAATCACTCCCACTGACATCACTAGTGATGTCAGTGGGGCCGGCTTCTGACGGTAGGCGTTCCCTTGGGAATGCCTCCGTCTGGCAGGCATGCCCCCGGCACGCCCACCAAAGGGGGCATGCTGTCAATCAACATTGACAGCACGCCCCCTTTGATCAGACACTACGAGCGAAGGAAAGTCCTTCGCTCGTCGCGTCTCGCACATGCGCACGACGGAGCTCCCTCCGTCGTGCACATGCGCAGTGCAGACCATCGACCCACTTGCGAGCGGAAAGCCGCTCGCGAGTGGGTCTGAATCAGGGCCTATGATCCTGAGTATGATGAAAAAACTATTTCGTAGTTGTTCCCATGAAAGACACTTTGCAACTTACGTCTTCTTCTTCTTCAAGTGGTTCTAAAAAGTCTCGGAAAAAGAAGAAGAATCGATGACTTCCTGGTGACCAACGTTTCTTGGACCAAGTTGACTATTTCTTCCAATTATTAGTCTCAGAATCCATCTGGTATTGGGAACCTAGTTCTTCTAAATTTTACAGTTCTTATTGTATCTTCAAGCAAGATTTTCGAGTTTCCTGTGTTTTTCAAATATATTTTTTGTGTCTTTCTGAGGAGTTCCAGTTGAGCCTTTATGTGTGTTCGGTGCCCACCCTAAAAGGAGGGGGTACTGTCAGGGTTCAGCCTAGGATCGGCCTCTCTCACCTCCTTGCCGGCTTCTCCTGACTTCCTTGCAGTCAGACGTATGGTGCAGTGATGGATGTGGGGCTGAGTATTCTGCCTTAGGTGCTTTTTGCGAGCTTCCATGGTCGGCTGTGTGTGCTGGGGATCGGAGTTCCCATCATGGGTGCCGCCATGACAGTTCCTCTCATGTGACAGTGCTCCTAACCTATGGTAGCATGATTCAGTCAGCTGATGCTGTGCTCCAGTAATCTGCTACCCCTGGGTATAAATCCACCTCCAGAAATCCAGGAAGTTGCTGTTCTTCTTCTTCTCTGTTCCAGTGATACCAGCATTGCTCTGTGCTAATCTTTCAGAGAGTTACTTCAGCCTGTTCACAGTTCTCCAGTTTCCAGTATTAGCTTCCAAGCTATTCTTAGTCTGAGAGTAGTTCTCTCCCAGTATCCAGACTGTTTTGTTTTCTATGTCTGTGTGTCTTTGTATATGTGCTGCTAGTATTGCAGCTTCCTTGTGTCACTGAGGTGTCAGATTACCTGCTGGTATTAATTAGCCCACAGTTGGACCTCCCAGCACATATCTGTGTCAATCTGCCCTGTGTCTTGTCAGTGCAAATCTGCACTTGCATTTAGCACTCTCCTAGTGTAAGCCTGACTTCTCTTTGTGTCTTGTCTCTGCCAATCATTTCCAGCATTCCCATATATTCCCTGAGTCCACTCTGCTCTTGTCTGTGCAATCTCCAGTATATGTCTGTGTTCTTTGCTCAGTGTCTTGTCTCTGGTAATCAGCCCCAATCATTTCCAGCATTTCCATATATTCCCTGAGTCCACTATGCTCTTGTCTTTGCAATCTCCAGTATATGTCTGTGTTCTTTGCTCAGCGTCTTGTCTCTGGTAATCAGCTTCAATCATTTCTAGCATTCCCATATATTCCCTGAGTCCTCTCTGCTCTTGCCTTTGCAATCCCCAGTATATGTCTGTGTTTTTCTGCATACTTAACTGTTTCCAGTCCATGCCTGTATTATAGCATTCAGTTCAATTTCCAGAGTTCATTCATTCCATTCACCTCCAGTCATATTGCATTCATTATAGTTTCCGGTCTTCTGCCATTCCCAGGTACCTGTCCAGAGGGCCGCGACCTGCTCACTTGGTGCAGCTGAAAACCAAATCCCAATTGGAGGGGTCACTGGAGAAAACCACCAAGTGAGTTAGACTCCGCGCCTCTGGGCAGGTCTAGCCAAGCCTGGGTTTGGCCGCAACTAGGAGACCTAGTCTAGTCACTCTCCTAGTCAGCCGAACCCCTCAGCTCACCATCCTCCACAGAGGAATTCTTGCACTGGATCATGACACTTGTGATCTTTCCTGCTCCACTTCCCCTTCAACCATTCCCCCCACTCCCGAATATTCACCCATACCCGAAGCTTCGCCGGCACCATCTGTTGCTGTGTCTGAACACTCTCAGGGTATGTTTTTTTTATTTTAATTTTTGGGGGTGTTGTTATCCATGTATTTTTTTAAATTTCTATGCTTTCTTTGTTGTTTTGAAAATTTGCTGTATGGGGTTTAACATCATTGCGCAGTAATGCTGTTTTTCAGACTTACAACCTTATGTTTATTGTCTGGCCCTTTTTTTGTTTTGGGGTCCTCAAAAATATAGGTTTATTGTTTTTTCAAAAATGTTTTTGAGTTTGAGGAACTAATGATTAAATTTGGATTAGTATTTTACAATGTAAAAAAACCTGTCACCAAACTTGCAAAGATGCTAGGAACCAGACTACCCTTGTTGATGTTGTGTACACTGTGTTTAAAATGTACTAATGTACTTAGGCAAAGTGATATTTTTTATAGCAAAAAAAAAAACACCTTTTTTTGGTTTATCAACAACATTCTAGAAGTGAATACGTGCATTGTGTTTTAAGGATATGGCCATCATGACTTAAGAATACATCTCCCATTATTTGTAACATCATCATAGTAGATTTTGGCTTATGCCACATAGTTAGGGTTTAAACTTAGTTGAACAACAGAAAAGTAGAAACCTATTAATAATGTTGTGTGTCTGATACTTTCAAACACACTGTAACATCCATGTTTAAACACTTTTTGGTACATTGAATAATGTGTAATGTTCAAATGTTTCTAATTGTAATTAAGTATTTTTTCCGCATTTTTTACAAATTTTCAACAGATCTAACCAACATCCTGAGGGAAATTTGGGAGGAGCTGCGAGAGACCACGGGTTACTTAATGCAGGCTACTGCTGCCTCCAAAGATTAGTGGGGCATTTGGAGGATGTGTTGTATTTTTTATTTATTTTTTTTACATTTTTATGACATTTATAAAAAAATAAATAAAGTTGTGTTATTTCCGACATTTGTCCTCTTTTTTGCCACACATTAAAGGGTGTAATTCTGCATGTGTAAAAATTTTGGAACAAAGGTGGGTGCCTTTCCATAGTGTAAGAACTTAAAACATGTATTAGTAAACCTTAAGAAAATTTGCAGTAATGTTGTTTATTTTTCAATTATGGGTTGGCATACATTATACACCTCAAAATGGCTTTCAATTTTTTAAAACAAACAAGCAACAACCTTTTTTCTTCATTTAAAACATTTATTACATAACAAACATGTTGCCAACAGGCTTTTAATGGTAAAAAAAAAACATAACAGATTCACACATAACAAATGTCCTCATGGTTTTGGCAAATTAAACATCTGGCTTAGTCAAACCTAAACAAATATAGTAAAAAACAAACAGATTTTGGAATGGAGAACATATCAATTACTAAAACAAAAGGCAAATTAACTAAACATGTTGGGGGATATCCATGTAAAATGTGTTAGTTGTCCAAAAACATACAGGGTATTGCCAATGGGTTCTATTTTTTATCCATGTTTTGGAAAGTGTTGTGATTTTGTTGGTAGGAAAACAAAACAAAAGAAAAAGGGCCACATTAAAATACAGTTTGCAAAATTGTATTTTCTTTTCAAAAAAATGTAAATATGCATACCTAAAAAAAACGTGAAATGACATCATCGTGTCTGGCCCACCCCGACAGCATCACAACACCTTCCTCCAGGGGGCCATCCTCTGGCAAGGTCTCCTCTGGCTGCATGGGTACTCGACTCTTTATTGCAATGTTGTGTAAAATCCCACACAGGACCACAATGCGAGAAACCATATCCGGCGAGTACATGAGTGCACCACCAGAGTGATGGAGACACCGGAACCGGCCCTTTAAAAGGCCGATACAGTGCTCCACCACCTGCCTGGTGGCTGTAAACGTGGCATTATACTGAGTTTGGGGCCCTGGTGTGGGAGTCAAATAAGGAGTCAGCAGCCAGGGCATGCAAGGATATCCACTGTCACCTGATGGAAATGGGACACCAAAAGATATACATTACCATGAGAACCTGTTTACACTATTACTAGAAAGACATACTGGATTTTTACTTTCCAAGAATCCACGCGTCTCTAACTTGCAGTGTGCTTAATTTGGGCCAAATCCCTGAATGCTGGATCACATACACATCATGGCTGCAGCCTGGGAATTTTGCATTCAGGGAGAGGATCTGGAGGGAGGCATCACATAGCACCATTACATTTAGGGAATGGTAATGTTTGCGGTTCCTATATATTTGTTCCCTGCATACAGGGGGCTGAAGTGCTATGTGAGTGCCATCCACTACCCCTATGATGTGTGGAAAGCCTTCAATTTCAAAAAACTTCTGCTTTACCACATCAAGGGCTTCCGTATCCAAAGGCATACTAATAAAATGTGCTAGATGATTGAAAAATGCATCTAGCACATGCCTCAGGATCCGTGAAAATGAGGGCTGGGAGAGGCCACCCACCAGCCCCACAGTGGTTTGGAAGGAGCCTGAGGTGCAGAAATGTGGTGAGATTGCTGTAGGAATGTTAATCTGACTTTCTAGATCATTCTTTATTATTGAAAGAGTGTCTAGGATAATATTTGGAGGCAGGCGAAAAGTGGTAACAACCACATCATCAGGCATTCCAAAAAGGGTGACACATGTTCTATATATCTTGGCCCTTGCACGCCTCCTATGCCTACGCCCAGGAGGAGGCTGAGGAAGGTTGGTGGGGGTCAACATGGCCACTATTAGCTGTCCAACATCGCTCTGTAAAGTTTAATTTATATTTTTAATTGGTTCTCCAGAGTGTATTGTGAAATTTTGTGCAAAAATACTTAGCTTTATAATAGTGGGGCATATTCTTACAGGGTCAGGCAGTGCCATCTTCGGAAATCACTACATGTGTATTTGTTGTTCGATTTAAAAATGAGAGGGAAAAAAAAAACCATTTTTTAGGACAAACCAATATTACTACTTTTAGTGTTAAAACCATGCTTAATTTTTAAACTCGAAAATATGAATTGTTGTTAAATGTACCAAATTAAAATTAAAAAATAGAACAATAAACAATATTCCCCAAACATTTGGTTAAAAAAAATAGAATAAACTAAAAAATAAGTGTATGTTTGAAAAACTAGACACTTACCTGATTCCAGACCAAAAAGGACTGTTAAACATCTGTAAGAAATATATAAAAAAAAATGAAAATAAAAAACAAAAAATAATGTAGATTAGGATTGTTGATCCAAAAAAAATAACAAACAAAATGCAGTAGGCTGGCACACTTACTTGATTCTTCGAATAATGTTGGATTTAGGAAGAAGACAAAAGGCCGGCCAACCAAACAAAAAAAGTCACCGCATCAAGCCCATAAACTAACGGGGGTTTTCAAAGTCCAAAGCAATCAAATTTTGCAAAACAAAAACAACACCAAAAACAAAACACACAAAAAAAAATGAACACAAAAACCAACAACACAAAAAAAGGAACACAAAAACCAACACCACAAAAAAGGAACACAAAAGCCAACACCACACAAAAACAAACACAAAAAACAAACACAAAACTAAAACAGCACAAAAAAACAAACACAAAACAAAAACAGCACAAAAAAACAAA
The DNA here is from genome assembly GCA_031769625.1 of Taudactylus pleione. Taxonomy (NCBI): domain Eukaryota; kingdom Metazoa; phylum Chordata; class Amphibia; order Anura; family Myobatrachidae; genus Taudactylus; species Taudactylus pleione. The sequence goes on along the minus strand of JAUIMM010000092.1, from coordinate 5,867,102 downwards.
CACAAAAAAACAGCACAAAAAAACAAACACAAAAAAACACCACAAAAAAACAAACACAAAACAAAAACACCACAAAAAAAAACAAACACAAAAAAAACACCACAAAAAACAAACAAAAAAAAACACCACAGAAAAACAAACACAAAAAAGAAAGGAACACCAATAAAAAAAGCAACCCAAAAAGAAAGGAACACAAAAAAAAAGAACACTAAAAAAATAATAAAAAAAAAAAAAAACACAACCAAAATAAATTAATACAAAAAAAATTTAAAACACACAAGCACCTCTCAATCAACTTCAAACAATCACCTCTCAAACTACACACACAAGCACCTCTCAATCAACTTCAAACAAAGTCCTCACAAACTACACACACAAGCACCTCTCAATCAACTTCAAACAAACACCTCACAAACTACACACACAAGCACCTCTCAATCAACTTCAAACAAACACCTCACAAACTACACACACAAGCACCTCTCAATCAACTTCAAACAAACACCTCACAAATTATACACACAAGCACCTCTCAATCAACTTCAAACAAACACCTCACAAACTACACACACAAGCACCTCTCAATCAACTTCAAACAAACACCTCACAAATTATACACACAAGCACCTCTCAATCAACTTTAAACAAACACCTCACAAACAACACACACAAGCACCTCTCAATCAACTTCAAACAAACACCTCACAAACTACACACACAAGCACCTCTCAATCAACTTCAAACAAACACCTCACAAACTACACACACAAGCACCTCTCAATCAACTTCAAACAAACACCTCACAAACTACACACACAAGCACCTCTCAATCAACTTCAAACAAACACCTCACAAACTACACACACAAGCACCTCTCAATCAACTTCAAACTATTTAACTATTAGCAAACATCTCCTGCACCACCAAACACTCCAACTACAACCCACAAGTAAGGGAACATTTGGCTTTGCCTTAAATAAAGAAAACAAACCCCAATTATTGAAACATGCAGGAAAGGTGTGCATTTGTAGTTAGGGACATAAGGATGCACTGGTAACCAATCCAGGGATGCGCTCACATCTAGCCCAACCCACCCAGTGATTACGGAATGCAGGAAAGATGTGCATTTGTAGTTAGGGAAATTAGGATGCACGGGTAACCAATCCAGGGATGCGCTCACATCTAGCCCAACCCACGCAGTGATTACGGAATGCAGGAAAGGTGTGCATTTGTAGTAGGGGAAATAAGGATACACGGGTAACCAATCCAGGGAAGCGCTCACATCTAGCCCAACCCACGTAGTGATTACGGAATGCAGGAAAGGTGTGCATTTGTAATTAGGGAAATAAGGATGCACGGGTAGCCAATCCAGGGATGCGCTCACATTTAGCCAAACCCATGCAGTGATTACGGAATGCAGGAAAGGTGTGCATTTGTAGTTAGGGAAATAAGGATGCACGGGTAACCAATCCAGGGATGCGCTCACATCTAGCCCAACCCACGCAGTGATTACGGAATGCAGGAAAGGTGTGCATTTGTAGTTAGGGAAATAAGGATGCACGGGTAACCAATCCAGGGATGTGCTCACATCTAGCCAAACCTACGCAGTGATTACGGAATGCAGGAAAGTTGTGCATTTGTAGTTAGGGAAATAAGGATGCACGGCTAACCAATCCAGGGATGCGCTCACATCTAGCCCAACCCACGCAGTGATTACGGAATGCAGGAAAGGTGTGCATTTGTAGTTAGGGAAATAAGGAGGCATGGGTAACGAATCCAGGGATGCGCTCACATCTAGCCCAACCCACGCAGTGATTATGGAATGCAGGAAAGGTGTGCTAGTTAGGGAAATAAGGATGCATGGGTAACCAATCCAGGGATGTGCTCACATCTAGCCAAACCCATGCAGTGATTATGGAATGCAGGAAAGGTGTGCATTTGTAGTTAGGGAAATAAGGATGCACGGGTAACCAATCCAGGGATGTGCTCACATCTAGCCAAACCTACGCAGTGATTACGGAATGCAGGAAAGTTGTGCATTTGTAGTTAGGGAAATAAGGATGCACGACTAACCAATCCAGGGATGCGCTCACATCTAGCCCAACCCACGCAGTGATTACGGAATGCAGGAAAGGTGTGCATTTGTAGTTAGGGAAATAAGGATGCATGGGTAACGAATCCAGGGATGCACTCACATCTAGCCCAACCCACGCAGTGATTATGGAATGCAGGAAAGGTGTGCTAGTTAGGGAAATAAGGATGCACGGGTAACCAATCCAGGGATGTGCTCACATCTAGCCAAACCCATGCAGTGATTATGGAATGCAGGAAAGGTGTGCATTTGTAGTTAGGGAAATAAGGATGCACGGCTAACCAATCCAGGGATGCGCTCACAGCTAGCCCAACCCACGCAGTGATTATGGAATGCAGGAAAGGTGTGCATTTATAGTTAGGGAAATAAGGATGTATGGGTAACCAATCCAGGGATGTGCTCACATCTAGCCAAACCCATGCAGTGATTATGGAATGCAGAAAAGGTGTGCATTTGTAGTTAGGGAAATAAGGATGCACGGGTAACCAATCCAGGGATGCGCTCACATCTAGCCCAACCCACGCAGTGATTACGGAATGCAGGAAAGGTGTGCATTTGTAGTTAGGGAAATAAGGATGCACGGGTAACCAATCCAGGGATGCTCTCACATCTAGCCCAACCCACGCAGTGATTACGGAATGCAGGAAAGGTGTGCATTTGTAGTTAGTGAAATAAGGATGCACGGGTAACCAATCCAGGGATGCGATCACATCTATAAAAAAGTCTGCAGAAGCAGTATTCTTCATGCTCTCTCACAGGTTAGCAGAATGGCAAGCGAGGAGCATAGTGAGCAGAGGCCAACTGAGCCAGGTAAGTTCCAGTCACATTTTTTACACAAAACAAGAACTGGTCATATTTCCCATACAATTTTTTAAAAAATTGAACTATTTGAAAAATAGTTTTAGGTGCTGGGAATCAAAGCCCAGCAGTAGAGGAGGAGGAGGCGGGCCCAAGCAGGCCAAGGCCAAGAAACCCTCCATTTTCACGGATCGAGCTTGAGACATTGGTGACCATGACAATGGAGAACCTATACAAAGCACCCAGAAATATGGGGGCTGGAGCGAAAGACAGGATTCGGGAGGAGATATCCAGGGCTGTTAATGGTGTGGGGACAACCTACAGAAAACAGAAAGTCGTAAAAAAACGGTAAGAAAATGATATTGTGAGTGTACTGAAGTCCAAAGCTTGATCTTATTTAAAAAAACGAACACTTAAATTTTCAAAAATAACATTGACAGCTGGACGAATTTCAAGTACCAACTGAAGAGGAAGCTACGGAGTAGGGTGGACCATGCTGCGGGGACAGGTGGTGGTCCCATCCCTGAGGAGCTGGCCTTGACAAGGTTGGAGACGTTGGCTCAGGGATGTGTGACGGAAGAGGAGATAGTCGGCGTGTCCACTATGGACACTGACATGGCCAATTTCAATGCTCCACATGTGCAAGAAGGTAATTTAATTTTGTAAGCCAAAAAGTATAAAGCTGAAACGTCTCTGTTTTTTAGGGGGGGAAAACAAATAAAAAATTTTATTTTATATTCCAGACTCAGAGGAGGTAGTGCCTGCTCCTGAGGTCAGGTCTGGGTCCAGCACAGATGGGAACTCTGCAGGGGAGGATCCAAGTACTCCATCTGGGGACCCTGTGGAGTCTACTCCAGGGAAAACATCAGACCGAGCAGTGCCTCTCCTCACCAGGTTGGTCTCCCAAACTCAGGATAACACATGTGTTCTTCTGAGGATGGAGACCACTCCGATGAGGGTGGCGGTGGCCCTGGAGACCATTGCTGGGGCCCTAGATCGTTTGGCCAATACCCAAGAGTAGGCCAACCCACCTGCCATGATGGAGCGAGACTGCCTTCCTCCCAGGACCACCACCTCTGGCAGCCCAACAGCCACCCCCGCAAGATGGAGAGCCCTATGCCTAGGCCAGAGGAAATCCCATCTACCTCTGGTCAGGCCAGACGGCGTGTTACACGCCAGTCGGCTGTCCGTAGCTTACCTCTTCCTCCGAGCCGGCCCAAACGACGCAAGTAGCCCTGGATATCTCCTACCTCACCTGTTGTCCAGTCCCCATATTTCTGGTCACCAATGTCTCAAGCTCTTTTTTTTTTTAACCAAAATTTTTTTTTTTTCATTTATTTTAATTATATACAAATGTTGCATAAACAATTATTCTTGACATTGTGATGAAAGGCAAATTTCACAAAAATAAAATAATTTCATACCAAAAATGTCTATCTTTAACTATATCAATGTATACAAGGTTTAAACAGTGTGGTATCTGAAAAGGCTGCTACACAAAACACAATGCTAGATGTTTTAAAAACTGTTTGAGCAAAAAACTGGTTAAAAATCACAAAGAAACATTTTGGTTATGAATTCACTAATGCACACGCAAGTGAAATGAGTTACAAGGTAATTAGCAGTGTTAATAGTTACAATGCAGCAATCTTAGCTGCTTGGTTTGTGTGGTTCAAAATCGAAACATCGCAGGGAACATCAGATTAACGATTGTACTGTTGTGGCTTACGGACGCTTCTTGTCTACCTTAGCCTGGACGATCATCCTGTTCGTAGAGTGACGTTTTCATGTATCCGCAATTCTTGGTTGTACGAAGCAGGTAATTTATGCACTCCCCTAAAACGCCTGGAAACGCTGAAGGACGCCTCCGTTTCCAGACCACCACCCCCGTATACTCCCACAAACGGTCTTTCCTGTCAATCAACTTTAGCAATCCACTTCCGTGTCGGAAGCCCTACGACCGACAGTATTTGTGATCGGTAGAGCTCGTACGCACATGCGCACTGCTAGCCGTGCACAGGCGCAGAAAGAAAAACATTGTAAGTGTACTACCGTGCGGCCGCAACGACCGACTCTGAACGAGGTCCTTTATGTGCTGGCAATGTTCACCTAATTTAAAATACCATTTGGTCCAAAGCCATTTTAAAAGGCTAGAACAAAATCTGAATAAGATCAAGGGTACCTGTGAACATATAGATAAATAACAAACAGAAATCAGTGACAAATATGGCAAAAAAAATTCATCAAGGCCTTTATAAACGATCATACAACCAATGTCATCAACTGCATTACATGCATGTGCAACGTCAAATATAACGGCATGATAACTAAGAAGCTAAAACAAGTGACCTTGAACACATAGGGAATGTGAGGAAGGCTAAAATTGATACTAGCTGCAGGAAACAACTAACAACTGTAGCCAATCACTTCCACTACAATCACTGGCGTCACAAGGGGGGTGCAAGTGTCACCAGCCGAGAGGTGACACAAAAGTGCTGGCTCCCCCTCAGTGACAGGAGCCGGGTAATGCAGCACTTGGCTCCTAGAACAGTAAGGGAGCCAGCACTTCACACAGGCTGGTCCCCAGGGGCAGCCTGCACCTCTGGCACCCCTGGTGTGACAAAAAACGGGGGTTCGGGCTGCGAGGCCACGCCCGACTCATGAGGCCATGCCCACTCACATGAGGCCATGCCCCTTTGTTTGCCAGCACAGTACAGGTAGGGACACCACTGACTACAATCATCCTAATACCTTTAAAGACCTTAGGGTATTTGGTCTGTAAAGAGTCAAATCAGACATTAGAGGAGGAGACATTATTAAGACATTGGTTAAAAAAAGATAGCAAATGGACATTTAAGCTAGAGGTACCTGTAAACCAAATGGTCCTAATGAATTCATAAATGTTGGCGTCTTCCTCCCGGGTTGGGTACAGGATCCCGGCGTTCGGTATGCTGGCAGTCAGAATACTGACAGCGACATCCCAATGCCTGAAGGTAAATAGCCTAACCCTAACCCCTATCCCACCTTTCCTGCAGCCTAACCCCACCCTACAGCAAAACCCTAACCCTCCCCCGGCAGCCTAAACCAAACCCTCCCCTTCACAGCCTAACCTTTATCCCTCTCCCTAGTGCCTAACTCTAAACCCCTAACCCTAAACCTAACCCTCCCCCTAACCCTAATACTTACCATCGGGATGCCAGTGGTTGGGATTCTGGCACTGGGATCCTGGCGTCAGTATTCTCAGTACCTGCATCCCAACCGCCAGGATGGTGACCACATCCCTTCCTCCCAATCTAATTTATAAAAGTCTTATACACAGTTCTTAATTTAACTATATTTAAAATGGTAGATATTAGTAATTTCTGTAAGAATCTATCTTCAATACATGACCACCCTAATAAAAGAAGACCAACACCTCCATATCTCTTTAAGACTTCTTGATAATTTATCTAGACCCCTTCCCATACCAAGACAGATAACTAAAAGCCTCAACCCAGTTTTACACCCCTCCTTTGTCTAGTAGAAATGTTAAAACTCTTAATTATTTTATTATTCACCTAACCACATTCTGCTATTTTGTGAATACAGATATTATATGGTTAATATTAGGGGTGAGCGGGTTCGGATTTCTGAAATCCGAACCCCCCCGAGCCCCCCCGATCCGAGTCCGATCCGAGTCAGGCTCGACTTTTCCCGCCTGACTCGGATCTGAAATCGAGGCAAAACATCATCATCCCGCCTTCCGAGTCTCGCGGGTTTTGGATCCTATATAAGGTACCCGCGTCGGCGCCATTTTCTCACTCGGCTGTGGACAGTGAAGAGGGAGGGTGGGAGTTAGGGCTGTGTAGTGTAGTGTAGTGTAGTGTAGTGCTGCTGTTGTCCACTACTTCAAAGTCCATAGGGGCTGGCTGTGTTGTGCTGTGCTGCTGTTGTTAATAGGGGCTGTGTCCACTACTTCAAAGTCCATAGGGGCTGGCTGGACTGTGTTGTGCAGTCAGTTCTCCATAGGGGCTGTGTCCACTCCAAAGTCCTGTGCAGTGTCCCAGTCCTAAAGGGGTGCTGTAGTGTTGTCCAGGGGGTGCTCTGTCCATCAGGGGTGCTCCCCCCAAGTGCTAAAAAAATAATATATTTTCTGTGTTTGTGAATTGTGTGCGCAGTAGCCGCACGTGCATCAACAAAGTAGTGACAAGCGTGCGCCTGTGTCATAAGTAAAGGGCCGGCTGGCTTGACCGTTAAAGGGTGCTGTAACCCCCAAAGTACACTCCAGTCCAAACCAAAAAAAGAATTATTTTCTGTGTTTGTGAATTGTGTGCGCAGTAGCCGCACGTGCATCAACAAAGTAGTGCCAAGCGTGCGCCTGTGTCATAAGTAAAGGGCCGGCTGGCTTGACCGTTAAGGGTGCTGTAACTCCCAAAGTACACTCCAGTCCAAACCAAAAAAATTATTATTTTCTGTGTTTGTGAATTGTGTGCGCAGTAGCCGCACGTGCATCAACAAAGTAGTGCCAAGCGTGCGCCTGTGTCATAAGTAAAGGGCGGGCTGGCTTGACCGTTAAAGGGTGCTGTAACCCCTAAAGTACACTCCAGTCCAAACCAGAAAAAAAATTATTTTCTGTGTTTGTGAATTGTGTGCGCAGTAGCCGCACGTGCATCAACAAAGTAGTGCCAAGCGTGCGCCTGTGTCATAAGTAAAGGGCGGGCTGGCTTGACCGTTAAAGGGTGCTGTAACCCCCAAAGTACACTCCAGTCCAAACCAAAAAAAAAATAATTTTCTGTGTTTGTGAATTGTGTGCGCAGTAGCCGCACGTGCATCAACAAAGTAGTGCCAAGCGTGCGCCTGTGTCATAAGTAAAGGGCCGGCTGGCTTGACCGTTAAGGGTGCTGTAACCCCCGAAAGTACACTCCAGTCCAAACCAAAAAAAAAATTATTTTCTGTGTTTGTGAATTGTGTGCGCAGTAGCCGCACGTGCATCAACAATGTAGTGCCAAGCGTGCGCCTGTGTCATAAGTAAAGGGCCGGCTGGCTTGACCGTTAAGGGTGCTGTAACCCCCGAAAGTACACTCCAGTCCAAACCAAAAAAAAAATTATTTTCTGTGTTTGTGAATTGTGTGCGTAGTAGCCGCACGTGCATCAACAAAGTAGTGCCAAGCGTGCGCCTGTGTCATAAGTAAAGGGCCGGCTGGCTTGACCGTTAAAGGGTGCTGTAACCCCCAAAGTACACTCCAGTCCAAACCAAAAATTAATTATTTTCTGTGTTTGTGAATTGTGTGCGCAGTAGCCGCACGTGCATCAACAAAGTAGTGCCAAGCGTGCGCCTGTGTCATAAGTAAAGGGCCGGCTGGCTTGACCGTTAAGGGTGCTGTAACCCCCGAAAGTACACTCCAGTCCAAACCAAAAAAAAAATTATTTTCTGTGTTTGTGAATTGTGTGCGCAGTAGCCGCACGTGCATCAACAAAGTAGTGCCAAGCGTGCGCCTGTGTCATAAGTAAAGGGCCGGCTGGCTTGACCGTTAAGGGTGCTGTAACCCCCGAAAGTACACTCCAGTCCAAACCAAAAAAAAAATTATTTTCTGTGTTTGTGAATTGTGTGCGCAGTAGCCGCACGTGCATCAACAATGTAGTGCCAAGCGTGCGCCTGTGTCATAAGTAAAGGGCCGGCTGGCTTGACCGTTAAGGGTGCTGTAACCCCTGAAAGTACACTCCAGTCCAAACCAAAAAAAAAATTATTTTCTGTGTTTGTGAATTGTGTGCGCAGTAGCCGCACGTGCATCAACAAAGTAGTGCCAAGCGTGCGCCTGTGTCATAAGTAAAGGGCCGGCTGGCTTGACCATTAAAGGGTGCTGTAACCCCCAAAGTACACTCCAGTCCAAACCAAAAATTAATTATTTTCTGTGTTTGTGAATTGTGTGCGCAGTAGCCGCACGTGCATCAACAAAGTAGTGCCAAGCGTGCGCCTGTGTCATAAGTAAAGGGCCGGCTGGCTTGACCGTTAAGGGTGCTGTAACCCCCGAAAGTACACTCCAGTCCAAACCAAAAAAAAAATTATTTTCTGTGTTTGTGAATTGTGTGCGCAGTAGCCGCACGTGCATCAACAAAGTAGTGCCAAGCGTGCGCCTGTGTCATAAGTAAAGGGCCGGCTGGCTTGACCGTTAAGGGTGCTGTAACCCCCGAAAGTACACTCCAGTCCAAACCAAAAAAAAAATTATTTTCTGTGTTTGTGAATTGTGTGCGCAGAAGCCGCTCGTGCATCAACAAAGTAGTGCCAAGCGTGCGCCTGTGTCATAAGTAAAGGGCTGGCTGGCTTGACCGTTAAGGGTGCTGTAACCCCCGAAAGTACACTCCAGTCCAAACCAAAAAAAAAAATTATTTTCTGTGTTTGTGAATTGTGTGCGCAGTAGCCGCACGTGCATCAACAAAGTAGTGCCAAGCGTGCGCCTGTGTCATAAGTAAAGGGCCGGCTGGCTTGACCGTTAAGGGTGCTGTAACCCCCAAAGTACACTCCAGTCCAAACCAAAAAAAAAATTATTTTCTGTGTTTAGCCGCACGTATATATCAAATTGATATAACATAAATGGAGGACCAAACTTTCTCCGATAAAAATAAAATAGAGAAAGATCAAGAACCACTTCCTCCTAGTGCTGAAGCTGCTGCCACTAGTCATGACATAGACGATAACATGCCATCAACGTCGTCTGCCAAGGCCGATGCCCAATGTCATAGTAGAGGGCACATACAATCCCAAATGGCAAAGTTCAGGAAAATGACCTTGAAAAAGACATTTAAATCAGCTGAAGAGAAACGTAAACTTGCCAATATGCCATTTACGACACGGAGTGGCAAGGAACGGCTAAGGTCGATCCCTAGTATGTTCATGACTAGTGGTTCAGCTTCACATGACGATGGAAGCCCTCCTCCCACTAAAAAAATCAAAAGAGTTAAGCTGGTAAAAGCACAGCGAAGAACTGTGCTTTCTAAGAAGATATCACAAATCCCCAAGGAGAGTCCAAGTGTGGTGGTGGTTGCGATGCCTGACCTTCCCAGCACTGGACGGGAAGAGGTGGCTCTTTCCACCATTTGCACGCCCCCTGCAAGTGCTGAAAGGAGCACCCACAGTCCACTTGCTAATATGCAAATTGAAGATGTCACTGTTGAAGTACAACAGGATGAGGATACTGGTGTAGCTGGCGCTGAGGAGGAAGTTGGCGAGGAGGATTCTGATGGTGATGTGGTTTGTTTAAATCAGGCTCCGGGGGAGACAGTTGTTGTCCGTGGGATGAAAAAGCCCATCACGGTCATGCCTGGGCAGAAGACCAAACATTCCACCTCTTTGGTCTGGCAATATTTCTATCCAAATCCGGACAACAACTGTCTTGCCATATGTACCATATGTAAAGGTGAAATAAGTAGGGGTAGGGACGTCAACCACCTAGGAACATCCTCCCTTATACGGCACCTGCAGTGCGTTCATAAAAAGTTACTGTCAAGTTCAGAAACTTTGGCTAAGACCGTAAGCAGTCCAGGGACACCTAAATCCCGTTGTCCTGTTGTATCCAAGCGCCTGCAAACCACACCGTCAACTCCCTCCTCGTCAATTTCCTCCTTAGTCAGGATCGGAAGTAGTCCTGCAGGCCATGTCACTGGCATGACTGACTCTCCTATCCGGGATTCCTCCGGAGGATCCTGCATTGCTACGCCTACTGCTGCCGCTGCTGCTGTTGCTGCTGCTGGGAGTCGTTCATCATCCCAGAGAGGAAGTATGAACACCACTACTTTTACTAAACAATTGACCCTCCAACAGTCCTTAGCGAGGAGGATGAAGTACGACAGCAGTCATCCTGAAGCAAAACGTATAACTGAGGCCTTGACTGCTATGTTGGTGTTAGACGTGCGTCCGGTATCTGCCATTAGTGCAGTGGGATTTAGACAATTGATGGAGGTAGTGTGTCCCCGGTTCCAAATCCCGTCTAGATTCCACTTCACTAGGCAGGCGATACCGAGACTGTACAGAAACGTCAGAAAAAGTGTCCTCAGTGTCCTGAAAAATGCCATTGTACACAATGTCCACTTAACCACGGACATGTGGACAAGTGGAACAGGGCAGACTAAGGACTATATGACTGTGACAGCCCACTGGGTAGATGTATCACCTTACGCAGCAACAGCAGCAGCGTCACCAGTAGCAGCATCTCAGAAATGCCAGCTCGTTACAAGGCAGGCTACGCTGTGTATCACCGGTTTCAGTAAGAGGCACACCGCCGACAACCTCTTAGAGAAACTGAGGGAAATCATCGCCCAGTGGCTTACCCCACTTAGACTCTCCTGGGGATTTGTGATATCTGACAACGCCACCAATATTGTGCGGGCATTACATCTGGGCAAATTCCAAAACATCCCATGTTTTGCTCACACAATAAACTTGGTGGTGCAGAATTTTCTGAAAAGCGACAGGGGCGTGCAGGAGACGCTTTGGGTGGCCCGAAAAATTTCTGGCCACTTTCGCCATTCAGCGACTGCGTGCCGAAGACTGGAGCGCCAGCAAACACTCTTGAACCTGCCCCGCCATCACCTGAAGCAAGAGGTTGTGACGCGGTGGAACTCAACCCTCTATATGCTTCAGAGGATGGAGGAGCAGCAAAAGGCCATACAAGCCTATACATCCACCTATGACATAGGCAAAGGAGGGGGTATGCACCTGACTCAAGCGCAGTGGAGAATGATTTCCGTGTTGTGCAAGGTTCTCCAGCCCTTCGAACTTGCCACACGTGAAGTCAGTTCAGACACTGCCAGCTTGAGTCAGGTCATTCCCCTCATCAGGCTTTTGCAGAAGCAGCTGGAGAAAGTGAAGGAGGAGCTAAGACGGAGCGATTCCGCTTGGCATGTGGGACTTGTGGATGAAGCCCTTCATTCGCTTTGCCAGGATTCCAGGGTGGTCAATCTGTTGAAATCAGACCACTACATTTTGGCCACCGTGCTCGATCCTAGGTTTAAAGCCTATGTGGTGTCTCTCTTTCCGGCCGACACAAGCCTGCAGAGGTGCAAAGACCTGCTGGTGAACACACTGTCAGCTGAAGCGGAACGTGACACGTCAACGGCTCCTTCTTCATTTTCTCCCGCAACTGGGGCTGCCAGGAAAAAACTTAGGTATCCTAAGCAACCCGCTGGCGGTGATGCAGGGCAGGCAGGACCAAGTTTGGACATCTGGTCCGGACTGAAGGACCTGGCAACAATTTCTGACATGTCTACTGTCACTGCATATGATACTGTCACCATTGACAGAATGGTGGAGGATTACATCGGTGACAGCATCCAAGTAGGCATGTCAGACAGTCCATACCTGTACTGGCAGGAAAAAGAGGCAATTTGGAGGCCCCTGTACAAACTGGCTCTATTTTACCTGAGTTGCCCCCCCTCCAGTGTGTACTCCGAAAGAGTGTTTAGTGCAGCCGGGAACCTTGTCAGCGAAAGGCGTAGGAGGTTGCTTCCACAGAATGTGGAGAAGATGATGTTCATCAAAATGAATTATCAGCTCTTCCAGGGAGACCAGCCTCCAGAAGGTACAGAGGGACCTGTGGTGGTGGATTCAAGTGGGGACGAGTTAATACTTTGTGAGGATGAGGATGTACACACTGAAGAGGGTGAGGAATCAGTGGATGAGGAGGATGAGGATGACATCTTGCCTCCGTAGAGCCAGTTTGTGCAGGGACACATTAATTGCCAGCTTGTTTTGTGGGGGCCCAAACGAACCAATCATTTCAGCCACAGTTGTGTGGCAGACCCTGGCGCTGAAATGATTGATTTGTTAAAGTGTGCATGTCCTGTTTATACAACATAAGGGTGGGTGGGAGGGCCCAAGGACAATTCCATCTTGCAACTCTTTTTTTTCTTTGCATTATGTACAGTTTGGGGCCTAGTTTTTCTAACTGCCATCCTGTCTGCCACTGCAGTGTCACTCCTAGATGGGTCACGTGTTTGTGCCGCCCACTCGTGTCGCTTAGCATAGTCATCCAGCTACCTCGGTGCAACCTTTTGGACATAAAAACACTATTGTGAGGTGTGAGGTGTTCAGAATAGACTGGAAATGAGTGGAAATTAAGGTTATTGAGGTTAATAATAGCATAGGAGCAGAAAAACCTACAAATTCTGTGATTTTAGCTGTTTTTATGCTTTTTTTCAAAAAAATACAGATCCAAAACACAAAACCCAGAACCCAAAACACGGAAGGGTGGTTTTGGCAAAACCAATCCAGATCCAAAACACGAAGAAAGATCCAGATCCAAAACCAAAGCACAAAACACGAAAAGTGGCCGGTGCACACCCCTAGTTGATATATGTATTTTTTACAACTTTCTAATAAAAACCTTCAATAATTTTTTTTTTATATTTTTATTATGATATATATTTATGCTATATTTAATCTTATCTATCTTATGATAACATGCCTTTATTTCACCTTCAGTAATACAGCAATTGTGCTTTTACTCACGTTGCATATTTTACTTCATAAAACTGCTTATTAAAAAATCTTTTTACACTGTTACATAATCACATATTTTATTCTCTCACATAGCTATTCTTCTATCCACCTCTAAAGTTTCCTTACTTTTCCACACTGTAAGAACAACAGTGCGTGATCACAATAAGCTGTTTCATTTTAACAATTATAACATCACACAATTTAATATATTTTATAGGATTCCTGCAACTGACCCAACTTTTAGTTAGTTTCACATTGATCCATTTCTCCCTTTACATATCCACATTTTTTTCCATATTATCTCTTACCACAGTTAAGAAGCTATTCATACCTGCTTTCCACTAGCTGGTATGAATGTTAATATATACAAGTTACATATTAGCAAAATGATGCACAACCAATATATATCTGTCCCTTGACATTAATAACACTTATTATTGTATTAATCTGAAGTACCATATCATATAATACTAATTACAGTCTCCTTGACTTTTTAAATAGGTTTTTAAGAATATAATGTCTTATTATAAATTATAAGAGACTACAATTAAATTATTAGACCCCAAAAGTAATTTCCTGACTCTACTATTATCGGAAATTACGTTAGTAACATCTATTTAATTTGTAAAATCTACAGTACGTATGGCGCAAAGGAAATATTTTGATGGCCTGTTCTTAATACCTATAAGTATAATTTTATGATATCCACTAATTATGCTGAGATTGCTATAATTATACCACTTGTTCATAGTAACAGGTTGATGTTGATGTATCCAGCAGTGAAAAGCATGGAGAAGTGGACCAGTGGAGAAGCTGCCCATAGCAACCACTGAGCTTTGAAGTAGCATTTAACAAGTACATTCTATAAAAATAATAGGTAGGAGCTGATTGGTTGCTATGGACAATTTCTCCACTGGTGTACTTCTACACACTTATCACTGCCCGATACATAAACCCCTAAATCTCTTATTAAAATTTTTTGTAAATTAAGATAAAAGTTCTTGATATGAACAAGCCGAAGATGAAAAGCGCATTATCAAGTATGACTTTCAAGTTCCCGTGCTGGGCACATGGGTCCCAACTTCAAGGGAAATCACATCTCACAGGGACAACACCTGCCACAGCAACATGTAAATGAAGGCCACCTTCCTCTATGCAGGTATTTCGCACACTCTCTTATAAGAGAACCTTTTTGGTTACTGCCTGCAATGTATTCATACAACAGCGGTGACTAACGAACCTTCATGAAAGTAGAAATGTGTCTTCTCTGCTTTCATCCAGTGCTGCTCTCTCTGCTCTTTCATCTGTTCACTGCCTCAACACACAGACTGAGAGCAGAGGCAGAGAGTTTCCACAGCGTCTGGATATCTTTTTCTGTTCACACTTACTGTACATGGGACCATTGTTTATGGCTGCAAATATATATGACCCTATATATCTTATACCGTGGAGTGATATTAATTATTGTATATGTGACCAAGCTAATGTAGTGGACATTGATTTACCTCTTTTGCTAGACAATATTTTATTATTGTATATATGCTGACAGGCATCTGTTTCCCTGTACAATATTATTATGGTTACATTATACTAATATATACCTACGTTTTGATGGTAATTCTGATATCATGTAATAACCCCCCTAGCAATATATATCCTTTGTGACATAGATCATATACAGTACTCCTTTTGCAATCTACAGTACAATAACAGACCTTATAGGATATATATACCCTTTGTGACATACAGTAAATTGTATATATACAACAATTAAACAACTAAAAAGCTATCAATAAGATAAGAAAATTATTCATATGTATATTTTATATGTTGTTGTTAACTGTTTTTTGTCATTTTAACATTATATTAAAAGTTGAGTTTTAATGAATTGCAAATAAGAGTGCACAAGAAAGGAGCCTTTCTTTGCTAGTGAATCTCCCTCTACGGAACCTTCAATAAAGTACTGCGAAGTGGATCTGAATACCAGGGCCGTAACTAGGGTAGTGCGGCCTGTGCCATGGCACAGGGCACCGTAGGACAGGGGGCGCTGTTTGCACCTGTAAATTTTATGTTTATTATAATTTTTCCTTGTAGCTTCCTCTTATTTCATCCCCAGCACCTCTCCCCATGAGGCCATTCCCCTTTTTTGGGTGCATTATGATCCTATTTGAAAAATGGGGGGCGCCAATGCTCTTTCTGGCACAGGGCACCAAAAAGTCTAGTTAAGGCTCTGCTGAATACTCTTGAAAGCATTGTGTACCTAACACACCTTTAACATGTAGTGTCATTTCGGAATGCTCAGGGGGGAAAGATTCCACCTCTCTAAACAGAATGGTGTGTGTTAGGATCTGTATTTGTTGTGGACCCAGGGTGGTGACAGGAGCAGACACCAGAACAGATTTAAAGTGAAAAGTAGGTTGGTTAATGTAAGTACTAGTAGACATGTACAAGAATAATACTGTGACTGAAGGAACAATAGTGATGCAATGAATGAATGTCCAGATCAGTGACAGAACTAACATAAAGTCATGATTAACTGAGGTAAGCTGTGGAGCTGAAGGAAAAGTCCAGTAAGTCAATGGTAAAAGCAGGGTAGGGAATCCGGGAATACTGTGATTATAGCTGAAAGGAAATCAGGTAATGCTGAGATGATGGCTAAACAGGGTTATCCAGAAATGCTGTAATAGTTGCTGAAAGGAAAAGCAGGTAATGCTGAGATGATGGCTAAACAGGGTAATATGGAAATGCTGTAATAGTTGCTGAAAGGAAAATCAGGTAATGCTGAGGTGATGGCTGAACAGGTTAATCTGGAAATGTTGTAATAGTTGCTGAAAGGGAAATCAGGTAATGCTGAGATGATGGCTAAACAGGAAACACATTGCACTGGCAACTATAGGGAGCACTAAACCCCCTTAAGAACCCAGCAGCAGAGCGTGAGTGGCTGGAGAGATCACCTGACGCATCCGGATAGGCCCACTATGTCACATTACTTGAGGCAAGATGGCCGTGCCCATGTACCTGTGGTGCTGAGAAGCTGCTAGACTTACCCTTGCCAGGATGGCCCAATTCTGGCAGACCTCTGCGCATACCCACTGGCTGTCACCATGTGCCAGCTCCCTTGCCAGAAGAACTGCACCACAGTGCCCTCACCAGTAAGGTCCGCAAACCTCCATGCCGTGAAACCCTGGTCGTGACAGGACCCCCCTTACGGGTGGCTTCAGGACACCTTCTAGGCTTTTCAGGGTGAGCCAAGTGGAGTTTATTGACAAGTCTGGAAGCATGGACATCCTCAGCTTTGGTCCAACAGGAACTGGAACCTGAAACCCCCTCCTGGGGTACAAGACTTGAAACCTCCTCTTGAGGTATGGAACTGAAAACCCCATCCTGGGGCTGAACACTTGGAAATCCCCTATGGGGCTGAGGCTCTGGAGACCTCCTTTGAGGTTGAGACCTTAGAGACATCCTCTGGGGTTGAGGCCTTGGAGTCACCCCTCCTGGGGTTGCAAAGGACTTCCCAACAGGTGGTTGCAGTTGTATTGTTGCCAAAACTTTTGACCCAAGCACAGGTGAATTCTGCAGTGTTTCCGGACCACTATCAGGGGATAGTGACCGTGACAAAACGTTGGTCTTCGGAAGGCAAGACTCTTGACATTTCACGCTCCATGACTGAACCTGCATAGTGTTCCAATCAATTCGGGGGTTGTGCTTATGCAGCCATGGGTATCCAAGTATGACTTCATGGGAAGCCTTGGGTATGACAAAAAAACTGATATGTTCAACATGGAGGGCTCCAACACGAACTAAACAGGTTGTGTTTTCTTGGACACAGTTCCATTACAAAGTGATTTACTATCAATAGAGGTCAAGGAGACAGTATGATCCAAGGTGCTGCAGGGAATTTGTAATTTATCTGCCAAACGCGACAATATGAAATTCCCTGCTGCCCCCGAATCCAAAAGGGCAGACACAAACACAGGGCTAGAATAAATATCTAAGACTATGGACAAGACAGAGTCAATACGTTTAGAGGACAGAAGAATTGCTCCTGAGTGCACCCAGAACTAGCTAGAAATGGGACGTTCCCCGGCTTGTGGTTACAGGAAGCCACCAGGTGACCCGAGTCTCCACAGTATAGACAAAGGTTCTCTTTAAAGCGTCTCTGCCGTTCTTCGTTAGAAAGATGGGTATGATATACCTGCATGGGTTCTTCCTCAGAAAGGGAGGGAGTGGGACGGGTAGGGGAAGGGAAATGCTTAGCTCTGTGAATTTTCATCTTGGCGCTCTCTAAAGCGTATATCAATTTTATTACAAAGGGAAATTAGATCACTAAGACTAGAGGGTAATTCACGAGTCACTAGATCATCCTTTAGTTGATCTGATAGACTTTGCCAAAAGGCCAATGTTAAGACTTCTTCATTCCATTTGAGCTCAGATGCCAACGTCTGAAACTGAATGACATACTGGCTGACAGGACGGGTTCCTTGTTTTAACTTCATAATACTGGAGGAAGCAGAAGTTGTTCTTCCAGGCTCATCAAAAATCCTCCTGAATGTTGCTAGAAACTCTGGGTAATTATCCAGAAGCGGATCTGAACGCTCCCAGAGCAGAGACACCCATTCTAAGGCAGAGCCGGATAACAAGGATACAATGTAAGCCACTTTAGTTTTAGGAGCAGGGAAATTAGAGGGTTGCAAAGTAAAGTGCACATCGAACTGGTTGAGAAATCCATGACACAGTTTTGGACTGCCATCAAACTTATCAGGTGTGGGAAGATACAACCGAGGAGTAGTTCCTGAGGCAGAAATCACAGGAGTGGGGATAGGAGTAACTGCAAGCATACTAGTAGCAGTTGATGTAGCTTGTACAGTATCCAGACGGAGTGCAAATTCTTGCACAAACTGTGCCATCTGTCGCTGCATAGTCTCCACACTCTCCAACCGGGTTGCTATGCTCTAAATTAAATCCATTCTGGACTCTTGTCCTGTGGCCGAGTCCATTTGGCCAGAGCAAACTGTTAGGATCTGTGTTTGTTGTGGACCCGGGGTGGTGACAGGAGCAGACACCAGAACAGATTTAAAGTGAAAAGTAGGTTGTTTAATGTAAGTACTAGTAGACATATACAAGAATAATACTGATTAACATCTGTGACTGAAGGAACAATAGTGATGCAATGAATGAATGTCCGGATCAGTGATAGAACTAAAATAAAGTCATGATTAACTGAGGTAACTGTGGAACTGAAGGAAAAGTCCAGTAAGTCAGTGATAAAAGCAGGGTAGATGATGGTTAAACAGGGTAATCTGGAAATGCTGTAATAGTTGCTGTAAGGAAAAACAGGTAATGTTGAGGTGATGGCTGAACAGGGTAATCCGGAAATGTTGTAATAGTTGCTGAAAGGGAAAGCAGGTAAAGCTGAAATGATGGCTAAACAGGGTAATCCGGATAATGCTGTAAACTCAGGTGCAGGCTGGAGTAGGTACTTGGGAACTATATGTTCAGGAAGGAATTGGTAGGTTTGGTAACTTCAGGTTCAGGGAGGAGTGGGTAGGTAGAAGGAGCAGGACTTGATCCACAGCAGGGAGCAAGGCAGGGTAGAGTGGTGCAGGTTTGCAGGGAGCCAGGGACCGGCAAGGAGCTGAGGCAACACCGGAGCTAAGGTCTGGTTCAGGAGCGCAGAGAACTCTCTCATAGCTGATGCTGAAACACGTTGCACTGGTAATTATAGGGAGCACTAAACCCCCTTAAGTACCCAGCAGCAGAGTGTGAGTGGCTGGATAGATCACCTGATGTATCCGGATAGGCCCACTATATCACATGACCTGAGGCAAGATGGCCGCGCCCATGTACCTGTGGTGCTGAGATGCTGCTAGACTTACCCTTGCCAGGATGGCCCAACGCTGACAGACCCCTGCGCATACCCACTGCCCATCTCCATGTGCCAGCTCCCTTGCCAAAAGGACCGCACCACAGCGCCCTCATCTGGTAAGGACCGCAAACCTCCACACCGCGAAACCCTGGTCATGACAGTATGAACAAGGAGGATGTTTTGATGAGTGTAGACTCTACGCAGCAGGAGCAGCAAGCCCAAGTGCTGAAGGTCAGTGTGGCTCAGGAACAAACCACTAGGTTCTTGTGTAAGGAGCTAGCTCAAGTGAAGCAGTACAGTGCTTCAGAAAATGTCTTGTGCAACAGAAAAAAGTTAATCAATTGTTAGTACCATAGGTACACATACCTTTAATTTTAAAGACTGCACTCACACACCTTTGTAGAAGGGACAAGACAAAGGAAAGTGTTACTTAGGTTTTACTGGCTGGCTATCCATCTGCCCAGTGTGTCAGAATACCTCTCCTCTGGTTCCTATTCTGGTAGTACAAGTCTCTTTCAAGCAGATAAGTATGGACCTGGTAGGGCTACTGGAAAAGTCATCTAGGAGGCACCAGTACATGTTAGTAATCCGTGACTATGTTATATGCTCTATGGAAGTCTAACCGTTGTGCAACTTTAACTCAAATACCATAGCCAAATAATTACTTTTTCTATATACAAGGTTGATAGTCTGGAAAGAGAAATTGATGGAATAAGCCTCCCCTTTAATGTCAAATTTGCTGAAAGAGTTAAGCCAATTACTGGGGTCAAAACTCTCTTTACCTTAGTCTATCAACCACAAACAGATAGGCTGGTTGATAGCTTTAACTAAACCTTGAAGAAGATGATTAGATTAATGTTTGCAGTATGAGAAGTCCCACAGGACTCAACTGTGTTCAGTCAGTTGGAAATGTTGTTTGTAAGACAGTCCAGGGATATCCTAGACATTCTTAAGGAGGGATGGGAGCAGCAGAACCCCTAAAATCCAATGTACAGTACTATAGTTCAGTTTGTGTCAGTTATTTGGCAGGCTGAGGCAGATAAGGCCGTTAGTAAAATAACACTTAAATCAAACCCAATAGCATCAGAAAAAGCATTATGATACTCGGGCAGTAGTTTGCTATTTTTACCCAGGTGATAAAGTTCTAGTTCTTGCACCCACACAAGAAAGCAAGCTCTAAAGGAGGGGGCTGAGGGTTAGGCTGTGGGTGGGAAGGGATAGGGTTAGGCTGCTGGGGTGTAGGGTTAGGGTTAGGCTGTGGGAGGTGTGGGTGAGAGTCAGGGTAAGGGTTAGCCTGAAAATACTAATATTTGCTGGCATTTTCACAATCAGGATCCCACTGCTGGCATTCTGACTTTCTTAATTATGACATGTTAGGCTGCCATACCCAGGGGTGTATCTACCCATTGGCCAGGATGGCACTCGCCAGGGGTGCCAACCAAAGGGGGGGCGCCATCCGGCAGTGCCACCAGTAGCCAAGGAGTGGACAAGTCCCTCAGCCCCACAAGTGTAGGGCAGACCGCAGTGATAGCGGTCTGCCCTACACAGTTTACAAACACGCAGCAGCATGTGATGGGAGAGACGTCATGACGTATGATGTCTCTCCCATGCAGGAGAGGAGCAGGCGGGACTCTGACTAGACAGCAGCAGTCGCGTCAGGAGCGGGGATCAGGTAAGTTGTATTTTTTTTTCTTTGTGTGTGTGTTTGGGGGGGGCACTGAAATGGGGGTGGCTGCTGGGGGCTCTGTATAGAGGTGGCCACTACTGGGGGCACTCTATAGGGGTGGCCACTACTGGGGGCTCTGAAATAGGGGGTGGCCACTACTAGGGGCACTTTATGGGGGGTGGCCACTACTGGGGGCTCTGTATAGGGGTGGCCAATACTGGGGGCACTCTATTGGGTGGCCACTACTGGGGGCTCTGTATAGGGGTGGCCACTACTGTGAGCACTCTATAAGGGTGGCCACTACTGGGGGCTCTGAAATAGGGGGTGGCCACTACAGGGGGAAATTTATGGGGGGTGCTTGCTACTGGGGGCTCTGTATAGGGGTGGCCACTACTGGGGACAATTTAGGTGGGTGGCCACTACTGGGGGCACTGTATATGGGTGTCCACTACTGGGGGTAATTTAGGGGGGGTTGCCACTACTGGTGGCACTGTATAGGGGAGACTACTACTGGGGTCAATGCAACATAGGGGGGACTACAACTGGGGACTACTACTGGGGGAACTGTATAGGGAGGACTACTACTGGGGGCAATGCAGCATAGGGGGATTGCTACTGGAGAGTTACTACTGGGGGCACTGCATGGGGAGGGGGCGCCAGTCCATTACATTGCCAGGGGTGCTTGGATCCCTAGATACACCCCTGGCCATACCCATTCGCCGTATGCCGCAATGCATGTTGAGTGTTTTCATTCACCATGCTGAATTCCTATTGGACATATATGTATTTATCCTCCACCCCAACTTTTTTCTTTTAATCTCTAAAAGTTCACCACATAGCTTTGTATCATGTTGTTCACTGGACTTGAATTGCTTAAATTTCAATAAAAACCAGAAAAGTGCTCTTCTTTAACAATTTTCTATATATATATATATATACACAGTATATATATATATATATATATATATATATAGTGCATCCAAAAAGTATTCACAGCCCTTCACTTTTTTCACATATTGTTATGTTACAGCCTTGTTCCAAAATGGAATAAATTCATTTTTGTCCTCAAAATTCTAAACACAATACCCCATAATGACAACATAATGACACCCTGAATACATATAATCGGAGGTGCTACCTGTTGAGACTATTAATGGAGGCACAGAAAAAGACAAATCACAAGTGCTCCAAATTACTAATTATATAAAAATACCTTATGCAATAAAATTTTGCAATAAATAAATAGAGGTTTTTAGCATAATCATGGCCAAGGTTATGGGCCTACCCACCATACCCAGGTTACCTCTGTAGGGTAGGTTCCTAACATACTAGGGTTTGAATCCAGAGTGCAGGACACCCCCAAACCAACTCAGCCAAGCCACCCCAGGGCATCCCTCTAATGAGAAAGGTGAAGTGTAAAGTAAGATAGATAAGAGCAGCTACGGCTGCATATATAGGATGGAGAAGTGAAAATACAAATATAATATAAAAACAGTAAAAGTGTTAAAATGAGCAAAAAAGGAAAAATATGTTATAATGCGATGCCCTGAGGCAGATCAACCAAAGCAATCCAGGGGACCCATGCCCCAAAAATCCACCCAAAGTTACACTACTATGTAGTTACTATTTTTTTTACTTTACTGCTATATTTTACCAGTATTTTACATCATTGTTACCTTTGTACTTAGTTTTTTCTAATTCTTTGCATTTGCTGTATGATCTACTGTTAGCATCTTATTTCCCATATTCATTCCCTTACTGTACTTTCCAGCATATTACTTTATATCTTATACCATCTCCTTCCCATGTCTAAATTATCCTCATTTTAGATAACTCTATTTATCTCTACATAACAATCCCGATACATAACAACGTATTTACCTATGCATATATTCCAACTATCACTCCTCATATCCTTAATTCTTACTTTATCCACATTTCTTCTAATAACACTCAGAAATACATTCATCTTTCTATCCCACTATACAGTATATTTCTATTCTATGTTTACTCCTATCAATTTATCTCCCCCTCCCCCCACTCAGTATGAAGTTTTATTTTCCTAGATCCTGGAGTGGATATTTAAATGCGCCTGTCCCAGCACTACACTCTCTTCCTGCCACAGAGGTGGTTCCACTCATGTCTCATCGCTCACTGATTTTGCATATTTATTGTACAATTGTGTCTACTTGTGATCATTACATCAGCGTGTGCATACAAATATGATCACTTTCAATGTGAGCACTAAATGAGGTTGAGCAAAAACTGGAGCATGTTGGTGAAAGTGCTACGATGTACATGCTGGGCATCTGTGAGTGCAGCAGAGCACAGACATGTGGCAAAATTTACTAAGCGGCGGGTTCTAACCCCAGGGTTTGGTGGCGGTTTTGCAGCAGTTTCTAAATGACAGCCCTGTTCTATTCTATTCTAAAATGTGTTTTGACAGCGGTTTTGAGGTGGTTTTCCACTCAAATTTACTAATGTCAAACTCAGGAGAGAAATCTCCTTTGCTACCGGAAAAGTCTCTAGAGTTAGCAAACTCTCTTCAATTACCATCGACTAAACTCGAGTAACTTTTCACTAATGAGATAGGATTCAGGAATTTACCAAGATGAGAGTTTCAAAACTCTCATGAGAACGGACAAAACTCAAGTCGTGAAATCAATACATCTGCCTATGAGCTGCGAGTTCTGCAGAAACATACACAGATCAGTGTGATCCATGTATGTTTCTGCCTGTAAATTGCCAAAAAAATAGTGAAATGTTTAAAATATGACGCAGGGTCCCTCCCAAAAAGCATAACCAGCCCCAGGCTGCTCAGCCAGTCCTAGGCATGCTGGCATCTGTAGTTCCACGGTACAAAAATAATAGTTTCTAATTTTTTACACTACTATTACCCCTGTTCCAGGAGTGCGGGGAAGAGCCCCGGGCTTCAGACTAAGCCTGGGGTGCTCGGGAGAGGGGGACCCCTTTATTTGGGGGTCCCCACCTCCCCTGAGATCATTGGCTTGGGCTGACTGGCTTGGGGTGATAATGCTTTGGCTGGGGTGCCCCGGTGATAGGGTTCCCTTGCAATGGCATTACACCCCAGCTAAATTTAAGTTCGGTGCTGGTTTTAAAAATAGGGGGACCCCAACACAATTTTTTCCCCCTATTTTTAAAACCAGGAAACAACTCAGCAGCCCAGTGCCTACTCATATTTTTCCACATATTTTTAGGAACCAGGACTGGCTGTGCAGCCCGGGGCTGGTTATGATTTTTTTGGGGGGACACTAAATCAGTTCTTTTTAAATATTAATCTTTTTTTACAGGTACAACACACAAGCAGTCTTGACAGATCTCACTGATATGTGCAGGCTGCTTTTTCGGGAGAGTTTGGCAGAGAGAAAACACTGCAATCTTGGGTGAGTAATCTCTACCTAAACTTGCTACTCAGGGGGAGAAATCTCAATCTGCTTCAACATCGGCCAACAAGGTCACAGCTTAACTCACTATTTAGTATATTTGTGAGTTTCAGAAGCATCAAATCACCCGAGTTTCGGCGATGCAAATCACAAAAACTTGATCAGACTCTATTCTTAGTAAATTTACCCCTAATATTCAAATGGGCTTACAAAGGTGCAGTACTATAGTTGAATCTCAAATTGCCAGCAATGTCGTACACAGTTAGGCATAACCATAATAGGCCTATAATCAGAGGTGGTGGCAAACTGCATGCAATGCTGATGTTGGCGGAGATGAGCGATTATTTGCTACTGCGCATGCGCAAAAAGTCCTGAAAGCCAAAAACAGCACGTGATCACCTGAGTGCATGCACAGACACACTGTAGTATTCAGGATCATTGGCATTAGAACTGGCAGTGCAAGACCATGGGCATTCCTGGGAGGTGGCCTGCAGTGTTGCCAAAAAAGTCAAATTCATGAGCTTATTATGGGCACATCTGCAAACGTAGATGCATTTTTAGTCGCAGAGCAGCAGCCACAGAGGCCATGTTTATACAGAGTTAAGAAGGAGACACTGCACCTGAAAATAGGCTGGTGCAAGTGTTGATGGTGCACTGATTGTGGATTGAACCACCGGCAGCGTTGCACCATCCAAGGATATTGAACATGAGCATTTCAGGGCTTGTACGCTCCGTCACTCGCTATTATACAAGAGGGAGGCTGAAACTGGCATTTGCGTATATTACCGCCACTGCAACTCCACAAGGGATGATGGCTGCACTCGCTGCCGAAAAGCTGGGAGCAGTACTATGGCATAGATGCAATCACATAGATGCGTATGTCTCTACTATACTTTGCATAGGACTTACAATCGCTGTAGGCATCCAAGGTTGCAACTGCATTACTCACAACTAAAAATCAGAGCCATTATATATTAGAAGTACCGAACCAGGCATCATACTGTAACTATATAGCTACTTTTATTTTATAGGCAAATTAGATTTTATCAAATGGAATTTTGTTTGGAACTGTTAATGTAGTCCGGGGATCAGACAGCACTTATTTGTACAAAGGAATTAGTAAAAGTTATGTTAACTTCTTCAAATCAATTTTACTGTCTATCATTTACATTGCTGAAACATCTCCAAATATAATTTTACATTTTTCTTATCAAAACTAAAACAATTGTCCTCATTCATTTATGTGACTTGGGAAACAGCATTAGCAGCTGGAGCAGTAATGTACAAAACATTCACCATGAAATTGTAATGTATTTATTGTTTAAATGTTAACATTGAACAAACATAATATAACAGTTAGACGTCAAGATCTATAGAGCCTCAAAACATGTTTATACTTTATATGTGCTTGTAAGAAGAACTAAGGGGTCACAAAAACATTGCACTGGGAATGTCTATCAGTACAAAGGAAGATAACACAACATTGAATAAACACACAAAACAACACTATTGTATTTCCACAAATAATTTTTAGTCCAAGTACAAGAACACTGCTCCAAATCAGAAAAGTACATACAACTGCAATATGTCCATTCTAAAGACCTCAGTAGATAGCATTCTCAAAACCATTTGCTGAATGCAGTATTATCTCAATGTATACCATAGGCTCCCAAACTCTGTCCTCAAGGCACCCTAACAGTCCAGGTTTTAAGGATAACCATGCTTGGGCACAGGTGACTTAATTAGTACATCAGTCTTACGATTTAACCATCTGTGCTCTATCATGGATATTCTTAAAACCTGGACCATTAGGTTTCCTTGATAACCAAGTTTGGGAACCTCTGGCATACACCAATTAAACAGTTAATTTCAAAATGTCAGCTGTATAGGATGAGATGATAATTAGAAAAAATAGATACTCTGTATTGAGTACTATAGTTGTTGCATACTCCTCCAAAAAAAAAGAAGGGTTAGGTACAGGATGTCGGCGCTTGGGATCCCGGCATTTAGAATCCTGACACCGGCATCGTGACTAGTTGAGGATACCGACACCTGTTGGTAAGTATCCTAACCCTACCCATACCCCTAAACCTAACCCTCCCCCCCACAGTCTAAATCTAACCTTCCCCTCCGCAGCCTAAACCTAAGCAGCCGCTACTGCCTAAACCTAACCACCCTCCGCTTCCTAAACCTAACCCTCGCCCTGCAGCCTAAACCTAACCTCCCACCCGCAGCCTAAACCTAACCCTTCCCTCCTAGTGCCTAACCCTAAACCTCCCCCTAGCGCCTAACCCCTAAATGTAACCCTAATCCCACTACTTACCATAGGGTTGCCGATGGTCAGGATGCTGGCATTGGGATTCTGACTGGTGTCGGGATTCCAGTGCAGGCATTCTGTCACAAGCCGCCTCACGGACAGTGCTGTGCGAGGCGAACACCGGGCTAGTTCTCCATCTACCTACCATTTGTAATTCTGGGACTAGTCTGGGTTGGCTCTGGAATCCATATCCTCCTGCTGACAGTGCTGCCCTGATGCCGGTGATAGAGTTTCTCATGCTTCCGGTTGTTCCTGTCTCCTGTTCAGTCAGTCGAGTTCCTGAGCCAGTTTGCTGTGTCTGTTTGCTGCCGTTTGTTCCATCCAGATGGCATGGTCTGCAGTCCACCTCCTCATGCTGTCTGTGTCATCCAGGCGGCACGGTGCACTTCCTCTCTCAGAAGTGCCAAATCCTTGACCGGCGGCTTGTGTCAACTTGGCGACACTAGCTGCCTCCCTGCATTGAGTGTGCAGGTTAGCGTCCCGTGGCCAGTGTCAACCCAGCGGCATTGGTCTCTAACTAGCGTCTCCAGTGCACTATCCGGCGCATCACTGCCAGTGTCAACCCGGCAGCATTGGACGCATCTCCGCATCATCAATGTGCAATTCGGCGCACTGTCGCCAGTGTCATCCCGGCAGCAAGTGCGCAATCCAACACTATGTCGCCAGTGTCATCCCAGCGGCACTGGTAGCAGCTCTACCATCCATGTACCACTTCACCCAGAGTCTCATCAGCTCAAAGGCTGCACCCAGCCCTGGGGCCCCAGGCCACGACTTGTCAATATCAATCAGCCCTCAAGGCTGCTCCAACGGCCCAAAGGCTGCATCACATCATCTGCCTCAGGCCACGACTAGTATGAATCAGCCCTCAAGGCTGCTCCAACAGCCTTAAGGCTGCATCACATCATCTGCCTCAGGCCACGACTAGTCAATATCAATCAGCCCTCAAGGCTGCTCTAACAGCCCAAAGGCTGCCTCACATCATCTGCTCTGTGCCGCAGTTGGCCAATATCAAGCAGCCCTCAATGCTGCTTCAATCGGCCAGAGGCTGCACCTCGTCTCCTGCTCTTGGCCACGACTAGTCTTTATCAATCAGCCCAAAGGCTGCACTTCATCTTCTACCCTTGGCCACAACTAGTCAACTTGCAGCAGCCCTCCGACAACTCTTGCCTGATTAACCATCCGATCCTTAACACATTCTGAGTGCTGGTATCCTGACAGCTGGGATTTGAATTACATCCAAGAAAGATAAACCTTAAAAATATATTGCAAACAGGCAGTATAATAAATTTAATGCAATCCTGATAATTTACCATTATAAGGGGGTAAAGATGAAATAAAAGGTAAAGATATATGGAGAATTAAAAATGTGGATTCAAACTTTGTTTCCCTGTATGTCTTATTGTGTAATAGAAATGTATAATAAGATTGAAGTACCGAGAATTATTTCACAAAGAATCCTTGGTTTTATTTTTCACTGGTAGGCAGCAGGTGGATTTTATAAAAGTATATGAACCCTAATTAGAGTGTTCACCAATTAGTTACTTCATTGAAACTAATAATCCCTTGTCCCGAGCTGTAACTAGATGATCTGGTGCCCTGTACGAGATAGATCATTGCCCCCCCCCCCCCCCCAAAGATGCAGCACTCACCTGCCCAGTAAATTAGAATTATCCCACCTGTGTCAAGTATGTAGCAGATGGCCATCAAATATACAATAATGTCTTCTTTTTTCCATAATCTTATTAAATAAAGACACAGGATGCAGACATTATTTTTTATTTGTCAACTGCTACATTATAACATCATACTTGGCACAGTATAATAAAAAAAATAATTGTAATAGTAATATAATATCAGGTCATTTTGTGAACCAGCTTCCCCCCCTCCACCTCCTTCTTCCCCGAGGCTCTCTCTCCTATATGCAGTCAGCAGCACTCACCTGGTCAATAATACTCTATGACCAGGCACAGGCTGAGTGACTGACACCTGTGTTTGGACTGGAGTACTGCCCAGGCTGGATCCTACCTGCCTGCTAGTGTCTGAGCCAAAATACAACTGCAGTCCTCACTCTTGCCAGTGCAAGTGGGAGTGTGGATAGGAGAAGTCATGAAGTCTCCCAGACCATGCAGTGAGTGCGCTACGTGCGGGTGCAACCGAGGGAGATTGACAGATGGCAGGGGCTGCTGTGAAGGAGCCTGGTGCACACCGCTGCTTCTATATATAGCAGCTGGTGGGCAAATAAAAATTTAAGGTGGGCGACCAGTTCTGCCCCAGGGGACCCTGCGCTCTGGGCCTGATTCAGAGCCGGTCGCTCTGACAGAGTGCTCGCTGTGAATCAGGGCTGGCCTTCTGGTTTTTTAGAGCAGCCTCCTGGCCGCTCGCATAGCTGTAGGTGACCAGCCACAGCTATAGCGAGCGGCCAGGAAGATGGTCACAATGGTCAAGACGATCGCGACCATTGGGCTTGTGATGAGACCCTTGTGGTAGGGTCTCGTTCCCGCAAGCCCAAGAGAGATTTTGTCTCAAACTGAGCCGAAATCTCTCCCACTGAGATCACTCGTGATGTCAGTGGTGCCAGCCCCAAACGAAGGCGTTCACATGGGAACGCCTCCATTTGGGCAGCCATTCCCCCAGCTCACCCTCCAAAGGAGGCGTGCTGTCACTCAACATCGACAGCACGCCCCCTTTGGTACAGGACCCGGAGCGACGGATTGCCCATCGCTATCCGGGTCTCGCGCATGCGCACGACGGAGCTGGCTCCATCATGTGCAAGCGCACTGGGCCACCATCAAACCGCTTGTGAACGTATCGCACTCGCGAGCGGGTCTGAATCACGCCCTCTGTGCGGTGGCACTGGCCGCACCACCATAGTTACGGCCCCGTGAGAGTCTTTACATAAACAAATGATCCTGTAATGGTTTGATTTGGTGTTTACATGGGATTAGATTCTAAGGAAAACAGAAGTAATTTCATATGACAAGGGTTAAAAATGTAAAGTGGTGTCCACTTTTATTTTCTGATTTGTATAGTCCTGTAATAGTTGAGGGTGGAATTTGGGGGCTGAATTCTTGGTTTATAATAGTGATTTCCTGTTTGGGAAATCTCTTACCTCTTTGGATGTGTTTCCCTGTATGTGCACTATCTATTGTGTACATGTTTTTGCTCTCTTGTCATTTTACTTTCTCTCATTTCTTCTTCTCCTCTGACTGTTGTTTTACCAGGTATGTCACAAAACTAATCTGTATTTCTTACAAGAAATTATTTTGCCTCATGTTGTTGAATGGTTGAGAGGGTTTTGGCTATTGTTACTTCAAGACCCAAAGGTACTGCGGTTAGCAGAGGGACCAGGGTGGCTGACAGCTACTCTATCTGTCCAAGGTTTTATACGATTTATATGGTAGATCTCTTCTGGCTTTCTTTTCCCAGGCTGTTACACTTTATAACTGTCAAAGAAGAGGAAAGAAAAAAGTCCTCTATATCTGAGACACACTCAATATTATTAGAGATCCCAGTAAAAACATAACTTTTAATCTATCAATGTTCTAAAAGGTATACCAACACCATATAACTATAGGAAACACTCAATAGAAAAACAATGCAATTTTTTTCAAAGCAAATCGATGTCTGTAAATAAACACATAAGCTCTATAACATGCATGTAGAGAATTTCATCAAACCTGAGCATGTGTCAGACATCCATTAATCATAATCTAATAGAGAAACAGACCGTTGTGTGGAAAATAAACATACATACAGTGGTACAAAGAAACAAAAAGGTGTATATGTGTGTAAAACGTGACTCAAATATGTGAAAAAGGCAAAAATATGTGCAAAAAACATTTAAAACAAATAGGAGACACAATTGAACAATTTAAAAACAGCACTGCAAGTTTGTAGTCATAATTCTGAAAATGCATTACATTACATTGCATGGATGCTTGCACCACAGGATAAATCATCACAGGATAATATGTACTGTACAGGGTTGTAATAACAATGCAATGAATAATAATTGTTTGCTAGATGTATAGCCCCTCCTCCAATGGTTAATAGGAATCACAGGTAATATTCCCTCCAAGAGTTAGTCAGGAAATTAGATCTGTGCACTCACTGTGATCTGTGATCTACTGTCCCTTGTTTGCCTGTGGAATTGTACAAGGGATGAGAGTCACAGCCACCAGCACAGGAAAGCAAAGAGCATCATCGGCATTTGTTTTTAGATAGACAAATCTGAAGGGTGCCCTGATGCAAATCAGCAGTGCAAGGCACCTACAATAAGTCCCTCTAATGAGAGTGGTGGGAGTGGATAGGAGAGAGGAAGGAGAAGGTAACTGTACAGCTACCCTGCGGTGTAGCTATGCAGTGTGATGTGGGGTCCCATGTGTGCACAGGGGAACCTCGAAGTACTACGTACACCTTATAATTAACCTCATCCATTTTTTCTATGATTTCCAATGGCCCTTGCCATTCTACCATGGGAACCAAAATAAGCACTCTGGCCCTCATTCAGAGGCGCTCGCAAGAAGCAAGCGCTCGTTCTGAATGAGGGCGGCCGCTTGTATTTTTAAGTGTGGCCTCCTGGTCGCTAGCTAAGCTGTGGGTTACCACCCACAGCTTTAGCGACCGACCAGGTTGATGGTCGCGATGATAAAGACCATCGCGACCATCGGGGCTTGCGACGAGACCCTAAGGTCCCTAGGAGCAAAGGTGTGTAATTGGGTATTGCAATTCTAAATCCTTTGTTGTGTCCATTAGGGCTGTTTCAAGTTCTCCCTCACTATCGGCACAACTGCAGCTATTCTTTCCTGCATCTGAGAAACTTGCTCAATAACAGTTTTATAAGGACTGGGTAGCAACTCCCATGTCTCTTTTGCAATATCCAGCAATCCCCTTTTGTGTCTCCCATATAGCAAATCAAAAGATGAGAGCCCTGTGGAAGATTGTGGAACCTCTCATATGGCCAGCAATAAATAGCGTAACATATAATCCCAATCTCTCCCATCTTTATCCACCACTTTCTGTAGCATACTCTTTAAAGTTTTGTTAAATCTCTGCACTAAGCCATCAGTGTGAGGATGATAAATGGAGGTCCTTAGCTGAGTAACCTTAAACAGGCAGCACAACTCTTTCATGATTCTTGGTATAAAATAATAGGGTACACTGATCAGTTAGGATCTCCTTGGGTTTTCCCACTCTGCTAAAGACATGTAGCAGTTGTCATTATTGCCATATTGCACAATGGTATTGCTTCCGGGTATCTGGTAGCATAATTCATTACTACTAAAATAAACTGATGACCCTGCGCAGACTTTATTAGTGGTCCAACCAAATCCATAGCTATTCTCTCAAATGGGACCTCAATAATGAGTAATGGGACAAGCAGACTTCTATAACGTGGCCTGGGAGCAAGGTACTGTACTGACACTCAAGGCAGGATGCACCGTATTCAGATACGTCTTTATGGGCACATGAAAAGATGCTTCAAAATTCTCTCAGAGGTTTTATCTACCCCTAGATGTCCTGCAGTTATGTGACCATGAGCCAGGTCTAACACTGTTCTTCTATATGCCTTAGTAACTATAAATTTCTCCACAATATCTTCTCCTTTTTCGGACATTTGATACAACAAATCTTGTCATACCATGTGAGGGCATGACAAGTACTATCAGGCTCGAGGGGTTTCCATCAAAAATGTTAGCTAATGCTCTAGCCTTTACCATCATTTAACTGTTCTGAGACAAAGATATCTTTTCTTACCTCAAAATCAGGCATACTGTCAACTGGTTCAACAAAATTGTTTCTACTTCAGAAGTAGGTACATAATTCCAAGCCTCACTGTTGCTCTCGTCATTTTCTGACTCCCCAATCATGCTTAAAAAAGAGAACACTTCTACTGTCACTGTATCAGTAACATTATCAAACAGGTTTAAATTATTTACTTCTGAAAGATATTGGGTTTCCCACAGCTTCCAGAAATGGGAAAAATCTCTCCACAATATACTGTACTCTAATATCCAGCATCAAATAAAGAACCAATCCCACAGTGACTATCGTGGGACCACACTGTGGGGGTCATTCAGACCCGGTCGTTAGCGCCGATGCACTCGGACCGGGTCGATGGCCCCCCACAGAGCATGCGCACGATGGCGCCGTCGCCGTCGTGCGCATGCGTGAGACCTGCTACGACCGACAGCGCCAGTCGTAGCGGGTCTTGATCCAAAGGGGGCGAGCTGTCGATGTTGATTGACAGCTCGCCCCGTTTGAAAGGTGGGCCGGGGGGGTGGCAGCCCAAACGGGGGCGTTCCCATGGGAACGCCTACCGTTTGGGGCGGCCCCACTGACATCACTAGTGATGTCAGTGGAGAGCTTCCGGCTCAGACAGAGCCGAAAGTTCTCCGGGGCTTACGACAAGGGAGACCCTACCCTAGGGTCTCGTTATAAGCCCCGATGGTCGCGATGGTCTTGACCATCGCAACCATCACCTTAGGCAGTCGTAAGGCTGTGGGTGTTAAAATTCAAGACGTCCTCCCCTCATTCAGACTGACCACATGCTCTGTGCGACCGGCTCTGAATGAGGTCCTGTGTTTCTATGGTCATCTCAGCAGTATCATAATGCAGAGTACTCCATGTACTGTATACAGGTTACACCAATAGTTTTCCACTGACTTTTTGAGGGGTCCACCTACTCAGCTTTTATAAGTGTAATCTAACAGAGCCTCTACCCATTTGCCTTCTACAGTAATTATACACATTTGTTTATCTGGCTCAGGCTGTTCTTCTGCAGAGCAGGCTAAATACTCTGTGTTTTACATAAGCAGTATTACAGTGCATAGGTTCAGCGGTTAGAGATTAGAGAATTAGCATCAGCATGGCCCAAACCACCACATCTAAAACATCTGATCATATATTGATCAAGTCTTATACGGGGCGGGAACATTCCTGGCACAGCGGGCCAATCTCCAGTCTCCAAGGATCAGTCTCTGGATGTTATAGTTCATATGTGTAACAAAATAAACAAATTAAAATAAATCCTACCCTGCCTGGCTCTAACTAAACAGAAGTTTCCCTCTCTATGGAAGGGAGGACCTAATATCAAATCACACAGAACAGCATTTATATACCGTACTTACATAAGGACATAGCAGTGTCTCTCAACAGGTCTATCTATCTGCTCCCCAGGTAGTAAGACACTGCTCAAAGAAACTGATATACATTTTATCAGCTACTTACAGGTGGTTTGGCAATCACTACTGGTAATAATACCAAGCAGATGCATGGAGGAAAGCTCTCTAAACTATAGTTATATCTCCCATTTATAAGAGCACCTACTGAAAAATAACTGAACACACCACCCACACCAATGCAGGTTTGCATCCAGCGGAAACTCACAGGCCACCTGATTGCTAAATGCCTCTGAGCCACAATATGCCTCTGCTAGAGCAGTAGTGTTGAAAGTGATCAGCCAACTCTAGTATTTGATGATTCTGTACATCATTTTTGTAGTCTGCATTGAACTATTATTGCTATAAGCCAGTAATCACAGCAGCTGAAATTGACTTGGAGACGGAAGCACCAAAGACTGAAGACTGTGCTAGCCATGAGGAAATAAGCTCTGTAAAATAGTCATTATGGATAATAAACTTGTCAGAAATAAATGGATTCTGCATTTTACTCTGACCATCAGTGAATTAGCCCTAAATTGTGTACTAATCACCAGTTAGTGGGCTCTGTGTTCAGGCCCGCCAAGAGCCGCGGCGGGCCCTGGTAACGGGGTGTGGCCTAATTGCGGGAGGCGTGGCCATGCTCCCTTCGAAAAACAAAAAAACTTTCAGCGCCATGAAGCGGCGCTGCACGCTGGTGAGGGGAGGCGCTGTGAGCCCCCTCAGCCCGGCGCAAGGCCAGGGGGGGTGCGATCAGTGTGATCGCTCCCCCCCACAGGCATAGGAGACTTAGCAGCCACGAGCAGTCTCCCACAGTAGCTCAGCACACACTGTGTGCAGGGCTGCTGTGAGGGAGGGGGGCGGCGTCAGACCCAGGCCCCCTCTCGGCCCCTCGGGAAGCCCGGGCCTGGGTAATTTGTACCCGCTCCCCCCTCTCTCAGCACCCCTGTCTGTGTTGCACTAATGCCACCAGATAATGGGCTCTATTTTGCATACCATCTAGCAGAGAATGGGTTCTATACTGTACACTGCACATCAGAGATTGAATTCTGTATTGTACAGTACCCACCGGAGAATGAGAACTGTATTGTATAATTTTTCCAGGAATTCACTTGCATTAGGTTATTCTACTAGTATTATTTCAGTCAAATACACATACATTTTCTGACAGCTACGACCCTTACTGTCACCAAAATT
The DNA here is from genome assembly GCA_031769625.1 of Taudactylus pleione. Taxonomy (NCBI): domain Eukaryota; kingdom Metazoa; phylum Chordata; class Amphibia; order Anura; family Myobatrachidae; genus Taudactylus; species Taudactylus pleione. Next base: position 5,832,128 of record JAUIMM010000092.1, on the reverse strand, counting down.
AGGAACTCTTGGCAGGTATGTTACAAATGTGCAGGTGTGCCGAGAGGGGGGGGCACTTACTAATTACCTGGGCCCGTGCTTGCTGGGGGGTCCGGCACCGCCTGCACAGGGAGTCTCCTATGCCTGTGTGGGGAGCGATCACACTGATCGTGCATACACTAGCTTTGCTCTGGGCTGAGGGACTCACAAGGCCCCCCTCCCCAGCGGCGCTGCAAACATCTTTTTATTCTTTTTTCCCCTAAGGGGATGTGGCTATGCCTCACACGATTAGGCCACACCTCCATCACCCAGGCCCGGCTGTCGGCACACCTGCAAATGTGTTCTCATACACTTATCATCCGCACGTCTTGTAGTATATGTCGGACCAGGAAGCATCCTGCATAGTCAATAGGTTATAATATCACTTTCTGACCACCAAATGTCAACTTTCCTAAACTAGCACCCCCTACTTTCTGGTATACAATGATAATGTACATAATCATATTAGGGGCTTTTTATAACAAACTACAAACACCAGTGCGGACAGGAGTCTTTCTTCTTGTCTTTACAAGCTTTTGATCGTCAATGTCCCACAATATATACCCTTTACATTCTAGACAGTATCCAGACATGATACTTGAGATGGACTTTGGGTCTAGTTTGTATTTCTTTTTTTCTTAGGGATATGGGTATATACTTTGCACCCAAAGACACAGAGATGGTTGACACTTAGGTTTTTAGCAGACCACGTCTCCAATGGTCCTTTACTTTTAATTGCCTCTGTAGGTGCTCGATTCTAGAGGACCGTATACAGTATGTAAATATACCTAGACCTGGCATCCTGGCTGCCGAAATCCTGGCACCGGAATGCTGCTACCCGGCCAGAAGACCGGCGCCAGAATACCGAAGTAAGTGAAAAATTGACGCAGGAATCCCGACAGCCGGTATGCCGAACGTAATTATAGTGGGGGTGATTAGGACTTAGCCGCAGGGGGGGGTTAGGTTTAGCCATCACACAGGAATTAGAGTTAGGCTAGGGGAGATTAGGGTCAGGTACCCCCGAGGGTGGGTTAGGGTTAGGCACCACTGGGAGGGTTAGGTTTAGGCACCAAGGGGGGAGGGTTAGGGACTAACAGGGTGGGTTGGGGGAGGGTTAGCATTAGGATGTAGAAACAGAGGGTTAGGGGTAGAAGGGGGGAAGGTTACTATACTTACCCGACCCTTGGGATCCTGAACATCGGGATGCCGCTGACGGTATATTGACAGCAGGTATCCTGACTATCGGGATTTCAAACCCATTCCCCGTATACTGCAGTTAGGACTGCCTCTGTCCAGAGTCTATTATCCAGACCCGCATCACTTAGCATAGTCTGTGCTCTTTCAAAGATTGTTCTGTTTGCTCTTTCACTCATGCCATTCTGCTCATGTGTATAGGCAATCATTAGTTGGTGTTAAATGCCATTCATTTCTAGAAAGAAAGCTATATCTCTGTTCTCATTTTATCTATCATTGTCAGACCTCAGCACTTTTATCTTTAGGCCTGTTTGAGTTTTTTCCAAACTCTTGTATTTTATGATTTTGCTGGTTACTTCACTTCTAGCTTTCAGGAAGTATACATGCATCATCCATGTAGCATCATTAATTAGCATCATCAAGTAGCAGTTAACTTTCATTGACTATACTTCCATCAGTTCAGATCAGATGTGCACTAGTTCCAATGGTAACTTTGCTCTGAATGCTGGCGAATTTAAAAGGCAAAGTGTTTGCTTAACCTTCACACAACTTTCACATTCTGGTCTTTCAGGATTGTTCACCGACATCTCTGTCACCATGCCATCTAGAAGTTTCTGTACATTGTCATATCCTAGGTGACCCAGTCTACTAATCCACAGTTCCACAGACTGGTTGGAATCTGAAGCCACCATCGCAAAACACTCCTCAGTGTCTACAATGTACAGTTGTTTGCACCAAGTTGCTATTACAATTACAGTCCCTCTTTTATTGCATACAACACTTTGTCCCTCTATGAATTGGGCCTTGCATCACTTCTTTTCCAGTACATTGATAGCAATGAGATTGGTTCATAGAACCGGCACAAATTGTACTTCTTCTATGTCTGTGACAACTGATTCACCCTTGACTTTTTGCAGCATCGCCATCCTTGTCTACTTGAAAGCCTACTGATATCAATTGCTGAGATATCAACAGCATCCTATCTATATATTCATATATACACTATGTAGACAACAGTGATTGGACACAGCAAATAGATAAACAAGATTTTATTGACGTCAGTACTTTGTAGGTCCACCACGTGCAGTCATTACTGCAGACACCCTTCTTGGCAAACTGTCCACAAGTTCCTGGACAACATCAGGAGGTATGTTTTGCCATTCAGCCTTAAGTATAGTGACCAACTGTGAAACTAAAGAAGGTTGAGTCGGCCTTGAATGTGCCCGTCACTCCAATTAGTCCCAGTGGTCTTCAATGGGATTAAGATCTGGACTCTGCGCTGGCCAGTTCATCCGGGTTACCGAATTTTCTGTATACCAGTCCAGCGTCACCCTGGAAACATGACAGGTGACATTGTTGTCCTGATAAAAATATTAGTTGTTTCCGTAGAACTTCTACAATTTAGGGAGCACAGCGCTATCAAGAACATCTCTACAATTCTCATTTTATACCTTCACGAACATGTGTCTGCTGAAGGAGCACAACATTTCGCTTGCGTAGGGGTGTCCGATCACTTTTGTCTACATAGTGTATATAGTGGTGTATATAAGGACCACAGTGTGTTTCTGGCACAGTCTACCTCAGAAGACATTCTTGGGCACATTCAAGTCCTATGGAGGATGAACAGGAAGACGTGAGGTAAAGGCACGCACAGGGCCGGATTAAGGGAGGGGCGACAGGGGCGGTCGTCCCTGGGCCCCCACACCCGGAGGGGCCCCCACTAGCAGCGGTGCACTGTCTGCACCCACCGCTAGTGACCCCTCCGCTAGTGTAGTGTAGACCGCGCAGTGAGCGCAGTCCACACTACACAGTGACATACACACAGCCGCCGGCGGCGGCAGCTGTGTGTATGTTACAGCAGCCGATGAGAGTCAGACTCTCATTGGCTGCTGCACAATGGAGGGAGCCAGCCGGAGCTCACTCATGAGCTCCGACTTCCGGCTCCCCCCGCATCTGCTGATAATGGGATAGACGTCATGACGCTGATGTCTCTCCCATAGTGTAGTGGAAGAGCCGGGACTCGGAGCGGGCAGCGCCGTCTGCGTCAGGAGCGGGAATTCAGGTAAGTGGTGATTTTTTTTTTGTTTGTGTGTGCATAGGGGAGGGGGCAGCTACAGGGGACACTGCATAGGGGAGGGGGCAGCTACAGGGGACACTGCATAGGGAAGGGGGCCCCTACAGCGGTCACCGCATGGGGGGGCAGCTACAGGGGAGACTGCATAGGGGAGGGGGCCGCTAAAGAGGTCCCTGCATAGGGTAGGGGGCCGCTACAGCGGTCACTGCATGGGGAGACAGCTACAGGGGACACTGCATAGGGGAGGGGGCTGCTACAGAGGTCACTGCATAGGGGAAGGGGCCGCTATAGAGGTCACTGCATGGTGGGGGGGGGCAGCTACAGGGGACACTGCATAGGGGAGGGGCTGCTACAGAGGTCACTGCATGGGGGGGCAGCTACAGGGGACTGCATAGGGGAGGAGGCCACTACAGAGGGCACTGCATAGGGGGGCCGCTATAGGAGGCACTGTATAGGGGGCTGCTTCATGGGGGCACTGGGGGGCATTTTCTAGGGTCAATGCATAGTGGGGACAACTACTGGCCCCGCTGTATAGGGGGGCTACTACTGGGGGCAATAGGGGGGGACCACTACTGTGTCTGGGGGCACTTTATAAGGGGCACTGTATAGGGGGACCACTACTGGGGGCATTAAATAAGGGGTACTGCATAGGGGGACCACTTCTGGGGGAACTGCATAAGGGCATTACTACAGTGGGCACTGCATATGGAGGACCATTACTTGGGGCACTGCATAAGGGGGGACCACTACTGGGTCTGGGGGCACTACTGGAGGCATTATATAAGGGGCATTACTACAGTGTGCACTGCATAGGGGGGACCATTACTGGGGGCACTGCATAAGGGGCACTGCTACTGGGGACATTGCATAAGGGGCCCCCACAGACCTTAATCCGGCCCTGGGCACGCATGCACAATAGTGCATTAGGTCAGAGGTCGCTCACATGACGTCAGCACACCTCCTTTACTATGGGGACCCTCCAGCTCCGGGAGTAGGAATGAGGAGATAGCACAGAGCACTCGCCATAACACCTTTCACACAAATTCAAGGTACTTTGAGGACATTATTAAGCAGCATAATCTAAATAACAATTTTAAACAAACAAAAAGTACCACACAAAGGTGGTTCATTCACACATTTTCACTTTAAACATTAAATGGCTTGAAAAGGCGTTTCAAAAATAAGGAGGGATTTCTCGATTCTTACCAAAGTTTTGGGAAGTCTGAGCCCTCCAACAAATATGTAAACTGCATTTTTTTGCAATTACTTCTTACATCTTTGTTTGACAGAATTTCCATTTTAAATATACAGAGATTGCAAAATGAAATGTCTGACAAGTTAGATATATATAAATTATAAGTCATTGTAGTATGTTTTCATTCTTAAGGGATGAGCATAATCCCAGCAATTTTACATATGCTGTCAGACACTTGTTATGGAAATGCTTAGTACTTGACTCCTTTATTCTGAAATGACACTTACATAAAACCACTTTTATAATGTGAGATGTTTTAACATTTGCAATAAACACTTCAGCAATAGTGCATGTTTGTTTCACAGCTGAGAAATACTTGGCTCTTTACTCAATGCACAGAATTATTCCACACTCCAAGGTTGAAGTAGAGTTGAGTGAATGTGTATTTTTGGGGGGTGCATTTTGTGCAAAAATGTATACATATATGCCTTTGCGGATTCAGGCCCATACCGCGCTCACACCATTTTACGCTTAGAAAAGCAGAAACAGACAATAGAGGTGGCGAGCACGAATTGGCTGAGTCCCACAGAGACAAAAAGAAAGCCGCACATACGCCTGTCGCGAGGCTGCTTGACACCTGGTGCAAGATATGTATTGATGATAATGACAATTGGCAACCGCTTCTGATTTGGTAATTGCGTCTTGCCATCTCCGCTGTGGCTGCTGTTATTTATTCGAATTATTTTGGTCCACAGCAGGAAAGTAAATTCTCATTTGATATTTTAGAGGAAGACACCAAAGTGCTTTATTGAATTGAACTTAACTAGTATTTTAAAGTTACATTTGCAATTTTTTTTATTATTAACACTATACAGATGTGGAAGGCTGTGCTGGGATCAAGTGTTTGATTCCAGCATCAGCATAGTTGCAGGGGCAGGCAGAGGGGATGTGTCCTCTGCGGGACAGAGCCGTTGCCGGCGCTGGGACAGTGATGTCCCTAGCATCGGTGCAGACGCCGTGGGCACCTGGTGAAGGGACCGCCTGGTCCCTTTCATCAGTGCCGGCGGTATTGTGGCGCCGGGAGAAGCTTGGCTCCGGGCACAAGCTCAGTGGAGCTTGGTGTCTGACAGCCAAGAAGCGGCGGGTAGCCGATGCTGGGACAGAGTACCTGCTCCCAGCGCCGGTCAGGCATTGGGCGCGGCGCTCCGTGCGGCGGATGTTTGGCTCTGGCCGCGAGCCACACCTGGCTCGCGGGCCAGCAGCCAATAGGAGGCAGACACGACGAGCCAATCACGGCTCGCCGCATCATAGCCCCGCCCACTGGCGCCATCTTGTATCAGACGGCGCCGAGCGGGAAAAGGGAGTTCGGTGGCGGAGAGGGAGGAGAGAAGACCTCCCGAAGAGCGGAAGATCAACGTGTCAACAGGGGCGGCGGCCGCAGAAGAGGCCAGAAGACGCTGTTGTCAAGAGAGAAGACAGGCGGCGCTGACTGGAAGAAGAAAAGAAGAGGCGGCGCCGCTGGCCAGGACGGGCCAGCGGCCGAAGAATGTGGCTGAGGACCGGAGAGGACTGCGGGGGAGGGAAGTAAAAGAGCGTCACGAAGTTCCCCCCCTCACCCTCTTCCAACATAGCAGGTAGGCCCTCCGTGAGGCCCACCATATACCCCCCTCCCTAGACCGCCAGGGTTGTCGGGCGCTAGGCCCGTGGGTAATTAGTCGGGCACAAGGCCCAAGGCAAAATAGCAGGCATTAGGCCCTGTTAAAAGGATTGGCCCTTAATCAGGTGTGAGTGGCCTGGGTACTAGGCCCAGGTCACTAAATAATAAAGTAGGCTGGCAACTGCCCGAGCCACCCAAAATATAAGGTGGTCTGGGCATTAGGCCCAGACCGCTAAGTGAGCCCCACAGATAGGCAGGCAAATAGGCCTGAGCCCCATAAAAAGTGGTCTGGGCATTAGGCCCAGGCCACTACCAGATCCCACCATTAGGCAGGCCCCTAGGTGTATCTGCAAAATAGAGACGGGACTCTGGGAAGTAGGCCCAAGTCCCTTGAGTACCCTGCAGTAGACAGGCATAAGCCCTGAGCCACTGGTAAGACCCTGGGCGTTAGGCCCAGGGCCCTGAGCCCATTAGGTGTGCCCCTCATATAGAAAGGTAGGCCCGCATAGATGATCAGAGGTGTGAGCAGTGGTGGAGAGCTGTACGGCTCCCACCAATGAGGTAGTGTTTTCCCCAGTCACTGAGAAGAGGAGCTGGCCAACTCTGGATAGGTAGGAAGCAGGCATTTAAAAGGGACAGCACCGTGTTTTGCTCTTGTATACTTATAGTCTGTGTTTGGTGTTCTGTGCAGGGTAAAAGTTCAGTCATTGTTTTACATGTCGCACTACACACTCTGTAGGTTGAGGGCTATATCGTTTTAGTATGTGTAGTTGCGTGACATAGGTTTAGGCCCTGCACGGCTGTGTTGTGTATCTCCTTACAGGGACCTGTAGGCGAGTGAGCGGACGAAGAGCAGGAGTGGACACGGTGAGCAATATCTGTGTGTACTGTCTCTCCCTGTTTGTTTGTCACTACCTATCCTTCCTTCTTTCTGGGCAGACGGTGAACCTTGCAACCCAGTGCAAGGACGGATCTTCACCTGGTGCGTGAGTACCGATAGGTGAAAATTCGGGATCTGAGGCCAAAAGTGCCAATGATGATCTTCACTTAAAACCTGAATTTATCCCTCGGTTCGGTAGGGCGTGTCGGTCGACGTTAGGAAGGACGGTACTCACCTCGTCTCCTTCCCCCTAGGTCATCGTGTCCGTGTTCTGTTTGGAGGTTCCAGGACCGTCTGTTCAACACATGGCCTGAAGGTGAGAGGGTGCGACGCAAGGTAAGGAACAGATGTACACCTGCATGGCAGCAGGCACTGCACCGCACTACCTCTTACACAGACACGGGCAGACTATTCCATGTAAATGATACTTCATACTACTGGACTGTGTATGAGTTGTGTACTGTAACTTTACTATTAACAGTGTAAATTAATTTCTCCTAGCGTAAACTAGGCATATATACTATTGTTTTGCTTAGCAGTAACCAAATGCATATACCACTGTTTCTGGCTCAGTGGAGAAATTCGGGATCTGGAGATTAGTAGGCTTGATAGAACTCAAGGAATGAGCTCAGGTACCGGAGCCTGGCGGAGACCAGGACTATGGTGAAGGAACACAAGGAGACTGTACTCAGGAACTAGCACAGACTGACAGGACTCAGGAGATAGCACAGATAGACTGAACTCTTGGAGATAGCACAGATAAACTGGACTCTGGAGATAGCACAGATAGACTGAATTCGGGGGACTGAGAACTAGATAGGTACAAGTAGTTGGCTAATACCCTAGCCAAGGGCATAGAGTCTAAACACACCAGCGGTCTTCTCCAGGAAACCCCACAAGGAGATTTGGATTTCGCTGCGACTGGTGTGCAGGTCGCGGCCCCCTGGTAGGGTCACCCAAGGACTCTATCTAGAACTCTCTGAGAATGCTGAAGCCTAAACCCCAGATCCACAGACAAGCAGGTGTCAATGATAGAGATCTGATGATTCCGGTTGCAGCTGATGATAATGGAACCGATGGTTCAAGTATCGTATAGGGACCGATGGTGCTGGTATTGGATAGGGACCGATTGCTGGTTTTTGGACAGGGATGATTACTGGTAAAGACTTCCACAGCTGCAGGAGTCTGGAGCCTAGACACGTAGCACAGAGGTGAGACGTGTTGTCCAAGGCACTGACTGCTATTCAATTGATTCCTTATATCCCCCATGGCTTGTCCTGATTAACTAATAGAATCAGGTGTCCGCTGTAGTGAATATGATTGGAGGAAAGGAAACCAGTGCTGAGGGGTGTATGGAATCATGTGCTCACTGCAGAGACAGAGACTGGAGGATCAGCGGTCAGCTGACCGAAAATGTCATGGCGGCACCTAGTCTCCTGAGCACATGGAGAACGCTGGACACTGGCACCTCAGAGAAGACAATGCTGCACACTGGAGCTATGCAGAGAGAATGGTCAGCACAAGAGAACTGGATGCAGTATATCCACATGATTCCTGCAGTCCAGGTTCAACACATTAGCTGAATTGCAAAGTTTGTTTGTAGTCAGGAGTCTGTAACTCTCACAGACAGGGAGACTCACAGGTGTGCAATCAGTACAGAAGGGAATCCAGGAGCTAGCAATACAGACATGCTACAGCCTGCAGGCAATCTGGATATCCTGACCTGCAGAGTAGGTAGCAGAAGTAAGTCACGGGACAAATCAGTATGGTGAGGGAAATAAGTCAGGATCGTGACAGGTACTATATAACAATATGTAAAACAACCTCACAAAACTAAACAAATAAAGAAAGAAGAGTCTGACCTGGAGTGCAAGTTCAATCAATTACATTTATTCATACCATATGTATCTCAATAAAAGCAGCATAAATATCACACCATGTATATGTATATGTAGCTCTCTCTTTAGCTCTTATATGCAGTGTCTAGAGTAAAAGCATTTTAAATCACTACCTCTATATGTATAATCAAGTTATATCAGTGTTTCCCAACCTCGGTCCTCAAGGCACACTAACAGTCCAGGTTTTAGTGATATCCATGCTTGAACACAGATGTTCAAATAAAAATAACTGCAGTACTGATTAAGACACTTGTGCTCAAGTATGGCTATCCTTAAAACCTGGACTGTTGTTGTGCCTTGAGGACCGTAGTTGGGAACCCCTGAGTTAGATTGTAATCAATACATAGCATATAAACATAACTTTAAAATAGGAATTAGAAACAATATGTTACATTAACTATAAGAACCTGTATATAAGATAATATCAGCTTGAACAAGTAAAGTGTTCCTTTTACCTAAGTGGTTAATCCCAAAAACACCACTTATACCGCTTTTCCACCTAAATTCCGGGTCTGACCTGGAGTTGGAACAAAGGGCCTGATTCAGACCCACTCGCGAGCGGCTGTCCGCTCGCAAGTGGGTCGATGTTATGGACTGAGCATGCGCACGACGGAGGGAGCTCCGTCGTGCGCATGCGCCAGATGCGACGAGTGAAGGAAAGTCCTTCGCTCGTTGTGTCCGATCAAAGGGGGCGTGCTGTCAATGTTGATTGACAGCACGCCCCCTTTGGTGGGCGTGCCAGGGGCGTGCCTCCCTGACGGGGGCGTTCCCACGGGAAAGCCTCCCGTCAAAAGCCGGCCCACTGACATCACTAGTGATGTCAGTGGGAGTGATTTTGGCTCTGATAGAGCCAAAATCACTCCGGAGCTTGTGGTTGAAAACCTCAACCGCAGGCTCCGGCTCGCAAATTCGATGGTCGCGATGGTCTCGACCATCGCGACCATCACAATGCACGCTCGTATAGCCTGTGGGTGGTGACCCACAGCTATACGAGCGTCCAGGAGGACGCTCCATGAAAATGGAGCCCAGCCCTCATTCAGAGCGTACGGCTCTGAATGAGGGCCAAAGTTCCTATCCGGATCAGACCCGGAATTTTGCCGGCGCCGACTCGGGATATTCCTGAGTCAGCGCCGCTCACACCGCAGTCGGGTCTGCATAGACCCGGCTTTTGTGGAGTGAAAGTGGTCGCTTGGAGATGACATCATCTCCAAGTGCCACTGAAGCCGGACCAATCGGCCGGCTAGAAGCACACTCCAGATCATCGTGACCCGGAGTGCGCTGTTCTCACGGCAGTGTTTCACGGGCTACGCCCGTGTTAAACCCTGCTAGTTACCTGGGTTGGATTGCCGGGTCACTCGACCCGGCGATCCAACTCTCTCCCCTTTTACACCAGGGAGCTGCCCGGGTTAACCCTTCAAAAGCCCGGGTTTTAGCTCTGATGTAAAAGGGGTATTAGTAACAATTCAATTGGATTGTTGATTTCCAGGTAACCTAGCATCAGATCCAGTCTGACTCACCGTCCGCTGATTGTAGCTGGCAAGCGGGAGAAGCTGTAACCACCGCGCCGCAATCAATCCAGTCTTTAAGGCGGAGCGCTGGCCGCCATCACTTCGTCAGGTATGAAGGTTCTAGGCCGCTGACTGCTGTGTGCCGTTCAGGTAGGTAATTCATCAATAACCGCACAAGGAAAGATAATCAAAGCACCAGGAACAACTACGCGTTTCAGTCACCTCTGTGACTGAAACATGTACACTTTAGGGTGACCTAAAGTGATCGTTTCATGGGAGTGCTACGGCCGTGTCTGGGAAGGTTGCTACATTTCCCATCACAAATACAATGCTTCAGAGGACAATAGCTAGAGTAGGCCCTAAGCTAATGCAAATGTCAATGGTGCAACACCAATGTTGGTGTTTTACAATCTCCATCACAAATGCACAGACCACATAACCTGAATGTGGGGGTCTCACTGCTCACACACTCTATCGCATCGTTGAGAAAAAAAGGAAGGCTGAGATAAGCATTTGCATATTCCCAGCAACCACTTTTCCGAGAGCGGCTGCGAACGCGGTTGCAATACCAACCATCTCTGAATCAGGTCCTTTGTTCCTGCATTTTTGATGCAAAATGTTTCCAACTCTATATGAGCCTCTCTGGGACTATCCACGAGTCGCTCCGCGCATGCTTCTATGCTAGTAGCTGTTTACATCTGTACAGTATGAATGACCTTAGTGGCCACTTTCTTAGGTACACATTCTGGATATGATATCCACAAAACAGCCTGAATTCTTAATGACATTGATTCAACAAGGTGTTAAAAAAACATACCTTAGATATTCAGGTCTATGTTACCATGATAGCATCCAGCAATTACTACAGAGTTGGCTGCACATTCATGCTGTATATTTGCTATTGTACCACATGATGTTCTATTTTATTGAGATCCTGTCACTGAGGAGAGTATTGGAGTACACTGAGCTCATTGTCATGTTTGTGGGAACAGCTTGAGATGATATGTGGTTTGTGACATGGTACGTCATCTAGCTGGAAGTCACCATTAGAAAATGGGTAGAATGTGGCCATAAAATGGAAATAGGGCCTGATTCAGAGTTGGGAACAGAGTGAGATATGTCTCTCAACTGATCATCTTGGGGAAACCAGATTTAAAATGTGCAGAGATATTTAGATTTGGGAGGGAGGTGTCCAAACTGACATCTAAATTGTAGAGTAATAATAAAGCTGTGCAGTATTTGTGGGCTACATGTAAAAGCAGCCAGTATTTACCCTACATGCAAAAAAAAAAAATTATGTATTTACACCCCTTGCATTGCAACATGGTTTGTCCAGATACACAGTTAAGTGCTATCTCTCTCTCCATTCCCAAATCTGAATCAGGCCCATAGTTAACAACAGTCAATACTACTAAGTAGTTTGCGGCATATAAACCATGCACAATTGGTATTTAGGGTCCTAATGGGTACCAAAATAAAAATTCCCCACACCATTACACCCCCATCAAGCTAAACAAAAAACAGGATGGATCCATGGATTCATGCCATTTATTCCAAATTCTGATCCAAAAATAATTAATTATAAAACATTATCTTAGACCTTAAGAAGGGGTTCTTAATGAAATAGAAGGCAGTGTGTGAACAAGCTCTTTCAGAGGCAAAACGTATGTCACATACAGTATAAAGAGTTCTGATATGCGCACGGACCAGACCCCATTACAAGCAGCAGGAAGCACTGGGTATATCTGCCACCTAGCAATACCAAGGAAGCTACTTTCAGTTACTCGCTCTCTCACGGTGCTGTGTCTGCTGGGGTTACGCTGCAATGTCTAAGGATAAAAGCGTGACCTGGGAAGAAGCATTGCTGCAGCAGAAGCCACTCTTTTGCTATCATTCTGCAGTAGCCACCCGTCAGATCACCCACTCATCCCGATCATTCATTGCTTAGGCAAATGACGCGACAGTAGAAGTACATCAGCCAAGATATTGCACCTGTTTCTTTGGGACACTTACCCTTCTATATGAATATAAGATAAAATTATAAAAATCATATGTGGGTTAGGTACAGGATCCTGATGTGCAAATAAAATTGATCTTACAAATCCGCCTAATAAAGTTGTTCCAATTCTTATTTCAAACTCCAGATGTTTCTAGTATATAAGTCCATATGCAAAAAAACATCAAGAGAAACTATTTTGTCATAATGTTCAACATTAAATTTTCACACCCCAATGTGTGGGTACTGAAAATGATAAGTGAAGAGTCCCAATCCAGAAAGTTCCTTTCAGGGGTATTAAAAAGTCCCGTGATGAGCACCCCACACGTGATCAAAGTTTCATGCACAGATGCTTACAAGTATGCTTACTTTTGTAAGGTATGTTATAAACCCATAGCAGTTCCCTTATTATCTCCCATACGCTGCTCCACAAACAACGTATAATTTAGGTCCAAAAAAAGATCCCAAAAAGAAACAGAAGTAATCACAAAGATGGCTGTACCACCATCAACTTATTAAATGCATAGAAATAACATATGCATACCCTGTGTATATCCCAACATGGATTACTGCGGACGATGGAATCCAGGAATACCGCTATGTAAGCAATATGGGTCACACTGGGCAGATGATGTTCATGAAATAAAGACACTTAGGACGTGTTTCAACGCTCTGCGGCGTCTTTTTCAACATAAGTGTCTAGTAAAACTAAAATATACAAACATATTAATATCATAGTAAATTCTCAAGCAAATAGCAAACAAGTAATCCTTAATAGGAAAAGAGTATAACTCGCCACAAACCGAAGCTTATTTCTCATGCTATCACCAGTTTGTGACTACAGACTGCAGTCCCCATCAGGCTCTGCGGTCTATTTGTACCAAGTGGCATACTTCCATGACTTTTTTTGGAGTAGGGTGTGTCCCTCCCTCTTGAGGGGTGGTGGTATATTGATGCCACATGTCATAAGGGTGTGCATCATAATACAGCTCCGCACAAAATCTTTTACAGATAGGCACTGACAAAAATTGAATGTACAAGAGCCAGAAGGGTGCAGCCGGATGTGTTAGTTTGAGGTATACATGAATTCAAGCGAACAGCATCCCAAAGCACTACCTCCTGTGTGCCTGTTGTTAGAATGCACTCACACACTGGCACCAACAAGGAGGTATTATCATATATTTAAAGTTATTCTCTGAAGGTCTTGACCGGGGATGTTTTACTTCTTTACATTTACCTACTGTGGATTGCCATCAGTGGAGTTCCTTTGGATCCGGGACTTCCTATTGCCATGAGCCTATTTTTACTTATTAGCTGTCACTTGATGATTCAATTGAAACACTCATATTCCTACAGGACTACAGTAACAATTTGAAATTGCATGTATGTGTTCTCAGACTGTACTTGGACTATATTTTATTCAGGACAGCACTTAACTTTGGATGACATCTATTACAGCCTGCATATTTATTGTAATTTAATGTGTAGCATAATTTAATTAGTTACATGTTTAATGTGAGCTATTTTGGTTTGTTTATGTTCTATCATTTTGTTATAGTTTAAATTCCCTTCAGCACTGTCTGTAATTCAACTATTATGTTTATTTCCCCCCCCCCTGAATTCAGTGGAACCCTGTAAATCACATTTGTTCTGGGTAATGCATGATAAAATTGTTGTTTGTCGAGTGTTTGGTAGAAGGGGCCGCAGGAGGATCAGATAGGAATAAACTTCCATCCTTGTGGGTGCTTAATCTCATTTATCTTATTATAGTTTTTGAAACACATACATAAGCTATTAAAACACTCCATGCTGCAATGAGGGCCATAGAAAGACAGCCCAGGCCCAGGGGGCGTGGCCTATCCACAGGAGGCGTGGCCACGCCCACCTCAGAAAATAAAACCTTTGTGCAGCGCCGCAGGCCAAAGAGAGAGGAGACTGCTGCTGCTCAACAGCAGTGTGCAATCTCCAACTGCAGCCCAGCACACAGCAGCGTTGGGGAGGGTTAGGTTTAGGGCTCCCGGGGGGGAACTTAGGGTTAGGCATCCCCCCGGGAGGTTAGGGTTAGGCTAGGGGGGGGGGGATTAGCGTTAGGCACCCCCGGGGGGACTTAGGGTTAGGCACCCCCCCGGGGGAATTAGGTTTAGATGGTGGGGAAGGGGGTTAGGTTTAGACACTTAGAGGGAGGATTAGGGTTAGACACTAGGGGGAAGGTTAGGGTTAGGCACCCCCTAAGGAGGGTTAGGGGGGTTAGGTTAGTTCATACTTACCTGCGGACGATCGGGATTTTCAGCCATGTCGGCCTGCGGCTGTCGGGACCACCGGACTTGTGTCCGGCAGTAATTTGTATGTATTCCTGAGAAAGCCTCTACCAAACTCAACTTCATCCTGACTCTGGTCATAAGGTTAGATGGAAGCAAAAGACATGCGGGTCGGCATAAGCTCATTTGTGTGCGTTCACATACCAGACATGTGCAGTGTGAATTTAGCAACACACTTTGATTTGAATACATTTTATAGAAAGGAATTCAAGGAAATTCTGGACACTTCTATTACAGTTTTGAATGATGATCCTGCATGTCCAGCAGATCCCCTTCTGCTATCTCCGATGTAAGCAGCAAAACATAGAGAGCTCTGACAAATATTTTTGTGTATCCCTAGATGTCCAGTCCTAGCTCTGCATTCACTTAGAATGATTTACTGCTCTAACAGTTATTTCCTACATAAAAATACTGTTTCTCCCCCTTCTCCACTATCACTTCTCCTTTTGTTTCTAATATTCCTTTATTACAATTTGTAGCCACCTGCATGTAGTCTAAATATTGTACTGCGAGTGTAACCACCAAGTGAGGATTTTATAACACAGCTATTAATATTGAGAGCTTTCTAATTGATGTCTACTGCTGAAGATTTAATGTGTACAGTAGCAGAGTTTTACAGTGATAACTCTCTGAATATATGCAACTTTATATAATCGTTACCAAGGAAGCCCAGCTGCCGACCTGGTGTATGGTAGCACATCAGTCACGGTACTACTGTCGGTGGACCTTGAAGCACTGTAGTTCCTATTATGCCATGTTTACTGATTTATATTATAATATACTTTAATGAAGTCTAGAGAATAAGAAATACATGACAAGAATATTATCTCATAGGCAGAAATCAATAAAGTTTATTATATAAACAATCTTTATTTTATAAAAATGGATCTAAAGGATGATATAAGAGTTGAAAGCATTTCCTTTGAAATTGTCAAATTAAGCCAAATTTTGCTATGATACTCTTATTGATACATTTACTAATTGATTGTAGGAAATTAGTTCATGATTCTGTTGAAGTTTCTTCAATCTGAGACCTATTATTAGCTACTGTATCTTATCAATAAAGCAGCAAGTGTCACACATTTAGCAATGAAAAAAACTCTGATGGGATAGCTGGTGGTGGGTTTATTAAACAATCAATTATAGAAAAGAAAGCCGAGCATTATTAACATTTACAATATTTGAAAAGTAAGATTGTTTTTCTAATTTTAGTTAATATTTAAATGTCAACTTATAAAAGATGCATCTGAAATTTTGCCTTTCTCCATATCAGTTCTGCCTTTCTGCATGCTCTCCCCCCCCCCATATATTTTTTTATGATGGCTCAATATACACGTGAGAGCAGTATCAAGAAAGGTAACAGATAGCAAGGTACACGTCACTTTACTAATTACAATCACTGCTGCATTAAGGTGCAATCCAGTTCTGCATAACTGTTTTATATTATCATCAATTCTCTATTGAGTTTCCAGTTTTCCTGAAATTATTTTACCTTTGAGAGAAATAATATTTTTAATCTCATCAAATTTAGATAGAAATTGAACTACTAATTAATTACATATGTACAGCACTGGGGAAAAACAGAATTTTGGTACTTACTGATAAAGCCCTTTATCCGATTCCATAGGGCACACTAGAGGCTTCATGACAGTGGGGTACAGACGGTGCTAAGTGGGAGCTGGCCCTTTAAATTTTAGAAGTGTGACTAGCTCCTCCCCTCCTTGACAGTAGTCACTGGAGGAAGCACATGCAGATTAAGAAAACGCTGCAGGGATAATAAAAATTCAGTAGACATTAGTTTGCTCAAAGGGTTCTTTGATACAAACAAGCCCCTTTATAATACTTTTCCAAATAATAACTTTTTGGCAATAGAGCAACAATGTATCCCTTCTGTAATGTTTAGATGGTAGTAATGGGAACACAATTTGCAGTGAGACATAAGATTACTACAGATCACTTTAGGGACAACAATTATATGTTGATCCCGGACTATATAAGTAATATACAGGTATACCATCATAGGTAAAGACAGGATAGGAGATCCTGAACAGAAGTTGAAAGCATAAATTGTTTATAACAATATTATATGGTTAGAGGAGTATCAGTTAATCCACTGAACCTCAATAAATGCGAAATTCAATAGCAAGATATATCTAGATTTATTATAATAAACATTACACCATACTTGAATAAGTGGAATATAGGTATTGATTGGAGGAGTCAGGATATATGTGTGGAGATCTATACACTAGACTCTACCTTACCTGTCAAGGACGAATATTGTACATTTACCAGTTCCCGTAAGATTAACTTGAAGAAAATAATATAATTCTCACTTTCTCATTACTTGAAGAAAATATTATAATTCTCACTTTCTCATTACCTATGTGACCTAAAGTCTAACCTTAATATCCTTCTACAAACCACGCAGCAATAGTAATACAGACACACAGCAGGGTCAACTTTATTTTATTGCACATTCTTTATTACATCTCTTATCACTACTTCTCTATTTTTTACTTATATTTCGCTAGCTCTTGTCCTAGGGATAAAAGGAAATGTTTAAAGTATATCTAATAAATGTTAAGTTTTTTGATTATATTAAATATGATAATATTTCTGTGCGCCACCTAGAGGAGGCCACATATGCCTGACTGATAGTCAGACAAATCCAGGGGGCAAGAGTCTGTTTGGGTGCTGGCCAACAATGACGAGCAGCGTCATATAAGACAAACAAAGCGTCTGTTTTACGTATAGGTGCAGTCCATTTCACATAGATCTGAAGAGCTCTAACGATGTCCAAGGATCTTGAAGTTGGGGAATCCTGTGGAAGAACCGGTACCACAAGAGGTTGATTGATGTGGAATGCCGAAACCACTTTGGGAAGGAATTCCATTCTCGTATGGAGTTCCGCCCTATCCGAGTGAAATACCAAGTATGGGGGACGACAGGATAGGGCCCCAAGCTCCGACACCCGTCTAGCTGAGGCCAGCGCGAGTAGAAGTACCACCTTCCATGAAATGTATTTAAACTCTACAGTCTCCAAAGTTCAAACAGTGGAGATTGTATGAAGGAAAGGACCAGATCTAGATCACATGGGGCCGTCGGAGGCACAAAAGGTGGTTGTAACCGGATAACTCCTTGCAAAAAGGTCTGAACATCTGGAATTAAGGCAAGCCTCTTCTGGAAAAATACCAACAGTGTCGAAATTTGAACTTTCAGGGAACCCAGGCATAGTCCGTCCGAGAAGCCTGCTTGCAGAAAAAGCAGGAGTCTGACTAGACTAAAAACTGTAGGAGGCGACTCTCGCCTATACGGTGGTAATGTTTCGAAGTAACTTCTTTCCGGGCTCGAAGCATAGTAGGGATCACCCTGGATGGGATTCCTCTTCATAGCAATATGGCCCTTTCAACAGCCACGCCATCAAACGTAGCCGCCTTAAGTCTGGATAGTCTAAAGATTTGCTCTCAGAAGTAGGGGCCATGGATCGTTGATCAGCAGAAGGCAGAGGTTGGAATACAAAGCTCTGCGGGGCCAATCCGGAGCCAATAAGAGAACCTTGGACCTCTCCCTCTTGAGGCATTGTAGAATCTGAGGGAGAAGAAAAGGAGGGAACAGGTAGACAAAACAGAACCGCCATGGTGTTGATAGTGCGTCCATTGCAACTGCCTCCGAGTCTCTCGTCCGAGATCAGTACAGAGGCAGTTGATGATTTTGTCTGGACACCATGAGGTCGACCTGTGGAAGACCCCACCATTGGACAAGCTGTCGAAACACCTGAGGATGGAGCGCCCATTCCCCTGGGTGCATGTCCTGCTGGCTGAGGTAGTCTGCCTCCCAGTTGTCAACACCTGGAATGAAAATAGCTGAAATCGCCACCGCAAACTTTTCTGCCCAGAGTAGGATGTGGCTTACTTCCTTCATTGCTTTGGGTGATACCCTGTCAGTTTATGTACGCCACTCCCATGGCGTTGTCAGACTGGACTCTGACTGCTCAGCCCCGCAACAGGTGATGTGCTGGTTGACGAATGTAGAACAATACCGTAATTCCAGGATGGTTATCAGCAGATTCGCTTCATGTGAGGTCCAGCAGCCTTGGAAGTGGTGTTCCCGAAGCACTGTCCCCCAACCTCTCAGACTCGCGTCTGTGGTGAGGAGAGTCCAATGCCACTGTCCGAATCTCTTGCTCTCCAAAAGGTGCAATGAGTTCAGCCACCAGAGAAGGGATATCCGAGTTCTGGGACTTAACCTCCACGCGTTGGTGGAGGAAAAGATGGGATTCTGACTATTGGGAAAGGAGGTAGAGTTGAAACGTTCTGGAGTGGAAACGTCCGTAAGGAATGTCCTCGAATGCTGCCACCATCTTTCCCAGGAGTCAAGTGCACACGTGCACCGATACCTGATGATGTCGAAGGACCGTCCTCGCTATCTCCTGAATGGAGGCTGCCTTGTCCCGGGGAAGGAAAACCAGCTGACATAGTGTGTCCAGAATAATTCCTAGAAACTGGAGCCTATGTCGGATGAAGATGAGACTTGGGAAAGTTCAGGATCTACCCGTGACCTATGAGGAGCTTGTGAGTCACCGCGATGTTCTGCAGTAATTGTTCTCTGGAATGAGCCTTCAGAAGGAGATCGTCCAGGTAAAGTATAATCGTGATCCCTTGTTTCCAAAGGAGACCCATCATCACCCCCATGACCTTTGTGAATACCCTGGGGGCTAATGATAAGCCGAAAGGTAAGGCCTTAAACTGGAAATGTGATTTCCAAATGGCAAATCTCTGAAACGCCTGGTGAGGCAGTCAGATTGGGATGTGAAGGTAGGCATCCTTGATATCTAGAGATACCATGAATTCGCCTTCTTCCAGTCCCGCAAAAACCGACTGAAGAGACTCCATCTTGAACTTGAAAATCTTTAGGTAGGGATTGAGATCCTTCAAGTTCAGAATAGGTCTGACTGAGCCGTCCGGCTTCAGAACCACAAACAAACTCGAGTGGAAACCTTGTCTGGTCTGATGCTTGGGAACCTGGACCAAAACCCTCGCGGACAGAAGTTTGTCTTTCGCCTTTTGTAATACGACACTCCTGTCATTGGAAACTGGCAAACCTGTTGTGAAAAACCGAGGGGGAGGTAGAAACAGAAAATTTAGTTTGTATCCCTGGGTGATGAGGTCCCGAACCCAAGCATCTGTACAAGATTCCGTCCATACTTCTTTGAAGTCCCAAAGACATGCTCCCACCCTGGGGTCCCCCAGGTGAGAGGGAAACCCGTCATGCACTAAGTTTGGTAGTGGACTTAGGGCCTGATTCAGCAAGGAACGCACGGATGCAGACGCACACACCCATCCACTGCGAGTATATGCTAATGCATACGAACGCAGAATAAGCAGACGCCTAGCAAAACACAATACCTTCCACTTCCCTTAACGTGCGTTCTGTTATACCACGCAAGACAGTGGAGACATCGGTTACCATCGAGAACCATCGAACACATTAGCATATTAGTGGTTGATCTGACTCCACGCAGGATGTGTGCCACTTCCTGCGTGCAACTAGACCTCAGGCTACGGACATCACCACAAGGGCTTAAATATGCATGCCCCTAAAACGCCATCCAAATGCACAGGCACGCCTGCGTTTGCCCGTCCACCCCACAAAACGGCACTTCCTGTCAATCACTTTTCTCTGGTTCTGCGTTGCCTCTGCATATGCAGTACTCATCACAATAACTAGTTTGCGCACTACAATGCATATGCAGAGCTGAAACATTGTCCGAGTGCATGCGTTCTCTCCTGTGTGTTCCTTGCTGAATCATGCCCTTAGTCTCCTGTTGAGCAGATGTTGCTACGAATCTGCCATGACCTCTGTAACTACGGGAAGTAGGTCCTCCTCTGGAGTGACCACAGAAACGACCCGGGGAATGAAAGGACCGAAACGAGGGCCCTGAGTAGGGCCTTCTAGGAGGCGGAGCAGCCAAAGGAAGATAAGTGGATTTACCCCCAGTAGCCTGAGAAATCAACTAATCAAGTTCAGCTCCAAATAAGACACTTCCCTTGAAGGGAAGACCTTCCACAGTTTTTTTTGTTTCCGTGTCCGCCTGCCATTGACGAAGCCAAAGCACCCTGCGCGCTGAAACCGCCAGAGCTGAAGTTCTTGAGGCGAGATTACAAAATCCTTGGATGCGTCTCCAAGGTAGGCTACAGCTTCCCCTATGAGCTAGTCTCTCATCGATCTCTCATCCCACCAGCTAACTGTTTTGACCAAACCGCAATAGCTTTGTTAATTCAGCAGCCTACAATCGCAGGATGCAAAGTCACCCCGGCAGCTGTATTAATGGACTTGAGCATATTCTCCAGTCTCCTGTCTGATGTCTCTTTCAAAGATGTGGCTCCAGGGACCGGTAGACTAGTCTCTTTTGATAGATGAGAGACAGAAGTCTCACAAGATTTTCTGCTATCTGCAGGAAAAGGATAGGAAGATAACTGCCAGGATATCTGAAATTTTTTATCCGGATGTTCCCAAGCTGAAACCAGAAGAGAATCTAGTTCTTCTGAAATTGGAAAAGATGTAACCTGCCTTTGCTAGGTTAAAAAGACGTCCATGCAGGCCCCTTTTCATCATCTTCTATCTGCGATACCTGTCGAATTGCAGAAATTATCCCTTCTATCCCTTGGGACACAGGCTCAGGTTCCTCTTGGAGCTCCTCAGGTGAATCCTGAGTATATTCGCCCTCCTCTAGAGCTGGCATTTCCTCTTCGTCCGACTGGAGAACTGAGGGTGCCGGTCTCTTTTTTTGAGACCTGCAGTGAGGGTCCTAATGACGTGGCACGGGACGCCATGGCTTTTGTGATCCCTTCCATAGATGTAGCTAAAGACCGAGCGCATGCCGATTCTACTATAGTAGCTGATCTAGAAATTTCTCTCTTTACAAGAAGGCTCCAGCTCAGCAGAGAGATGTGACATAAAGGATGCAAACTGTTCCACCCAAGACAGCAGTTCTATCGTCCGTGGAGAATCTTGCTATGGATTACATTAGTCACAAAATGTGGGGCAAGATGACTGCCCCGGTGTATACTTTTCTGCACACTTTTCGCAGGTAAATGACTTCTGAGAAGCCTTAGAGTCCCTTCCAGCCATGGTACATACAAAACCCACACAAAACAGTAAAGTGTAGTGGGTAAACAGATAAAGACTGAGATATGCAGAAGTAGGAGAGAATGGCAGAAAAGGAGTATCACACTTGCCCCCAAAAGCGCTTCCAACAATGCTAAAAATGCTAGGCATTATAAACAAGTAACTAATTGAGAATAAAGTAGTTACTGTCTGCCTAAATGCTCTCCTAACAAGCCTAAACCCCACTGTGCACTTACAGGACAGGTCTGGCTCTCAGTCTCAGCGCAGCATCATACAGTGTCATCCATGTAATGGCCACCAGCACACACTTCAGAGAAGAGCTGGGGCCGATGGGCAGAAGGAGCAGGACTCCAGAGTCAGGCTCCGCGCTCCCCCCCCTGCTATGGCGCTCACTTTAGTGTAGAAAGCACGCTGTGTGAGGGAGACCACACAAAGCCGCTACTGTGTGCTGGCTGGCTCCGTTAATCGGAGCCACTGCTGTTTATAAAAAAATAAAGACCACCTGTGATGTTTAACCTTGCTACCTCGCTAATCGAGGTAGCCAGTGCATACTGGCTGCCGGCAGCGGTTAGACTAACAGGGGACCTCTCTGCGTGCAGCGGCATGCAGTACCCCCAGAGACAGTGGTCTCTTTTGTAGTCAGGGACCCCAGTTTAACTGCACTTACGAGTGGGTCTCATTTGGCAGCTTCCAACAGAGCAGACAGGCAGGGGCAGATGCTGCCTGCCATTCTTCATAGCTTGTCAGCTTCAGCGCTATTATAAAACTCTGAAAACCCTTAGGAATGTGGTAACACTACCAGCTCGTCTCAGGCACAATCTCAGACTGGGCTTGTAGGGGGGGGGTATAAAGGAGGAGGACCTAGTCACACTTCTAAAATTTAAAGTGCCAGCTCCCACTTAGCACCATCTATACCCCTCTGTCATGAAGCCTCCAGTGTCCCCTAGGGGTGAAATGTTGACACTGTATAGAGTAAAGGATAATGAATAAAATAGTGTAGCTTACATTGTTTTCTTAACATTGCTAATTCAAAGGGTATGCGGTTATATACTTTAATTGCCAAAGACATTTTAAAATGTTTTAATGTTATTAATATTAAATTATAAACGGGAATATTATGTATATTATCATTTCCTTGCTACATTAGTTTTCATATTTTTACATCGGTATGTATATAACCAATGTCTTAAGGGAGACATTAGATGGAACTCTTTGGCAAGATGTTGCTTCTAGATAGTAGTTAATATAATAGTTAATGTAGAGTAACTATTATTAGCCTTCATTTATATGGAGCCACAAGGGATTCACAAAGCCTTAAAACATGCATAAACAGTATAAACACACAAAAATACCCCGTGACTTACAGTACATGTAGCCCACAATTGCTGGGCTTAATTTTTACACTGCAATTTATATACAGTATAAGCTAGGACAAATCTAAATCTCTCTGCACATTTTAAATGTACCCTACATGCAGTGCAACATGGTTTTGGCAGTTGCTCCTAACTCTGAATCGGACCCATGAGGAGTTTTTTTTTCCTTTATTGAAACTATGTATTTATTTTATTATTTTGCATAATAGCTACACTGCATAATTAATTGGTCTCAACCTTGGTTGATGAGAATAGGAGAGAACAACCATGCTCAGGTTTTGGCTTATGCATCTCTGGATGTAATGTACATATGAAACTGAGGATAAAGGGCCAAAGTGGGATATACTTTCAGGGTATATGTGAGCTGATCATGTAACTCATTATCATGCACCAAACCTTCAAATGCACTTACCTGCTCTGGTGTGTAATCTGCAGGGTGTCCAATGCCAGGCAAGTCCTTCCTGAGTGCTGCAAATTCCTCCTTCTCCTATGTGCCACTATGTTCATCGGCAGACGTGCGCTCACGCATCTATAATCCTTGGTCATGTGACCATTATAACAATAGCGACCTCCCCATTCATTCATTTAAATTTACATAGTACACCTAGTCAGTGCCAGATCTTGTAAAGGCAACAAATTGGTGGGTTCTGAGTGCAAACTGGATCTGCGGGCTGTAGCCACTATAAGGGGTACCCTTAACCCCAAAATATGAATAAAGAAACAGTTTACAGTAACCTGGGCACTGAACACAATATATACTGCCAGATCTTGTGTCTGTCAGCCCTGCTACTTGGACTCTGTTTGGCTCTCTATTGGTCCATGTGCCTGGGATCCAGATCTCCTGCTCCTGTTACCCTTGTGTATCATTGGTGGTTACGTCTGGTAATAACACAGGGCTGACCATACTGGATTTGTTGCATCCAAGTTAGTTTCTGATACATTCAATCCTAGTACAACCTCTACAGCCAGCTACATAGAGATTATATCCAATCCCCTGACTGAAATGTGACAAATATTTTTAGGTACTGTGTATTTTACATCCCCTTTAACATACTTTTCCCTCCCCTCCAGGCTTCCATTATGAAGAAAACAAGAAAACATATTGATGGTAAATGGTTTCACTTATTATTCACTTTTCAGCATAGTAGGCTCTAGTACAGGGGCCAGCACCCCCTGGTATGTGTGTCAGCAATGGTATGTCGAATAATGGGATTATTAAAGCAGCAATTTGCTTATTCAGTTACAGAAAGCAAATAATACCAATTAGTCTAAACAGACACAGATAATTATCGGTATATTGATCTCCCAGCTGCCTCCAACACTTTGACCCTACTACTTTCACTGCTTCCCCCACCTTATAGTTGTCTTGTTTTCAAATGTTTTACATATTCTCTAACTAAATATATGTTATGTTTGTCCCTTTATTATTAACCTGTTATATATTAAATAAATGTGTAACTGCACTCTGACCTTATCTAGATTTTAGCTGACACACAACTGACACTCGAGTCCTTTACAACTTAAAACATACAACCTTTTCAATAGTAGCTCCACTGAAGTCCACATGTATCAAGACTGAACAATCACAGTGCAGCATATCAAGAATCCTGGTTATGGTAACATAACACATGTGGATGCATTGGCATTTGGCACTGCCTAAATACACCAGCAATGGCCACATATAGTGTACATACAATGTAGTGGACATGTATTGGCTGACATAGCCACTGCGAGGTTGCCGGATGGCTACTGAAAATTTGAAAGGACATGCACCCTGTGTGGTATGTGTGTGAGCAGATAGGAACATGCTTGCTCCTCCATAATATAGTTCAATGAAAACATCTTGTCATTATAATTCATGGAGCTATTGTGCATTTTCACTTGACCTTTAAAACCAGCTGGTGTCACCAGAAAGACAACGCATGGAGTTGGAGTTTGAGAATCAGTTGCTTGGTCAAGGGAGACAGATAAATGTTTAAAAAGGCAGGGCATAGACCACCGCAGAAAGATATCTAAACTGCAGTCAACAAAGAGTAAAACATTGAGCAGGTTGGAAATGAACACAAAAGTCCTTTCAACCAAGACTAGCAAAAGAAAGGAAACCAAAAAGTTAGCATAGAAGCTGCCAATTCATCCTTAGTGGGGAAACAAATTCTATTTTGAGCCTACAAATAATTAATTCTCTGAATCTTTCGCCCCGATAATGGAGTTTAATAATTATAGCTGGACCTACCAATCACTCAATGTAAGAAAGGCATCCAAACCACTTTTAAATTGAATTGCCCTTACCAGCCTACCTTGGTAAAGCATTTCATTGTATGACTTCCCTTACAGAGAAGAAGCCCTTTTTATACTGATGGTGGAATTAATTCATCTACAATTTGGTTTGACGGGATTGGCATAAACAATCTCACAAACATTACATTAAGAAAAACAAGATGTAGGTAATTCTTTATCCTTATTGCTAGTTTTTCCTGTGGTCATATGAATAGATCATATAGATACTAGTTTTAAAGGAACGATCATGAAAGTCTTACCAACTGGTGTTGGAATCCATTTTTTAAAAAAATTCACTCTTAAAAGTGTTTAAGAATATATCAGAATCCATTACATATAATACTTCAGCTATATCTATGTTTTACTTTTGTATGGCCCTCACGCAACATGTTTTATCCATAATATTTACAACACATCCCATAAAACACTCCTTTTATTAATTTTATAACAAAAAATAATTTGTAACATAAACTTGCAAGTAGCAAAAGAAAAGTCACAATTTCCCCTTTGTTTTATTGGAAAACAACATTACTGGAGCATAACATTTCACATAACTTAGATGCATGAATAAAATAATGCACTATAATAACGTGTTTATTATATATACAGTATACATGTTTTTTTTAAAAGACCAATTTTCAAACATTTACAGTTTTAAATCTTTATTGTTTTAAAAGTCTACATGTATTTGCAATACAATAATTTGTTACTT
The DNA here is from genome assembly GCA_031769625.1 of Taudactylus pleione. Lineage (NCBI taxonomy): Eukaryota > Metazoa > Chordata > Amphibia > Anura > Myobatrachidae > Taudactylus > Taudactylus pleione. The sequence goes on along the minus strand of JAUIMM010000092.1, from coordinate 5,805,897 downwards.
AAATATGGTTAATGTACAATGAAATTATTTTGCCTGAAACTCAACCATAAAATACAATTTTATCAATATGATTTATTTAACATAAAAGATTTCCATATGGCTGGGGTTGCTTCAGCACGGTTTATGTTCTAAATAAATCAGTCAAAAGTGCATTGGAAAGCTGCAGTGACCAGCCAGTATAATTATATATTTTTTTCTGTATTTATTTTTTTCCTATTAATATTTAACAAGCCATATTTAAGTAAATATACAAAGTCCAATAGATATCATATTTTTTTTCAAACTCATATTAAAGAAAATGGTGATTATCTGCATGCCATACACACTCACTTTCGCTCCGAATCTATACAGATTATAAAGGACGATTTGAAGAGTGCCAGTACTTTAGATAAATGTGATTCACAAAGAGACAAATGCTGGTAACTAACATTAAACACCTAAGTACAAGCTAATTTATATTTAACAGGCAGAAAGTATGGTTAAACATAAAAAAACAACAAAAAAAAAACATGATGCATAGAATATACACTTTGAAAGAATGAACTTGTCTTGGTCCACATTTCTAAGTAGTTTATTAAAAAAATACTGGGGCAGATATACAGAATCATCTGATTTTTAATTCTAGAACATAACCCTTAAAAAATTTAATTATATAACCAATTGTTTGGATTATGAATGGTATGGTAAGAACAAGTCGATGCATAACGTGCGACAGTAGGGTTAGTGGGAAGTTTAGACCTTCTTGTTCCATGGCACTGCTTTCACGCGATAAAATTTTGTACCCAGTGGAACCTTAAACCGATTTTGAGCCTAAACAGAAATGTAAGAAACATTTAACAGTAATTTCCAATTTTAACTTGCATTAAAAAGACATTTATTTTACAAAACTTTGAAAAGGAAACCACTCTGACAGTTTATAAAATATATAGACATACAGTATGTGATTTAAATTGGAATTTAATAAAAAATATGATTGTTCAAAACCATTGCATAAACTAATGTCCTTTACTGGGAACTATATGACATGAACAGTGTTGTGTACAAGAATATAGCAAGGACAGAAAAAGGGGTATGTAGTGGTTTTATACTTAATTTTTATAACTGATACTTAAAGTCATCATTGATACACTGTACTAAATTATATATTGTCTGGGGTATAGCTCTCAATTATTAATATTACATGAAAATAGTAACTATAAGATAAGTGCCTTAAACAGTAACATATTAGAATTACATTATAGTAATGCTATTCATTTACAGAAACACCGAACACTGGAACACAGTTTACAAAATGATCCTACTCTCAAAGTGGAGCTTCTGAAAACATGTGGCTTGTGGACACACAGGGCCCAAACAAATAAGGTAACAAGAGGTCTATATGGCAATTTAAATAGCACATCGTCAGTCTACTATAACAAGACAGAGAGGAAAGCACCATGTTTTGTAATAGTAAAAACACAATTATACCTTTCATTAGGTGTGTATAATATTATTGTAAAAATAAATTGTAAAAATGTAGACTATATTGTATTAACCAATCAGCTTCTGTTATTTTACAGGCTGCATTTGAAAAATGACAGTTTGGAGCTGATTGGTTGGTACTTCATCTCTCTCCAAGCTTTTATAAATCTCAATCTCCAATTTGGTTTCTCATTGGTATGCTCAGTAAAACTGTATTTGTCACGTCACAATCTATAAAGTTACCTGCATGGACCAAGCAGAATATAAATTACAATTTAAGGTGTATATTTTGTTTACCTTTTTAGCTTGGCAATATTCTTTTTCCATCACTTTTCCTAGAACCCAGGGTCTTCTAGATGAACCAGAAGCTATAGAAACAATTGGAAAATTAAGCAAAAAGTGGTTAGCATTAACTGTTTTATTTTGATCAGTCTCTACATCAAGTTTTGTCGTCTCACAAACATTGTGCTTTCTCAAATACCTTAAAAGCTTTCAGTATTCAACAAATCTACAGTATTTTACCACCTTAACGGAACTAACAGTCCACTAACATCTATTACCTACACTACTGTTCAAAAGTTTGGGGTACGGTGTATACTACTCCCTTCTGATAACAGCACAAACAGGCTCTAACCAGAGTAGAAAGAGAAGTGGGAGGCCCCGATGCACAACTGTGCAAGAAGATAAGTACATTAAAGTCTCTAGTTTGAGAAATAGACACCTCACAAGTCCTCAACTGGCAGCTTCATTAAATGGTACCCGCAAAACGCCAGTGTCAACGTCTACAGTGAAGAGGCGACTTCGGGATGCTGGCCTTCTAGGCAGAGTGGCAAAGAAAAAGGAATATCTGAGACTGTCCAATAAAAAGAAAATATTAATATAGGAAAAAGAACACACACATTGGACAGAGGAAGAGTGGAAAAAAGTGTTATGGACAGACGATGTACTAAATGAATGTGCGCTGACAGGACAGATGTAAATTACTGATTTAGCGAGCAGCTCACACAGCAGGTGCTGCTCCTGCTAAACAATGTATACATGGGAAAAGAAGTGGAGCGCTGGTTAAAACAGAAGACCACACAAATACATAAAAAAATGTAATGAAAAAGGGTAAAAAAAACCAGATGATAACATGAGCCATAGTAATATAGATAAACCGATGAACTTCAATTCAAGTAGTTAAGGACCATACATAGATCACTTAAACGAGGTGGTTCACTGAAGTAGTTATGAATAAATATCCACTCCTGAATGGTAAATATTCCTCTAAGTATGAATAGTTCGTGAGGAAAATGTGCATGGATATGCCCTCATAAGGGAAATGATTAGTCACCTGTAAAATGCCGTCCAAATAATGCCCTGTATGATAGAAGAAAGTGGTAGAAAACCGTGATCCGTTCCCAACGGGTACCTGGCGTTGTACACTTGCCGGGCTCATTTCAACAGCATAACATGGGCTAGAGGTGATGGTGAGTCGCGGCTGTATGTGAAAGCCGTTGGGTGAACCTCTGGTGAGCTCCGTGTGGGGCTAAGGGCCTGATTCAGACCCGCTCGCAAGTGCACATCGCTCGCAAGCGGGTCGATGGTCCCCCACTGCACATGCGCCGCCTCTGGTGTGCGCATGCAAGAGACCCGTCTTACGACTGCAGCTCAGTCGCTACGGGTCTCGCTACAAGACGGGGCTGCTGTCGATGGTGAGTGACAGCTCGCCCCATTTTGTATGCGGGGAGGGGGGGTGGCTGCACAAACGCAGGTGTTCCCTTAGGAACGCCTGGCATTTGTGGGCGGCCCTACTGACATCACTAGTGATGTCAGTAGTGGCCTTCCTGCTCTATTAGAGCAGGAAGTCCACTTGGGCTTGCGGGAGCCGAGACCCTACCACAGGGTCTCGTCACAAGCCCCATGGTCGTGATAATCGCGACTGACTCCAGGTCACCCACAGCTTTGCGAGTGGCCTGGAGAAAAAAAAACACGCCCTGATTCAAAGCGGCTCTGAATCAGGCCCTAAGTCCTCTTCGGCAACAATCACCCGGTTATAGTGGGAGGTAGTGGGATGCTGTAATGCAATGGCCGGCTGGCGTGCCTCCTGTTGTATGTGGGAGTGGTAAACAAAGTCAGTGGCTCAAACTAACTGGGCAAATGAGCTCCTTGACGCGGTTCTCCGGGCTTATGGACAGACGAATTGAAGTTTGAGGTGTTTGGATCACACAGAAGCACATTTGTGAGACGCAGAACAAGTGAAAAGATGCTGGAAGAGTGCCTGACGCCATCTGTCAAGCATGGTGGAGGTAATGTGATGGTCTGGGGCTGCTTTGGTGCTGGTAAAGTGGGAGATTTGTTCAAGGTAAAAGGGATTTTGAATAAGGAAGGCTATCACTCCATTTTGCAATGCCATGCCATACCCTGTGGACAGCGCTTGATTGGAGCCAATTTCCACCTCCAACAGGACAATGATCCAAAGCACACCTCCAAATTATGCAAGAACTATTTAGAAAAGAAGCAGGCAGCTGGTATTATGTCTGTAATGGAGTGGCCAGCACAGTCACCAGATCCCAACCACATTGAGCTGTTGTGGGAGCAGCTTGACCATATGGTACGCAAGAAATGCCCATCAAGCCAAACCAACTTGTGGGAGGTGCTTCAGGAAGTGTGGGGTGAAATTTCTTCAGATTACCTCAACAAATTAACAGCTAGAATGCCAAAGGGCTGCAATGCTGTAATTGCTGCAAAAGGAGCATTATTTGACGAAAGCAAAGTTTGAGGGAAAATTATTATTTCAAATAAAAATCATTATTTCTAACCTTGCCAATGTCTTGACTATATGTTCTATTAATTTTGCAACTCATTTGATAAATAAAAGTCAGTTCTCATGTAAAACACAAAATTGTCTGGGTGACCCCAAACTTTTGAACGGTGGTGTACATAAAAATGACCTTTTAGAAAATCCACAAATAAATAAATATAAATGTTTGCATACATGGACTGAAATGCAGATGTTAATGGATAGATTTTTTTTTTTTTACTATCTGGAATCTCTAACTTTCCATCATATTAATGTAAAAGGTTAAGTTAAGACACAACAAAAGTCCAAGAGAGCTCACAGCGTGTAAAAAGCTTTCAAATACAAATCAATCTATATTTGAAGAACCTTCAGGGTTAGTTTGACAATTGCCTGAGATAGCCCCTGCTGCTTTATGTTATTTATTTTACCTCAGTTTAGACATAAACGGTGAAGTTTAATGTCCTACAATAAATACGTGTGTATTTATATTCTAAATATTAGCTTCAAATCAGTTAAAGTGTTTGAGAACTGGCAAACAGGTATGCACAGCTAATACTATGTCCTCAGAATATCAACAAAGCATACATCTTTTCTGCAAGAGTCGTTTTGCTGCCACATCATAGGAGCCACTGTTTGACAGAGCCTGGTGTATTACGTGATTAACATCGCAGTTTGAGCTGAGCGTCTTTGTAATATCATAATGCATGGAAAGAAATCCAACAGTTAAATGCATTGCAGCACAGAAAGGAAAACGGGCAATCAGCTGAAAGACCATAGTGTTGTGACAAATCTATTACACCAGAGGTTCTCAAACTCGGTCCTCAGGACCCCACACAGTTCACATTTTGCAGGTCACCCAGAAGGTGCACAGGTGTATTCATTACTCACTGACACATTTTAAAATATCAACAGGTGGAGCTCATTATTTCACTTGTGATTCTGTGAGGAAACATGGAAAACATGCACTGTTTGGGGTCCTGATGACCGAGTTTGAGAACCTATGTATTAAACCATAAACAAGTATTTCAGAAAATCAATGTTTGTTCTAAAACTATAGAGAAATTGGATAGAAAATAAAAAAAGTTCAAATTGACATATATAGATCTACCAGAACAGAGGTAGGTAACACAGTGCTGCTCCAACAATCCGTCAGCCTGACATCAATGGGGTTGTGAAAATATCTTTGAAACTATTAGAAACCAAGCAATAGGGAGGAAATCACAAATCCTTGAACTGATTAAGATGGGTGCACACTATTGTCATACGATAGATCGTTCTGATGTGGACCGATATATATATATATCATACGGACTGTGCAGTGTGTATGCCCGATCCGTCTTTCGCAATGGTCCTTCATTCCATTGTCCAATCTGCTGTTCTGAACAGCAAATGGGACGATGTAATGATTGATGCCATGCTGCTACACGAGGCATGTAATTATATATAGCGATGTCGTACACTGGATCATGCCGTGTGTACGGCGTGCCAGATGTATCAATATACATTGCGTCGTTTCATCGCTGGGTACACATAGTGGGTATCCAGCATTAGACCATACTTACCGAATTTTTGCTGCACGTTCCCGGGGGAGACCTGGCTGCTGTCTTCTTCAGGGGGTGGAGCCTGACTATAGTTGTCATTAGGCCCGCCCCATTTACAGGAAAGCCCCACGATTTGCAAGTCCGTGAGGAGAGGGCGGGGCTAAATGCTGCAATTCACGTAATTTAGCCCCGCCCCACCCTACGGACCCGCAAATTGTTTGGAAATGGGTGTGGGGGGTCCCCCGAAAAATCGGGAGCCTCCTGTGACTCCTGGGAGAGTAGGCAAGTATGCATCAGACTGTACATAGAGATAGTATGAAATCACGACTAGCATATACATTACTTTGTACTAGACATAAATCAACATCAACAAAATATCGGTCTACCATTAAAAGTTATTCTTCATTTTATTTACTCCATAATCTGACATTTTGGGGATACACGATTCCCTTTGTCATAAAAAAGTCTGGTGCTGATGTTAACAAAAGTTTGGATGAAAGAAACTAAAATGAAGATTGTGGAATTTTGTGGATCTCTATAGATTGATTAGCATCACTTTTTTGCAAGCACCTGATTATATTATACATATGGAGTGCTGACTGAATGAGAATATCACATAAGAACATTTGAGGTTACTGTGTCTTTAATGAGCAGTGTCAATAATATCTGACTAAAGACTTAATAAAATAATCTGATATTTGCACATGGAAATTAAGTTTTGTCATTCACGGAAAAATAAACTAGACGCGGCTATTCAGAAGCATACAGTATGTAACTTATTTATGGAGATTATAATATTTTACTGCTCTTTTCTCTATCAACCTTAACAAATTGCTAGTATGTCTATAGTTATATTGCAGTGGCTCATGCCTCTGGATGCTTGAAACTGTGAGGTTGCCTGACTCATAGTCAGCAGTCTTCAAAGGTCAGGGAGGTTTGCACATTAACAACAGACCACACTATTTGTTTTCTGTGCCAGCATCTTGTCTTGTGAGATGAACCCATTTCAATTTAAAATATTCTGGACAGTTCCAGTTTATAAACAGAAACAGATAAAGAAGTGCAAATTACACCACGAAGAGCCGTGAGCAAGGAAACAAAGCTTTATTTTATTCACTGGTTCTCATTACAGATTACTGGCTTTGTGTCTGTCTGTTTCTAAAAGAAGCGCAAAGTATTAATCACAGACCACCATCTAGCAGTGTCCTCTGCCTAATTCATAAAAGTGTGCACATAAAAACAGAGCACGTGTTGAAGCATATGCAGGTTGCAGCAGGGAAGCGGAGTCAGATTCAATTAGCCGCGGTTCTTACTGTGCAGGTAAATCTCCAGGTTTAACACATTTTCCATGTAGGGCTATCGAGCGCTTACCCATAGATTTGCGTTTAGTGCCTGGAATCTGTGAGCTGCGAGATTCTCTCTGGCGCTTAATGTGCTGGGGTATCTGCACTCAATTTAATAGCTCTGGGCCGAACAATTAATGGCAGGTAAACCTCGCGGCTACTTGAATCTGCCCCAGTGTGTGCAAGGCTGAAATAGTTTACGTGTACCCATTAGTAAATTTGGACACTAAAATGGTCAGGGGATTTAATGATGGAGGAGAGTTTATAATATTTATGTTTGGAACATGCAACTCCATAGTAATAAAAATATTCTTTTTAGATTAAAAAATAAACCAATCTTCTAGTTACATTTGCAGCATCATATTAAAAGTAATACTACTTCAAGTTACAACTATACTGTACGCTTGTATATTATCAGCACTGCTCTGGTTCCAGCCTCTCTCCAGGTGCTGAACCAGGTAAACTCTCAGCTCCTAGCTGCTCTACCAACCACTATTCTAACGCTAGAACTTTCAACATTAAACTACGGTTTTATTTCCGTTTAGTTTACATTTTAATGGAAATGTTACTTGGATATAAATATTTGTTAAATGTCAATTTTTTTTTTTTAATAAAGGATCAGTCAGGTTTTTGCATGAAACAGACACTTTGGTGCTGGCAGGGGAAAAAACTCCTCTCACTATTAATGTATAGTGACACAGTGAAACATACTTAAACATCGTAACATACAATGATAGTTTCTAAGATTACAAATGATCATTCTCTACTCAGTGATAGATTGTAGATAGGTTGCAGCTTACTAGCACAGCCATAGAAGCTGACCTCCGAATCCCTGCTCATACTCCAGTGTGCGAGCACCAATTCCAGCTCCAGTCTTGTAGCTGGCTCCAACTGTACAGATGTGTCCTTACTAAGATTTCCCAAAATCTCTCAAAAGCCCTTTCTGTCTTGCGCCACAGTAATGGACACAGTGGTGGGCCATTTTATAGGCCAGTAGTTCTCAAACTCGGTCCTCAGGACCACACACAGTTCACGTTTTGCAGGTCACCCAACAGGTGCACAGGTGTATTCATTACTCACTGACACATTTGGAAAGATCCACAAGTGGAGCTAATTATTTCACTTGCGATTCTGTGAGGAGAACTGGAAAACATGCACTGTTTGGTGTCCTGAGGACAGAGTTTGAGAACCTGTGTTATAGGCTATTCGTAATGTGCAAAATGATCTGAAAACATGCCTTTTTAGCAAAATGAAACATGCAATAAAATAGCACTTCCAATTGCACAAAATTTGAACAGAATTATGCTGACCATCCACTACTAGATGCGGGGACGACAACGCGATTACGACATCATAATCGTGCCGTCGTCCCCATAGGGATGAAGTGCATGCACTGAACGTTCAGATGTCCAGTGCATGCAGAAAAATCATCCCCCAAATCATGACCGTCATGTTCGGGCGATGATAGATGTTAAAAACGACCAGCGCGCGTGCATCACTGGTCGTTTTTAACATTTTACTGCCCGATTTGTGGGCGATTACCAAGCGATTGAGAGATAACGACAGTCGTTATTGCTCAATTGTTAGGTTAATCGCCTAGTGGATGGGCAGCTGTAGCAAATGAATAACATAATATTAGCAAAAAAGGTGCAAAGAGCATTCAGACAAATCAACATTGCTGTATATCCTAAAACAAGCAATGTGGATAAACATGGAAAAATCATGTCATTCAGTATAATAAAGCGATCTATGACCAGACACGTACAGTATGACAACATGATTTTCCAGTTTTAGGCCCGTATTCAATTAACCGCGAAAAGCTGAGCCGCAATGTGTTCGCCACCTTCGCGTGTTATTAGGCGATATTTTTTCCCTGCGCGCCCCCGCTTATCTCTGTATTCAATTCCAAAAGATGCAAAAAGGCAAACATGCGAATAGTGAAACTCGCGAAAAGTCCCTAAGATTTTGGGGAAATCAGTCTGTAGCCCTGAAAAAGCTGCACTCACATTAGAGATCAATATAGAAGTGTTCTAATAGCCCTAATAAAAGTATTTTGTGTTTTTAAAGTGTCAGAATTGGTTGTTATATGCTTATATGCATAAGTGCAGGAAATTGACAGAAAGCAATATCTTTTAGAAAAGGTAAGTACCGAGGTCAAATTTGGGGTACATGAAAATGGGTACTAGCATATTTTGAAGTCTCTTTAAATATCTTACAAATACACCTGCTATAGCTTTGTGCAATCCCAAAAACACCTGTCCCATCCATATAGTCCCCCAACGTAGCAGGCCCCCCCCCCACTTTGTACCTATTTTCTAACACTTTTTTTTTTTTCTCAAATATGTTTTTAAGTTTTTTGGACTGAGTAGTCATTAGGGGGTGTCCAAAGGGTTCTGGACCAAAACCCCACATTTGCACCCCAAGACAGTGATTTTGCACTTCCAATTCGCCCACCTATACATAGAGAAAACGTTTCTCCTGTTTTTTTTTCCGCTTAGGCGAAAACTATAATTGAATACGGAGATAAGTTGAAAACAGGCGAAAAGTCCAAATCGGTAAAAACTTTTCTCCAAACGGCACTTTTCGCGGCTAATTAGCCTCATTGTCAATCTTCTGTATGTTAATAAGCCGTCACGCTAATAGGATGCTACTTTTTCCCTAATATTATTCTACTTTTTGTGTATCTGAAAGTGCTATGTTACGTACAGTACAATAGTAAAGCTAGTGCGAAACCTTAGCACGATATCTGGCCAAACTGAAGTGAATATGTGTCGCACTGACAACAAAGCTGAGTAAGGACACATCTGTACTTTCGGTGCCCTCGCTATCTCGTCTCCTTTGTCACTAGATGAATCCAGTATATGTTACAGCTTGGAACTGTTATGAAGCAAACATTTTAAATATTCTATACAATTTTGGCTACTGCTTGGTAAAGTACAATACAGTATGAAAACCAAGGATGCATAACTTTTTTTTTCTTCAGTCTGAGTGCCGCATTGGGAGTTACACATTTCCCCTCTCTATTCTGTAATAACACATTCGTGCAAAAACCACTAAACAAATCCAACCCCCGCAAACACTTCTGTAGTAACACATCATCCCCTCCTTTCCTTTTGATACGCTGTCAATTGACCTAACTGATGTGTAGTTGGGTCTCATTACGGAGGTTGGCACTGGGAGAAACCCCACCCCACCAGCCATGGTAAGACCCAGGACAGAGAAGAGATATAGGGAGATCTGAGACATACATACTACAGTAATATTATTATTCTGCCATACTAGGGTTTTCCTGTATCTGGTCTGCTTGCTGTGGACAGTGATTTGTATTCTGCACTAATGTCGATGATTTTCAATGTTTTCTCATTGATACTAACTCTGATTTAGAAAGAGTCAGTAGATACTTTTCAAGAAGGTTACTGCTACTTATAGTCTGTTTTTGTACCCAAGCTTATTTTGCTACACCTCACTGTGATAGACTTGTCATGTGCAGGAAAAGGTTTAATGGCTACATCTATGCAGTGACAATATTTTCTATGCACATAAGTCCATTTGTGTACATACATTTTAAATATACTTTATTTTAACAAAGGTAAATTTCCTTTAAAGTATGAATATTTGAATATATGACCTGCAAGAAACTTGAAACATTTTGACAAAGTCATAATCAATAATTATAGAGCCATGTGGCCTTGCAAAAAAATAATATAAGATACATTGGGGCAAATGTAATAGCCTGCGGACTGCAGGCATTGTCGAGTTCCCTGCGAGACTGCCTGATGCTTTGAAGTAGCAGTCATTTAAATGCCTTTTAACTGACGACTACTTTATAAAATCAGGCAGTCTCGCACTGAACTCGCTGATACCTGCAGTCTATTACAATTACCCCATTGAGCGAAAGTAAACCTTGTTCTTTGGCAAAACACACCTAAAATGTGTAGTATACAGGAGCACGTGTTTAAAGGGATTGGAAACACGAAGCACAGCTGGGAGAGATTTACAAGGATGTTCTAAAGTTTATAGCATGTTTATGGTAAAAAAAAAATATATATGCATGTATGAACATGCAGTTCATCCCTCTTAGTGGTGGTGGTTTAGTCTTGAGAAAGGCCAGTATATGGCTGAAACGTCGACTTGACTTTTATGATGTGACTTTGAATATAAGATCTTTGCTTGGAAAGTCCCTGGTGAGTGCACCTCTTATTTCTTGATATATATATATATATATATATCTTACATGCGGATGGCACTCCTGGTACGGACAGAGATCAGAGACTCCAAGGCAGCGATATAGTACAGTCAACGTTTCAAAGCTTTAATCTAGCTTTTTCATCAGGACTACAGAAAAAAACAACAACATCTTATCTTATATCTACACCATAACAATGGTGATGATGTGTATGTACAGCGCCACCTGGTGGGGGACTGATTCCGCTTTGAGCTCAGCGTGCTGCCGCTGTGTGGTGATGTAGATATAAGGTAAGATGTTGTTGTTCTTTTTCTGCAGTCCTCATGAAAATGCTAGATTAAAGTTTGAAACTTTGGGCTCGATTCTATTCTGCGCAATGTGATTAGCTCCAGGAATCAGCTCCCGAAGCTATTCAATACACCGCGCTGCTAAGCCCGACTAAGGATTTCTTCTCGCACCCCTCCGGGGATGCGAGCAGACATCTGACAAAAGTCCCGGCCCGAGGCTGTTTTTTGCCCTTAGCGCCAGGAAAACAGCATCGCGCCGGGAAGTTATGTCGGGGAATGCCCGTTCTCGCGCCTTAAACAGGGTGTTTAGTCGCGAAAACGGGCATCCTCCGACTAAACACCGTGCACAATTGAATAGCTCCGGGAGCTATCTCCTGGCGCTATTTACATTGCGGACTATTGAATCGAGCTGCCTTGGAGTCTCTGTCCATACCAGGAGTGCCACCCGCATGTAAGACTGTTGTAATACCTTGGAGGGCACCCGGTCAAGCAATTATTTTATAGGGAGTGCCAGACCTTGCACGCACTGTATCCGGGATAAAAGATTAAATATGATCTGAAACATTGGAAAATTATATCCTGTGACGTGCAGTGGATGATTTAAACTACTACAAATTCCCGTGAGTGCCACCAGTTGGCGGTTGTATTTGTGACACTTGATAGTGTATGGAGGGCACCTGGGCAAGCATTTGATACTTTTCTGAGTGCAGGTTAATCTGGATTATATATATATATATATATATATATATATACATACATACATACATACATACATACATACACACACACTGTACCACTTCTCTGCGAATATTTATGACACTTACTAAACTCACCTGGTTTTAGATCTAATGCAGAAAGTGATTCTGAATGCAAGAAATACAATGTTGGGCTGACTGTAAATAACACATAATTGTCATGGCGTTCATCCAAGATGATAAGTACCAAATCACCAACTAAGAAGCTGTGAATAAAAAAAACACACAGATATTAAAACAAACAAAAAACATTCACTTCATCACAATTCATGTCATTACTTTCATGTATTTTTTTTTTAATTATGTGACTATTAGGGATCAACTAATTGTTTTTAATTGGTACTGTAGGTTGTGGCATTGATCATTTTATAGCTACCTAACGCAATTTTAAATTTAAGGAACAAGGTAAACTCATTAGAGAATCTCGGTATTTGAGTTAATTAAATCTCTAGTCAATACTATAAAGTGGCTTTATCACTGTTTCCACATTTTAAAATAAGGCTGCCACCATTCAGGAAATACCCTGTGAAAATCTTGAGGCTAAAGAAAGGACGGTCATCCATTAAAAACTCCATACTGAGGAAAAGCATAAAAAAGAAAAGGGTGTGGTATATAGGGTCGACATTTATAATGTCGACCCCGTCGGAATGTAGGCATGTTTAGCATGTCAACATTTATCATGTGGAATCTGCTGAAATGTCGACATGTCAGCAAACCATCTCTGTTGGTCTAACGGTGACTTGCCTGCCACAGGCGGCAGAAGCGTCTCAAGTGGAGTCTTCTGGCAGTCATGTGTGGAGCAGTTTTGGCGCTGAGCTCTGACAGAGCGGCGGTAACTCAATGTTGGGATTTCACATGTCGACATTTCAGACGTCGATAGTGTGGACATGTTACCTATCGACATGTCAACCTTATAACTGCATGCCCCCAAAAATATAACTCAATCATCCATACATTTTTAAATTAATAATGTTATTATCAACGTAAAAAAAATATATTGTTATAAAACATTAAAAAAACGCAGAGTTTTGTTTGTGGGTCTAAAGTAGGGAAATTAGATTTCAAAGTCAATAGCGATGCACTACGATAAACATTCTCTGATTATAATTTAATCAGTTGGGGTTGTAAAAATAAAAACTGATAATAAAAATATATGTGGCTTCCAATTTCAAAGACATATTGGGCGTTAAACATTCTCCTTGGGACACCTATTAGCTGGATAAAATATCAACTTTTTAACAGCACATTAATACAAATATATGAGCACAGCACAGATAGAAAGACAGTGGGCTTGATGCTGAACATATGCATGTTCTCGGAGCATATCTTGTGTGATATAGCACTGCCGATGCTCTCAGAGCTGTAGAAGTAACTACGGGCAATGTAGAGTGGTACGCATTTTATGCACATCTATACTTATGACTGAATAGGTGTAACATGGCTGTAATGGGGCTTTCTCATCTAGGCAAAGTTCATTGTGGGGATGTTGATGGAACCATGGGCAGAGTTGGCTGTAAGAGTAGATGCGCCTCTTTCTAGGCACAGCTTTTGCATCAAGTATATAGTTGATACAAGTGTGCAATGATGATGATGACGAATATCAAATCAAGTCTGCCCATAGGGATACGGGGAAGCGCAAGATGCGTACAACTGCATACAGCATATAGACATTGCCAAATATACAGAACACATCTTTTCTATGCAGACAAAGTGTGGGCACACGCTCAATTTCCATCAAAGGGCCGGATTCAATTAGAGGCGAATAGCCGTGATTGGCAAAATATTTGTGCTTTTTGCAGCTTTTCGCCTGTTTGTGTCTTATCTCCAAATTCAATTCCAGGACCAATTCGCCTAAGTGCAAAATCAATGCACTGAAACAGGAGGAAAAAAGTGATAAATCTCTATTTTGGGGGGCAAATGTGGGGAATTGATTCAGAACCCCTTGGACAGCCCCCCAAAGGACAAATCAGAAAAAAAAAAAACCAGAACACCCCCAAAAAAGGTAATTTTTGGGGCAAAAAATAAAAAAAGTGGGTGACAAGAATAAAAAGTAGCAAAATAGGTTTCTTGGGGGGCTGTATAAATGGGGCAGGAGTTTTTAGGATTGCAGGTACTAGCAGCAGGTGGATTTTTCAAATTTTTTTAAAGTGCACTTTAGAAACATAATAATATGCTAGCACCCATTTTCAAGTACCCCAAATTTTACTGGACTATTTATTTTCACCAAACAATACTGTTTACTATCATTCTTCACCACTTTTACAAATATGCTTCTAGAAAGCTTTTAACACAACTTAAGGACACAAAGTATGTTTATTAGGGCTAATAGTACACATCTGTAATGATTTCCAGTGTCAGAGCGTCTTATTTTGGGGTACATACTGATTTCCCCAATCTATTCAGTACTTTCCGCCTGTAATGCATTCGCCTATTTAAGTTTTCGCCTGTTCTGTAATTGAATAGAGCGAATCGCGGGGACGTGCATGCGCGATTTCGCATCTCAAACAGGTGAATGCGGCGGAAGGTACAATAGGCTCCAACTTTTCGCATCTAATTGAATACGGGCCAAAGTCTGCATTAGGTCTAATGTATTTATCTACAAATCATTAAGATTATTATTTAGCAAAATATAACTTCACAGATTTGCCATTTAACCCAGGAGTTGCATTTTTATGAATGTTTAGGTATACAATACTAACATTGTTCATGTTTCTTTAACCTCTAAGGGGCGAATTTAATTAAGCACAACCTTCACGCTGCATACAATAAGGGTAATTACAGGAGGGAAACCTCATTTGTGAATCGCTCTTAGGTCAGTGTACAGAATGCTGCCTGTTCGAGAAAATTTTATTTTGTTTCAGTTTTGTCAATTTCCTGAAATATATATTGTATGGTAGAGATTTATTTTTAACTATTCAACAAATATTAATAAGTAGACATGCCTGAATGCATATAAATAGTGCTTCAATGATTTTTAATAAATATTGTTTTGCAAAATAAACAAATGTCAAATTTATCTTTATAAATCTCTTCTTTGCAAAGCAGTTAGGAAGTTGTATTCTGAAGAAGGCAGTATATGAAACCTAAGCAGTTAAATCAAAATTTAAAGTTGCAAGTTTTTTAACATCTAAACAGCATTAAATTTAAAGACATGAGTCTGTAAATATTCACCCATGTACATATATTTTAGGATTTGTATGGTGGCATCAGTTGTACAAGCAATTTATTTTTCCTAATAAAAACTTCATGTCTTGCGTGTGGTTTAACGGCTTATTTATAGAACAGAAACTTAGACATAACTGTATACATTACTTTTAAATGTTACCCTGGCATCCTATTATATTGCATACTGTACCATTTATTTCAACAAGAAGAAATGTTTTAAGCCAGTAATACCACTGAACACAACTACCCCAAAATGTTCTGAAAGAACATTTTGGGCCCACGTGAAAGATAAGTAGTTTAAAGTGAAAAAATATATAGGGGTGAAAAATTCCTATTAAATAATAAGCATATTATTTTATTATCATTTGGTGAGATAATATATATATATATATATATATATATATATATATATATATATATATATATAAAGGGAAACTACAGATTTCCATTTCCATTCCAATTTTCATTTATTCTGCTGAAATGTTTTTGATTAGTCATTGAAAAATAATAATTAAGTAGTAAGGCTGCTATAAGAATGCACTGATAAATACAAATAACACACAATATTTTGAAGTACATACAAACAATTAAAGCCACAGGTTCCGAAACGCGGTCCTCAAAGATCCCCGATAGTTCAGGTTTTAGAGATATCCATGGTTGAGCACAGGTGACTTAATTAGTACCTCAGACAATTTGATTTAACCACCTGTGCTCAACCATGGATATCTCTAAAGCCTGAACTGTTGGGGAGCCTTGAGGACCGCATTTGTAAACCTTTCAATTAGGCAATACCCTAAGATATATTTTTTAATTAGTGTCATTTGTCTTATCCACTTAGATCTGGGCCACATGTTGCCGACTCCAAGGTAGCCACCAAACTGATCTCAGTTCTTCATTCAAAATTCACCAGTTGAATTGCTACATGAATTTTATTCTACAAAGTTAAGTTTCAAATATTTTGCCTCTAACAAACTATTGCAAAGAACTGTCTATTTTTGCCACATAGATATAAGAGGATTACTGCCGTATATACTCGAGTATAAGCCGAGTTTTTCAGCACATTCGGAGTTCGGTCAGCGCTACACAGCACAAACACACAGCCGCCGGAGCCGGCAGCTGTGTGTTTGGTGTAATCAGCAGCAGATGAGAGTCTGTCAGACTCTCATTGGCTGCTGCTGCTCCCACTGCGGGAGCCATCTTCCGGCTCCCGCAGTGGGTAATGGGAGAGACGTCGTCATGAGTAATGACGTCTCTCCCATGCAAAGCGGCCGGAGGAGATGTTAGCGGCGGGACCAGGAGCGGGAGTTTCAGGTAAGTGATTTTTATTTTTATTACGTCTCTCTCTACTGGGGGGGGGGACTACCAGGGGGGGGATTACTACAGGGGGCACTAAAGGGGGGATTACCACTGGGTGTACTACCATGAGGGGATTACTACTGGGGGCACTAAAAGGGGGGGATTACTACAGGGGGCACTAAAAGGGGGGATTACCACTGGGTGTACTACCAAGAGGGGCTTACTACTGGGGGCACTAAAAGGGGGGATTACTACAGGGGGCACTACCAGGGGGGATTACTACAGGGGGCACTACCAGGGGGGGATTACTACAGAGGGCACTAAAAGGGGGGATTACCACTGGGTGTACTACCAGGAGGGGATTACTACTGGGGCACTAAAAGGGGGGATTACCACTGGGGGAACTACCAGGGGGGGATTACTACTGGGGGCACTAAAAGGGGGGATTACCACTGGGGGCACTACCAGGGAGAATTACTACTGGGGGCACTACCAGCTGCTGCATTTCCCACCCTAGGCTTATACTCGAGTCAATAAATTTTCCCAGTTTTTTGTGGTAAAAGTAGGTAACTCGGCTTATATTCGGGTCGACTTATACTCGAGTATATACGAGTATATTCATAATAATATTTATTATGAAGCTTTCGGTCCTAAAATGGATTATAGCATTCATATTACTACATCAGTATAAAATAAAATGTAATGTAATAGGAATGTGACAGGTTCTCTCTTTTATCCAATCCATTGTGGTTAAATGGATTAATTCATCATCCACATGAGTCTGGCAAGAAAGTAAATTTGTTTTGGCTACTATGGTAGAGAGAAGTATGAACACAATAGACCCAATAATGCTGGATAGCAAATTAGTAGAGTGCTTTACCGGAAATTAAATACCACTTTCCAGTTAAAAATAGAAGGTTGGGTACACATCAGCCGATATGTTTTCAGATCTCGCGGATTTGAGCAACATATTGTACACATTGTCTGATGTGCATGCACTACCATGCGTTCCCGTCCGCTGAATTCGATGTCATCCAATCTGCTGTGCTGCACGCCAGATGTGACGACCCAGCGACCCACAGCATACAGCTGAATGTGGCCATAAACGATATAGCACGCAATCGTGTGCTATATCGTTCAGTGTGTACGGCCAATTGACATCTCATCCCGTCGGTCATGATACACATCGTTCTGATGTATACCTGGCCTTACTATCATCAGCTATTCCTCAGTCATAAGGGATTCCCATCTCTACCATTAATTTTCCACTGAACCCAAAGCACACATTGCCTTATGTAAAAGAGTGGTGAATAATGTGTAAGTAAATTGAGTTTATCAGGACAGAAAATACTGAAGACAAAAGTTGTGATCAGACGGATAGAATTTTCCCATTACACACCAGACATCTTGTCCATTGTAACCAATAAACAATTCTACAAACAGACTCTATACAATCACTAATAACAGTGATCAGCACTTCGTACTGAACTACATAACAATATAACAGAATATCCAACAGCCCAAGCTTTGTGCCAAGGTACAGGAACTTTATTCCCATGCTTGTGAATGTTATTAGCAACTCTGTCATATAAGGTAACCTGCATGTCAACTTTAAAGGCTATGCCATGCACCTGTATCAGCAAAACACCCAATGCTAGCAAATTCAGCACAGAATATCTGTTATTTCAGATACAATGATATTCTGTTGCCATATTCCTCAGTATTTAACATTTCTGCCCCCATTAACCTCAAAAAAAAATTTGTCAGCCAGGCCCTACAAGGACATCATAGGGCACGTGTCTTGAAAATAATAAGAGCCAGGTGGCACATTTAAATAGGAAACGAAAGCTACAGACCATGTAGGTTACGGCTATATAGATGTGTCCTCCTACACTGTGCTCTACACTTATTACTCTATTTTGCTACTTTTTCTCAATTATGTGCCTCAATTTGCGTATAGTGTGCCGTTTACTAGCTACTTAGGATTAGTTTTATTGTTGCAAAGGAATTAGTATAAAGTTGCAGATAAAACATAATGATGCATGTAGCAGGTCACTCATATTGCACCTGTATTTTGCCTTTTTACACAGACTACATACTTTTTACTAGGTACTTTGGATTAATAGTTTTTTTTTTCGCAAAGGAATTGGTATAAAGTCACAGAAGCATGGTGATGATCACTCATATTGGACCTGTACTTTGTCTGCTTACCCTAGAAGGTGTACTCTTTCCTCCATTTTGCGTATTAGTCCGCTTATAATGTACTAAGTAAAAATTAGTGATTTGGCGTGGCTAAGCCGCAAAGTCCATGGAACGCTAAAAGGGGCTTTTTTGACCGATTTGATGATAGGTGTATGTGGAGACATCTGTAAATATTTATATGGAAGCAAACACATGTCCTTTTCCCCTGATTATATAAAATGCACTAAGTTTCATTTAAAAACAAAAACAAAACAAAAAACAAAACATGCTTAGTAGTCCAATGGCTCTATTTTCTTATACCCACTAGGTACCTTCTCTGGTTAAACATTAATCCTTAAAAATCCCTAATGCCCACCACACCATGACAAGGCAGATAACCTGTGATCCCAGTTTACACATCCTGACATATGATTCCCACTGCCTCGTGCTTGTTCTAATGGATGGAGATTGGGAAACGGGAGAACCTTAGGAGAACTCTTAGATGCCACCACTTGCATGCTACCAATGTAGTTAGACTTCAGCCCTTCTGTTAGTCTATGCTTTTACCTATTCTACTAGTATAGGAGGGCAACAAGAACCGGGAGGAAAATTTCAACAACAAAAAATATTTTTTTTTGTAATCAAACAACATGACTAATATATCTTGAAATTCCACTGATAAAGCATATCTTTTTTTCATATGAAAATAAATAACTTACTCTCGAATTGCTATTTTCTCTGAATGCCTTGAAGAAACCGAAGACAAACTTTGCGACATCTAAAAGAAAAAACGTGAAAAAATAGATCAATAGTGTAATTAATTTTCAAGTTACAATTAGTTGCACAATAGTTACTGCTGGAACGTTGTCAAGTCAGAGGTGTAATGTGGCCTGAACCCCTTGCTGGAAGCTATTTACATAGGTCATAAGCAGTGCAATGGTCTCCAATAATGCGCTCTTACTTATTCACATAACAGCCTACATCTGAACTTTATAGCTGGCAAAGATTTCTTGAAGCTATATAACACGCGCAGAGGATATATAACATATCTATTTATAGGATTACAAATTCCATAAAATTCAGTTCATTTTGATTCTTCTCAAAACATTCTGAAGTCTGAGATATACTGAGAAATGTAATATGCATTATTTACTTATTGCTGGTATCAAGTCATTGCTTAGCTCTATGTAAAATTGATAGTTAACAATACAGCAACAATTATTTCATTTAGATTTACACTCAGGGGTAAATTTATTAACATTCGTGTTGGTCCCGATTTGCATTTTCGGGTGATATCACCACTTTTTTGCAAATCGGGAATTTACTATTATTAAAGTCGGATGATTTCTTAATTTTTTCAGGTTGAAATCGGGTGGTTTAATGCCGCAAATTTGGCCGTTTTGAACAATAGAAATTATATCACCATCGGCTCAAATTGGAAGTACTTTTCACTTTTTTTATACAAATCGGGAATTTACCATTATTCGTTTTGCTAAAGTCGCCTGTTTTACACTCAAATCAGGGACTCAATAGAAGTTTTAAATGCACCACCTCTTGAGCTGTGAGCTGCCATCGAACACACACAAATCAGTGTGATTTGTGTATGTTTCTGAATGGCAAGTGTGTTCTAAGGGTTAATTAAAAAAAACAAATGACGTGAGGTCCCCCCTCTCCCCCAGATCAGCCCCGGACTTGCCAGCCTGTCTTGGTACCAAAAACTACGGGGAACAAAACGAGTAGGGTTCCACCGTAAATTAGGTACCAGCACCAGGTTTCAGGGCCAGTCCTGGTTTTAATTATAGGGGGAAAAAATTGCGTAGGGTTCCCCCTATAATTAAAACCAGCACCGGACCCTTTCTAGTGGGGGGCTGATGCCACAGCCAGGGAAGCCCTTTCACCAGGCCCCCCAGCCGCAGCATCAGTCCTGACCGCTGGTCAGCCCAGGCCAGGGATCCCTTGGGAGTTGGGGACCCCCAATAAAGGGATACCCCGCTCCAGGGCACCCCTTGCCTAGGCTGATAGCCCGGGGCTATCCACCCAACCCCTGGGCGGTGGGTGGAAAGTTGATAAAGTATGTAGTGTGTAAAAAATAGAATTAACAACATTGTCTTTACAATGCAACTACAGGTCCCATACTTGGAGAACCACAAGTACCAGCATGCGGGACATTAAGGACCCACTGGTACCTGTAGTTCACCTGTAAAGAAATGTGTAAAAAAATTCACAACACACACAATGTGAAAGAACAGTTTTATTTCATACATACATACTCACCTACATTATCAGGAGTGGTCCCCTTGTCCAAAGTAAGCATCCAAGGTCTTATTAAAACAAAAAAACAAAAATCGCGATCCACGCAACAGATAAGAACCAGGATGGTTGAAATCTCCCGAATGAAACGCTCAGACACGGCTTCGGCCTTTATAGAGCCGTATCTGTGCGTTCGTTGGCTGAGAGAGGTGAGCCCCCGTCTCTCTCAGCCAATAAATGGCTCCTCCACTAAAGGCAATGGAGAGCCGCAGATTGCTAAAGTTCATTCTGCGGTTCCCGCCATTGACTGTTGCGTTGATCACGATTTTCGTTTTTTTGTACTTTGGATAAGGGGACCACTCCTGGTAATGTAGGTGAGTATGTGTGTGTATGTATGTATGTAATAAAACTGTACTTTTAAGGTGTGTGTGATGTGTGTTATTTTTACACATTTCTTTACAGATGAACTACAGGTACCAGCGGTCCCTTAATGCCCCGCATGTTGGTACTTGTGGTTCTCCAAGTACCAGCATGCGAAGGTGGCTTGCTGGGACCTGCAGTTCGACTGTAAAGACAATGTTGTTAATTCTATTTTTTACACACCACATACACTATCAACCCGCCACCCACCGCCCAGAGGTGGCGGGGATAGTCCCGGGCTATCAGCCTAGGCCAGGGGTGCCCTGGAGAGAGGGCCCCCTTTATTGGGGGGTCCCCAACTGCCCAGGGATCCCTGGCCTGGGCTGACTAGCGGTCAGGACTTATGCTGCGGCTGGGGGGCCCGGTGAAAGGGCTCCCCTGGCTGTGGAATCAGCACCCCCGCTAGAAAGGGTCCGGTGCTGGTTTTAATTATAGAGGAACTCCGCCGCAATTTCCCCCCCCCTATAATTAAAACCAGGACTGGCCCTGCAGCCTGGTGATGGTACCTAAATTACGGTGAAACCCTACTCGTTTTGTTCCCTCGTAATTTTAGGTACCAGGGACGGCTGGCAAGTCCGAGGCCGATCTGGGGGGGGACCTCACGTCACAAAAAAAGAACCCCAATAATAATTAAAAAAAAAAAACAGTCTGCACATATTTCACTGAAATGTGCAGCCTGCTTGTTCGGGAGAGAAATTCGGGCGGTTAAATCGGGACTTCAAAACGGACAGGATCGACCAAATACACCATTAATCAAAATGATCCTGTCAAAACCTGGACCTTGGTAAATTCCCGATTTTTTAAGTGAAAAAAAAACGTCCATTTTTGATTGATCCTATCAGAGTTGAAAAACGGGACCAAATCGAATCTTAGTAAATTTACCCCTCAGAGTCATATAGAGGAAAGTTGTGCTTAACTATATGATAAAACGCATTTTTTACATTTTCTATGTAATTATGTAATTTTCAATGATTACCTTACACATCTAAAGTGTGTCCCAACTCCAGTCCTCAGGGACCCCTAACGGTGCATGTTTTCTAGATCTCTTATTTGTTGCACAGGTGTATTCTTTACTGGCTGACACATTTTAAAAGATCCCCAGCTGGAACTAATTATTTCATGTGTGATACTGAGGAGATCTGGAAAACATGTACTGGTACAGTTCCTTGAAGACTGGACTACAGACCTACTGCCTACCTGATACTTTTTGCTTTATATTTCTTTATCAGTAAAAGATAAAGACATGTCCACCTACACCTTCTATTGCGCCACAAATCCCCGTATCGCAAGCCATTCGCCTTTTCCGCTCAATACTTGACTTAATTTGAGACTTTTTCACACTGCTAAAGTGATAAAGCACAAAGTATGCGTACCCAGTACACCACTAGTAGATTTCCATACAAAGGGCCTGATTCAGGTACGGACAGTAATTCGGGTATTCACACATTTTTCTGATGTTAGGAAAACTGCGCATGAGCAGGTCGGGTCCTGCTTTCTCGCACGCAATACAGCTGCAAACGTTAGGTGAGTGACAGTCTGCTGCCATTGGGGAATGGGCGTGGCACCCCCTCCCCGCTGTGTGTCGCCCCCATTTCCTGGGAGTGTAGAGGCCAGGGTCTGCGTCGTTGGACACAGATTTTCTTGTCTCGTAAGCGACCAGGAGCCGGCCAGGCTGAGTAAGCTTTGGCTTACACAGCCTGACCAAGGGCAGCAACCATCGCGACTGGTGAGAAAAAATGCAAGAGACCAGGGACTAATGTGACTGAGCAGCACCATGCAGCATAGTGTGTATTTATACTTCTACAATTGTGAAAAAATTGCAAATTCCACGTAAGTCCCAAATACACAAGTCTTCTGGTGTGCGACTAAGGTGCGAAAAATACGCCAAAGTACGAAATTGGATATCAGTGGTGTGACATCTAAGTCACGACTAGCATCTTGTGTCATATAACGCACAAACGCTAGGTGAGTGAGGACACATCTGAAGAAATTGTTTTTTTGTATACTAAACTCTTACTTCCTGAACATCTGTAAGGGTGCGTATCCACTAGGCGATTAAACAGGCCTACTGAATGACAACAACATCATTATCATTCAATCGTTTGCTAATCGTCTGCAAATCGGGCCATGTAAATGTAAAAAACGACCAGCTATGCGCAGGTCCGCTGGTCGTTTTTGACATCTATCATCCCCTGTACATGCTGGTCAACCTGACGATCACATCGGGTTCAGCATGTACGGGGATGATGGATGTGCCTACACTGAATGACTGAACGTTCAGTATATGCTCATCACAGACTGTGAAACGACAGCACGATTATAATGTCGTAATCGTGCTCTCATTTCACAGTCGGTAAGTGGATATGCACCTTAAGTTATATTTACTATATGGTCCAAATGCTACTTTCTTCTATGTTGTTGGCTATAAAAGGCTTTTAGACTCAGGTTATACTGCTCAGCTAAAAGCTGCAATAACAATGATTACCCCCAAAAAACGAAGAGAATAATAATGACAAAAAATAACACTAATAACAATTTGACATTTCTTTTTGTATTGAAATACATTGCTAGATTAAATTTGATGTTATAAAACATACTGAGCATTTCCATCCTGATGAATATTTTTTGGAAATGACATCTGCTTCTGACCAATGACTGGTCCATTGGATATACAATTCTATTCAAACCTAGGGTACCCTTGATCAAAGTGAAAAACCTGGACTAAGAAGCATCATTTGAGTCCTAATTATAGAATGCACAAATAATTATTTCCCTCATCTGTTATCATCAGAGCTCAAAATAACAGACATATTTACAATGGGTTTCTCATTCCCACATTTATGTAATAAGGTTTGAGATCAAGAAGTATTTACGGAATAGAGGAGCACGGGAACAGAATTAAGTACATTCCTGAAAGAGGTCAAGAACATTTAGATGTTCTACACTTAAGCAATACATCATTCACATATCTACATCTCCTAAGGGAAGAATTTATACATATTTTTCTGATTAAAGAAAGAAGAAATTTGCGTGACAGTGAGTCTGCCGAAAAAACATGTTACAGTGAGTCTTTAGGCCAATGATACAAAGAAAGGCATTGTAATATAACTATTTTTGACATAAAAAGATTTATAAAAAAAATAAATAAATAAATAAATTATTATATATATATATAATATATTGTATATACTTACATTTATACACACAAATCTATGCATATATATATATATATATATATATATATACTTACATTTATACACACAAATCTATGCATGCATAATATATATATATATATATATATATATATATATGTATGTGTGTGTGTGTGTGTGTGTGTTATTATACACATGTACATGTATATATATGTATGTGAATTACAAAATGTAATATGTTTCTAGGTGCAATAAACACGATGTGTAATGAAAATTAAATATGCTTTTCAACTGTAGGTATAATACGTACAACAGTCATTTACAGCAGGTAGGGTTGTGTCACTTTAATTACTGACTTCAAGAACTGTGGTGCAATAGACGATTCAACAGAGTAACAGGTCTGTCTCATTGACCTGTACATTTTATCCAGATGTAATTTACATTCATAGGGTCCGATTCTGAGTAGAACGCAAGTCCACATGCGGACTCATTTAGTGATTGTTAGCAAACTGCACATGGTCTGCATCCCGCACACCCATCGTCTGCGTGGGCCGCTTCTCTCTATCAGTGAAATAAGCCTCTCTCTGTCAGCTGGGTGGTTACCT
Organism: Taudactylus pleione; assembly: GCA_031769625.1. Classification (NCBI taxonomy): domain Eukaryota; kingdom Metazoa; phylum Chordata; class Amphibia; order Anura; family Myobatrachidae; genus Taudactylus; species Taudactylus pleione. The sequence continues at coordinate 5,780,473 of JAUIMM010000092.1, read as the reverse complement.
TGCAAACAGACGCAAGAGATCTGTTTCATGGGAGTGTAGCTATTGTGTGTGCGTATGACGAAGGGACACCTGTTTCTGATGGCTCTATTGCACCCAACATGTACTAAGCGTAAGTGCCAATGTTAATGATGACAGCTGTGGATGCAATTTTCATCAAGGAGCAGCAGTCAAAATAGGCCCGCCGACACTGGTTTCTGGTGCATATCATAGTGCACACTACTGTGTCTGAAATACCCCATATGCCTTTTGGAGGGACGTTTCAATAGCCATACTGTCAAAGATAGCAGAGTAGGATCAGGCTAGAGGCATGGGCCCTGAGACAGGTCTGGCCTGAGAGGAAGACGGCAAGGAGGGGCAACTGACAACTAATGATGTTCTGCGTACAAAGCCAAAACTCTAGAGGAAGTTGGAGTCAATAGCTTCTTCTTCAACTTAAGAAGTCGCTCCCGAATATTGTCTATAACGGACATTAAGTCTGAGCGAGGGGTTCTCTCTTCCTGGGACTGTACTTTCCGCTCCAAAGGGGTGTGGTATAATAGACAGACATTGAATAGGTCAACACCAGATGATCGACAAGGTCAAAAAGATGACAAATGGTCAACAGTGCAAAAGGTCGACACATTCAAAAGGTTAACACAAATATGGTCGACACATTTTATTTTGTGATTTAAACCTAATCCTAAGCCTCCCCCTAGTGCCTAACCCTACCCCTGATGTCTAACCCTAACCATCCCCCTAGTGTCTAAAATTAGCCTAACACTCCCCCTACTCCTAACCCTAACCGTCCCCTACGGCAGCCTAACCCTAACACTTCCCCAAGTTTCTAACCCTAAAACTGTTGAAAAAATGTGATGACTGTTTGTGTGCCGACCTTTTGCACATGTCAACCTTTTAACCATGCCGACATCTGGCACTGTCGACCTATTAAATGTCGATCTTCCATCCAAATACCACTCCAAAGCTTTAGTCACCCAAGCTGAAACGAGAGTTGAACGTAGAGCTCACATGCATTCGAAAAAAATGTACTAGGTAGATTTCTCCAGTCTCGCTATATGAGCATGCACAAGAGAAGGTGATCCCACTTTGCTCTGTCGGTAGAAGGGTGGGGATAAAAGGTTAAGATTTGTTTTGATATCTGGAAAACTTTTATTGGATGAGTCTAAGCTTCCGCCAGGAGATCCTCTAGTTGAGTGGAGGAAGGAAATGAGATAGACTTCTACTTCTTGCGCTTAAAGTAAGGTGCCTATTGAGGAGGGGTACTATCTGAATACCTAATGACAAAAGGTAGATTTGACCACATCGGTTAATGCCTCCACATTTATAGGACTAGGTTGTCACCCTAAATGGTGGACGACTCTAGATCTGAGTCCTGTGTAATTTCCTTTTCTGGACAAGATGAAACCTCAGAGTCCGATACCTATCCCGACTGAGTAAAGCTCTGACATTTGGAAGATCTCTGGGTGGACGAAGATTACAACATCTATTGCAAAAGGGGTAGAAATTGCTAGGCCCCGTACTGACTGAGACAACCCTGTACCCATGGAGATCCAACCGGAATGGGATGGACTGCGACCGCCAGAGGACAGATCGGCGGAATATCCATCAATAGAGAAAGACCTGGAACAACTTGGCCTGGGACAGGTTGGAAGCACAAGCTGGTTCCTGCAGGAGGGGGAAGGGGAGCCACCACTGAGGAAACCACTTGCTGTGTTCCCAAAAAGCACATCATGATCCTGTGCCAAACTAGACAATTTCTCCTGACAGTTTGTGCAGGAACTGTCTCTCAACATAGAAGCACCCCTCTTCTGGGTAGCCATAGAGGAATTCCCAATGGCACACATATTTGTAAATCCAAATTATTGGAACACACACACTTATCCAGAGAACTGCTTTACTAAAACTAACAATTGATCTAATGAACCTTTTTTTCTTTTTTACAAACTGAGTAACAGACAGTTGGAAAATAAACTTTAAAAGTAAACTGAAGTGTCTGAAACAAGTAATTATACAAGACTCTGCATATATTACAGGAAAAAACTATGACCTGACACTCGGCTGTATGAGATATAGGGGAAGCAGGAGCAATGTCCCTCTAAGACAGATGGACAGCAGTTGTAGGCTGCCCCGCGTCTGTGAGGAGGGGAGAGGAAGCCTTCGGCAGGCTGCCTAAGTTGGGGTGTGCCAAATGTTATGGGAGGAGAGAACTGGGTGAAGACCCCAGGGACTTAACGCAGTTTTAATGGCATCCCCATTGCTAATTATGTCCCCAGTGGTCCACTGTGCCACCACTGAGCCATTCCCTCCTTTTAGGGGGGGGGGGGGCTATTTATCAGTTTATTCATGCATAGAGGGCTAAGCCAATAAGCAGCTGTCCTAGCAAATACTAACACCTCGCTTTCGCTGCGGCTAAGTTTACCCTGAAGTGTTCTGTTTCAGCAGTGTTCCTGAGTAAGTACTCAAAAAGAGCCTAAAGGAATGATGGGATAATATGAGACTCCTCTTTACACTCGGTTTGATCTTTTCATTGGAAAGAGCCTGTTAATGCCTTCTGAAGCTACTGTAAGGTTTTCGGAGCTTGTTAAATTGGGTCAGACTGCAAATCCCAATGTGAATAATGAGTATTTCAGTCTGCAACGTTAGTTTGACAGTGCAGGAGGTATCTATAACATCTCCTGCATTCAGGCTTTGTTAAAAAGGGTAGTTACAATTATCATGGAATTTATGCATGATTTTCAGGTTGATCAGGTTAAAAAAATAGGCCATTAAATCTCAATTAAGATAGGGTCTGAATTTCACTATTTTTGTATTCAGCTGTTTGATGTTGCAATGCTCTCTATAAAACTAATAGTGAGATAGACAGTCATGCAAAGCAGGGGCGTATCTACCCATTGGCCAGGATGGCACTCGCCAGGGGCGCCGACCAACGGGGGGCGCCACCCGGCAGTGCCACCAGTAGCCAAGGGGTGGACAAGTCACCTGGGCCCACAAGTGTAGGGCAGACCACAGTGATGGGGGTAATGCAGCATAGGGGGATTACTACTGAAATGTTACTAAAGGGGGCACTGCATAGGGGGGGGGCAGTCCATTACATTGCCAGGGGCGCTTGGATCCCTAGATACACCCCTGATGCAAAGACAAATACAGAATGTCTGTGTACTGTAATATTAGAATTCCAAAACAAAGACAAATACAGAAAGTTTGTGTAAGAGTAAAAGATTTTATATACTGGTTATAAAATTAGTCACTTTGATAATTGCATGTTACTTCATATATGTGAATTAAAAGTTAAAATAGATTGTATTATACTCTCAATAAACTCAACAAGATGTTTAGAACATATGATCCAAAGTATTGAGGACATAACGGAACCACTAACTACATATGGTGGATTTGTCAAAAGATACCTCTATTTTGGAACAAAGGTAATAGATTTCTCAATTCATTACTAGAAGCTTCAAATGCTTCCCACAAAAAGAGGATTGTTGTACTTACATTAAATCATTATAAGTCAATTGGTCAACACGGAGTAAACATTGGAGTATAATGGGTGCAGGAGGAGCACTTTAAAAATAACTCAAATAACTCATTAGTCTGTGGTGCTGTCCCTCTATAGAACATACACCACAGAGGAGGATAGAGATGAACAAACAAGAAGGCAGAAAGACTAAAACATCAACCAACAAATATAGCAAATAAAAAGAGCGTAAAGGGGAGGTGGCCAGTTTCCCTAATAAATTTAAAGAGAAGGATTAAACGTAATTCCTCTTTTCTTAGACCTCCAATTGGGGGACATAGGATAAAAGTTGGAGACATCCCAAAGTTGTCTCTAAGAGTGGCTAGGCTTAGTGGAAGCAGTGAAACGCATCCTCCTTCCAAAATGGGATCCCAGGATGTAAACACATTAAACCTGTAGAATCTGGTAAATGTATGAACAGATGAACTGGGGGCTACCCGGTACAAATGTTCAGTCAAAACTGAATGCTGCCCTGTCCATAAATCACTTATCGACCTAGTAAAATGTTCCTTGACATTTAAAGAAAACAGCTGCTCAACTCTAATGTTGTTTAGTAATCCACTTGGTATTGGATTGCTGGAGTAGAACTTTTTCTTTTTTATTTATAAAGTAACTCAATTGAGATGCCATCATGCCAATGTCTTGCTGACCCCACTTTTCCACCAACTGAAGAAAGACTGTTGATGGTGAGACTTATTCCATTTCAAAATAAGCTTGACCTGGAACTCTCTTGAGCAAAACAGGAAGGACCTCCACGAAGGTCTTTCCCAGAGCCCTCAAGCACATATAAAGAGACGTCAATTTGTGAGTCAGGAAAATTTCAAAAACCCTGCAACAAAAGGATCTTGCCCTCCGGCAGAAACCATATGCTGTGTAAGAGTCAATTTTAACTGACAATCTAACAGTGGAATTGTAGTATCTGCAATATAAAAAAAAAAAAGAAAAAATGTCCTTGAGGGAATGATTGTCATACCCTTAGATGATAGAAGAGCAGCAATTATGGAGCCATTGCCAGACTTGTAACATGGACAACGACAAACTGAGCAAAGCCTGTTTGCCTCTCTACTGACTCCCTCAGTGGTGGAGGGCTAACCTTGAAAGCACTGACCTCACACGCAACCTGAGGGACCAACTGACTTAAATTAGGAAACCCTATGTCTAGGGGCATTAACCGACAATAACGAACTCTTGACACATAAGGTCTGCAAATTTATCTTACCCAGCACAGGACTGAATAAGGACCCATCTGAGAATGAAAGCTATTCCCCGGCTTTCTTGGAACCCATATACATATACCAGCAACCAAAGCCACTACACTGAGTCACTATAGGGTAACCCGGGCATGCTCCACCAAGGTGAACAACACTGCTCTTGGTCAACTGAACAGGAAGCCTTTCGTAAAGTCAAACATCCATTTCCCACCACCTTGATCACCCATGCAGAAGCCATGTTACTCCTCAAAGAGGACCCAGCAGCAACAAAAATGTACTTAAGGTCACTATATATCCTGCAAGCTGCACTGTCCTTATAATACACCACAACAGGGATAGTGATGGTGGCAAACCATGGTCAACTTCAAATTGGAGGTATACACAACCGGAGAAGATCTGCAGTCTTCTATGCGGCTTTACCCATGCTTGGGGTAGGAAGAAACTAAACCAAAGACTTCACCATATGCTTAAATCAAGAAGAGTTGTGACCCTCCAGAATTTCAGATAGTGAGAGATCCAGTGTCTGGTGAAGCACCCTAACCAAGACATCCATGTTCTGCTGACACAATGATCTCATCCTCAAGCTGCAAGAAAACCTTAGTTTCAAATGGTGCCACTTTGCACTCCACATTGGATAAAGTGTCAGATCCTGACTCATACCAAACCTGAAGCATCAGCAGACACTTTTTGAACAGAGGCATAAATAAGCCAATTGCACAGATAAGGTAAATTCTCTAATCCAAACTGGATATACCTAAGTAGCTGCCACAGAACACAGAGGCTTCTGGCCAACAAAACTTGGGTGACTAGAAACCAACTCTTAAGCTGCATACACACACAACAATTGAGTTAATGAACGATTTTAGTAAACAATTTTCTACCTTGAAAAAATGAACTAAAATCGTTTACTAAAGTTGTTCATTTACTATGTTCATTTAAATGTAATGAACGATTTTTATGAACTACAAACGATTTTTGCATATTAACTTAATGAAAATCGTTGAGTTGACAAATCTGACTGAATTACAAACTACAAACGTGAACGCGCATGAACATTAATCGTTCATCGTTTGACTCAGAAAGTGAACGATTTTGTTAAACGATATCGTTTAACGATAATCATTCAAAAAATCGTTGTGTGTGTATGCACCTAAAGGCCTCTCACAGAGTAGCTGGGTAAAAGATCTTAGCAACCAATCAGCTTCTAACTGCACTTAGCCTGTGCTAGATTAATGACACCTGGAAGCTGACTGGTTGCTAACTTTTCCAGTTTATCTCTCTTGAAGGTTTGATACAACCTCCCTCAAGTCTCTATTGTCCTCTTGTGTTTTAGGCAACTTATTCTATTTTATAATTTATGCAAATTATTTTGTTATTTGTGGATTACACCCTTTATCCTCCTCCTACCGTATCCCCATTATATTTAAATTAATATTTGTTTTCTAATATTATTATTAAAGGTTAAGACTTATGTTTGTTATATTACAGTGTTACTTCCCCCTCACAAAACACTGACTATGAAAACTACTTTTATACTGTAGTATCAGTTTCATATTTTGTGTCTGCTGAAAAAAAAAAGGGCTACCGCAGATTTTACTCGAGAACTAAAATTAGGGTAAAGCTAATTAAAGCTATTATATTAAGTATTGCATTATTTTTGACACTATAAGAAGAGTAATATTACTGAAAATTTGCATTTTGCAATAATAATTGAATTTAATTAGTACAAAATAGGAAGAGAATGTAACCATGTGTTGAAAGGGATGCTGAAGCATACACTATGCCGTCAGTGCAATGAATAACGTACCATATCTTGACCCTATTACCATATATGACTGTGTCTTCAATTACATTTAAAGAACAGTTTTAGTAGCACATATAACTTGTTTAAACAATTACACATTTAATAGGCTTAAGAGACATTTATTTCAGGACAGTCAACTGTATTTGTAGCCTACTGGTGTAATAGAGCAGCAATGTGATCACAAGCAAATCACATAATACATAAATCTACTAGAGTATGCACTGCAAAATGAGTTCTTTTTAAACACAGAACAAAATGTATTTTCAGATAAATAAAGAGTGCAGATGACTGATTATTGGCTCAGTGCAATTAAAGGTAACATTCTGATGTTCAGTGATAGTTTTTCTTTACTGCTCCATTTCTATCTTACATTCGTTAGACATGAGGACATTGTGACAACTTAATAGGGGGATGGATTTTCAACCGTTAATAAAAAATAAAGGTTGAAGAGAAGATTTAACATTAGACAGAGTATGTAATAAAGACAGGAAAGTGACGAGATGTGTGTGAGAAGAGGGAACATAGAGATTTAATCTAAGAGCAATGTAAAGCATGTAGGACAGGCAATAACAGTGCTGAGTAAAAAGACAATCTGGTAATAAATGATGTGGGTAAGTTAATTAAACACACACACACACGAACACCCCAATGCCAGGCTCACATTACAGTGATGCCTGTACTGACATACAGGATAGGCAGCCAGGAAATGCTGATATATCATATCAAAATCATTATAGTTTATTTGTAGGTATCATAAAACTCAGCAGCTTCAGACAGTCACAATGACACAACACACACAAAACTGGTTGAAAACAACAGGTTCCAACATGAGGGAGAGAATATAAAGGGCCCTGCTGGTGACAGCTGACAGCCTAGAGATTGCTAGGAACTAATGACATCACTAAGGCACATTGTACCTCACCTGTCAGCAGTGTATAGGTAACAGACCCACTTTAATAATAACGTGTTTCAAATGCACAAACAGGCCGTTATATTCTTAAACAACAATAGAATAATATCTCACCAATCTCTGGTTTAATCGTTTGTTTTCTTCTTCCTTCTGCTGCAATGTCTGAATAAAAATATAAAACATACATGGATCATTACAATTAAATAAACATTCATAAAAAGTCACTTAATATATTATACTCAATTTATGAAAATTGCCAAAAACAGAAAACTGTAAAAAGGGAATCTATTCTCCCACCAAAATGACACATCCCCAGCGTGACAAAACAGAGTAATAGCATACTTGCCGACTTTTGTTATTTCCTCCCCGGGAGAAGCAGTTGGGTGGCGATGGGGGGCGGGGCCTGATGGTCCGCGTCATTAAGCCCCACCCTCTCGCGGTAAATTGTCATGATTGGTGCAAATTTAAATAGGGACGGGGCCAAATGACGACGCGATTCTTGCAGAATTGCGTGATTAAGTCCCGCCCCCTACACGGGAATCCGTGATTGCCCTGGAAGTTCTCCCCCATTCTGCTTACTTCACTAGGAAGTGGGCAGGAATGTGGGAGTAGTGCCTACCCTGCCGGGGGTGCGGGGGGTTACCGGAAAAAATCAGGAGTCTCCTGCGACTTCCGGGAGAGTAGGCATGTATGTGTAATAGGGGATTGGATGAACCAGCATTAACACCTCTATCTGGGATAGTACTGAAATTCTGAAACAACCATACAAGTGATATATGTTCTATCACACAGCATATCTAAGCTAATACAATCACCTGCTATTCAGTATCACAATAAAGGCTACTTACTCTCTCTAGCAGCATTATCTTTTGTTTTTCTTCTGACAACATAACATCACTAAAAGAAAGAACAAGCGTAAATATAACTTTGCTGGTGCAAAAATCACATGCAGTGCAAATGATGGAGCAGCCCTCTACACAGTACCGAATGCCATTAGGAATGCACCCTTCCCATCACTTAGGCTGAAGAAACTATTTTCCATTAGTTTGTCACTTCAGCAGCTCCCCTACCTGCAGTAACAAGCACCGTCATGCAATGAGCTGGGGACTTTTTTGACCCACCCCAGCTGCGTTAATTAACACGTTTGGGGACAAGAGTGGCATTTATTGGCATGACTGCTTTCAGGGATGTTTACAAGAGCTTAAATTACCAATTCAGGGCAGGTGCAAAAAATCCAAAACAATTCAGACACATTTGTATTATTTATTACAAGGCTTTACTGCAGCATATGTTGCAGTGTGAAAGAAATATCTCTCAAACTGTGTAAGTCTTGTGAAAAGCACTTTTATTATATATCCTGTTTCTGTTAAGCCCAGTAGGTTACCATTAACGTTGACAGTAAAAGGCTTAAATACACTAAAATAGTTTAGCCAAAAACACTGACTGCACTTACTGAACAGCTGTCATGCTGGTTTCTAAAGTGGTTTCCATTCGGTCTTCATCTATGACAGTGGTATCATAAAAGGGTCTATTCATTTCCAGAGGAAGGTCAGGCGCGGAAGCTCCACTAGGCTCAGAAGGAAGAGCCACGTGAGTTGAAGACATAACACTCCTTAGCTTGCAAACTTCCTCTTCAAGTTTCTTCTTCTCTTCAAGTAAACATGCTCTGTCTTCAGACAGAGTTTCAATTAAATCTAGAGAAACGTAAACAAGCAAGAGAAAATATCAACATACAGTACACACAACTGTAAAAACATACTTTCTTTATATATATTTATATTAAACTACATAATCTCCTAAAACACAAAACATGGAAAAATAAATAAAAACGATAAAACAAACAAACACAAAACAGACAAGTAAAAATGGAAATATGGATAGCAATCTCATTTTATTGTTCACACTTTTCTAAAAGTGAATAGAACAGTACACAATCACAACAATTTAACATTTTCAAACAATAGTAATAATCACACTAACGAGCCCAACTCACCCAGTACATTAGTTTGGGGATGCAGCCGGTGACGTCACTGAACGGTATCGATCAGTGTGTATGCTCAATGTCGGAAATTACATTGAGCCCGGCAGGTGAGGGGGAAGCACTGAATGTTATCGCTCATGGAGCATATCGTTCTGTGTGTACCCGGCTTAAGACAAACAAAGGAGGAAGAAAGGGAAGACGGTGGACAAAGAGTAGAAATGAGGGGGGGAGAGAGGCTCCCCCAGCGGTACGAACGGGTGCTTCACGTGGAGAGTACAAATAAAGCGAACACAGTGTGAGAACATGAAGCACAAGACAGGTGATAGCATTGCCACTTGGCCAAGGGTGAGCAATCACATCCCCGAGCACGCATATTCGTTTTATGTTTTCTAGCATGTTTGATTCTTCTAATAAAACTCTATTGATATTTTGAATATCAAATAATAAACAGTGAGAACCTAGGTAACTAGGCAATTTGTATTTAAGTCCAAGTGTACCGATAATACATAAAGTGTAGGTGTATCTTGTCATCAAAATTCACAGTGATGTGTAAAGATTTGAAACATACAGTACAGTCCTTTCTTCTGAGACTTATAGTGACAGCCTGCCTGTGACCAGACCTGTTGTCAGCAGGCATTTATTCTGCAAAAGTGATGCAACAAAGGAGGACGTGTGGTTTAGTATGTAAGTAAATATGAGAAACGTAAACATGTCTGTTCTAGAAAGGAAATGACATTTTTGATGGAAATTATTGGAAATTATCAACGGTTATTTTCAGGGCAACACATTCTGGGGCTCAGTTACAGTAAAACTTTACTGACTGCATCACTAGAAGCCTGACTGGGCGTTGGATTATTTGGGGCTTACTCAGGTAAGCTTTTGTTTTAACGATAAAATGTACGCTTATAACATTATTGATTTACAATTAAAGGTATACAATAGGGGATGTAGTTACTTTACCTACTATCGGGATGCCGGCAGGCAGAATCCCGTCGGCGGAATCCCGACATGCGGGCACAACACCGGCGCCAGAATCCCGACATCGGGTGAGATGCAGACGCCGTATCCCTACAGCCGGCATCCCGATCGTAATTAAGAGAGGGTCAGGTCTAGGGGGGGATGGTTAAAGTTAAGAAGCAGAAAGGGAGGGTTAGGGGATGAAGGGTGGAAGGTTAGTATACTTCTTGTTGGGATTCTGAGCTTGTGGATTCCGCTGTCGGTCTTTTGACAGCCAGCATCCCGACCTCTGGTCTCCCATAACCAACCCTAAAATAGTACTAAACTCTGCCCTTTTCTGGTATTTATACTGCTGCCCACTTTACATGAAGACCAGGTTCAGAGCCTTACATGGTTTCTCCCATGTGTGCTATGCAGCTTTTATATATGGAATTTAAGGGTGTTTATATTAATGTTATGCTCTCATTTTTTTTTTTTGTAATTTCAAGGTAAAACAGATGACAGCAAAATAGTTCAGTTACCATTTTGGTCTTTAAGTAAGCAGTAAGCCTAACGTATTTGTTAATCCCCCCTATAGTTTTACAATTGCCTTGTGTATGTGTTAACATTTTTTCCATAATCAGCTCCTAGACCTGCAAAAAGGAAAGATCATTTACAGCCTTGTTCACCCCATTCAATTCTGTCATCCTAGTGATATCATTGTCCTAAACCTAGTATAACTGGTTCCTGATTGACACACGGTGTCATTTGATTAAAGTAACTTTCCTGAGTTAAAAATGCCAAGACCAAAGATGAAGAGCCAGACAAAAAAAGTAATTCAAATTTTACTGTCCTTTGTATAACCAAAATGTTTCCAAGTTATAGCTATGTACTACAAACACATTTATGCAACACTATGTACAATAATTACTAAGACCAATGGTTACAGAATTTGTCCACAGTAGACAGGCAGTAAAGTACAACTGTCAAATGCATGAATCATTTGGCCTCCAGGGGGCACTGCGACTTTCATGGGAATAGAAGCAGGGTTTTATATGTTACTTATGCACAAGACTGGATCTGCTGTTGTTTTTTGATACTGCAGCCATTTTATTGCTATATTGTAGATATAGGAAAAATGGGCTTATTTCCCTAATGGCACAACACAGCATACACACATATTTTTTATATATATATATATATATATATATATATATATATATATATATATATATATATATATAAGTGTCTCACAATACCCTTTTTTTCACATCTTCATCTATATTTTCTGTATTTTATGTGCATCTTACAAATCAACAACAGTAAAATAAATAGATGTATTACTTGCAATGCCATGCAGCTCTGTAAGATGTGCCTAAGTGCAAGACATGTATATTCACAAATTATTGTTTGGTACAGTAATTGCTACAAGTACTACTACTAATAATAATTTGGATACTATTCCATAATAATATAGTGTTCTGGCTAGCCTGTTCGGCGCCGTGCCTGCTCGATTTTAAAGGGGCAAAATGCGCCCTGCCTTTTTAGCGGCACCCCGCTAAAACAGAATGCCCTGTGCCTTCCCCATTCGCAGGCCTAAGTGTCTTGCAGGTGGTATATGTTGTGGTGACCGATCTCCGCCGAGTGAAGAGATGCCGTGCGCATGTGCAAGGCATCTTCTCACCATGAGGGGAGAGCTTAGAGGAAGCCCAGCACATCCATAAGTGCTGGGCACGCCCCATAGTGTGACGTATTGGTGGGGCGTGTCACAAAAACAAGCCCCCTCCCCGATCGACCATGACCTCTATTCGGGAGCGCAGACTCCCTGCCCACACCCTCAGCGCCCTGCCCGTGGTCTAACATGAACACTAATAATTTGTGGTTGATGATGGGAACATAAACCTTACACATAGGTATAGATGGAATATGTGACAAATAGAAGGCCTATTCTTACCTTTGTCTCTCTCCTGCTGCTGTGTAACACTCTTCAGTTTCTCATTCAGATCATTAATTATACTTTCTTTTCTTACTTTCTCTCTTGTTAAAACGGTGTTAAAGTTGGTCTAAAGGAAAAAGGGAATTTTAATTTAAAGAAAATGGATGAAGCACAGCGTCTTCTGATTGTTTAGGTGCCTGTACTGTGATTTATGACAGGGTCAGCTACATTTCTGTACCACTTAATGTGTGATTCAGAGGTGGGAGCAAAGCAAAAATATAGGAAGCAACTCTGCACCTGAACAAACCATATTGCAATGCTAGAGGTGCAAATACATTTATTATTTTTATGTATGCAGGATAAATACTGGCTGCTGTTGCATGTAGCCCACAAATGCTGGACAGCTTTATTTTTACACCCCAGTTTAGAGTTAATCTAGAACATGCCCCTTTAAAATAGAAATCTCTCAGCACATTTCAATCTGCCCCCCATGCAGTGCAACAAGGTTTTGCCAAGGCGTAAAGTTGCTTTGAATCAGCCTCTAGCTGTGCGGAAAAGAAAAGTATACAGACGAGATGATAACCTGTGGCTCGCCAGGTTTTGTGGAACTATAAGTCCCATCATGCTAAGGTGAACATGTTGCTTGAGCCTGCTGGAGACTACAGTGATGTCTCTAAAAGGGTGTTATCGGCTTGTTAGTTGCTATGATAATCAAAGTGGGATTGGTAAGATATTTACACTGAAATGTTCATGGTTTATATCTAAAAAAATATATATATATATTTTTGTCAAAAGTTTAGAAGCTGAAAAAAATGTTGCTGAGTACAAATAGCTGCACTAAAAGGGCATGAATAACCCAAACGTCTTCCCTTTTAGGATATATACATTCCACTTTCCCAGCAGTGAGAAAGATTTCAATGCAACATGATCATTAAGAGAATCTATGTTCTCTGCAATGTAAGAGATTCTAGCAGGTATGGGCAAGTGGCCGACCCCTCTCACTCATCAGGATAGGGAGAGGGGCTTGAAACCACTGCTAAAAAAAATGCAAAAAAAAACACAATATAAATTTGCCCCAGTTCTGAGCTTCCCAAAAAAATAAACTACTGTATATCCTTTTATGAATCGATAGAAAAGAAATGGGATAATATTTGTATTAGAATTACAATTGTATTCCTGTAGTAACATGTCCAAGCAACAGTGTTGTCTTGACATACTTAATCCATATGAAATATGTCATCAAACTTAGAACACATAACACATTACCTGCTGTTCTGCAATTAGGGAGATCCTGAGGGTCTGTAATTCTTCAGTTTTCTTTTTCTCCTGCTGGTCAAGTTGCTCAGCAAATAACTGTTTCTCTTGCTGAAGCTTTTCCTGGAGCTCACAGATCAAACTATGTGCGGGTCCAGCAGGACTTACAAGGGAAAACAAAGATTTGTTAACGGAGCTTTTCAAATAATAAATATATTTAATGCCTATCTGCTTCTGGTAGTATGAAGCAGCCGCATAGGTTAGAACATCCCGCAGATAACTTGCGATTGCTGTATCAATGCATACACATAAGTAATAGCCAGAACACAGTTTATATAAAATTAGGTCATTCACACATAGAGACATCGTTTTGTGGGCTAAATTCATGCACCTTACCTATCTATTCACAAGGCACTGGTGACATCACGTCAGTACATCATGACTAATATGGCATAAGTTGCTAGGGAATTGATGGGAAACATTCTTAACAAGTATTGTTTTAGACCAGGGCTCGACAAATCCCGGTCGCCAGGGTGACCAAGATTATAGTCCTGGCCACTAGGTTTTACAAGATCCAGATACACTACAAATAAAGCTAACTATATATATAAAAAAAAAACGCTCCTCAGAAGGTGCTTACAGGAGTGTGTACCCGCCATATTTAATCAGTGTGGCTGGCTCCGTCTCCTCCTTCCTACAAGTGTGCGTGTGTGGTGGAGGAGAAGCTGCCTCAGCCCCTTAGCAGTGTCTGCAGAGTGTAAGGGGCAGGGACGGGACAGACAGACTAACTCACAGGCCAAGCCACCGCGCTGTCACTGCCCGCCAAAGGGGATGAAGCCTGTCTGGCCTGACTGAGTTGCTGCAGGACTACATGGTGGAGTTCTTCTGCCAGAGGCCTCAGGACCTGAAGGAGTTTGCTGGCTGCAGGATGGTGCTGGGGCTGCCGCGGCTCCTAGGACTAACACCTGCAGGATCAACTTGACAGGGGACGAGGACTACGGCTTTGAAAGCAAGTGGCTGATACCCCACCTAGCTCCCACAGCGGGTGGTAGATAAGTCTGCAATCCTGCCCTGGGGCTCCTACAGTGCCTGCTGGTACTTGTAGTTCCCCAACAAGTTTCCTCAGCCTGTTCCATCGACTTGACTGTCAGGGGAAAGTCCCTATGGGGGTATGGGGGAGCCTTCCATTAACTCCACTGCAGGTGTTGCAGCCTGGTGGGGTGGGGGGGGGCAATATTTTATTGGGTACCCTGTGTATTGGGTATTGCTATCTGTACAGGGTTCTGTATATATGCCACTCGCCAATAACTGTCCCTCGCAGACAATGGTCTGGCTCCTAAACTTTTAAGCTGGCTCCTAGATTTTACAAAAAATTTGTCGAGCCCTGGTTTAGACCATGCAAATGCTTGCCTTAGCTGTGTGTAGGTAACAAGCGTTTTACAATTACACCTGGTTATTTTATTACTAATCCTACTGACATAACACCAATACAAATGTCCATGATTACTCACCCTTCACACCTCTATTTGAAGGTTGTTATTCTCATTTTTTCCAAATATAAGTTAGGATTTGCATTGAATTTAAATTGGACCACAATGCTGTTAGCGGATTCATTTTGCCAGTATTCATGATTATCTAATAAAGCTGTCAGCACGTTATGTATTATCAAACATACAAACATTACATTAAGTTATTTCCATTAAGCAGCAGTTAGGATTCCTTTCCTTTCATTTCATCACATGATTCTGGATTTATTGGCTCAGAGAAAAATAATAATTCAATTACCTTCTAGGATACAAAGACTATTGCATTAAAGATAACTGTTATCATTAGATGAGTAGCATAATTAAAGGGTAATTTGTGAATTGCTACTTTACTTAGGAACCAGCCAATCTCATCCATCCCAAGGAAGACCATCGTTATGACCCATTAGCTAGTTGTGTTGGACTAGTGCACAGGTTCTCAAACTCGGTCCTCAGGACCCCAAACAGTGCATGGTTTCCAGGTCTCCTCACAGAATCAAAAGTGATATAATTATCTCCATCTGTAGATCTTTTAAAATGTGTCAGTGAGTAATGACTACACCTGTGCACCTGTTGGGAGACCTGGAAAACGTGACCTATGTAGGGTCCTGAGGACCGAGTTCGAGAATCTCTGGACTAGTGTGATAGATCTTAAGTGGGCCATACCTCTACAGCCTCGACTGCCCATTCTGCCAATAGGCGATCACAAGTGCCGATCAGCGAACAACGATAATTGGCGATACCACCAGCAGATCGGGGAAAAACTGTATGTTAAAAATCCCTGACCAATCCATTTTTGGTCGGGATCGGTGAATCTAGGATTTCCAACATGTTGAATTTCCCTGATTCCCTAACAGGATGGAGAATTCCGACAACATATTGCAGATGTATGGGTACCATTATGCCTGCCTTGCTGTAGAATAAATTACCATTCCACGTGACAAGAGTACAACCTCTCACCTCCTCTTTACGTAGCATGGTGTGATCATAAAATGCTATGAACCACAGTATTACAAGCATATACATTTGAGAATTTAACTGTATCCTATAACAGCTGCTCTGTAGGTGATGTAATGGCAAAAGAGCTGAGGCTCATATTTATGTTATATTAATTACATTTATACATATATATATATATATATATATATATATATATATATATATGTATGTTGGCTGGGTGAGGTCAATGGTGTGACTTCTATTATATTTATTAACATTTAACTATATAGTGCACATGTATTCCACAGCGCTTTACAAAGAATATTTGCAACCAGACTGTGGTCCTTTATTCCCAAGAGCATCTGAAGTGTCTGATACATGAAACAGCTAAATTAAATTGATACATGAAACAGGTATACAAAATCTATTAAAAAATGCACTCGTGTTTGCAACACATACAGACTCACACCCCGTCAGCCAAGAGAAATCGTGCACCCCCAACTGTACAAAGAGCTATGATGCAGCGGCTGCAGCTGTTTTCCACGCAAAGTTCCGTTGTGCTTCGTATACGGACTTAAGTATCACATATCAAATTAATCAGTGTAGTCTTGGTAGTGGTTTGTCATATCGGATTGCAACTAGGACGCATTTACAGGTGAGAAAGGCGCTCAGCGCAAACCAAGATGCACAGGACCTGGCGGCTCAGTTGCACCTGGTGTCTCGCGCCACATGGTGTATTGAGACTAGGTGTATGAGTACACATCTGTAAAACTACAATTATATGAAGCAAAATTGATGTACTAGAAATCTAGAGGATATTAGCATGATAAATACATGCTGTTTACTTTCCAATTGTAAAGAACATGCACTATAATGACCCCATGTTTTCAAAAAGAAGTCTAGGAAGCACCAGCCGACTGTGCTCATTAATTTGACATGCGACACTTGTACATATCTGAGTGAGATTGAGTCTCTGAATCTGTAAAGCAAGTGCTGTATAGAGGTTGCAGCTTTTTTCATTCCAATTCCGTTGTGGTTCATAAACAAACTCAGCTGCACACAGATTTACAAGTCCTGCATATCAAATAAAACAGCACGGTCTGCTGGTGCATCCTAGTCGCATCGCAACTTAAGCTGGGTACACACTGGGCGGTCAGCCGACCGCCCATACACTTGCTGCAGGGACCGCCAGTGACTGAAAGTTCAACTGAGCGGGCAAAGTCAAATGACTGACCAGTTGTGATGTCTGGGAGCAAACATCGAGCGGCTGATCGGTAAGTCTGTGTAGCTCATCAGCTGCTATGTCTGCGGATCCTCCTGTTGGCACAGTGTGTACCCAGCTTTAGACACATTATCGGCAAAATAGATGCCCGATCAAAGCAGAGTAGCACAGAACCTGGCGGCTCACTTGCGCCAGGCAAGTCGCGCTGCGTGGTGTATTGAGGCTAGATGTATGAGGAAACATCTGTATGTAAGCTCCTGACTACCCTAGCTCTATCCAGGTCACCAGTGTTCAGCTCCCTTGTCTCCCCTTCAGCGACTCTGTTAGTGTTTGCTTGTCATACATTGGATACAGCATCATTTGAGTAGTGAACTGACAAACTGAGTTGCCCAGTCCTTGCCCCAGTTATTTGTCCTATCCAGTCTGTGGTGTAATGCTTATATTATTTATTAATCCTATTGTTAGCTGTCAGTGTATTGTACAAATGCTCTGATATTCTGATAATTTATTATTATTATACTTTATTTATATGGCGCCACAAAGGTTCCGCAGCGCCTTACACAGTATATAAATGAGCACACAAGAAAAACAGTTAATAGTAATATAAAAAAATATAGGATAAGGACATGGTTTATAAACATAGCTGCATAACACAAGCAGCAGGGCCTCAGCAACCAAATGTTAGGTGCCAATTTGGGAGTTAGAAGTAAAAGATAGGGAGGAGGGGGAGGAGAATCACGTGAGGAATGAGGGCCCTGCTTGTGAGAGCTTACATTCTAAAGAGGAAGGGCAGACACAGGGGCGACACAGAGGGGTAGATAGTGAGGAAGGAGCATGGAGCAGTGGGTTAGGATATATGCTGCGGAATGTGTGTGTTTAAGATGACCTGATGTTATGTCAAAATTAAGTCTTTCATACATCTATCCCTATGACAGAAAATAGATTTTGATTATGTTATTTACATGAAAGATGTACAAACTAAAGTTGTAGCACTTTAATTATTGTGTGTTACATTTTAGCATCTAAATAAATCCTGATAAAAAATGGATATATTATGGGACTGTCCCGCCATCCTGATACAGTAGTGACTACATTAATCCCAGCTGCTGGGTGCTATGCCATGCTCCTGTGAGTGGGTGCGTCTCACATGCTATACCCACCCACAAATGGGTGCAGCCATGCCCAACATGCTGTGGACCCACACTTGAAATGCTTTTAAGGTCTACCCTGTACAGCACTGTGTACACTTTGTAGTGCCTAATAAATATAAGGCAATCAGGGCTGTAACACGGCTTAACAATGCCCTGTCCCCTTTCTGCACAATGCCATGTTGTCATGCATAGGGGGGGCGGTACCGCCTGCACCCGCAAGTCCATCTATACACACGGCAGGGTGTCTGCCTGTAGCATCCTAAGGACGCTAAGGGTGGCACTGCCGCAGGCGATACTGGCTGCAGGGTGCTGCACCAGGCACCCTGCTAGCCAGAAGCAAGAGCCATATGGCAACACCAGTGCCGCCCATAGAGCTCAGTGCAGCGGCACTGGTTACACCCCTAGTTATGGCCCTGAAGACAATAAAAATAAGTCCTAATTAACTTATTTGAACAAATAATTACATTTGAAATTAATATCAATAATTTCAGATAATATTAAAGGCTACTATTTGTGAAACGTAAGGAAAAATAAGCCAATTAATTCACCGGGAACCAGTGATCTCACGTGAGATGTACTAACATTTTATGAATTATTAATAAATGAAATTGTCCCCCTGAGTATATAGCCACATTTAAATATTTAGCAAACATACCATTTGCATATCCCTTCATTCAATTTAAAGATTACATATAACAGCATGAAAAAATTGTAACATTGTGTACTTTATTACAAGGTTATTGTTAGCAAAATCAACATCCGCCTATGAGGAAATGATATAAAGCAGTATGAAGAAGGTGGTTTGGAGCAATTTATGGTATCATTCATATGAAATTTGTATAAACGAAATAATATATATACAGATGCGTCCTTCTACATCTAGCCTCAGTGTGACATGCAGTGCGACATGCATGATGTGAGTGAGCCGCCAAATCACGTGCAACTCTGCCATCGTTGGGCGTCTTTTTTTTTGCAGTAAATGCGTCTAAGTCACCATGCGTTGCGACTAGGACGCACCAGGAAGCTGTGCTGATTAACTTGAATTGCAACACTTGTGCACCTGAGGCTGTAAAAGAAGCGCAACGGAACTAGGAGTGGAAAATTGGTGCGGCTGTTGCTTCATATGCTGAATCAGAGACTCAGTCGCAAATATACAAGTGTCGCATATCAAATGAATGAGCACAGTCATTTGGTGCTTCGTAGTTGCATCGCATTGCAACAATGATGCTGTTTCGCACAAAATAGCTGCAAAAAAGAAGCCCGACGCTATCAGTCTCACGGCAGCTGGCGTGTCGAGGGGGCTGTTTGGCGCAACTGCAGCAAAGATGTACGAGGACACATCATATATACATATATATATATATATATATATATACACACACAAACATACATTTACATGTACAAAGCAGAATGTATACAGTATGTATGCAAATATGGAATGCAGGCATCAGCAAATGACAACAATCTACAGAGGTGTTCCACTTTTGAAGGCACATCTCATTTCTAGTTTCTTTGTATACCTTTTATATTAATGATGGCCTCAATTATCAACACTGACTTACAGATACTGTAAATATCACTATGGAGAAACACCGTTAATGTGCATACTTGCTCTTTACCAAAATCGATGACAGGACAATGATGGTGGATACAGAGGACATCATATTTTTCCCATTCTCTGGGCCTAATGCAGATTAGCCTCCTTGCGCTTTAAACAGCCCTTCTAGTTTCGCCATTCCGTGGCGTGACTTGGTAGCAGCGAGCGTCTTTTTGTGCAACTTTTTACCTTAAAATGAGTCTTATTCGCAAAGTGATGCGAATAGGACGCACAAGCAGCTTCTGCCGATTAAAATGATGTGCGGACTGCCAATATTCTGTGTGTATCTGCATGTGAAATGCTACGTTACAGTGTCACAGCCGCTGATACTGTAACGTAGCATTTTGTATGCAGATACAGCCGTAGTCACACACAGAATATAAACATGCCGCATATCATTTGAATCAGCAGAAGCTGCTTGTGTGTCCTATTTGCACCACTTTGCGAATAAGACGCATTTTAAGATAAAAAGTTGCACAAAAAGACGCTTGGCGCTACCAAGCCACACGGAGCTCCCACGTTATGTGTAGCGCGACTTGTAGGCCACGGAAGACAAGACATGTTGCAATACAAGAGGTGCAAATATATACTTATTTTATTTGCCAGTGTATGGTAAATACTGGCTGCTTTTGCATGTAGCCCACAAATGCTGGACAGCTTTATATTTACACTGCAATTTAGAGTTCAGTTTTGACACACCCCTCCCAAATCTTAATATCTCTGCACATTTATATCTGCCCCACCTGCAGTGCAGCATGATTTTACCAAGATGCACAGTTACTTGCTCTTCTTACTCTTTTCCCAACTCTGAATCAGGCCCTCTGTTACATTCACCCTCTAAAGTAAATCATTCATGTATGGTGCACCGGTATGACTCTATAAAGGTTATTGATTCCTAAGTTAGTATCTGTCTCACGTCACTCATTTGTCAGAAAACAGAACAAAATAAATGTACAGATGTGTCCTCATACATCTAGCCTCTTTGCGCGCTAACAGCCTCTCTAGTCATGCCATGCGGTGACGTGACTCGGTAGCGCAGAGCGTCTTTTCGTGTGACTTTTTACCTTCATATGCGCTTCATTCACACAGCAATGCGATTTGTTAGTGCAAGCAGTTTCTGCTGATTAAAATGATATGCAGCATGCCTATGCTCTGTGTGCGACTGCGGGAGTATCTGCATGCGAAACGCTACGTATCAGTGGCTGAAACATATGGATGCTGAAACGCAGGCGCTTTTTAAAATTGCGTTTTTACGACACGAAAATATACTTGCACCCATTTTAACGTACCCCCAATTTACGTGGAACAGTAGTTTCCTGGGGAAAAAAAATGCTTACTAATATTTTCAATGATTTTTATTTTTTTTTCACCCAAAATTTGCATGGTCTTTCGCCAAAGTACGCAACTTACGATACATTTTCGGGGTCATTTGTCATTAGGGGGTGTCCAAAGGGTTCTGAAAGAAATCCCCAGATTTCTATCCAAAAATAGGGATTTTGCATTTTTTTTCTCCTGGTCCATTTTCGCCTGTTTGCCGTTTTTGGCAAAAGACAAATGTTTTTGCAGATGGTGAAAATAGCGTCCGTAATCGCCACTAATTGAATACGGCCCTTAGTCGGATAGCATCGCGACTAAAATGCATTTTTGGGGAAAAAAAAGTTGCAAAAAAAAACGTGAAAGACATTTGGCGATTGCAGAGTCACAATGGGAACTGCTCCGCTTGGCGTATTGAGTCTAGGTTTATGAGGACATATCTGTACCATGTTTAATAGTGGATAAAAAAGGTTAGAAAATTAATGAAAATATAAAGGAGGCCTTGGTTAGAAGAGATGTCATGTAAAAAATAGAGTACAAGGAAAGAACAAAACTGTGATTATAGTAGAGATCAGCGGATCAGTTTTACTCAGATATGTTCGGATACAAAAAAAACCCCATGTTATCCAGCTCTCAGGTGTTTTGGATAGCCAATAAAATAAATCTGAACTTGCCCAAATTTGGCAAAAAAAGAACTGAGTCAAAACCAAATCGCTCATCTCTAGTTTATAAGATTAACATAAAATAATATGTACAGAAAAGCGGTAAATATCTCACATTTCTTTAATTTTTCAATCTGGTGATAATTGAGTTTAAAACCTGTTACTTGTCAAGTGTCTACAAGTCTCTACTAAAATCTGGCACAGCTTAAGAAAGTATTAGAAGAATACATAATTTAGCCAAACAACAGCAACATGGTATAGCCGCACATCATTTATAAAATTCTCTTTTGGTACCAATTAAATAACATTTTAAGGCAAAATTCCACAGCTTTGTTCCTCAAGTAGACAATTCATCAAAGATCTGACCGAGACACGCTAAACATTTAGGGCCAAAATGGATTGAAATAAAAGTTTTATATGTACTGCACAAATATCAAATTAGATAAAGATGATTTAAATTTGCTATTATGAACCTTTTAGTAATATCTACATATTGGAAATGAATTTATTATTTCATCATATTTGTAAATGGTATGAATATCTCATCCTACCTCTTATTTAATTGCTGTTCAAGGAGCTGGATTTTTTCCAACAGTTCTTTTTCAACAATCTGCCTGTGCATTGCGAGGTCTGTAACGGCGAGGCATGTAGAGTCCTCTTTTTCACATTCCTCTTCCTCAAAATTCTGTAAGAGTGCTTCTTTTTCAGGCTTCTGTGCTAACGAAATTTGTTCTCGCTCTTCAAGTTTCCGAATAGACAATTCATACATTTCTTTCTGTTCCTTTAGAGACTTCTCATGTTGCTCGGATTGTTTTTCAAGTGCTTTCAAACTGTCTTCTAGTTTATTCTGTAGGACACTTATTTCTTCCTGTAGTCTACTCTCAGTTTCCAGTGCGTGATGATGGGCAGTGGTTAAAGTGCTAATGTCCTGCTGCAAAGAATTCGTTTCCGCTTTGTGCCTATTTAAAAGCTCTGAAATACATTGATCTTTCTCAGTTGACAATAGAGTTTTTAGCTCAGCTAGTCCATGCTCGTTTTCATCTTTCTGAACTATTAACAGATTATTCAGACTAACAATCTCTTTCTTCAGGGTTTCCGTTTTCTTGTCAACTTGGGTTTGTAAATCATCCAGCTGCTGTGCTCTACTTTCCTCCAAAATTAACTTCATTTCCTCTATTTCTCCTTCTTTTAGCGCCAACTCAACTTCCAATTTACATCTAATATCAGAGAGATTGGAAACGCGAAGATTTAATTCTTGCAACTGAGAATCCTTCTCGTGAGCTGCTGCTGCAGATGATTCTTGCAATTGGTCGATTTTGAGTTTACTATCCATTTTCAGTTTGTCTGTACAACATTTATGTTCAGTCGACACATTTTCTAGCTCTTGTGCATGCCTGAGCTTTAAATTGTCTTCTAATTCTTTTAAGTGTGTTTGCTCTAAAAACTGAAATTCCTCCTTAAGAAGTCTGAGTTTTTCTTCATTTTCAGCATGTCGTTTCTTAAAATCCTCTAGCGCTGCTTCCCTTGACCGTTTCAGCTTCTGAATTTCACCTGATTGTTCCCTCATGGCGCTTTCAAGACAGATCATTTTCTGATCCCGTTCATTTTGCAAACAAATAAGTGTTTCCTTTTCCCTTGTGATTGCGGTAAATTCATTATCTTTAGTCTGTAAATCATTGTTTAACCGCATAATGTCAACTTTCAACTGGTTAATCATTTCCGCATTCATTTCAATATCTTCCTTTGATAACTGCAGTCGTTTCTCATAGGATATTTCTAAAACTTGAAATTCTTCTAAATATTTCTCTTTTAATCTGGTTTCAAGAGAACAATTGGCACGTTCAACTAAATTTAGAATATCGGCAGAAACAGATTTAATAGCACTAGCAAACTGACTCTGTTCCCTTTGTACAAGTATTCTCAAATGGCAAAGTTCGTCTTTGAAATTCCTCAAATTGGTTTGTGATTCTTGTGCAACAATTTTACACTTCTCCATACAAGCTTTTAAACAGATATTTTCAACAGTGTCGTCTTTTGATTTTCCTTTTGTGTCTTGCATACGCCTGTTGTCAATTGCATTTATAACAGAAGAATATAGAGATTCCACCATCATTTCTGGACTCTGTGTATCACTTATGTTGGGCGAAACAGGATTTTCCTCTATAACAAACTCGTTGACTGCAGACATAAAATCACATTCTGGACTATCTGCTAATGAATCCAAGTCCAAAGAACCCTGTTTAAGAGACTGTTCAATATTTGGATGGGGAATTGTTTCAAAATCAAATGTATGAGCATCGATGCTGTCTGGAGAGAGTTCTTCTAAAGGTCCTGGAATGATGACAGAAGGACAAATGGGACCCTGAAGACTGAGTGATGGAGGAGATTTGGATGAGGTAGTAGTTGTAGCTTCAGTTACACTCTCTATCCTTGGTGTAGTAACAGATTGTGGTGAGAGCTGACCATTCGAAATCTGAAAATAATAAACACAATCATATCAAATATCCTCAATATGCCACGCAGCGCAACATGCTTGGTGTGAGTTAGCCGCCAGGTCCCATGCAGCTCTGTTAGAGTTGGGCGTCTTTTTTTTTTTTTTGGAAAAAAATGCATCTAAGTCGCAATGCAATGTGACTAGTATGGACCAGCAAACTGTGCCAATTAATTTGATAAGTGACAATTGCATATCTGTGTGCGACTGAGCCTTTAAACATTACTTGGCGTGGATAAAAGCAGTGTCCACTTCGTATGCTGGTTCAGAGACTGATCCAGCAATTTGCATGGATCCCAAACAGCATGGGTTTACTGGGGGGAGATCATGTCAAACAAATCTTATTGACTTTTTTGACTGGGTGACTAAGGATTAGATAAAGGGGAGGCAATAGATATAGCTTATCTACACTTTAGTAAGGCTTTTGACACTGTTCCACATCACAGACTGTTAAATAAACTGGAAAGCATGGGATTGGATACAAAGATAGTTGAATGGATAAGATCATGGCTGCAGGATAGGAAACAGAGAGTTGTAGTTAATGGAGTGCAGTTTCAAGAGGGAAATGTTACCACTGGAGTACCCCAGGGATCTGTACTTGGACCAGTGCTTTTTAATATCTTTATTTGTGACATTGCAAATGGTATTGAAGGGAAACTATGCCTTTTTGCAGATGACACAAAGGTATGCAACAGGAGGGGTAAAACAAATGATTGATGATCTTGGTAGACTAGAGGGATGGTCAAGAATGTGGCAACTACAGTTTAATGCCAAAAAATGCAAGATCATGCACTTGGGTCTGAAAAATCCAAAGGCTAAATATAGTATTAATGGCACTATACTGGAAACTGCTGAAGAGAAAAGGGATCTAGGAGTCACTATTTCAGGTGACTTAAAGGCAAGCAAACATTGTAACAAAGCCACGAGGAAGGCAAGTCATATGCTTGGTTGCATAGGGAGAGGATCAGTAGCAGCAAGAAAGAAGTGATAATACCACTGTATAGATCATTGGTACGTCCTCATCTCGATTACTGTGTTCAGTTCTGGAGGCCATATCTCCAGAAAGATATTAATACATTAGAGACTGTACAAAAAAGGGCAACTAAAATGGTGCAAGGTCTACACCACAAAAAGTACCAGGAAAGACTAAAAGACCGTAATATGTATAGTTTGTAGCAGTGAAGGGAAAGGGGGGACATGATAGAAATGTTCAAATATATAAAGGGTTTTAACAAGGTAAAGGAAGGAAACATTCTTCAAAGAAAGTGAAGTATTATAACAAGAGGACATGTTCTGAAACTGGAGGGTGGTAGGTTCAGGGGAAAATCGAGGAAAAATTACTTCACAGAAAGGGTAGTGGATAAGTGGAATAGTCTCCCATCAGAGGTGGTAGAGGCTAAGACACTAGAGCAATTTAAACATGCATGGGATAGACATAAGGATATCCTTCAGAAGAAGGAAGGATAAAATATGAGATATGGTAAGAACTTACCCTTGTTATCTCTATTTCTACGAAGTCCATAGGGTTCCACAGGATATCTTGGGGTATAGGTGTGACGTCAGTCGCAGGGCACCAAAGAGTTAAGCTTTCAGCCTCCCAGGATGCACTAGGTCCCCCTCCTATACCCCGCCCCCGGGCCAAGGCACCTCAGTTAGTTACCAAGCCATAGGCCGGAGGAGGAGAAGGAAGAGAGAGAACAAAGATCTGGACACATACAAGAATCACATTCTCACCAGAGGGAGACGGAAAACCGGTGACCAGAGCAAAGCCCATCTGCAGCACAGGTGCGACAGGGCGGGAGTCCTGTGGAACCCTATGGACTTCGTAGAAATAGAGATAACAAGGGTAAGTTCTTACCATATCTCATATTTTCTACTTCAGGGTCCATAGGGTATCCACAGGATACCTTGGGGATGTCCCAAAGCAGTATCCTTTAAGGGTGGGGACGCTCCTGTGCAGAAAGGAGAATCCGCCGCCCGAAGGAAGCATCCTGAGAGGCGAAGGTGTCAAACCTGTAATACCTCACGAAGGTATGGACAGAAGACCACGTAGCAGCCTTGCAGATCTGAACTGCCGAGGCACCACGTCGAGCTGCCTACGAAGGACCCACAGACCTAGTGGAATGAGCCTTCAGAGAAGGAGGGACCGGTAGGCCTTCATGAAGATAAGCTTCAGAAATAGCCATACGGATCCAGGCTGCCAAAGTTTGCTTTGAAGCAGGCCAACCCTTTTTACAGAAGCCATAGAGGACAACAAAGCGTCCGACTTCCTAAACAAAGAAGTGCGGTCAACATAAGTCCTTAAGGCCCGCACAACATCCAAAGAGGCCTCACCCACGGAAAGACCCGGTGAGTTAAAGGCCGGAACAACTATTTCCTCGTTAACATGAAACTGGGAAACAACTTTGGGAAGAAACTCGGGCCGAGTGCGGAGCACTGCCCTGTTCCCATGAAAAACCAAGAAAGGGGGTCTACAAGAAAGAGCCCCTAACTCAGAAACACGTCTGGCTGAAGCAACGGCCAGAAGGAAAACAGTCTTAGCTGTTAGCCATTTAATATCCACTGAGCCCAGTGGTTCAAACGGCGGTCCTTGGAGAGCCCTCAGGACCACAGCCAAATCCCAAGGCGCCACAGGTGGAACAAAGGGCGGCTGAGTACGGAGAACACCTTGCATAAAGGTGCGCACATCCGGGATTGTAGCAATCCTACGGTGAAACCAGACAGATAGGGCCGAAACCAAGGCGAAGCCCATGATCTAGTCCCGCTTGCAGGAAGGCGAGAATCCGAGACAGACGAAACTCCCGCGGTGCATAACCTCTCGGTCGACACCACTGGAAGAACGTATGCCACACGCGATGGTATATCCTCGCGGAAGACGGTTTCCGAGCTCGTAACATGGTACGCACCACAGAGCTGGAAAAACCCCCAGGACCTCAGCATGGCCGTCTCAACAGCCACGCCGCCAAAGACAGCCGAGTCAGGTCCGGGTGAAGACAAGGACCCTGAGACAGAAGGTCCGGTCGTAGCGGCAACCGCAGAGGACTGTCCACGGACAGACCCTGAAGGTCTGAGAACCAGTGCCGTCTGGGCCACGTGGGAGCTATCAACAGGAGCGTCCCTCCTTCCTGTTTGAATTTCCGGATTACCCGTGGAAGAAGGGAGACCGGAGGGAACAGGTATGCGAACCTGAACGTCCACCGGACGGACAGAGCATCCACCAGAGACGCCCCTTCGTCTCTTGTGCGAGACCCGTACACCGGCAACTTGTTGTTGTGCCGGGACGCCATGAGGTCGATTTCTGGAAGACCCCACCTGTCCACCAGTAGTTGAAAAACGTCCGGGTGCAGGGACCATTCCCCTGGATGAACGTCCTGGCGACTTAGAAAGTCCGCCTCCCAATTTAGCACTCCCGGGATGAAGACCGCTGATATGGCCGGAAGATTGCGCTCCGCCCAAACCAGGATCCGAGAGACCTCTACGAGAGCCGCCCGACTGCGAGTTCCTCCTTGCCTGTTTATGTAGGCCACGGTGGTAGCATTGTCCGACTGGACCTGCACCGGGTGACCCTGGAGAAACCGCTGTGCCTGCAGGAGAGCATTGAAGACCGCACGGAGTTCCAAGATATTTATTGGAAGCTCCGCTTCTGTCGGTGTCCACCTGCCCTGGAACAAGTGTGGACCCGAAACTGCTCCCCAGCCCCGAAGACTGGCGTCCGTTGTCAACAGGACCCAATTTGGAACCCAGAACGGACGTCCCTTGTTGAGGTGGGTCGTCTTTAACCACCACGCAAGGGACAGGCGAACCTCCGGGGTGAGCACAATCGTCTGGAACTTCAGAGACTGAGGCAGCCCGTTCCACTTGGACAGGATCAGGTGCTGCAGAGGTCTGGAGTGAAACTGGGCGTATTCCACCATGTCGAACACCGACACCATGGAGCCCAGTAACCTCATCGCCGAGTGTAAGGACACCCGGCGGCTGTGCAGACAACTGCGCACCCTTGACTGTAAAGCAGAGATCTTGTCCTCCGTCACGAAGATCCTTTGCTGTCCCGAGTCCAATAAGGCTCCAAGATGCAGAATCCTCCGAGACGGGATTAGAGTGGACTTCTGCCAGTTGATTAGCCAGCCGTGCCGTTGCAGCAGTGCAATGGTCAAGTCCAAGTGGTGTAACAGGAGCTCTGGAGATCCTGCCACCAATAACAGGTTGTCCAAGTACGGCAACATGCGGACTCCTTGCAGCCGCAGAGAAGCCGCCATGACCGCCATCACCTTGGTGAAAACACGTGGTGCTGTTGCCAGGCCAAAATGTAACGCCCGAAACTGGAAGTGGTCGCTGCGGATTGCAAACCTGAGGAACTGTTGATGGCGCAAAAGAATAGGGACATGCAGGTAAGCGTCCTGTATGTCCAATGACACCATGTAGTCCCCAGGTTCCAGCACCAGAATGATGGACCGTAAGGTCTCCATCCGAAACTTCGGGACCCGCAAAGACTTGTTGAGTGCTTTGAGGTTGAGAATCGGACGATATGACCCATTGGGTTTCTGTACCAAAAATAGATTTGAATAGAAACCCTGGCCCCTCTGGGAGAATGGAACAGGCACTATAACTCCAGCCTGGAGCATAGTGTGCAATACCTTCCGCAGCTCCGTAGCCTTGTTCCGGTCTGATGGTAGACCCGTGGTGAAGAATCGAGCCGGGGGTCTGTGCCGGAAGGAGAGGGCGTACCCGTGAGAGACCACCTCCAGAACCCAAGTGTCTGTCGTAGTGAACGACCAACACCGGGAGAACTGCAGCAGGCGGCCTCCCACCCTGGGATCCCCCAAGGGGAGACCCGGACCGTCAGGCCGCAGGCTTGTCATCTGGCTTGGGGGCCGGACGTCTGGTACTCCATGCCTGTTTCCGGGGCTTGACCGATTTCTTAGGGCCAGCCTGTCGAGGAAACGACTGTGGTTTGGGCCTGCCCTGGGCCCTAGATGACCGAAAGGACGATGGTCCAGAACCAGAAGGAGCAGCGGCCGACGGGAGACAAGCAGATTTGGCTGCCGCCAGCGTGGCCACAATCTTATCCAGATCCGGACCGAAGAGAACTTCTCCGGTAAACGGCAACGCTTCCAGACCTTTCTTGGATCTGCGTCCGCCTTCCAGGATCGCAGCCACAAGGTGCGACGAGCAGCTACCGCTGCTGAAGAAATTCTAGACACCAGAGTACTAATGTCTAGAGCCGCCTCGTTGATGTAGGTGGCCGAATCACGGAGATTGCCAATCAACTCCGCCTGTTCGGCCGGACAGTCGGATTCAAAAGAAGCCTCTAATGAATCCGCCCAGCGCTCCATCGCTCTGGCAACCCAGCAAATGGCCATAGCCGGCCGTGCTGCCCCCCCTGCAAGGGAATAAGCGGACTTCAGGCAGATTTCTACCTTGCGGTCCGTAGCATCCTTAAGGGAGGACATGGATGGCATCGGCAATGTGGCACTACGGACAAGACGGGTCACGTGAGAATCCACCTGTGGAGGGGATTCACACTTAGCAAAATAATTATCCGCGAACGGATAAGCCACCGCCAGGCGTCTCTGCGGCTGGTATCTTTTGCCAGGTTGGCATCGCCCTTCACATCTTTGAAAAAGGCATACTTAGATTTAGCCGCTGGGGGAACTTCGTCCTCAATCACCAAGGCTGTGCGGACCGCCCGAATAAGTCCAGGAATATATATACTTTGGACTTAGCATCAGCGTCCTTAGTATGGAAAGGTTCCTGATCGTAAGGATCCAGAATCTCCCCATCATCAGACGTCCCTTCGTCATCCTCATAAGGAGCGGACAGAGACGCCACCGGCCTTTTATGAGGCCGCATCACAGACTCCCCTTGCAACACATCCGACAAGTGCTGTACAGAACTCGTCAGGGAGTTAACCCACGCTGGCTCCTGAGAACCCGGGAGCGGGGAAATAGGGAGACTGTGGGGTACCACCAATTGTCGTGGGAACCCCTGCATGGGTGACGACACCACAGACTGCTGGGACAAACCCATCGGAGTAAACGCGGGCTGTGGAGCTAACTGGCCCACTAAAGCTGTTAACGCCTGAGCGAAACAAGCCCAGGGCGGCTCCTGTACCGGTGCTGTAACCGTAATAGGCCGCGCCATGGACAAACACTGCCGGCAAAGGCCCTCCGCGCTACCCTCCCCCTCCGCTAACGGTACTTTGCACGTGGTACACTGTAGCCGGAGGGGAAAATCACTTTCAGACATGATGGCACCACGTATGTGACCTCTCTCACCAATTAAGTATTAAATAGGCGAGAGACCACCCTGCAGCACCGCACCGCAAGGGCTTTAGCAGAAAGAACAGGGACAGTAATAAAGCTGACAGTTTAGAGAAGAAAAGTTACAGGCAGCGCTAGCACAGTCACATACAATGCAGAGAAATAACAATTCCTGCACTAACAGCGCTGATCACTCAACTACACAGACACAGGGCCTGGTAGGACACAGCGCTGCATACACAGACCTGAGCCACAGCGGAGGAGAGGTATGCGGGGGGACCCAGACCACGATGCTTCCTTCCAGACTTCCAGCAGCGTTCACCATGCGTTGCAGAGAAGATGGCCGCCGAGGAGCAGAGAGAAGCTGGCCTGGGGGAGGAGCGCTGACACAGGACCAGTCAGCACAGTGCAGAGAGGGCTGTGTGCAGCGGGGGAGGCGCCGGCTGTGAGACAGGGAAGGCGCGCTCCCCTGGCATGCATTTAACCCCTGGGACGCCGCAGCGCTACCGCTCTGCTGCGGTCCGCTGTCCCAGGGGGTAGTGGAAGCGCAGGTTGGTCGCCTGGCTCCACGCTGCAGCCAGTCCCCAGGGAGCCCCCTGCCTGGGGACTTAGGACCATGTGATCAGCGGGGACCCACCGCGGGACCCCGCTGCTTACCTCTGTCCCCCTTGAATCCGGCCATGGTCCGGAGCATCTGGGGTCACCTCTAGCTGTGACCCCAGACGCCCACCAGCATCCCCGGATCAGTACCGGCGTTCTGGTACCGGCGGGGTGTAGGGAAGACAGCATGGACGTCAGGACTGACTGTCCATGCTGTTCATCCAGATGTGCAGCCACAGCTGCATGAAGAAAAAGCTTCAGGGGCTCTTCTAGCCCCCACTCCAACAGGTGCACCCGACTCCGGCCGGGCACCAAACTAAACTGAGGTGCCTTGGCCCGGGGGCGGGGTATAGGAGGGGGACCTAGTGCATCCTGGGAGGCTGAAAGCTTAACTCTTTGGTGCCCTGCGACTGACGTCACACCTATACCCCAAGGTATCCTGTGGATACCCTATGGACCCTGAAGTAGAAATAAGGGTTGAGGTAACAATATGTTTAAAAATGGGGCAGACTAGATGGGCCAAGTGTTTCTTATCTGCCGTCAAATTCTATGTTTCCACGACTCAGTCGTAGACAGATATACAAGCGCCACATATCAAATTAATCATTATAGTCTCCTGGTGCGTCCCAGTCACATCGCATTGTGACAGACACATTTTTGGCAAAAAAGGTGCAAATAATATGTCCGGTGGTAGCATAGTCTCACAGGACTTGGCGCACTAAGAAGGGCTGTTTGGCGCGACTGAAGCGAGGACACATCTGTATGCATCTTAATATATATTGATTGTAATTTAAAACCATATTCACTAGATTTATCTTTCATACTCTTTATTTTGTCTTTGAACAGAATACAATTTTGTTAAAATTAACACTGCTAACTAGATTAGAAAACTGATAAAGATTTTAAAGCAGACATTATATTGTTTTGGATTATTACTTTCATTCAGTGATCTAACAAAGTTGATTATAAATACAGTACTACACCTTTTGTTCGTTTAACAGATCTGTAATAGTCTGTGACATTTCATCCAAACTTTGTGCAGCTTTTACCAAGTTGTGAAGAGCGCGTACATGCTGGTGTAGAGGCTCAAAATCACAAAGTAAAGGAACCCTGTGAGTGGAAAGAAGACAGATACTTACAACAATAAAAACAAAATGTAATTTAGCAAAGCGTAGCTTTGTTGTGGACTTTAAAATAAATACATATATTTTTTTTCAGCCTGTACATGCATTGTTAATTGATTGAGGTGTTGTAATGTTTATATAGGACACCCTCTATTGAAAGGTATGCAATCATTTTAATGGTAGTCAATCATAAAAAGTGCATCCAGTAAAAAAAAAAAAAATCAGTTCAGATACTAAAATGATTCCTTGCAATAATAAAAACAAATGTTTATGTTCTAAAAAAAAAAGTTAGGTTAAGTGTCATAATAAAACAAAGCAATTAAAAAAAAAAAAACAAACAATGGTTAAAGCTCCCTTTAAACTTAGAAAACTGAGCAGTTATTTTTTTTCTACATTAATATCTGACACAAATCTGTAAATTAATCTCAAAAAGTCACACCCTGAGGTATGCAGTCATAAAAAAGGATAAAAAATAAAATAGAAAAAAATAAACTTTGTATCACGAGTAGAACAAAGTATAAAAATCATTTTATCATCAAGTTATGTTGGATGGATCATCAACAAAGACAATTGGGTAGTTTGGCAGCTAAGTGTAAAAATATTACAATTTTTAATGTACCAAAAACATATATATAAAATATTGTTAAAAACTGACATTCTTCCAAGAAAGTAATTTACACTTTATTCTTGAAAAAAAATGTGCAACACATCAGCAATTAAAAAAAACAAATTGTTTAAACATTTATCTATAATTTATCATCATTTATTTCCCTATTAAATACAAATGCTTGTTAGTGGGAAAATGCATTAAAATGTTGACAAATTCTATGATTAAATGCACCTATTCTGCTTTATAATGAATGGACAACTGAAATAATCCCTGAGAGACTCGGCTTGATGAAACTATTAGAGTTGAAATAGGGATGTACAATCATTCAAACAATAAATCTCTTCCACCCCCACCCTCACAGTGATATGGGATTCAACTTGTTTTGCACTATATTTCAAATGTCAGACATCATATGTGCTGCTTTTGAATGCAACCTTAATTTAATAAGATTTATTTTCATCCAGATCACCACCTGCTTGCTCCTATGACTCACAATTGAAGCAATATAAAATGACAATAAGAACATGAAAAATGGACTGTATTTCAAAAAGATACATGAAGTACGCAATTAGAGATTTCATTGTAAAACGCTTAATTCCTCTTAAGCTTCCTGAGGCATGCTCTAACAGCAGTTAACTTGTTAAGGTCAGAAAGGGAAGAGAACACAGGCACAAGTGGGAATTTGGAGGCGGAAAGAAGTATAAAAAAAAGAGCACTACATTAAATGGAAATATTGACTGAAGGTGCCATCCCATGGGGAATGTTATTGAAATGGGCTTAAAATATTACAAGGAAACATATTGAATGTGGAAGGAGCCTTGTTTCTTCTGGGTGCGGGGGGGGGGGGCGCGTGGAAGAAAGATTTTATTTATTTTTCTTTTCTTTCTTTTTAGTTAATACTTGATATTGATTATATTTGTTAATATTTGAAATTTTCAATATCCTATCTGTAGAATTGTATTGTATTACAGTTAAAAAGCACATTGTACGTTTACGAAAATTATAATTACGAAGCATTTGATAGAATGATGCAGTTATTTGGTGAATGTGATCTCAATATTTTATGAATACATTGGCAATACTATATATTTGTATTACATACCAAATGTTATCATACTCAATGTACTGTTGTTTTTGAAGCTTTTGATTGTGAATATGTGCAGTGTTTCAATAAAAATAACTTGTAAAATTAAAAAATATTATAAGGAAAGGAAGGTAGCAAAAGGATAGGGAGCAGAGAATGAGCACGAGTCAGTGTGAGAAACTGTGAAAACATGGACATAAATTAAGAACAACATATCTGGGAATGTATATATCCAGTGTACAATAATTTCTTGACTTAAAACAGCAAATAGACACATCTTTATGTGTATGTCTCTTCGCAAGCCCAATAAAGCACTGTTACGATGGTAAATATGTAAATAGTTATTTACGGTTTTGAGAAAACACTTTCATAAACATGTCAGGAAAATAAAAAAAAATTAAGGTCAATTACCTGAGGAAAAGTTGAACTTCTGGAGGACAAAGAGACTGCAGAAACTGCAGGTCGATTACAGAGATATCAGGTAGCTCACTATCGAACCTCCTTGGCTTTCGAGTCTAAATGGCAATACAATTTTGTTAATAGTGTGTGTGGGGGAGGGAAGAAATCTCTAAAAGTGAAATAAAAAATGGTGAATAATGTGGGCCATACAACAGTGCAGCAAATTCCTCAATGCTGATCGGCATTCATAACCATAATCAGAGAGCAATGATGATTGGCGTCCGTCTGGGAATTGGGGAAATTCTGCATGTGAAAAATCCCCAACTCGCCAATCCCGATAATTGTTTGGTTGGGTTCGGCAAATCAGGGAACTCCAGCATGTTGGATTTCCCTGACCAAGTAGTCAGGGAATTGGGGAACTATGGCAATCAGTCCCAAATGTATGGGTTCCTTAATTTAAATCAAATTATTTTCTGGTGACACACACGTGGTATGTCGGTATACAGCCACTGATCACATTACTTGAATAGGTAAGGTAGGATACTGTTTCCAACAGATAGGACAAATACCAAATTCAAAATAAGGAAGGGTGAGAGTAGGTGCATATATGATAATTGGTGCACAGGAAAAGGTGCTCTAATGCGCATCTACCAGGTACTCTCACTTTTTCTAGTACGGCACACAAGTTGATTACAAACTTTTGACTGGTGGATAAAGGTAAATACCTTTGTCCTGTGCACTAATATGAATGTACTTGGCACAATGTTAATTAGATTTGCAACCTTTCACATGTATAAATGTACATTATGAATGTTATAAATAGCTTTCTCATATAGTGTTACTTCAAGTAAAGGACAAAGGGCCTGATTCAGATCCAATTCTGTCCATTTCAAATGCAAATGCAGAAGGAGGTGCATTTACTGCATTTACTTGGTCGCAGCCTGGGGTCACCATCGAAACAATCGTGACCATTGGTCGCGATTGTTGTCGATGTTCCATTGGCCAGGCTGAGGGAGCTAAAGCTTCCTGCAGCCTGACCCGGTCCTGGCAGCTTGCAAGGCCAGGAAGTCTGCGTGCACCCACGAAGGACCTGGCCTCGTCACTCCTGGAATTCGGGGGTGACGTGCCGCCATTTCCGGTAACACTGCCAGGGAACGCCCCCGCTCCGCCTCCCAAATGCCGCAGCCTGTCAATCAGGCTGTGGCTGGGACACACTGCGAGCGGGCTCGCATGTGCAGTCCTTTAAACATCGGAGATGTACGCTAACCATCGGGTTAGCGTACATCTCTGGATCAGGCCCTAACATCTATAGCTGGTGAAAACAAATATGAAATAAAACAATCTTACAAGTCTACTAGTTATACTTTCTTAGTTAGGCTAATGGACATTAATGCAATAATACATTATTGACATGAGCAAGAACAGTATACTTATTAAAATTGTTGCTCCCCTTAGCACAATGCAAATATAACACACTACCAGCACCTGACAGTCAGGAAAGGATACATCTGCACTGTCTGACTCAACACATTATGACTCCTGAAGCAGGTTGTCACTAACAGTGCTCTCCAGGGGTGTATAATCCTGTTTGTGCCTTCTGTTAAGTGCTTACAATTTAGTGCTTAGGGCTTTTTCTTCTTTTCATGTGTTATAATCAGAGGTGTCATGGTTTTGAATTTTGACGCACTGCAATCACAGGGTAATGGTGAACGTCTACTCTCTAGTTCTCCACAGAAGAACACTCATATTAAAATGTCAGGGAATAAGACATTAATGAGTTAATATCAACAATGTTATAAGCAAATGTGTTGTATACAGTCTGTTCAGGTATTTTACCATTCCAAACTAGTTTAAGAGCTTCATTTTGCCACTTCAACTCAAACCCTGTAATCACCACTTTAACATATTTTAGTATGTCTAAGACACATTTCTAAAAGCAATAAAATACCTGCAAAAGCAAGTAACCTCTGTGTGGTTTTGTCCTAAGCATGCAGATAGATTCTGTCCTGCTGTAAAAAGCTTTTCAAATTGGTGCATGACAGTAATGCCCCCCATACATCTGCGATGGATTGAGGCTGTGAGATCAGGAATATTCAACATGTTGAAAGATCTCGATACCCCGACCAAGACCGGAAAAGGGTATGAATTGGCAAGTCTGGGATTTTTAATATGCCAATTTTCTCTTGACACACACACTTTGTTACACTCATTTGCTTTGCATTAATTTCAGCATTGGCTGCAGCATTCAGAAGCTTTTACATAATATAAATAATTTCTCCCTCTACACCATTTCCCTCAATGATCTTATCAGCTCCTTCAGTCTCCATAATCACGTGTACCGCAATGACACCCAAATTTATCTCTCTTTCACTGAGCTGTCTCCTTCCATATGGTCTCAATTCACTTGCTGCTTGCTGGCCACCTCAGGGATGATCCAACACTTCCTTGAATTAAACAGCTGTAAAACTGAAGCCATTGTCTTTCTACCCACCAAGGCCAGCACTTATCCCACCCACTCCCTTTCCTCTACTCCCCAAGTCCACTGTCAGGTTGTCACTCTCATTTTGTTCTCTTATTATTCTCTCCCCACATTCAGGGCTTCATTCAGAGGGGGGCCATACGGTCTACGACCGCACGGCCGCCTCGATGTTTGTCCAGTGCGCATGCGCACGAGGGAGCCGGCTCCTTCGTGCGCATGCGTGAGACCCGCTACGACCGACAGCGCCGGTCGTAGCGGGTCTCTTTCCAAAGGGGGCGAGCTGTCGATGTTGAGTGACAGCTCGCCCCGTTTGGAAGGCGGGCCGGGGGATGGCAGCCCAAACGGAGGCGTTCCCATGGGAACGCCTGCCGTTTGGGGGAGGCCCCACTGACATCACTAGTGATGTCAGTGGAGAGCTTCCGGCTCTGACAGAGCCAGAAGCTCTCCGGGGCTTACGACAAGTGAGACCCTACCCTAGCGGTCGTTAGAGCTGTGGGTTTAAACCCACAGCCTAACGACCGAAACAGAGGCGGCCAGTCAGGATGCAAGCGGCCGCCCAGTTTCTGAGCGACCGCTTGCATCCTCCGACCGCCTCTGAATGAGGGCCTCAGTCCCTTTCTCAATCATGCTGCTTCCACCTACATAATATTTCCAAAATAATGCACTTGCCCAGCCTGTAAGACAGTAATGGACATTCAACTGGGTGAGGGATTTGCCCAACTCGTGACCAATTTTGAATTACCGCAGGTATGCGCGCTCCTGATACCTGCGGTGTTCATAAAGAAAAAAATTATGCAACCATGGAACACCGGGCACTCACCGATGTGTTCTGGATGCTCCAATAGCCAGCTGTCGTATTTATCTCACTGCCTACTGACTGACACACACACACACACTGACTGACAGTATCTCTCACAGAGTAGGGGTCAAACACACCACACACGCAGCAAACCACACACACAGACACCAGCAGATACTGGGAAGACGGAGGAAGGCTTCCAGCACGTCGGGGAAGCAGAGGAGGAGGATAGCGCTGCCAGAAGGTAAGTTATTATGGACTAATTAAGCTAACTGTAAACTTCCAAATGTTTAATTAGACATGTGGGGGAAGGGGGGTATCCAAGGGGTCCCGAAGCAAGTCTCAACAATTTTTCCTAAAAACAACCAATTTTAGGAAAAAATCTAAAAAATCTAGCACCTGAGGGAAAAACTCAGATGTGCAAGATTTTTGGCAAATTTTCAGTTAATTGAATATGCCCCTAAAGGGGGAGATGTATAACATCTTCTAAAGAAAACAGAGGGACCAATCAGCTTCTGGCTAACAGTTATCTGTTACATTATATAAATGATAGCTAAAATCTGATTGGTTATTATACTGTAGGTAACTTCTCCATCTGTGCTCTTTAAAAATGTTGATACATCTTCTCCTATAATTGTCATTGACACCCTTACCATGTTATGCCTAGATAACTGTAATCTTCTCACTGGCCCAGCAAACTCACGCTTTACCCCTTTTCAGTCTATACTCAACACTGCTGCCTGCTTTATTTTCCTCTCATTGCTCCATTTCTTCTACCCACCTCTTACAGTTGCTTCACTGGCTCCCTGTTCTATATAAAATCAAGATTAAACTACTCTCACTCGCCTACAAAACCTTCAACCACTGTCCTCCTCTATATGGCTCCAGTCTCAGTTATACACAAATTAACAATGGCTGCCTCCACAGCAGAGAACCATCACCTGCCATTGGGCTGGTGTGAGTTTGATGGTGCGTTATTATGGCATGTACAGACACTGAAATTGGGCATCTCAGTCTTTGTACATTCAGACGCATGGATGTACAACAGGGATGGACTAAGTAGGGTTATTTGCATAAAGTCGCAGACAGGCAACCGCCAATAGACACTTCTGCTCCCAACTAATGGTGCATACACACGGTCAGATTTTTCCTTCAGATATAAACGATAACGATTTAAAAATCGTCCAGTCGTTCATATCTGAAGGAAAATCTGACATATCTGACATACCTGAACGATGGACGATCAACGATGCGCGTTCCCGTTTGTCAGATAACGATATCTGACATCTGATGTGTTTGCAGTCAGACTTGGACGATTCCATTCATTTTAATGCAGTCAAAAATCGTTCAATCGTTCAAATCATTCAAATCGTTCAAAACTTTGGTAAAATCGTTCAAATCGTTCATCTGACAAGTCTGACAAATCTGACCGTGTGTATGCTCCATAAGACTCAGCCCCAAAAACCGATGTGCATGAGCCCTTTGGTTCATAAATTTAAATATCACAATATTGATTTGCAATTATTTAGAAACTTGGTTACAAATGTTTACTTATTGTGATGACTAATAAAACAATAAATAACATATAAGTATCAAAGAAGGACTGAAAAAGGAATTCTACATACACAGAAAGATGAAGGCCAAGAGTCAAGTCCTCTAAAGAGACGATTGCGTAAATAGGATTTCCCTATATGAATAAAAATGGAATTAGAAGTTAGTAAATAGTAAACTAAACAACATAATTTAGTTGTCTTAATAGATTTCAAAGTGAATAAAAGCAATAGTACAAAAATGTCCGCCTATACCTATCCTCAGGTTGCACCAAATAGCACTGTTTAGCGCGTCATGGACTTTGTGATAGGTGTATGAGAACACATCTTTATACAGTTTTTACAGTTAGGTCAGGTCAAACAGATGCCATTTTTTTAGGGGACAAGCACATAAAAGTACAAACATCTTCAAGTTTGCAAAGATACAGCATAGTGCATTCGGTTGTGTACGGGATCCCGACGGTCAGGATGCCAATGGTCACAATACCAACAAAGGCATCCTTGATGGTCAAAAACCCGACAGATTTTGGTAAGTGTTGTAACACTTCCCCTAACCCACCCCTCCCGCAGCCAAACCCTAACCCACCCATCCCACAGCCTAAACCTAACCCTCCCCCAAACCCTGAAACTTACCACCGGAATATGTCGGGAATCTAACTGTCGGGATGCCGCTGTAGGTATTGTGACAGTCGGCATCCTGACTGTCAGAATCCTGACCACAGCCCGTGTATTCCAACTGATCCCTCGTCATTGTAGGTTTTCCTATGCTTAATGTGTCTCCTTCAAATAAAATGAGATACCATAATAGCCACAAAATAAAAAAGGTAAAAAAAATTATGTTTATATATTCTGCTACTTTTATTTGCTAAGAATACAGAAATGATTACAAGATTTCAGAGCACAAAAAAACGATTGGACTTTAGCTGTTATACGTCACGTGTGTATTTCTCTTTCATCAGTGGTGTGAAAACAACTGTGAAAGATGCCCTTATCTGTGACACTGACTTATTTTCCTCAGTCAGAAAGTGCTGTGACACGGTGCTCACATGATCATTTAGAGCCAATGGAAGCTGGCAACTTGAAAATATCACAGGATATCTCTCAAGATCACACTAAGTATGCCAGCAGGGGTGCTTAGAGGTACGGAGCGGGTATGGACTACCTGGGCCTCTGTGTGGACTAGAGTTGCCACACACTCACAGCACCCAGGCCCATCCAAAGTCTTGTGGACCTATCTTCCAGTACACGGAGTGGTCACACACTCATAATATATGTAGCTGATGACAAACTTCATGATTACATGATAAATGTGAACACAGAAGTGACAATGCAGCTTTAACAAATGATAAATGTAGAATTTAGTTATATGCTATGTGTTCAAATATATGTGTAATGTACAGAGGTGTGTAGGGGATAGGCCTGCTTAATATCCCACCTCAAGCACTATTATAATAGTAGTAGTAGTAATAATAATAATAATAATAATAATAGTGTAGATAAATGCACCAGACAGAAAGCAGTAGTCATTTGCCATAATTCACACATCCAACCCTAATAGAGCCCATCCCATTGTATGACGTCTCACAAGAAGACAATATCATCTGAATTAAAGATTGTGGGTGTTGGTAAAAGTTAAGAATAAGCAGGAACATGTCATTGTCATATGAATATTGTCTTAGTCTAAATAGTACATTTAGGGCTCACTAGATTCTAGTTTGTGAGATACCACGATAACAGATACTTACTAAACAGTTTCCCAAAAGTTTCCCTTTTTGCCTTCTCATTTTCATAGAGAGATTTTCCATCCTTTACTAAAGCATTTGCCCACTGTCGAGGGAACAATATTAATAAAAGCTGCCGTTAATTTGAATATCAATTGAGAAATAATTGTAAACACACAACACACAAGTCATAGCTTGTTTTAGTTTAAAAAAATTAACAGCACAGAGCAATATACTACCTGTGAGGATGTATCCAGCTTCAGACAGTCTTTAGTGTAACACTATGGACAAAGTCTTTAAGGCCAACGAGGGCACAGTTATCTGATCAAAAGCTAGGTTCACAAAAACATACCAAACCGTGTGTGGACCATTCACTGTACAAGCAGCATTTCTGACCAGTTCTCAAATTGCATTTTGTTCATTTATCATCAGTATTCGTCCTATGCTACAGATGTGTCCACGTACATTACGTCTGTGCACTACAAGTCGCGTTAAACATAACGCGTGAGCGTCATGCAACTCGGTAGGTAAGAGCGTCTTTTTATGCAACTTTTTACCTTTAAATGAATCTTATTTACAAATTGAATCGGACACACAATCAGCTCTCCTAATTAAGCTAGAGAGGTGGGAGTGGTGTCATTTTACTGTGTTTTTTTATGATATACAACACAATAGGCTTTGTGAGGCAAAACTTTTTCCAAATTCAAACTGAAATTTTTTATCATTAATTATGTCAAAAAGTGCGTTGACAAAAAAGTTCTAAACATTTCTGGAAATAGGCTATACTAATGTTAAATGTTTTTCAAAATTTAAAAGTGGGTGGATAATGGTCATAGTTAAAAATAATTTTACAAAAAAGTCATTTATTTAAAAAAGAAGGGTGCATTACAAGTAATAATAGGTAATAATAGATTTTATATTTTTGATGTA
The DNA here is from genome assembly GCA_031769625.1 of Taudactylus pleione. Classification (NCBI taxonomy): domain Eukaryota; kingdom Metazoa; phylum Chordata; class Amphibia; order Anura; family Myobatrachidae; genus Taudactylus; species Taudactylus pleione. Next base: position 5,738,472 of record JAUIMM010000092.1, on the reverse strand, counting down.
CTTTAGAGAAGCCAGGGACTATTATAGTCACTGAATAGTTACTATATTGAGTCTGAAACATTTTTGAATAATCATTTCAGCCACTCAGTAACTATTCAGGGAACACAACAGTATCATGCTTACTACTTGTAATACACCTGGCTTTTTTGAATGAACTACCTTGCTTTAAAATAATTTTTAACTATGAACCCATTATCCTCACACTTTTAATTTTTGACAAACATTTAACACTAGTATAGACTATTTCCAGAATTTTTTGTCAATGCACTTTTTGAAATAATCATGATCAAAAATTTCAGTTTGAATTTGCAAAAAGTTTTTCCTCACAAAGACTATTGTGTTGTATATCATAGGAAAGGGCATAAAAAACACAGTAAAATTACTCCACTCCCACCTCTCTATCTTAATTAGAAGAGCTGCTTTGGTGATTTAAAAGTATTTTGGTTGTGCATTTTTTTTGATTTTTTGAAAACTTTACATAGCCATATTTTGGAAACGGCATGATATATTTAAATAAAAATTAGCATTTTTCTTAGATTACATATATTCTCTCCATAAAACAAATTTTAACAAAATCTGAGCTGGTGAGGTGTGTTGATTTTACACGGAATGGCCCATATTTTATAATATATATATATATATATATATACATACACACACACACACATATATATATATAAATATATACACATACACACACACACACACACATATATATATATATATATGTATATATATATATACAAACTGCACAAAAGTCACAAATGTCAGATAATTACCAAAAATACACCATGTAGTGCGCAGGTTACCACCTATTGTTCGTTATATGGCTTTGCAAATACTGCACAGGGCTTACACAATCATGATTTAGATTTTTTCTACAAACTGTAACAATGCTGGTGAAAACAGTGACTAGTAAATATTGCTACTGAAGTTTTTTGAGTTAAAAAAAAGAAAGAACAATCTTTTATATTATAAAGGCTGCATATACACTAAGCTCAAAATACATATAGTATGTTCACCAGCTTTTTGTTATTTTTATTTTCAAACTAGGACAACTCATGCTAAGGGGTGACATTGGAACACACCGTTTCCACTGTAAATACACACACTTGTGTTCATACCGGTGACCACTTCTAAAGCTAAGACAACTCATGTAAATGGGGTGACATTGGAACACACTGTTTCAAATGTCATCATACACACTTGGTTTGGCACTTCTGATCAGGAGTGTTGCGTCTTCATTTCATTTCGAATGCATTGAAGCCACCTCAGTATCATGCAACGATCTTGCTGACCTCAAGTACATTTGACATGTTATGTTGCTGGTGCTTGAACAATCAATGTTGAAAAGCCAGTGGGTACCCAGCCTAATGCAGACCTCTACAAAATTATTCTGTATGCTTACATTTTTACAGTGTCCAATAGTACATAAAACCAGCAGTCCCACATCGATATTTGTGTAACTTGTGCTTCAGGAGGTTCTCCTATAACTAAGTGCTTCCTTTGCAAAATCAATATGTAAGTGAGGCTGTTACTGCTGCCACTGCAAACACTGTGTCTCAAACGGAACCGTTTGGTTTCGGTTTTAACACAGAACGGTGTAACCTGGGGCCAAATGTAATAGGGTGAGAGTTTAGAAAATATGAGAGTTTAGCAGTAAAACTCTCTCACTAATACACTGATCGAGTTGTATTTTCAAAACAGGAAACATCTGGATGAGAGTTTAAATCTTGAGAGGTTTTTGAGTCTGAAAAGCATGCGAGTTTCCCAGTTCTGTGACTTTATTACATTGAGTTCTCTCTCATATTTTCTAAACGCTCACCCTATTACATTGGCCCCTGTTCAGCGAGTGAATGTCAGTAGGTTAGGAAGCTGGTCCATGGTCATGTGTTGGCTGAGAAAGAAGTGGGAAGGGAAGGATGTAATTCCCAGCCTTTGAGAGGAAATTAAAATCAAATACAGGTACAGTAGAGGCTCTTTATAATATTCCGAACAGAGATTTTAGCCAAAACACAAAATACGCAATTGACATTACGAGCATCGGTAAACAGCCTGTATGCCCTGTTCCGCTTGCAGCCTGACCCTAATTACCTTCCACAGCCTAATTTAAATGAACCCTAACCTCCTTCCCACTGTAGATGAGACCTATCCATACACCTTCCTCAGTGTAACATGGAGTTTTTAGTTTATTGCAACTTAACCTGCTTAAAGTTAGCGGGGTTGGTGTGGGATGTCGGCGCTCAGGATCCCGGCGTTCCTAATCCTGAAGCTGGTATCCCAAGAGGGTTAGGATACTGGCACTTGTTGGTAAGTATCCTGACCCTCCCCCTAAACCTAACCCTCCCTCCCCGCAGCCTAAACCCAACCTCGCTGCCCCCCCCCCCCCGCTGCATAACCCCAAACCTTCCCCTGGTGACTAACCCTAAATCTCCCCCTAGTGCCTAACCCATAACCCTAATACTTACAGTCGGGGTGCTGGTGCTGGGATTCTGACTGGTGTCCCAAACGCCGGGATATAAACTACATCCTGTTTAAGCAGTTATACTGTTCACCTCAATATTGTTCTGTAATGGAGCAACCGCTTTGCTATTTCACAAGCAACAGTCATTGAGAAACAGCGGGAGGAATTATTATAATTTGACCTTTATAAAGGAAACAAACCTGCTATTTTTGCTGAGTTGCTGAGTGATCTCACTGTCCAAATGAAGCAACCACTTTATATCCTGTAAGCCATTCACACAGGTATACAAAAACAGACAAAACAATGTGCAAGCATAGTGTTATTCACTCACCTCTCTGTAGTGTTTTATGAACATCTTCCTCCTGACAACCTCAACCACTGCTAAGCAATACATTTGAGGCACTGTACTAAGTGCCTCCACTATTTTGACCCTTTCAAGGAGCTCTGTTAAGAGCCTGAATAAAGCCTGGAGTTTTTCCCCATCTTGGTCAGCATGCAGCATTACAAAGCAGCACCACCTGTAAAGTAACAGACACTTCAGTTACTACATGTTACTCTAGCACTGCATTCACTTACTCAATTTACAAGTAGTAGGCATAGCATAAGCAAACCACCTCCTCCCTTAAATAGCAGATCTGTGGGTTCCCATGCCATGGTCACTCCCAAGTCTGATTCTCTAACAGCTTGCTATTGGTACAATCAGTGACATTATTCAGTCATCACATTGGTTAGGTACATACAGATTTGTCCTCATACACCTAGCCTCAATACACCATACGACACAAGACGCCTGGTGTGAGTGAGCTGCCCCGAGCGCCGTACTGTATTTTTCGCTCATATGTGCGTCTTAGTTGCAACAAAACCGATTTACGAGACTGCACTTTTCATTTGATTTCCGACACTTGTATATCTGTGTGCGACTGAGTCTGAATCTGTACAACTGAACTTGGCGTTCAAAAAGCCGTGACCGCTGCATAGTAGCTCTTCGTATACAGATATAGACTTAGTTGCACACAGATTTAGAAGTGTTACACATCAAATCAATCATTGCAGTCTCGTTAAGGGGTTTTGTAACATCTTGTTGCAGCTGAGACGCACATTCAAGTGAAGAAGACACGAAAAACAAGCTCGGCACAATCCAAGTCGCACAGGTCCTGGCGCACTGAGATGGTCTATTTGGTGCTACTGTAGCAATAGTGTATATTGACACATCTGTACGCAGTGCTGTTTGCAGTTGGGTTTAAACGGGCTCTCCTGATTAGTAGGTAACTGGGTTGAGTGTTGACAAATTACAGTGGACACACACACACACACACACTTCTGTTAGCTGGATGAACATGTTTGTTGCAAAATAATATACAGTACAGCTGGGTACACACCTGACAGATATAGCTGCAGATGGTGGTTGTACATACACACTGAACAACCATCATCTGGCCGGTGGTGTGTCGCGTCCCCTTTCCCGCGGCCCCTGCTCTAAGTTTATGGGTCCGTACACACAGCACGATGGACAAATATATCTGCAGATATATCTGCAATTAGCTGTGCAGCACAGCAGACGCGATATGTCCGAACAACGTCGTTCACAGACAAATCGCTGGTACACATTGGCCGTCGGGCACCCAATATATTGGCCAGCCAATATATCTGCCAGTGTGTACCCAGCATAAGCCTGGAATTATTCTTTATATAAACTTGTTTAAAGCCTATAAATAGGTGTCAAAAGGAATGAATCACAAACGTATGCATTTGGGTTTTTTCTTTACAGGGTTAATTAATGCGATACAAACAATGAATAAATGCCTATTGAAAGGTATAATGCAATTATTATGAAAAAAACATACATTTTATGTATTATCTTAAGGTGCGTACACATTAGACGATTAAAATGAGCGATTGAACGATTACGACATCGTTATCGTTCAATCGCTCATTAATCGTTCATAAATCGTCCAGTAAAATGTCGAAAACGACCAGCGATGCGCACTCCCGCTGGCCTTTATTGACATCTATCATCGCCTGAATATGCAGGCCAATCTTCCGATAACAACAGGTTGGGCATGTTCGGGGATGAGGGAGGGTGCCTGCACTTAACGATACATTATCCACTGCACAAGATGAAGAACGATTACAATGTTGTTATCGTGCAGTCGTTCCACTCTCGTCTAGTGTGTGTACGCACCTTTAGTGTTTTACATATTTTAAACAAGCAAAGGGACCAGAACATTTTCAGATTTTCAATATGCTGGTTTAAGCAGACATAAATGAACAAGTTGGATATATAAGATGATTTACCTATATCCCACTGCTTTCAGTACCTAATGCTCCATCTGAGTCCACTCCTCTCCATTCACCTGCAGCTTTGTCCTTACTAACAGAATCACACAAGTGGACAGGTTACTGCCCCCGCAAGGTTTGCACACCTATCCTGAAATAATATGTGCTGCTTTGACCATTTCAATTATCCAAATGGAACAAAAAGGATGATCAGGCGATGATGAATTATAATAAAAGAGCTCAGACTAGCCAAATGCACATTAGAAACACAATTTTTATTTAAATAACTAAATGGCAGTGACATTATATAAATATATTTTCAGAAGAAATAAATTCTTACTTTAATCGAACTTGTAAATTATTGGCAAGCTCCTGTTTGGCAGTGGTACATTTCTGTTTGATATCCAACAGTTTTCTGTGGTTTGTCAACATGATCATTAACTGATTTGCATGGCTCAAACACAAATCAGGTAACACAGAAGGGTCCTTTAAGTTTTCAGCCCGCTTCTGATTGGCTAAAAATCCCTAAAAGAAAACAGAATACTGCAGGTTATTGATCTTACTTTCATAAGGACATAGCAATACTATATTACATTATTTGGCTAGAATATAAAAAAATAATATATAGAACATTGCTTTTTATAACACAAAAACTGTCCTGCATAAACCAAACATGTCACCAGTATTAAAAAAAAAGCTAGTTTAATTCTTTATAAAGCATTAAAGAACTATAAAAATGTGAATATAAAAATATCAAGTTTATTGATTGGGGGTTTGGGGCAGGGTTAAAGTTATCATCATTTATTTATATGGCGCCACAAATGTTCCACAGCGCCTTACAAAGTACATAAACAAGTTGTAGACAAGCGACTTACAGAACAATACAATACAAGACCAGGACATGGATAATATACATTGCTACATTAGCGACTATAACACCCAGATAAACAGCAGAGCATAAGCAATGAAGTGTTAGGTGCCCTAGTGGTGAGTAAGAAGTAGATGAAACTAAAGTAGGGAGAAGCCCTGCTCGTAAGAGCTTACATTCTAAAAGGTAGGGGAAGACAAACAGGGGTGACACAAATGAGGTAGATGGGAGGAAGGAGCATGTTTCCATATATAATGAAGAGCCTTCCCATCTTTCCTTTTTAAGTACTGGGTTAAGATCAAATGGGGCCCTACAGAACAGGGTAGCGAGTACAATTGTTGGGGCACTCTTCACCAAGCTTTCTAACTTTCTGAGATGCACCTGTGGTGCCTATACCAAATACACAGAGACCACCAGAGAGGCACCAGAGAGGCATAATGACAAGGACATCTAATAGGAGTACAGAGAAGGTTAATTGGCAGCAATAGCCATCACATGACTGATAATCCACATAAGAGAGAGCTTAGGGGCACCATGACAGATTACAGCGGGTAAATCACATGCTCCCAGTACAGAGACTCCTGGATGACTGTCCTTAACGTGCGACCAGTCAATATGAAAAGAAAGAAAATACAGAAACTGTAGTGGTGATCTGACATGCTGACCTCAAAGGAATTTTACTTCTCAGAGACACCCAAAGCCTGTGAAAATATGCATCAGACTTTGTAATGTCTACATTTCAGGAATTTCCAAACTATTTAAGCAATGGTAATAGCAGTTAATGCTGGAAAATAGATATTTTTAGATGTGACTTTACAGAAAGTGTCACTTAATGAACCAGAACAAATTAACTTCATACTTACAAACAGTGAACGAGATGCAGTGTCTGCCTTAGGGCAGTTACTTGCAGTGTTTTTTTCTTTCTTTTAATACTTATAAAAGCATACAATACACACAGGTATGGGCATGGAACCTATTGGTCCTAATAACCACATACCCACTACACCAGGGATGGGGAACCAAAGGCCGGGGGCCGTATAAGGCCCTGGGATTCATTTGGTCTGGCCCTCTGAGCTTTTTTCTGCTAGCCTCATCTGGCTAGTAGGGTGCCTAGAATGTCGGCCTGCAGCAGGAATCTATACAGCAGTGCCCCCTGGAGCATCCTTAGAGCGCTTCAGGCGGTCACACCGCTGCCCTTACAGCTCTCCAGAATATTCTCAGGCTGCTCCGGGTATTGCTGTAATCACTGGCGATTGTGGCCCCCGTCCCTGTGTGACGTCACACAAAGGGGGCGTGGCTTCCACTGGGCCCGCACATAATGTTATATATATTAAAATGGCCCTTGCCAGAAAAAAGGTTCCCCACCCCTGCACTACACCTTGCAGTATAGAGCAGTGTCTCTTGCCAGCTGTCTGTACTAATGACTCACCTGAGTGTTTGCTCCTGAGTCGACACGAATCTCATTACCTTTCTGAGTTACACCTTTGGTGCCTATATATAAATTCAGAAGGGTCATACATTCTATGTAAGGCACCAGATAGGCATAATGACAAGAACATCCTTTTAAAGCCCAGGAAAGGTTAACTACCATCACATGTCAGATCACCCACATAAGAGAAAGATCTTAGGAGGACCATGACATACTGCAGTGGTAAGTCACATGCTGCCAGACCAGAGAGAGATTCCGGACAATGTGTGACCAGTCAATATGAAAGGAAAAAGGAAAACTAAATAAAACTGACATTTTATAAGAAGCTATCAGACATCACATGAGAGATCACCCAAGTAAGAAAGTTCATAGGGACATCATGACATATTGTAGCAGATAAACTGCCTAAACTAGCATAGTAAGAAATATTACAAAAAATAGTAATTTCAGCAAAACACATGTATATTTATTTTACTGAACATACCTCTTGTTTATAAATGTACATATGTGAGCAAAAACACACACATGTACATTTATTTTACTGAACGTACCTCTTGTTTATAAATGTACATATGTGAGCAAAAACACACACATGTATATTTATTTTACTGAACGTACCTCTTGTTTATAAAAATACATATGTGAGCAAAAACACACACATGTATATTTATTTTACTGAACATACCTCTTGTTTATAAATATACATGTGAGCAAAAACACACACATGTATATTTATTTTACTGAACATACCTCTTGTTTATAAATATACATGTGAGCAAAAACACACACATGTATATTTATTTTACTGAACGTACCTCTTGTTTATAAATGTACATATGTGAGCAAAAACACACACATGTACATTTATTTTACTGAGCGTACCTCTTGTTTATCAATGTACATATGTGAGCAAAAACACACACATGTATATTTATTTTACTGAACGTACCTCTTGTTTATAAATGTACATATGTGAGCAAAAACACACACATGTATATTTATTTTACTGAACGTACCTCTTGTTTATAAATGTACATATGTGAGCAAAAACACACACATGTACATTTATTTTACTGAGCGTACCTCTTGTTTATCAATGTACATATGTGAGCAAAACCACACACATGTACATTTATTTTACTGAAAGTACCTCTTGTTTATAAATGTACATATGTGAGCAAAACCACACACATGTATATTTATTTTACTGAGCGTTCCTCTTGTTTATCAATGTACATATGTGAGCAAAACCACACACATGTACATTTATTTTACTGAACGTACCTCTTGTTTATCAATGTACATATGTGAGCAAAAACACACACATGTACATCTATTTTACTGAGCGTACCTCTTGTTTATAAATGTACATATGTGAGCAAAACCACACACATGTACATCTATTTTACTGAGCGCACCTCTTGTTTATACCATGAATGAACCATTGCTGTCAGCAGTGGCATACAAGCTAATTGGCATACAGTATTCTGTGGATTCTAGGAATGAGCGGAACATTTCTCATGAAGTGGAAGGTAATTGATTTAGATTATAGTAGTCATGAAACTGATTAGCAACAGGGTCAAGACAGCACTATCTGTAATATGAACCTAGCAGTGGGATTTAACATCAGAATTAACTAGTTTACCATAGTTCACTGGAAAGAGAATACAGATGAAATATGGTCCAAGTTCATGACATACCGTATTGTCTTATGCTATTTCCCAGTGATTGCAAGCTGGCACCTAATATTTACCATACACCGTGTGTCCTCCAAAAGTGAACAGCAAACTAACATGACAGTCTGAATCAATCAACTACACAATCAAACACACAACTCCACAGCTAACAATTCTGCTACATGTTGTTCATGAACTGTGTATTTAAGGTATCTTAAACCAACATAGAAAGTCATTTTCATTGTAGAAACACAAGTATAAAAACTGCATTGCTCTACATACAGGGAGCTTGGAACACAAGAGAGCTGGACTGCACTTTTAAAACAGAGAGCCCACGCTAGCTAATAACTTCCGAGTTGAGTTGCACAGTGCTTTCTCCAAGGTGATTTCTAAATATGTCACAGCTACCCTGCCCAAGCCTTACAGAGAAAGCTGGCCCACATGACCATGCATTATGAAGCTCTTACCATATCGCTCACTATTTTACAGGTGGGATAGGGAAGAATAGAAGGGCACCTTTATTTTAGAAGAAATGCACAGTTACTATTGCAGGGCACAATATAAGTACCTCCAACACCTAAATAGAGACAGGTTATCTAAAGGGGCCTATCCATTAGGTTACCTGAAAGTCTGAACGTCTAGCGTTAAGACCTTCAGGTCGCCGAGGTGCAGTGCCCGCACTGAACGTCATTCAGTGCCGGAGCCCGACCTCCTATCTCTAAATATGCCGAACCTGACGAGCGTAGTCAGGTTGATGGGCATGTTCAGTAGATAGTTGGGGTCAGCAAGGACCCAGCGTGCACGCTCATGGTCCTTGCCGGCTATCCATTACCCGACTTTGTGAACAATGCGACCAAAACCTCCTGGTTTCGGTCGGAGGTTTCACAAAGTCGGGTAATGGATAGGCCCCTTTAGTCTGTGGAACACTGTCACAGAGAAAACCATCAGTTAATAACTGTAGGTTTCAGGGCAAAATAATTGAAATAATGTTAGAGTAAGGGCTATTTCACACCTGCCGGTTTTCACCGGACGGCAAAAAACTGGGCCTTTTTTTGCCATGTCGTATTTCTAATAATGCATGAAAAACGGGTCCTTTCAGACGGCATGGACATGGCACGGTCGCCGTGTTACAGCCAGCAATAACCACTGACAAGGACGGCTGCCATGCTGTGTCCGTGCCATCACTGAAGCACAAATTTCAATGTTCCCTTTCACACACCGGCTTTTTTTTTTACCTTATACCCGCTCACAACTCCATCTGCTGCTGCTGCACATGCCTGCTACTTTAAAAAACAAACCACAGCATTAAAAATGGCTTAAAGCCGTTGCATGTGAGAGCTACTGATTGCCGGAAAAAAAACGTCCTGGCTTTGGACGTTTTTTAGCTGGCCGAGCAAAACGGGCATTTGTGAAATAGCACTAACTGCACTACATCCTGTTAAATACCTTCTAATGACATTAGGCTCATCACCCATCTGTTTGTAGTCAAAAAGCTGAACTGCACTAAATGATAAGATATATGGCCAGTGATTCCCAAACTCAGACCTCACTGACCCCTAACAGCACTGGTTTTCCAGATTTCCTAGTAGGTGTATTCATCACAGGAGTATTTATTACAGTCTGTCACAATTTTAAAAGATCAACAAGTGGTGCTAAGTATTTTACTTGTGATGCTGAAGAGATCTTTAAAACATGCACTGCTAAGGCTCCTTGAAGACAATGTTTGGGAAACATGACATGATATTATGTCACATGATTTTCAAGTCACAGGACAGGTCCCAGCAATAACCAATTTAAAATTTGAGCATGAAGTGCAAGAGAGAAGGAATTGGCAACATAATGATATGTGATTTTATGAAGAATGTGCCTTAATTAACCACATAATGAAACTCTTGGGGGTATATTTACCAAAGTGCGGGTTTTTAGAAGTGTAGATGTTGCCCATAGCATCCAATCAGATTCTATTTAACATTTATCTAGCACCTTGTAGAAGATAATAGCTAGAATCTGATTGGTTGCTATGGGCAACATCTCCATTTTTAAAAACCTGCACTTTAGTAAATATACCCCTTTTTGTCAAATGGTGCACAAATGGGAACTGCCAATATTACTGCCACTTAAGTATAAAAAAACAATCCCTAATTTACTTTTCAAACAAATATGCAGGAAAAAAGATGAAGTGGCATAAATGTAATTTATTTAATAGTGTATTATTATTTTCCATTGATGCTCTATAACACAAAACTGCATGACGCTGTGTGGTGCACTTTTACAGGTAGATAATTATAATTTATCTATATGACTGTATCTAGTAATACGTACAGAGCTTGATTCTGAAGCCTTATCCAGTAATAGCATTTGCTATACAATATGTACTTAGCTAAACTTTTTCCAGCTTGCATGTGTGAAAAGTAATCCAACAAGTTTGTGACAGACCTAATTGTTTACATATTTCTAGCATTTACTGTAAAAATGATCATATTACTTCATCCCTTAATGGAAAATAATTAAAATACTTTCCACCTGCAATATATCAACTCTAACTAAGTCAAATGATCATATAGCAGTATTTCATTGTGGAGTGATGCCAAGTAGCTACTGCTTACGTTCAGTGCTTGCCATACACTTATATATTATTTGCTACTACTTCAGCATAATAATGACCATCATTTCCAAAGGTTACATTGTTACATGAACCACATGTACTAACCATCTAACTGTGCACTGCCTGGTCCTGGATTAAAACATAATGTGGCTTTAAGTGCATACCAGATCACCTACACTGATCTCCCCATTACATGCTGCTGTTATATTTAAACACAAGCTATAAGAACCAATAGTTAAACGGACACACTCGTGGTTGGCTATCTTATACTTATAGTGAAAAGTAGACTCTTCATAACAGCTCTATTTAAGCAGAAAAACGATTTTAGCCACAGCTGGTGGAAGAATCAAAATAGTTATTTTCTGTCTATTTAAAACGGTTTTAGTTTTTCTTGTTTGCATTTAGCGATTCTGAAAAGGCAATGAAATGTCAGATTTTTTTATATGTAGTTGGGGCTGTGCCTATATTTAATGAACATCTGACACAGATACAATAGCCACTATATGTTAAACGTCAAAAAGAAATTATTTGTCGTGTTACAATTCTAGTCTAGACAGCCAATAGGATATGAAGTCAGAGCGAAATACGTCCCTGATAAGTAGTCACTGCCAAGCAGACTCTACAGAATTAGTATTCATTTAGCAAGAGTATTCCGCTAACTAATTCATTTAAATTTATAGGGTGACTAAACTATAAACTAGCAAATCATGGTATGGCAGTAATTCTTACACTCTCTAATCAATTATTTTGCATAAAAAAATGGATGCAGATGCACTTTGCGATCATTACTAATCATATTTGAAATATATATTACATTTGAATATCATATAAAAGGTTGTTAGCATATCTTTGGCCAAATATATGGGCCTGCCCACCTCCGTCCAGATCACCTCTTATCGGGCAAGTCCCTAACACTTTGGGGTTCACATCTAGAGCAAAGGGCGCCCCCAAACCGGCCCAGCCAAAAACCACCCCAGGACAACACAATGGTGAAAGTTGGCAGTGGAGTGTTACAGATTATCAGGTGTGTGACGGCAGATACTCAGTGTAAAGAGTGTTACAAGAATAAAATGTGTGAAAAAATACATAGATAAAAAACAAACAAGGAAAATTATAAAAAATGTGACTATAAGTGATAAGTGGTGATGCCCTGAAGTGGCCCAGCCAGGCTTTTCTGGACATTCCCGACAAGAGGTGACCTGGACAGTGGGGGGCAGGCCCATATTTTTGGCCAAATTTATGCTAACAGCCTTCTATATGATATTAATTTGTAATATATATTTACATTTTGATTAGTAATGATTGCATAGTGCATCTGCATCCATTTGTTTCTATGCGTAGTGCTATAAATCTCAGCAAGATAGCACCTCTCATTACATTAGGGTGTGCAGTCTAGAGCCACTCTCCTTGAGTCTAATCGATTATTTGTATTATCTACTTCTGTGACATTTTGTGTGTACATACATTTCTTCTTTATATCTGATGTCCACTTAACAACCGCTTGATTATTCTGCATTTATCTTATCCTGCTGCCCTCTATCTTATACCTTAATTTCAGATTGTGGCCCACACCTAAGCATTAATCTGATTTAGTAAATACAGGGTTGGTTTTGCGGTTTAAATTATTACCACTATAAATCTAGCTGCTAAATCGCCAAATGACTGCAACTCACAGACCATTACATTTGGGCAACTCATCCATCTATCTAATACTTTCCTACACTCTCTCATTACATCAGTCTCAAGTTCTCTACCACAACCGATTCATCCTCCTTTTCCTTTATTCCCTCGCTCAATCACTATTGATATTTGTCACTCGCTCTAAATCCTTTTTTGAACAAACTTCTTACTTCTCCCAACCACACTCTTGCACCCCTTCAAGGTCTTCAAAATAATAATCATTAATGTTGATATGTAAGGCACCACAATGCTTGCAGCACCAGACTGTGGGTAAAACAAGGTAAATACAACGTAGGGACATATGAGGTAGAGAAAATACTCCAGACATGAAAACAAAGGGTAGAAAGTGCCCTGCTCCAGAGACAGCTTACAATCTAAAGGGAAAAGGGTACAGCGGAGAAAGTAAATGCTGTGTGAGATTGGGACTGGTGTGAGGGTGCATTAGTGTGGATACAATGGTGGGGGCAGCATAAGCTCCAATATGGAGATGGGTTTTCAAAGACTCTTTAAACATGTTAACACTGTGTGAGCCCGAGTGTGTGTGAAAGAGCATTCTATAGCTGGGCAGAGGCACTGGAGAAGTCTTGTAGGCAGGAGTGAGAAATGGTTCCCAGAGACGAGTCAAATTGCACATCAGACATAGGGAGACTATTTCATGATGAGATTTGAGCTCTCTGAAAGGGCTTTTATGTTGGACGAAAAACATTAATGGGATTCAGGAGGACAGGGGGGAGCCAGCGTAGGGATTTACAGAATGGTGCAGCAGGTAAGGAGGGGAGAGAGAGGATGATCGTTATTGTTGCACTGTATAAATCATTAAGACACAACAACAGTGAATGTATTACAGTATTTCCGGTTTTTCATAGTGTAGCACTTAACACCATCCATCGTCACATGTTTCTGTCATCTAGCACTTACAGATCCCCTGCTTCTGTGCCACACTACTCCTGTTATCCAAAGTCAGCAATTCCAGTAACTACAAGCCATGCTCCATGGGTATTAATGGCTAAATGTCACTTTATCCATTCGTATAGGTGGAGAGCAACATTTTTGTATCACATGTACACACCCTTTCCCACCAAAGCTAAGCTGTAACTGAGCACTGATCCTGTGTATGAATCTGCCCAAACGTACAAAGTATTTCTGGTAATTAGGATCTTTAAACTGGTGACCCAGCTTCTGCACTGACCCAAAGTCATTTAAAATGGCAAGTCTTTATTGCACAGCATGATGGCCAGCATAGTATAAACACTTCAGTTCTGTCAGGAAGATTATTATATAGAAATGTAAAAGTTTTGAGATGCATGTCCAAAAATGGACATCATGTTATTTAAAATAAATGCAGTGGTGTTTAATATCACTATAAAGCTGAATATTGTACACAACTTAAAAATTGTAGATATAATTAAACTGAGCAAATACTGTATATTCAATATGGTTAGATTTAAAAAGGGGATACATGAACAACCCAAGATATAGGAATAGGATCATCTACTGTGATCTACAATTCTAGTTCATTGATTTCAGCAAATATTTTTTAGACAAGAAGAACAAGGATCAAATAAATACAGGGACAACAATTGAATACTGACCACCTCTTACATAATCCCAATGAAGGACAGTAAAATCAGCATGTATATATTTGGAGAATTTTAAGAATAGTTTCTATATGTAAGACAACTTGTTTTTGGTTTAGCGTGGTACCATTTAATCAATGTCACTAACAGTGCCCTCAGGTACAGTAAAGAGTTTGCTTAACCCGCTCCCCAACAGCAGCATAAGGACACCAAGAGACTAAGGCCCTCATTCAGAGCCTCTCGCTAGCGGCAGTACGCTCGTTCCGAGCGATGTTCGCACATCTGCGCATGCGTACGGATCGTTATACGCATGCGCGAACCAGTCAGTGCGGCCGAAATTCATGTGCTCGCAATATAGCAAATGCCTGCTATTTTGAGTGACAGAATGAGGCGTATGTGGGTGGTAACAGGGGAAGGTGCTTGAAAACGGGGAGTGGAAATCCGAACGCAGGCATGCTTAAAGGTCAAAACGGGCGTTTTATGGGTGTGCATAATTAATACAGCAGCGTCATTGACCACGTCACTGGGTTATTTTATAGCCAGAACTGCTCGCAAGATTGTGGTAGCAAAAACCAACCACAAGAATAGCGAGCAGTTCATACGCTGGTCGATGTACTCGATTAATCTAATAAATAGCGGACATGACGTATGGTGCGAGCGGCCAGGGGGCGTTTTTAACAAATAAACGAGCGTATGTTTTGCTCGCTCGTTCAGACTTAGAGGTGTGAACAGACTGCAATTTGCGAACGGATCATTTGAATAGCACCCCTTGTTTTTGAACGAACGGCTCTGAATCAGGCCCTAAGTTCAGCTAAGTTCAACTCTACCAACTGGCCCTGTCCAAAGTGTGCATATATACAAAGACACTATTGTATGCCCTACCTCTATTTGAGGATAACTATACTAAAGGGGGGTATCCACTAGACGATAAAGTTGAACGATTGAACGATAATGATAAAATCGTTTGATAATCGTTCGATAATCGTTCAAACATCGTTTGCAAATCGTGCAGTAATTGTTTCTAACGATGTATGATGCGCGTTCCCGCTGGTCGTTTGATCGTCTCCTCCATCGACTGAACATGCAGGTCAATTTCACTTGATTGCTTACAAATCGTTTACACATCGTTTACACATCGTTCACGCTGAACGATCAAACGATGAACCACTGTCTGCCCACTATAGCTGAAAGCTCTCAATCAGTGATTAAAACAACATAGTTTATTGTTAGATCTTTTGCAAATCGTTTGCAAATCTTTTGCAAATCTTTTGCATATTGTTCAGAGTGGAAGGTCATATTTCAAGGGAAACTTCAAGGCAAAATCGTTAAGAGGTTGGACAGGGATAAAATCGTCTAGTGGATGCCCCCCACTACTAATTGGGACTGCGATCAACATTATTAATTGAAGAAGATAATCTACATAATGTGTTGACATCTGTTATATTGGTCCAATTTTTTAAATGCTGTATATGTTGTATACCAGTATTAGCCTTGTAGAAAGCTACCCCTATATGTTAATATTTTAAACACTGTTACATAAATACTTTTTTAAAATAAATTTATAACTACTTTTGAATACCAGTGGTGTGGCGCATTTAAAATTGTATTCTATTATTCATTATATATTTTATGTGACCATTTTTAAATGTGTTTATTTATATTAGACAGTATTGTGCGCTAGGAGTGTAATGGAGCATACACACTAGACGATATGCTCCCTGAGCGATATCGTCTAGTGTGTCCCTGGCAGGGTGTGCTTAATGTCGTTCAAGACTTTTGAGAGTGTTCTTTCAAAAATTAAAAAATATGGCTTTTTGAGAAAATCTAAATTTTAAAAATGTTTCTTTTTTATTGTTATTGAAACATACTGATGTGCTATATATAATATAAAAGCCCATAAAACAAGGTTTAAAATGAGACCTTGCCCAACTCTAAAGCTCAATTAGGTTAGCTGCAAAAGCAATTTAAAAAGACTGTTCATATCAGCCTAAGACTTTTAATGTATATTCACACCCAAGGAATCAATTTCTATACCAAATTTCATTACAATCTGAAATGGTCAGGTTGAAACCCTGTGTTGATGTGGTGTGGAATGACCCTGTAGTTCTCTTAGAATACTTCATATTAGTTCTACTTAACAAAAAGACTTCTGCTTAGCATGCCTCAATCATGACTTCAGTATTACATAAATAGAATCGCTCATCTGTAAAGGAGAGAGGGATAAAGAAGAAGGAGCAAAGACTATATAGGCGTCTCTGCAGGTATTTTACAGTGAATACAAAGGCTCATATTTCATCCTTCAGGGGAAGCAGCATAAAGAAATTATATTAAAGCTGAACTCAAAGATAGGAGCTATTAGGCTTACTGCTTTTAAATGAATGCAGAGGAAGGGGGAGCGCCATAAGAAAAACATCTCAAGGATATAAAAGAGATTGCGTCTTCCGATTTGTCTTCAAACGCACGACCCATGGAATTCTGAACAAAAATGGGTGCATCGAGTAGCCTCCAGTGTTTGGATGAACGGTTCCATGGGTACATTATTCACGCTGCCTGGGGTTTGTTTTAAATGTGTTGAGTAGATGAAAAAAAAACCTGGGCCCAAATCCTACTCACATGATTTTAAAATATCACATTTTATTTTTAAAGTTAAAAATAAAAAAAAATACTTAATTTTGTTGAATATGGAACCCAGCATGTTTGAAATATTCCTTTAATCTGAACTACTGTATTATTTTCTGTGCACTGCAACAATTAGAAAAACAACTGAAAGTCACGTTGAACATTATTTAGTTGATAATTTTTAATAAATATATATTATGGCTCTTTACTTGAAAAAAGCTGTACTCCCTCTTGTGAAATCCTATACATATTCCACACTATTATAATGACTTTGCCTCTAACACAGATCATCATCATTGGTACAAACATTATTTTACATAACAAATGTCTAGCAACCCATTACCAATAGTTTGTTACTAACCCGGCCAGGCATATTAGTGCATCCAAGTGCTGGAGAAGTTGGAAATTGCTACAGCAAACACGTATAGTAATGAGCACTATACTATAATATTATTACCATAATGAGTGTCATTCACTTTGCACTAAAATACTCCACCACACAATTCTTAAGGTGCCCACACACATAGCGATATTTTACACGATCTGGCTGATTCCGACGAATCGTGACGACAGATTGTGTAAAATATGGCCAAATCGTGAGGAAATCGTGAGTCCTAACTCACGATCACGATGCGATGCGCGTCCCCGCTGGTCGCACATCGCATCGTCAGATCTGCCGTGCAGTAGGGCAGATCTGACAATCTGGGACAAAATGCTCTGGGGAAAAAAAAAAAAAAAGTTAAGAAGCGCGATAGATCTTATGCTTTTTACTCCTACTAATCGTGTGTAGGAGCTGCCGGGGGAGAGTTCAGGGGAAATCGCACACATCGTGGGATCGTGTGCAGGTCGGTATGTGTGTGGGCACCTTTACATAAGAGCATTGTGCAAATAGAACCCTAAAGTTGGTAAAAAAAAAAAAAACACTTTGCAAAAAATAGAACAAGATATTAAAATCAAATGTATTTGTTGGTTACTGGTACTGGGGGTAAATACAGGTGGTAGCCTAGGGATTTAACAGCCCTATTTTCTTGCATAATTTATCTGTAATTAACACATAGAATCTGGGAAAAGTTCCCAGACCTATGTGTCAACCCACTATTTGCACCAGATAACAGGCTAATTTACGCGTATATCTTTTTGGGTCTGGTCAGACCTGAAAACAATACGCATTAAGTGCAGTGCTGCGGGCTGACTTCGGCAGTGACTTGCCATGAGGTAAATGGCTGGGGAGGCTCTGGCTAGTATCAGAGCCAGATTAACAGATACATATATGAACCTGAGGGTTCATGTGGGCATTAGACAAAAGTGCAGCAGTATATAATGCTGGAAATTAGGTGTGTTTTAATCAGGGATGTGCGGAAAAGGTAGACAGGGGGAGGCAGAGCCTCACCTGCCATACACTTTTTTCTCCAGAGTTTTGACTGTAACAATGATTAGAATAATACTGTACAAAGAAGATATTTATAATATTTTTTCTTATTTTTATAGTCAAAACTCTGGAGTATACCCAAGTATAACAGGACAGGCTCTATCTCAGTGACTGCACATCACTGGACTTCGGGGCAAAGTAGATAGCTCCAGGGGATAAATTAGCTCGCTGTAAATTACCGTGGCTAATTGAGTTCCCCCATAATGCACTATAAATTAATTTAAGTATGTTAACTGCCCTACTTAGGTGCCTTTTTACTAAACAGCATTTTCAGCTCCTTTGCTGCAATACCTGGACTGTATCTGCGGCTTTCATTAGAACCATAAAACAAGAATTTATACATATTTCAAAAACACTGTTGGGGAGATGGATCAAGCCCTCTACATAATGGAGAAGTGGACAAGTGGAGTTGCCCATAGCAACCAATCAGCTTCTACTGTACCTATCATTTTATAGAATGTACATAATAAATGCTACCTCAAAACTAATTGGTTGCTATGAGCAACTTCTCCACTTTTCTACTCTTTAGAAGGCTTGACACATACAGTATATTTGCTTGGCTAGCTTCATGTTTTTTTTGGGACCAGAATGGGACACAAGTCAAAGTGAAATTATAGAGGCGGCAGTACTGTAAAGCGCTATATATGTCTACAGAGAGCTCTGTAAAACAGAACAATCAAAAAATAGTGTGAGAAAAACTATTTCTCATAGCAACTGTGCTGATTTTTGTGTGCCGCTTACAAGCTTTTGCAATGCACCAAGGTACCAATGTGTGATCCTAGGAACAAAAGAAGAGAGTCCTATCACTTTGTTATGCACAGATAGAGCACATGTGAAAATGTCACAGGCCCTGCTTTATAATTCAGTGTGACATGTGAAAACCTGTGGTGCACATTTTCCACTTGTTTTGCACTATGAGCATAGCCTTATAATGAGTACTGGTACTTCTGTTCAGAGAAGAGGTGGCAGGATAGGAGGAAAATAAGGATATCTATAATTTTTGATGGATAAAAGTAGATTTCTGTGCTTACCTGTTAAATCCTTTTCTTCGATTCCATAGGCGACACATGCTTTACGCTGAGTATAGGTTGGTTGGTTGGAGTCCGGGAACCACACAGTTAAACTTGTTTAGCACAGCCCAGACTCTCCCTCGCCATATACCCCGCCCCCAGCCACAGGCACCTCAGTTTAGTTATCAAGCCTAAAACCAGGGGCGAGAAGGAGGAGAAGGAAGATCGGCACACATTCAGGTCCATACACACAAGAAATGTGAAAAGGAGAACCGGAAGCAAAGCAAAGCCCCGGCAGGTCAGGTGCGTCAAGGTGGGCGCCCTGTGTCCCCTATGGAAACGAGGAAAAGGATTTAACAAATAAGCACATAAATTTCCTTTTCTTCTTCCTCCATAGGGGACACAGGCTTTACGCTTGGACGTCCCAAAGCTATTCCCCTAAGGGAGGGGATGCTCCTGAGCTGTGCTGAGAACTCTTCCCCCAAAAGCCGCATCAGGGGAGGCCAGGGTATCAGAAATATAGAACTTTAGAAACGTATTGGCAGAGGACCATGTGGCCGCTTTACACAGCTGCTTCGCAGAAGCACCATGTTGCACTGCCTACGAAGTTCCCACCGACCAGGTTGAATGAGCCATCACCATGGCCGGTGCTGGAATATCCGCCGCCACATAAACGTGGCGAATAGTCAACACAGATCCATCTTAGTAGCCAGCCAGCCCCGTTTGTGAAAATAATACAGGACAAAGAGAATCTGCCCTACGCAAGTCCTTTGTCCTGTCCACGTAAATCCGGAGCTCACACGACATCCAAAGAAGCCTCCTCCGGTGAGGAATCCGGAACCTGAAAAGAATGAACCACAGCCTTTGATTGATGTGGAACTTAGAAACAACTTTAGAAAAGTAGCCTAGTCGTGTCCGAAGGGTAGCTCCGTCCTGGTGAAAGATTAGAAACTGAGAGTGACAAGATAATGCGCTCAAGTCCGACACCCGCTATGACATGGAGGAAGACAGTCTTCCAGGTAAGCCAACAAATGTCTACAATGTCAAAGGGCTCAACTGGCGAAGACTGAAGGTCCCGAAGAACCAGAGACAAATTCCAAGGAGCCACCGGTGGTACAACCGGAGGTTGTACGTGGAGGACACCTTGAAAACAGGAAAAAAGTAAAAATAAAATACAAGTTAAACCTATGAAGCTGTTAGTACAGCTTCCACATTGTGCCCTCTGCAGGCACCAACACAAACCTGAGGTGGCTGGGGGGCGAGATATAGGGGGAGGGGGGAGTCTGGTGCCTGGACTCCAACCCACCAACCTATACCCAGCGTAAAGCCTGTGTCCCCAATGGAGGAAGAAGAAATTAAGTTTGGTAAAAAACAACTTCTGGCTGGACAATTCCTTTAAGAATTATTCATAAAACAACGATCAATGTTAAATTCTTTACAGACTATGATTTAGAATGCCACAGTGATTGTATCATTGCCTACCAGGATTAGTCAAAAATGGCACGACCACAATTTAGAAACCATACTATATTAAGTACTATGATCATGCCTATAAAAATGCCCAAGACAAATTCTTAAAATTGTTTATGTAACGACTTCTTCAACTAGATGATGAATCACATCAATACTTTGTGCTACGCTTGTCTGCAATCACTCAAACACTGTGCAGCAGAAGTATTTTTACTTGATCATCACCATTTATATGTCAGAAATTGTATCCTTGGGGCCTTTTCGGATGGTGTTACTTTGTTTCAAGAACAGTTGTGTGGACTATCTAACAAAAATGTGGGGAGCATGTGCATTTCAGAGTTCTTACACGCTTAAATGGCATGGATCAGAGTGATATAACTAACAGCCATCATTGGAGATACCAATAGTAATGGTTCAGGCAAAATGTACTGTATGTCATAGTAAGCACTGTAGTTACCAGCAAAACCACTCCAATCTCTTTGGTTTTAAAACACTTTTACCAAGTTTCTGCCATTATATATGTATCTAAAGTGGTTTTCTCTTTGATGGCTGAAATGAACAGTGTTACAACATGGAAAGCCCGTTCCCTAGACATCAGATTACAATTGCTTGTGACAAAGCCTACAGAGATTATTTCCCATCATACAGTGCACATCTCTCTTGAAGGTTATCAGAGTAATCTGCAAAGCATTTGCTTTACTCTTTTAGATGCCTTCCCACAGGCATTTTGTCCGAGGGAGCATGTGCCAGGTTCCCTCTTGCGCCAGCACATTTTCAGTGAGGACTGTGGCATTGTGCTACTACGCATGAGCATTCCGCAGACATTGCATTAACCTGCATGCAAACGTCTCTGGGAAAATGGTGCTGGCCTAAAGGTAAAAATATTCAATAGGGGCAAGGTGCAGTTTGGGTCCCCTTGATCCATGGGCACTTACGGTATTATAGATACAAAATTGAGTCTGCTGTCTTGTGCTGCATATTGGCACAACTCCTGATTCAAACATATGTAACAAATGAAAATCCTAACACTCCCCATTCTGGAACACATCAATTATTAAAGCAGTTTACTACACTCTCCACATAAGAAGACACTGCAATGAAAACATTTTAATCACTCTCCTCCAATGGTTTTATTGTACTCTCAACTGTTGCAGCAATGTATAAGAGAGCAAAAGAGAGAGGGGGGGAGTAAGTGGGGGATGGAGGGGTACATAGGGAGGGAAAGAGAGAGAGAACGGACAGGAGGGAGAGAGAGAGGAATGGGTATGAAATACCGGTGGCTGGTTCAAATCCCGACGCTGGTAGCCCGATCACTGAAGATCCGACAGGGGTGCTAAGTATTCTATCCCTGCTCCTCTACCCCCCTGACCCTAACCCTCACTCTTTGGTGCCTAACCCTAATCCCCCCTAGTGCCTAACCCTAACCTCCCCTTACCACACCCGAAACCTAAACTCCCCCGGGGTGTCTAACCCTAAACCCCCCTCTCCATAGCCTAACCCTCCCAGGGGGGTGCCTAACCCTAATCTCCTCCCTGGGGTGCCTAAACCTAACCCCCCTCCCCCATCTCCGGGTAAACTACGATACCAGGGTCCGGACGTTCGGGATTCCGGTGTCCGGCGTTCTGGCGTAACTACAACTTTAGCCCTGAAGCAACTGAAAGATGAGCTTACACTAAAGACAATATAGAGCTTTAACAGTAATATATGAATGTCTTGTATACTACGATAGTTGACCCTGTCATAAATTATACCCAATTTGGCAGCACCCTGAAGGCCTCCCTGTGTTATGACATCAGGAAAAATGACTGGCCAAGTAGATAAAATGTGGGTGATTAAGAGAGTCATGAAAATATGTAAAATTTCTGAAGCTTGATGAGAGATGTCAGGATGAATTCTTTACAGGGTCATTAACAAAATTTCCTCATGTATAATCGGATCTTAGTTACAGCTCCTAAATGTGCTTAAAGCTCTTGCCTGTACATTAACATTGTCTAAGCATTTTATCTTATCCAAGTTGGTATATACAGGAAAAACAAAGCAATACTTAGCACTGCAGCTGAATTTCCAAATGCCAATATCCATCATTAAGAAAATACATTAATTGTATGAGTATTAGACAGCTTGGTACATGACAAGTCTTTTATTAATCCTGTCATAATCGATAGAGGAACAATTTTTATGTTAGGCTGGTTTCTCCAGAAGTAATTATTTCAAGACATAATGTAAGGTGTCCTTTGGCTGCGTATTGGAACTATATACGGGATGTAGTCAAGAAGCCGGCGGTCGAAATGCCGACCTCCGACCTCCCGACTGTCATTTCCCGGTACGGGAAGAATGATAGGCATTGAAATCCCGATGCCTATCATTATCAAACCCGCCGAAATCCCAACGCCTGGCATACCGAACAAAGGTAAGCCGGGCGTCACAAACGGACAGCCAAGGGGGGGGGGGTTAGGTTTAGGGGCTCCCGGGGGGACTTATTGTTAGGCAGCCCCCTCGGGAGGGTTAGGTTAGGGTGAGGGGTGTTAGGGTTAGGCACCTCACCGGGAGGGATAGATTTAGGGTGCGGGGAGGGGGGGGCTAGGTTTAGGCACCACTGGGGGGAGGTTAGGGTTAGGCACTAGGGGGGGAGGTTAGGGTTGGGGGGGGGAGAAAGTTAGGGATAGCTTACTTACCTGCCCTGTCGGGATCTGCGCTGTTCGGACTGCCGGCATTAGGATTTGAACCGCCAGGCTCACGTTATCCATACCGATCCCTTATATACACATACATATACTGTATGCAGCATTTCCAGTCTTTCTGTAAATTGTAATTGTACCAAAAATGGTCCTATGGTCTTAGATAACCATAGGACCATAAACATTGGAAAAGATTTTTCTCTTGATTTATATAATTGGACATTTTTAATTTTATTATACCAGCTAAGGGAAGAAGAATCATAAGAGGCCCAACTTTTTTCAATAATAATCTCATTGTAAATTGAATCTACAGATGTGTCCTCATACACCTAGCCTCAATACGTCATGTAGCGCAAGACACCTGGCCGCCAAGTCCTGTGTAACTCGGCTTGAACTGAGCGCCTTTTTCGCCTGAAAATATGTCTTATTTGTAATGTGATGCAACAAACCGCTTCACGAGATTGCACGGATTAATGTAATAACTACTGAATTGATTTTCATGATTTTGGAGTGGAAACTCCTAGAAATAACCAGTCAAGTTACAGCTGAGCAATAAAAAAAACAAACAGTATTGACAACATCAATGCAAGAGACAGGTGTGGCACCATGCGTGCGGCCGGTAAGGGAGAGGTGTTTTGGGCCCACATTTACTTTAATAGGAAAGGCTACATAGCAGTCTGTGCACAGGGCACACAGTGACAATGGTATAAGTGGTGGGTGAAGGCGGTGTTGTCACCAGTCTGTATAGCGCTGATGGTCACGTGGGCGACTCCCGCGACAGGACCCCTATGCAAAGCAATACAACTAGAACACCTCAAATAAAAAAAAATGTTTGTACAAGCAATTTCATTGTGGGCAAAGTTGCGGGCAACAGCTAGTTAGTAAATAATGTAACAACAACTAGCACTTCTTCAACAGACTACAACTATACACTGCTGACATAACAAAATGATGTTGGCTACAATGGTATCGCCATTTTCTAGTGCATTTATAGGCTGTACTCTGATATTGGTTCAGGTAACAAAATGGATGCCTCCAGTATATGTTGGAGACAGGTTGAAACCATGTTAAAACTCTGTGCAGTTACTGATCATGGTATCTAGTAGGATGAAACCAGCACATCTGAGTTGAAAGAATGGCTCATAGTTTGTATAAACTATAAAAGTGACTGTGTTGCCTGAACAGCTTTTACATGGCCATTACAAGACAAAATGTGAATAAATAGCGTTCCCGCTAGGCTGTTTTAGCGGGGCGCGGCGCCCTGCCCTCCTTCTGGAGGGCAAAAAGCACCCTGCCCTCCAGGAGGAGGGCAAAAAGCGCCCTGCCCTAACAGCCTGCGGGAGCCGTTCTCACCTGCGGGACGCAGTGTCCTGCGGGTGGACAAACATGCGGTGACCAGGTCACCGCCGGAGAATAGACGCCGGGCGCATGCGCCCGGCGTCTATTCTCCCTTTCTGCAGCACTTGGGGGCTGCCCGGCATGTCCGTAAGCGCCGGGCACGCCCCCAAGTATGACGAAAAGGGGGCGCGCGCACAAGATTGCCCTCTCTAGCTCCGGCGCCCTGCCTGCCGCCGGAGCTAGAGGGAACACTAAATAAATATTTGCATTTATTGACAGAGTTTAAAAAAAATTATTATTTGGTTCTGTTCTTCACGGTTATCGACGACTGATTGCTTTCTGAAAGTTATTACTACATTTAAAGATTTAACCAGTTTAGAATAAATACCAGAATTTTGCCATTGTGCAAATTATTCTGAATACATTACAAAGAAGTAGAGGTCAGTCTGCTTATGTATGCACTTACCTGAGCAAGTTCTTTTTGTTCATTAACCAACCTACTGCAGCCAGCAATCATCTGATCCAGTGCATACAGCCTATCTTCAAGCCCCTTAATGGCTTTCATGTTTTGATTATCCAATTTGGCAACATTTTGACGGCATTCGGCCAAGAATGGCTGAATTATTCGCGGATCCAGCTGCAATTTTCAAAACACAATGTTATTTTTTAGTGAAGACAAAACATGATAAAAGAGTTTGGCATTTCACATTTTCAAAGAATATGTAAAAGATATAGGAAAGCATTAACATAATCTGTGACAATACATGAAAGTTTTAATTATTAGTATTTAACATATTAATAGAATGCAAAACAGAATCAATAATGTATACAATTTGTGATGTTTTTAATACCCTGACAGTACTTTAGTTAGAATTTTGTGATCATTTTAAAATGAACCATTGATGTCTGAAGAGTATGGGGTTGATGCTGAGCGAGTACTAGCCCAATTGGCATAGTGTATCTTGCATGAATATGGACTGTGTGTGCCCAGCGGCATATGTGCCCATGCAGATTTGTGAAATTCTATGTTTCCATGTGCCTGAAAGGACGGAACGGGGCGTTCTAATGTAGGACAAGTACAGTATGGGTGGACAGGGGAAGGTGCAAAAAGCAGGCGATGATGGCCCACAGCACCAGTAAAACGCTTGGCTGTTTGCGGATGCTCCGCTGACACGGATTGGTGGTAAAGTCACCACTTGGGCATAGATTATGCTTTTGTGACCGAGTGTAAGCAAATTTCCTTTTAATTTTTTTTTGTGTATGCGAAAATGGGGAACTTATTCTGCTGTATTAGAGAAGATGTTGTAATGTAACTGATGCCCAATAGCAATTGCATTTGTTGCATATAAAATAAATGCTTTATAACATACGGTAGGTGCAAATGGGACGTGCCTGTCATTTGCGCCTGGCGTAAGGCAGGTGCTTGTGTTACTCTTAGCAACTGGAACGCATCTCATGCCCTGCATAAAAGTGGAAATACACTTTATTTGCATTTGGCTATTTCAAACGTAATTGATGGTAATTTGCAGCAAACTCTCCATCAGCCCAGAGATCTCAAATTGTTCAAATAAACGGTGGATTTAATTTGTGAATTTTTTTTTTATGAAAAAAAATCCTTAGAATAGCGGCACACTTGTGTTTTTTGCACCTACTTATGGCTCTACGTTGCCAATGAAGTAATACTGGACTCATGTAACTGATACACCCTACAGGTGCAGTCAGTCTATTGGAAGAGATCATCCAGACCTGAGAACTAGGCACTCCTCTAGGTAGTCTAATGTCCTCCTCTTTCTCTTTGCTTATTTACTTAGTTGGTACATATTCATATTACATTTTGCCTGTGGTGTATGCAGCTAGAACCCTTGTCTCTACTGAAATTACTGATATTCTCAATCCCCTGTACTTAACCACACTGTACACTAACTAAGGACACACCAGGTGAATCATTTCAACCACCTGGTGCCACCACCCTCCCGAGTTCATCTGTTCCTTTTGAGCACCTGCCAGAAAATGAGGGTGGGGTGGACTGAGAGTGCCTGTAGCTTGTTATTGGTGTTCCTGCTCACATATCACCCCCTCCACTAAAAGTTTTTCAAACCCACTTGACTAACTCAACACTATATAAACATATTAACTAATGTGCAAATGACCTCACAATGAGCTTGTGTATGCAAAGATTTCCTGGCTTCATAATTATTCACAAAATAATCATCAGTCAGAAATTATTGTAATCAAATCCAATTTTCAAGGTACACTTGACTAATCCTTTTACATTAAATATATTCATATACATTATAAATATATTCAAATACATTACAGTAAGTCATGAGAAGTAAATAAGTAGTGCTGCACAATGCATCTGCAAAGAAACTCTTATACTGCTCTTAAACCATAATTTCAAAGAAAACAAAAAAAAAACAATTAAAAAAAATTAAGTCAAATATTGTTTTTGTTGTTGTTGTTTTTTTAGCTCAGATAGTTTTGGTGTGAGTATTGCACTAGCTACGTACATAGTATATATCATAATCATTTATTGTAAAAGCAGAATTTGTCAAGTATCAGCATTTATTACAGTAGATTACCAATAAGACAGTAACTATCAAATGTAATGGTCCAAAGAAGGGCAAAATAGACATCCAAAAGGTAATAAAAAAGTGGGTGTAGTAGGGAGGTGTAAAAGATTCAAGAGATTAGCAGTATAATCAAGTTTTACACAGTGTTGTTCTGGAAAAATAGCTTTTGTCTTTAGGGGGAATTCAATTCTCTTTGTAGGGAATTCAATTCTCTTCATGGGGATATAGCTCGCGAGTTAAGTGCCCGAAGCTATTCAATTGCCAGAGCAGTAAACTCATAGTCAAATGAATAGCTCCGGGAACCTAACCCAGCAGTTACATCTCCATGAAGAAAATTGAATTCACCCCGTTAAAAACAAAATGTAAAATGACTAAATTGTACTGTATACTGTACAATTCATCTACAAAACATAATATTTACTATTATTACCAGTTATATATATATAGCGCATACATATTCTGCAGCGCTTTACAGAGAATATTTGTCCATTCACATCACTCCCTGCCCCAGTAGAGCTTACTATCTATGGGCCTGATTCAAAGCCGTTCGCTATTTGCGGTCGTTCGTTCAAAAACAAGGGGTGGCTATTCAAATGATCCGTTCGCAAATTGCAGTCTGTTCACACCTCTAAGTCTGAACGAGCGAGCAAAACATACGCTCGTTTATTTGTTAAAAAAGCCCCCTGGCCGCTCGCACCATACGTCATGTCCGCTATTTATTAGATTAATCGAGTACATCGTACAGCGTATGAACTGCTCGCTATTCTTGTGGTTGGTTTTTTCAACCGCTATTTTGCGAGCAGTTCTGAGTTAAAAAAAAACAAGTGACGTGGTCAATGACGCTGCTGTATTAATTATGCACTCCCTTAAAACGCCCGTTTTGACCTTTAAGCACGCCTGCGTTCGAATTCCACTCCCCCGTTTACAAGCACCTTCCCCTGTTACCACCCACATACGCCTCATTCTGTCACTCAAAATAGCAGGCACTCGCTATATAGCGTACAAACGATTTTCGGCCGCACTGACTGGTTCGCGCATGCGTACTAAAAACCGTACGCATGCGCAGATGTGCGAACATCGCTCGGAACGAGCGTACGGCTGCTAGCGAGCGGCTCTGAATGAGGGCCTATGGGCCTGATTCAGAGCCGTTCGCTATTTGCGGTCGTACGTTCAAAAACAAGGGGTGGCTATTCAAATGATCCGTTCGCAAATTGCAGTCTGTTCACACCTCTAAGTCTGAACGAGCGAGCAAAACATTCGCTCATTTATTTGATAAAAACGCCCCCTGGCCGCTCGCACCATACGTCATGTCCGCTATTTATTAGATTAATCGAGTACATCGTACAGCGTATGAACTGCTCGCTATTCTTGTGGTTGGTTTTTTCAACCGCTATTTTGCGAGCAGTTCTGAGTTAAAAAAAAACAAGTGACGTGGTCAATGACGCTGCTGTATTAATTATGCACTCCCTTAAAACGCCCGTTTTGACCTTTAAGCACGCCTGCGTTCGAATTCCACTCCCCGTTTTCAAGCACCTTCCCCTGTTACCACCCACATACGCCTCATTCTGTCACTCAAAATAGCAGGCACTCGCTATATAGCGTACAAACGATTTTCGGCCGCACTGACTGGTTCGCGCATGCGTACTAAAAACCGTACGCATGCGCAGATGTGCGAACATCGCTCGGAACGAGCGTACTGCCGCTAGCGAGCAGCTCTGAATGAGGGCCTATGTTCCCTATCACATGCTCACACACATACATTCTAGGGATACATTTTTGTTGGGAGCCATTTAACCTACCAGTATGTTTTTGGAGTGTGCAAGGAAACCCACGCAAGCACAGTGTAAATATACAAACTCCACACAGTTAAGGACATGGTGGGAATCGAATCCAAGACCTCAGTGCTGTAACCAACAATTCTTTTGAAGTACAAAGCAAGTATTTAGAAAAATTTGTATAATTTCTTAATATTTTTCCTGTCTTCAACAGAGTGTCAGAAGTGCGCTGATTATTGCGCCTCGAAGGTAATCTTATACGGAACAATTTCTCCTAACAAACATTGCTATAGAAAGTAAATGAATTGTACTCAGCATTAGAACTGCACCAATGAAACAGATGCAAAAATAAGTCAGAAGGGGTTTTATACTGTATATGGGCCCATTCTGTTTGGTCTATCAGTCAAACATGCATTCATTTTTAATAGCCTAAGAAATGTGCTTTTAGACTAAGTATTAGTGTTAAAATATCACCCAAAGTGATAAACATTTGAGAACAAAAAATTCAAACTGGTTAAAAATAATACACACATAAATAAAATTATTTCCCCTCAGTGACACATCTGAACCAAAATAGTTCTAAGCTTTATGGGAAAACCTTTGTTTGGCTCCAATAACAACTTAGATCAAAAGATATATTTTATGCAAAAGTCCAAATAAAATAATTTGCACTTAACTTTTTTTTTTAATTTACACATTTTCTCTATTTTACTTTGAACTATCTAAACCATGACAAAATAATTGTCGTGCACTCCAGATCCTTCATTTGCTCTGGTTGTGCTAATTAATAGATCTACAGACAATAAATACACAATTAAACATCTTGTGAAGAATAATTTTTTAAAATAGACTCAGAGATACTTCTTAATAATAATTTATTTTTAAGTGAATAAAGCTAATCCATGTCATTGCTTGCCACCGGCTCCTCCTGCGACCTTATATGGTATATCCAACACAAACAGAGAGGTTTCCACTAAACTGTTCTGTACTCAGTTATATTATGCAATACCAGTCTTAGTTATTTATGATTTTTTTGTTACTTTCATGTTGTGCCAGTAGTTAGGCACATTAGTGAGTCAGGTCCAGATGGAACAAATTAACTTACACAATGATTTGCATTTTGAGGGCAGGTCAGGAAACGAATGCGTTAATAAATGTGTACCAAATAACCAAATACAGCAAACTTTCTTACAAAAAGTTGAAAACACATTTCTATGCATAGTTCTTACAAAGCACACATTAAATTTTTTGCTGCCTGTAATCTATAACATACATGTGTACTATATACAATCACAGATGCTGTCATTTATTTCATTATAAAAGATACTGTATGTAACTTTTCCGGGTTAATTTACGTGCAATTTAAAATTACTTGTAGCTGTAAGTCATACTTCTTAAGAGTAATTGCCACATAATAAATACAAAGTATATTCTGCTCTGAACACTACATGCTTCAGGTAGTGTTCATTCTAGAACCCTGCACCTGTCACAACCCTTGCAGTTCCTCTTTCCTGCCTGGAGTGTCACGCTCTGCTCTGGTGCTTCTAGTACACTCAGATGATGTAATAAACTGCTGAAATACAAACCAGAGTAAGCAAGAGGCACCAGAGCATAGAGTGACACCCCAGACAGGAAAGAGAAACTGCACCGGTTATTACAGATGCAGGGTGCTAGAATGAACACTACATCAAGGGACCTACCGGATCGCCAGATCTGCAATTGGCAGCATGTGAAACTTTGTATTCTATTTCAGTCAAGGTAATTTCACCCAAAACTAAATCAAACATATGCAATAGTCATTGATGAATATATACTAAGGATTTATGACAGTAAAAAATACAAAATAATAATAATCTTGTGAAACCAGTAGCTTAGCTTAGTAGCTGAAGGTAATGCTTAAAAACTTACTCCACAAACTATAAATAAATTTGTTTTGGGTGGCATTAGGTAAACTGGGAAGAAGAGAGCGGTTTTGACAACCCAAAAGAAGCATTGCTGGAGCAGTACGGATGATTTTCTGCCAAGTCGCCAGATCCACCAATCACTGGTACTAAAACATTTTATTTCTATTTCAGGCTGGAATTAGCCTTTAAGTCTATGGCACAGGTTCTCAAACTCGGTCCTCAGGACCCCAAACAGTGCATGTTTTCCAGGTCTCCTCACAGAATCACAAGTGAGATAATTAGCTCCACCTGTGTCAGTGAGTAATGACTACACCTGTGCACCTGCTGGGAGACCTGGAAAATGAGATCTGTGTGGGGTCCTGAGGACAGAGTTTGACAACCACTGGTCTATGGACTATGAACCTTTACATTTCTGAGTAATATTTCTAATCTTGAGATGTTCTTCATTTACAAATATTAACATGAAAAGAAATTCTACACAGACAAAAAACTCGGGCCTAGTACTTTCTAAACCACAATCTAATATGTTGCAATTGAGATTGGAGGATTGAGCAGTTGAAAAATTGTGCAAGACCTTCACTTCAATAAGATGATAAACTTAAGCAGCAATAGAAGTTCTTGTTCCATAATATATTATAGCAGACAGCAAGCAAGGACAAAATAGTTTTTATCAAATCAAGTTCAGAGACTTCAACAAAGAAAAGCAGTTTATGAATAACTTTAATTTAAAACTCCTTCAAATTTACGGTCTGAAGAGGTAAAGTAAAATCTTCAATATTGTAGCAAAGGAACCACATCATTTGGAGAGAAATGTCACAGTGACAGCATCAGGCTGAACAAATTTTTCTAAATATATTTTACCACAATTAGGAGAACAGGTCAAAACTTGGTCAAGAAGCGTAGGATGATCTTTACTTAAAGTTTACTAAAATAAAATATATTATTAAAAGCAACCCAAACAGAGGTGAAAATGGAGAGTATTATAGCGCTCAATCAAGCAACAGAGAAAAAGACAAAAAAGTCTAATAATATAACCAACATCATATGGTCAGCTAGTTCTATGATAGTGCCAAAATCTTTAATACAACTTTGGTGAAAAAGAAAAAAAAAGGTGTCTAAGTGATGTACAAATTCAAATGTATGTATCAAAAGGAAATGATTAAAACTCTTGCCAGAGTTCATAAAACAAAGACATGACTCAAATAAAAAATAATACAATTACATATATAGACAATGATCAAATTTAAAGTTTTTGTTTTCTTTTTCTCCAAAGTTATGTAAAGATATAGCAGAATTACTATAATAATAACTAACGTGTCCCATATAGTGAAATACTGAATGATACAAATCATCTTCCAGTTATGTTAATGCCCCATCCTGCAGTTGACTCACGACTGATTGGTCCGATTATCACAGTGTGTATGCAGCTACCATGGCCAATTGTAGTGTGCAAAGCAGTAGGCTCATACGATTTCATCTGACCTGCTGCACAACATATTCCCAAACAATAATCGAACAGTGGGCCAGATCATTAAAGTGTGTACCTAGCATTAGGCTGGTGAATATATAAAATCACCATTAAAAGATTACTGCAAGGGTGCTCGTACTTCTGATATTCTAGACGGCTGATATACTGTAGTAGTTTGTCTTTATGTTCTAACTATGTGAACAGGAAAAGTATAACTATACGGTAGCTACTGTAGGTAACTATCAATTATCGTGCATTCATCGGATTTCAAATTACTACTATATCACTGTATCTCTATATATTACGAGATCTGCAGATGGAGAGTTAACGTGTAAAGGCTGATTACATAGCGCAGAGTGGCCAACTCCTATTTTAATTAGAAATTCTCATCCTGTACAGAATAAAAAGAGTAATTTTCATTGGAGTGATAGAACGGAGGAACCGTCTAGATGTTCCGATTATTCATTGAGGAATTAGCCGTCTCCATACAGGTCTGAATGAAATGTCCTCACTAAACACTAGCAATGAATCCGCAAAAAGCTGATTCGCACTATTCTATCAGAATTCTGGAAGATCAGAAATACCCTTGTAATTATATTTTATAAATATTCAATTGCTCACTACAGTAACTACTGTGATCAACTGGATGGGACATTACCATCATTTGTGAGATCATTTGTATCAGATGATGGAGGTTACGCAATATGTTCTGATATTACGGAACCAGTGGGATTTCAGCAAGTCCGCCACTAAATTTAAATCAGCAATCACAAAGGCAAAACCAGCTGAAATTCGACGATATCCCATCGGTTTTGTAATATCAGAACATGTTACATAACCCCTGATAAATACACTATGGGGGGAATTCAATTCAGCTCACTGTTAATAGCGCCGGGAAGGAGTACCCGGAACTATTAAATTCAGCACGCTGTTAGGGCGACTAAACGATTTCTTCTTACATCATTTTAAATTTTGTTTTTAAAGAAGGCATATCTTGCTTAATAGATTACTGAAAGGATATGAATATTTTCACACTGAGAATTTCACCCATAATAATTACGATATAAAATAAAACAATTTACTTTGCTCCCACATTCCATTTGCACAATCACTAAATAAATTCCAAGCAGTGGAAGTAGATAGCCCTCCTCATGAAGCTAAAGCCAATTACACACCTATACAATCGTCTGACAGATCATTAGATCCAAGACCCTTTGGTGAGATTTTGTAAGATTGTGTACGCACCCACAATCATGTTTTATCTCAAGAAAACCAGTCGCATCTGCTGTCTGACAAACCTGGGAGTGTATACGCACTTTCAATCAATCACTTCTGCTCATGCTCCCGCAGTCACAACCTTTTCAGAAGATGATTTCAAGAGATGAGGATCACAGAGCGCATGGTAGATTGTAACTGAGTGTATGCATGAATCTGCATATTCATCTGGACTTTCAATTGTAAGTGTAATTGGAAGAAGAGTTGGATTTCAAGTATGATTGTACAAGTATGTATTTAGCTTTACATATAGGTGGCACAGCGTGGGGCTGTTAAAACGAGCAAGGACACCAGCAGATACTCTGTATATGTTTTTTCTCACCTTCCATTCAGACTATATACATTTTTTTTTCAACTCATCAGTCTCCATCCAAACCTACAGTTTTCATTTCAGAATTAAAGTTTAAATAAGCAGTTCAGATGCATCATAGCCAGATATGTTTGTATAAAAGTAAACATGACGACACTTGTCTAACTACAGAGGTGTATTAGATCATTTTATTTTCTATATACATTATTTCTTCGATATAGCTTTAAATGCAAGCCACAATTGTGTTCCAGTAAAGGTGGCACTGCAAAGATGACATAAGAAAATATATATCCCTATCCTTATTTGTGAAGAGAATAAACTTGGTGGTGAGGATGGTGTTATAAAGGGGATGTAGTCAAAGTGTCGACATTTATAATGTTAACAGTTATACATGTCAGCGTGAGCCAACATTCTGCACGAACCAGCAACGGAGAGTTAAGATGCGTACACACTAGACGACATGTTAAACGATTTTGCCGATAATGACATCGTTACGCCAAATGTATTTTAGCGTCCAGTGTGTACGCACTAGATTGCTGGCGATGTGCGCTCCCACAGGTCGCTAACAACATGCCCAGTCGTCTGTACTTGCAGCTCAATCTGGGAATGTCATTAGCGATGCCATGCAGCTGAATGCAGCATGGCCCCGTTCCCCCACCCGTAGTTGTTCATCGTTGCCGGCATCGGTAACTATGTATGCACTTACCGATGCCGGCACCCCCGCCGGGTCCATCGCTGGCGAGGTCGCTGTGTACACACATCGTTTACCCAGCGAGCATGTCAAGCAGCCTGCCCACGTTTTGACCATCTCAACATTCTCATGTCGACACTATGAATGTTGACAAAACATATCACACCTGTTATAAAGACATAAAGTCATTATTAATGGGTCAAACTTGAGCTACAACTAATAGTCTACCCAAGGTTTCGGTTTTGATATCACTGATATGGATTTCATTTATTACGTACTAAAGAGGGAAATATAATGCAATGTCTGTATTTGTGAATGAAACACTAATTATTTAGAGGTATAAGGAGATGTGGAATGAATATAATTTGTGTAACAGTAGGTATGGTAAGTGTATGTAACTTATTGTCAGTTAGTGTTAATTTGAAGAAGAAGGTTGTTAGTGTGGGAGAAGGATAAATGTACATGAAATGTGTAGTAAGATGAATACACACAACTATAGGTAAGTCTCTTGTCTGTCATCACATGACTGAACTAGCACTCATTAAAGTCATCTCATGACGCAGGCATGACCTGCGACTTTAGAGAACCAAGGATGTCTCTCTGTATTCTCATTACAAATTCCAACATGTGAGAGGAGTGGGGATTTTAATTTACTGCTAACCTTTACAACTTGGCAACTTGACCTGTATCAGGGAAATTGAGGTGTAACACATTGGAAGGTAACTGATGCTGGACATCTGCAGTTTCTAGCGGCACACTCCCTTATTATTGCTGCATGTGGGAGACAAACAGCATTCCAGACTTCATATATCTGCCTGTGATTATATACCTAGAGGAGGATGTCACTGTGCTGCCTGCGTACAGCTACCTCTGCCTAATATCGCTGCATGTGGGAGACAAACAGCATTCCAGACTTCATATATCTGCCTGTGATCACATACCCAGAGGAGGATGTCACTGTGCTGCCAACGTACAGCTACCTCTGCCTAATATCGCTGCATGAGGGAAACACACAGTGTTCCAGATTTCACACACCTTGCCTGTGATTACTTACCCAGAGGGGGATCTCACTGTGCTGCCAGCGTACAGCTACCTCTGCCTAATATCGCTGCATAAGGGAAACACACAGTGTTCCAGATTTCACACACCTTGCCTGTGATTACATACCCAGAGTAGGATGTCACTGTGCTGCCAGCGTACAGCTACCTCTGCCTAATATCGCTGCATGAGGGAAACACACAGTGTTCCAGATTTCATACACCTTGCCTGTGATCACATACCCAGAGGGGGGATCTCACTGTGCTGCCAGCGTACAGCTACCTCTGCCTAATATCGCTGCATGAGGGAGACACACAGTGTTCCAGATTTCATACACCTTGCCTGTGATCACATACCTAAAGGAGGATGTCACTGTGCTGCCAGCGTACAACTACCTCTGCCTAATATCGCTGCATGAGGGAGGCACACAGTGTTCCAGATTTCACACACCTTGCCTGTGATTACATACCCAGTGGAGGATCCCACTGTGCTGCCAGCGTACAGCTACCTCTGCCTAATATCGCTGCATGAGGGAGACACACAGTGTTCCAGACTTCATATATCTGTCTGTGATCACATACCCAGAGGAGGATGTCACTGTGCTGCCAGCGTACAGCTACTTCTGCCTAATATCACTGCATGAGGGAAACACACAGTGTTCCAGATTTCATATATCTGTCTGTGATCACATACCCAGAGGAGGATGTCACTGTGCTGCCAACGTACAGCTACCTCTGCCTAATATCGCTGCATGAGGGAAACACACAGTGTTCCAGATTTCACACACCTTGCCTGTGATTACTTACCCAGAGGGGGATCTCACTGTGCTGCCAGCGTACAGCTACCTCTGCCTAATATCACTGCATGAAGGAAACACACAGTGTTCCAGATTTCACACACCTTGCCTGTGATCACATACCCAGAGGAGGATGTCACTGTGCTGCCAGCGTACAGCTACCTCTGCCTAATATCGCTGCACGAGGGAGACACACAGTGTTCCAGATTTCATACACCTTGCCTGTGATCACATTCCTAGAAAGGGATCTCACTGTGCTGCCAGCGTACAGCTACCTCTGCCTAATATCACTGCATGAAGGAAACACACAGTGTTCCAGATTTCACACACCTTGCCTGTGATCACATACCCAGAGGAGGATGTCACTGTGCTGCCAGCGTACAGCTACCTCTGCCTAATATCGCTGCATGAGGGAGACACACAGTGTTCCAGATTTCATACACCTTGCCTGTGATCACATACCCAGAGGAGGATGTCACTGTGCTGCCAGCGTACAGCTACCTCTGCCTAATATCACTGCATGAGGGAAACACACAGTGTTCCAGATTTCACACACCTTGCCTGTGATCACATACCCAGAGGGGGGATCTCACTGTGCTGCCAGCGTACAGCTACCTCTGCCTAATATCGCTGCATGAGGGAGACACACAGTGTTCCAGATTTCATACACCTTGCCTGTGATCACATACCCAGAGGAGGATGTCACTGTGCTGCCAGCGTACAACTACCTCTGCCTAATATCTATCGCTGCATGAGGGAGACACACAGTGTTCCAGATTTCACACACCTTGCCTGTGATTACATACCCAGAGGGGGATCTCACTGTGCTGCCAGCGTACAGCTACCTCTGCCTAATATCGCTGCATGAGGGAAACACACAGTGTTCCAGATTTCATACACCTTGCCTGTGATCACATACCCAGAGGGGGATGTCACTGTGCTGCCAGCGTACAACTACCTCTGCCTAATATCGCTGCATGAGGGAAACACACAGTGTTCCAGATTTCATACACCTTGCCTGTAATTACATACCCAGAGGGGGATCTCACTGTGCTGCTGGCAGGCAACTACCTCTTTGTTTGGATTTAACCATCAATACATCTTATTATACTGCCCTCAAAAATTACTCTAGTCCCCAAAGTCTTTATTGTGAATTTTATCATATATATGGACTGAGGCTGTTTAGGAACCATTAAGTGGAACAGTGTATCCACTCACAGAACTGGACACTAAGTATTAAGAGATACTGTTAGTTGCCAATGTGTATATTTTTTTGCATAAATACGCGTAAAATTTTTAATCATATACACACCATTAATGTTGTACTGTTCTTTCTAAGTAATGTTGAGTCACCTATTTATTTTATTAAATAGCGCTGGTTGAATTGTATGTATATAGGAATTATTTCCTCATTTAGATTTATTTAGAATTCCACCTTTGTGCTAATTTCCATCAGTCAAATATGAACTGTTATCATTCAGAGTAGAGCAATCTATTAATTCTCAACACACTAAATCAAATATAATATTCTCCCTGTCCAATGATGAATTAAATGCATACAGATTTTACAAAGGGAAGGTATGTACTGTACCTTCAAAACTTTCTGGCAATGTTAATAATGCCATACAGTTACAAACTCAATTTCTTACAGACAAAATAAAGTCAGGTTTCATAATCCTCATATCATACCCTTCTGTATCCACCACAAAATAGGAGAGCTTGTGGTTAGCATTTATATGATTAAATTTAATGACTTGTATCCTTTTCAGTTCAACAAAATAATGCATCAAAACTATTGATACATTTGATGGAATCGCGCCAATGCTTGGGAATGTATCCAATCATTTGTTCTTCAAAATTAATATCAAAGTATTTATGAATATATTTTTGTATCAAAATAACTAAATCATTCGGCAAAAAAGTTATATTCCTAAAAAGTAGGTGTTATGTTTTGGTGGTGGAGCATTGATGGCTTACTAAAATCTAGAATCTCCCTTCAATAAACTTTTGGGGATGTAACTCGCAGGTACATCGGATACTGCAACCACTGTTCCTGCAAGTTTCCCTTTGTACATAGCAAGGATAGTTTCACTAAAAATGACAATATCCGCCGCGACATGACACCTTATTAATTGCGGCAGCTTCGCGATTATTAATACATAGGCCCCTAAGCGACCCACTAACAACACATGCAAAGTATACACACCTACTTCTCCAAACCAATGATAAAATAATTATATCATGTCTCCTTCCCTCTGTATAAATAGGATATGACAAATCAATAGAACAAAACACGGCCTGTTATTAACCGCAGGTCACACTCTAATACAGTTCTATTTCTAATCTCTGAGAACCTTCTCAAATCAACAGTCACACACACACCACCCTTCTTTCTTTACCCATTCTAATCACACTTAGGGAACCTTAGTGCACACTTACTAATTGGTGCAAGTGTCAATCAGTACTTGCCACTGCCAACTGTGCCAGTTACCACATGCGAGATGTATGGCAAGTAACTAACACCACACACACACACATAAAAACCCTCTGTGAACTAAAGTCACTTGTCTTACTAACAGGACCTAAGAAAGATGCGCTGATGGACAGAGAAATAGTAATAAGAAGTTGTGTGAAAAAAAGCTGTTACTAATCATATAAAAACAAAAGTTTTTGAAGATTTTTAAAGGACTGGGATGTTACATGAAGAAAATAATGCATGAGTTATGGATAGAAAATCATTTCTTGAAATGACTATGCAATTCTGGGAAAACTTGCTACGCTGTTACATATTCTATTATGGCCTTATACCCATATATTTTATTGGCTCAACCTGTTACATGATGAAAGAGTCACGCATCATTTACTGCACAATGTTCAATACTTTACTTAAAAGAAAAAGTTAATACAGGGTCTATCTACAAATAAAGCAAGTAACTCTGCAACTTGGCAAAACCATGCACTGCAGGTGGGGCAGATGTAAAATGTGCGGAGAGATTTATAGCTGGGAGGGGTGTGTCCAAATTCACATCTAAATTGCAGTGTGTATATATATATATATATATATATATATATATATATATACACATACACATACATACACACACACATATACATACACACACACACACACACACACACCCTTTACAATGCAGCATGGCTTATTCCATATATAAAATTACATGTACCTGAGAAACAAATGTGTGAATTAGGCATATAGGAAAAAGAAAATTATGCAAAAGAAGAGTAATTAATTAAACTTATTTTTCAGCCACCTTTAAGAATACAGCAGACACTTCAACAGGAATCGTTTCTTTAAACTACAGCAAATGCCAATAAAATGTGGAAAATCCTAAATTTCTTTTGTGATGTCACTATGAAGATACCTTTATATTGTGTACTACTGCCACCACTACTACACTAACTATTGTACTGTGGTAACTAGTTCATTATATGAAAATGCAAATAAACAACAACTTAAAACACAGACAGGTTTAGTTCATGTGGGTTAAGTGAACCCTAAAATGTATTCTGAAAACTGACATTAACAGATGCACATTGTATCTAGAAATACAAATGGGGTGTAGTACAGTTACTTACTCTGCTCATAGAGTCAAAACATTTTCTGACCAGTGACTCAACGTCATTCGGCCGATCTTGTACATTAATCCAGTCCAGCAGTGAAACATTGAACAATGGGCTGTCATTAGCCAGCTGCTCCTCTGAAGGTTCCATATTCTGGCTAGTAGAATCCATAACGTCGTGTTCAGTGCAACTGCCACGTACTTCCTGTGATGCACATTCCCCAGATGTAGAAAGAGAGGCTAGCAAAGCCATATTTTTCAGTTTAGTTTCATTATCATATTGCACCATGTCAGTAGTCTTCTCATTCTCCAGTTCATCAACATCTCTATCCGTAGAAGACAGCAACCTATCTAAACACATCCTATAGCTATGACGAGTTAGGCACTCTAGCAGTGGAATCTTGGCCATGACAGAAACAGCGGTTCCTAAACTAGAGAATGGATATTTCAAATATAAGCATTTAATGTTTTCAGGGAATATACATTACATTTTACAAAATAGGCACTGTAACAATTGAGACATTGAATAGACGTGACCATATCAAGTTTTAGGTCACCTGCAAGAGAAGGTTTAT
The DNA here is from genome assembly GCA_031769625.1 of Taudactylus pleione. Taxonomy (NCBI): domain Eukaryota; kingdom Metazoa; phylum Chordata; class Amphibia; order Anura; family Myobatrachidae; genus Taudactylus; species Taudactylus pleione. The sequence goes on along the minus strand of JAUIMM010000092.1, from coordinate 5,697,366 downwards.
TAAAAGAAAACAAAAAACTTCTGGGTTGATGTTACCATAAAAGCTACTTTTTGGAAGTAAAATATCCCATTTTTTTACCTAAAGAACTCCAACATCTCACTTAATTGGAGTTCACAAAGATGAAAATGTACATAGTTCTATATGCCTGGGGCTTACATTAATAAGCAGGCATTTAAGTGTGAAATCACCAATACTTCTTAAACATTACTATGATTGAGTGTTGAGGGTAGACTAATTATTATGTATGAGTTAGGGTGTTGTGTTTACTTGAGCTAACAGGTTCCTCTAATGTTTCTATTGGTCCAGTGCTACTTTCTACTCTGCAAGGATGTGGCATTGGGCGATTCACAAAGACATGGCACTGACAGAACTAATGCCTGTATGAACCAGGCAAAAAGCAATTGCACAGTATGAACAACGCTATACAGTCAAAACCTTCTAGGCATGTCGCTGTATCATGTAAAAGCAGAATGCCGCATCCCAGGCAAATAGTACTTTGTTATGAGAAAATAACATTTGGAGTAATCCAAACCTTAGACCAGTTCAAGTGGGTATAACATTTTCTTAGTCTACCAAAAAGAGTTTTGTTTCTTATGTGACACACAAGACAAGCTTTGGTAGGAAAATTCAATGTTATTTAAAAAAATATATATATATTTGAATAATAATCTAGGGGAAAGGAGGCAGCATTAGGAAAAGATTACAGTATTCCATGATTGTTACCCTAAAGGCCGGTACACACTAGCCAATGTCTAATGTGTACCGACCTTGTTAGCAACGGACCCGGCAGGGGTGTCGGCATCGGCAAGTGCATACACACATGCCTATGCTGGCAGCTACAGCGTGGGGGTAGCAGGGGCCATGCTGCATTCAGCAGCATGGCATCACTAGCGACATCCTCAGATCTTTCTGCATGTACAGAAGATCTGTGGATGCGATGGAAGACCGCCGAGAGCGCGCATCGGTATCACACTACACATTTTGGGCGATTTGTTGTTCCGATGCTTCGGAATCAGCCAAATCGTTCAAAATATCGTGTTGTGTGTACCCACTTTAACGAAGATTTACACCACAATGTAACCGGCTAGTTCTCAAGATTGCTTCATTTTAATGCAGTTTTAAAGCAGTTATAAAAAGAATTAAATGTTATAGTTTCAGCCCCAATTTATGTGCCCTATCAGCACACGTGTAAAACACCTTTAAAGGTGGGCAAAATGGTAGAAAGGGCTGGGGATGGGCATACAAAAATGTATAATCCATTTTAAAATATAAAATACATCATGCAGTGTCCTTCAAATCTTACAGATAGAACGTATGGATAACATTGAAGAACATCCCTGATTACAGATTTATCTTGATTTTAAAAGTCTGAATGTACAGTATATGTGTTGGTTTTTATACATAAGGTAAGTAGCAAAATATATGTATTGCTTTAAAAGTGAATGTCCAGCTTCGGATTCATGTATTTGCATTTGAAAGACCTCCTGTAACGTTTACCAAATGCGTTGCACAATCTTTCAGGTGTCATTCTGTGCTCTTAAGCCATGTACATATGATACAACATATAAGATGTTTTACACAGGAAGCAAATGATTGCAGCTGCTTAGTAATAATATGCTTTCTCCTGCAGTCACTGTAAGAAGCAGTCCTAAAATGTTTAAATAAGGACATAGTTGAAAGTGACCCAACAAAGCCAAAAAGACAAAGCCATATATAGCACAGTGTAAGTACAAGCCAATAAACTAATGGTCTGCATAATAATGCCTTTTTGTGATAGTAACAAACAAGCACAACTCCCAAAGGTTACTTACCTGGGGTCTTGTGTACCCTGTTAATAACTAGCTCTTGCTGTAATTATATCTTATTGTACAACTTGCAAAGTGGGTCTCTAAATCTTTAAAGAACTTCTGTACTAATTAAGTTATATTGAAATTAACTTTGTTATCTTTTGTGTGTTAATATTGATTAAACTTTCATTACAGTTATGTGCTGCACATCAATCCTGACGATGTTGTATGCGGCCCCGTTCATGTTAATACGAACGAACGTTCCGTCGTTAATTACATCGTTCAGATGTGTACCTGCGGTACGATAATATCGCCCCAGCACACATCGTCCAGTGTGTACCCACCTTTACATTAGCATATTGCATTAACAGACCATAACTTTACAGGGGCTCTTTGGACCAGTGTTTAAGAGGTTCCACCTTAGTATATAATGTAAAATTTTACTCTTAATGCAGAATGTTTTCAGACTTCTGTTGTTTTCTGTCCATGGCATCACGGTTTCTTACACTTGCCATATTAATGGGAAACCTCTGGCAGCCTCATTTGGCAATTTAAAATGTACTTGCTAGGCTAAAGGTGGTCCAACTTTGACTGTAGGGTACACACTTCGGACAACAAACGATATATCACTAGTGCATCGGTGGGTGTGTACACCCGATACGTCATCCACATCGGTGCGTCTGGCTGTGTGTATGGGTGACCAACCAACCGCCCATACACTGGCTGCAGGAATTGCCAACACGGAAATCACAACTGGGAGGGCAATTTCAATGCTTGCCCAGTTGTGATGCCTGGCCATATTGAGCGCCCAATTGGCAAGTGTGTATATCTTACCATATCGGCTGGTGGGTCGGCCATTGAGTCGGGTAAGTGTGTACCCAGCTGTTCTTGACTCTTCCAATTACCAGGACAACTGTTCATTTCATACTGTAGTCATTGCTGCTCATAACTTTATGCGGTAACATTGTTTAGTTTGTTAATTAATAAGAGGTGGGAATAAGTGACTGATTGAAAAAGTTTAACATGACAATAAGATGCGCTGAGCTTAAGTTAAGACAGCATCTATAGTATATGTAAGGGAATATTATTAAAATAAAAAAGGTGAAAACCAAAGAATATGGGAGACGCATATTTGTATGTGTCTGGAGAAATAGCATAATTGGAGAAAACGCACATTATATAAGGCTTTTAAAATAAAGTAGTAACAATCTACTTATTTTTACAAACTTACTTTGTTAACTTCATCTTCATTTCATCTACTGATTGCAGATACTTGGAATAGGCATTATCAAACTTAAAAAGCAGCTTTTGATATGAATGCGTACAATCTTCTAAATTGGCCATAATGGCAGCCCAGCCCTGGTGCTGAAGATGTTCATCATGAACTAGACCTTCACAAAAGGAGCAAAGCTTCTTGGCTACCTCATACATTTCCTGTAAATAAGTAATTATAATATAGATGTTAGCAGAAATTAGATACAGCATTAACATTTAAAGAAAAAAATACTTTCTCTTCCTGGTTCTTGTCGTCTTTCAATACTAATCAGCATCTGGCCATATGTACTGGAACATGCAGCGTACAACACCTCACTAATGCTGCATACACACCTAAAGATTTTCTGTCCAACCATCCAACTAGTTGATTGGTTGGAATGAAAATCTGGTAACGTATGGGAGTAACTGATGGTAAGCAATTTGCTCCTAAATGCCAGAAAACAGATGAAAATGGTCGTCAGACAAGTTTGTTAAATGTTTGATCTAAACAATTTGTTCAATCAACAGTTTTTGTCCATTTTCCGGCGTTTGGGAGCAAATTGCTGATTGTCATTTGCTTTCATACCTTACCAGATTTTCATTCCAACCAATCAACTAGTTGGATGGTTGGATAGAAAAGCTTTACGTGTGTATGCACCTTTAGAAGACAGCAGTGAAATCACAGGTAGCATAGTTAGATTATTGCCCTCTATTCCAAAAACACAAATGCAACTAAGATCTCCAGGTACAATTCCCATTTAACCATGCAAGATACACTAGATACGTGCAGGCAAGTTTAAAGCAATATGGTATAAAAAGAGTGGTGATGTCCAAAGACATTACCAGCAAATTTCAATCAAGTGATCCAAAAAAAATAAACAATTGTACAATCTATACGTGTTTGTGATTACTGTATGTGCCATTGTGCAAATACCTTTATGTTGTAATAAAGGAAATGGGGGAAGAAGAGGGGAACAGCGGAATTGATCTTTTCTGGTTGATGAATTCCTATAGCATATAAGTTCTATACATACCATAGGTTCCTTATAAATAAGATATTCACTGCCGATACTACAGTAGCGTGCTGTAAATAGTGTGCACACTATGACAAAGTCCAAAGAATTGAGATCCATTCACAAAACGCCTGATTGCCATGTACAATATAGTCAGCACAAATTCATATACAAATAATATTGTGCCTTTCGGCTCAGGTGACAATATAGCTTGTTTGCAAGGACACAATAACCACTTGTATTTTGGACTGTTCTGTTTTTCTAAAGTGAACAGTCTTTAATTCCATGCATTTACTGCAGGTATACCCCTAACAGTTGTAGAAACATTAGTAACAGACGCATGTTAAGGGATTAGTCACTTACTTTCGATGGTGTTAAAGAAAAAAAAAAAAAAAAAAAGTCTGTTGGGTTTCTGGACTAATTCCTTGATGCATTTTAGTACAATTTCTAAAATAAGAATTGTGTGCATTAGATTTCTGTTGTTTTTTTCTGTTTACATGTGTTGAGTCATTCTCATATTGTATAAAAGAACATCGAAAAATAAATTTTACTCTACAATATAAGATAAGTTCCTCTATTGAATATATTTATTAGTATATGTGGCGCCCAGGAGATGAACTCATTGTGCTTTTGTAATTGACAGAGGAAGCTAAAATAAAAAAAATTCCATGCATCAAAATAAAAAAGTTGGACAAATGTGTCATGTATCAATCTACACGTGTCCTCATCTACTATTGTTGCAGTTGACTAAAACAGCCCTTCTTGGCGTGCGGTCTGGCTTGCACCAAGCATCTTTTTGCGTCTTAGGTGCAATTTGATGTGAGAAAACCTCTTCACAAGACTGCACTGATTAATTTAACATCCAACACGTATATTTCTGTGCAATTAAGTCTGAATCTGTATATGAAGTGCTACTGTGAAGATCTGGGTTTGTTGTGGACCTGGAGTGGTGACACAGAAGCAGATTTAAATAAAAAGGTGGAGTTTTTAATAAGTGATTTAGCAGACATGGGAATGGCAAAAGAAAATGTCCAGGTTTAGCACTAAAGTGCACTTGATAACTGTGGTGGGGTAAATGGGAGAATGTCCAGATAGTGACAGGCAGGAAATGTCCAGTATGCAGGTTTGGTGAGCTGTAACAAAGTGCAGGCAGAGGTAATGAAGTCCAGCTGGGAGTTAGAGTGTGAGGCAAGGTGCAGGGAAACAGCAGGTTCAGGTACTCAGGCAGGGGAAAGGTAAATGGAGGGTGCAGGGTGAGTCCAGCAGGTTTGGAGCAGGCAAGGTAACAGGCAAGTAGCGCTTTCAGGCAGACAGGTAAGGCACAGGTACTCTCTCTCAGCCGCAGCTGAGAAACATATTGCATTGGCAATGAATGAAGGCTCTGAACCTTCCTAAATACCAGGTGCCGTACTGTGACTGGCTGGAAAGAGCACAAGACGCACCAGGATTGGACAGCTTGAATCACATGACCTGAGGCAATATGGCGGCGCCCATGCCAAACGGAACGGAAACACCACCAGGCCTCAGTGACAATGTGCCCGCACAGAACCACGCATAGCCAATGCCCCTCGCCAAACACCAGCACCACTGCCAGAGACCCCTCGCCACAATGACCTCACAGGTATAACCCGGTGACCACCATGCCGAGAAACCCTGGCCATGACAGCTATGACGCAGTGGCCGAGGCTTTCTTCCACGCCAAGTCCTGTTGTGCTTCATACGCAGGCTCAGTCGCACACAGATATACAAGTGTTGCATATTACATGAATTAGTGCAGTCTTGTAAAACAGTTTGTCACATCCGATTGCGTCAAAAACACATTTTGAGGCGAATAAGACGTGAAAAACAAGCGACACCTCTCGGCGTGGCTCACTCGCTCCGCATGGCTGAGGCTAGGTGAATGAGGACACACCTGTAGTGTCTATTTAAAAGCAGCACGTGTTTCACAAACATTTGAGCACACGTGTCAATATGTCCTAACTGTTGACAAAGCAGAGGAAATGTCAGGAAAAAAACCACACTCTTGAAAGTAAGGACCTGAGAGTTGTTGGCACTGTTTGCCTGCATCTTTAAGCCAGGAGTTATGCTGCCCATTCACTAGGCGATTAAACCTAGCGATGGAGCGATAACGATGGTCGTTATCGCTCCATCACTTGGTAATCGCCCGCAAATCGGGCAGTAAAAGGTTAAAAACGACCAGTGATGCGCGCGACCGCTGGTCGTTTTTAACATCAATCATCGCCCAAACATAACGGTCAACCTGACGACCGCTGTCAGGTTGCCATGTTCGGGGATGATTGATCTGCATACACAGAACGTCTGAACGTTCAGTGTATGCAGTTCACCCCGCGGGAGACGACGGCATCGTAATCGTGCCGTCGTCCCCGCATCGTATAATGGAATTGGCTATTACAATAATTTCCTGCTCCAATCCAACATGTATTTTCCATATTAATATCCTAACCTTCCAAATATCCATTGGCCACTTGAGTTTATTATGCTTTTGTCAGGCTTTAATACATTTAAATCTCTCACCACTGCAAGCTGTGTCCTGGAGGCGACTGTGTGAAATACCGCAGGCATCATAAGTGACTCTTCTACCTTCAATTCCATTTCATTCTCTGCTGAAAACGTGGTTCTAGGAATAACCGGAGGCCGTTCACACAATATCATCTCTTTATTGAACAGGAATATTGGATTGGTGTCCTGTGATCACCCAAAAAAAAAGGTTGTTAGCATAAATATGTACTACAGACTTGTGAATAAGAAAACATGCAGCATATTAATATTCATATTGTATCATAAACTTAAAAACATAATTTGTCAAACAGCACTGTAGATGAAAGAGTATATAGTCAAGAGATTGACAGATGTCAAAAGCTATAACATCCGAAAGTAGTGTTCATTCTAGCACCCTGCACCTGTCACCACTCGTGCAGTTCCTCTTTCCTGCCTGGGGTGTCGCTCTCTGCTCTGGTGCTTCTAGCACACTCTGCTAATGCAACAAACTGCTGAGCTAAAGACCAGAGTGTGCTAGAAGCACCACAGCAGAGAGCGACACCCCATGCACGAAAGAAGAACTACATGGGTTGCGACTGGTGCATGGTGCTAGAATAACACTGCACAAGGGTAAGATGCATTAAGTAGCATTACACCCATGTTGGCATGCCAGTGGCAACAGACTCACTTGTGAAATTGTCGCTGTCAATCTCCTGACCAAATACCCTTTCATCTCCAAACCTTCCTATTAATATAGCATATACCTGCAGTGACCAGGCAGTTTTCCCACAGCCAGTGCCCCTATTAGTATAACAATTACACTCTGCGGATAATGGTGACTGCAGAGCAGCCAGTACTTTGATAAATAGCGCTACCAGACGCGTTCCTTCATTACAAAGCAGAAGCCCCAATGTTTGCTGCTTTCATTAGCCCTCCCGCTCACATTCCCCCAATTGTGAGCCAGGGCTGGGACTCTAACCTTACTACTTCGATTATAGAAACAGCCCACTTTTAAAAAAAATACCAATATATGGTAAATGACCCAAAGGATCACAGATCAGACAAGTAATAATCTTCTTGTCAAAACTAAAATATCTATGGCTGCTTATACTTTACACAAATAAAGAAGATATAATGAAATATTATTACTCACAGTACCAGCACTGTAACTACAGACCCTCCTGTCAGGTGCCATACATTCTCCTCCATTTACCACAAGTATCTGGTGATGAACAGCGATCTTATACTTAGACTGGATAGCATGCTTAAGATCAGTCACCCTAATTATGTACATAAAAAGACAAAGGTCTAAATTAAATATTTATATATATTTTTTTTTTACTTCAGCAGTAGAAAATAATGTTCTAATAATCATTATAACCCTTGGTTTTAAAAATATCTAAAATAAATAGTGGGGTCCATTTGTACATATTGAGTTTACCCAAAATACACTCAAATCGGGAACAAGGACAGAGCACACTAGTACACTGTAACATAAGAAATGGAAGAAATGTTAAACAGAGCCACTTTGTGGGAGTCGGACACAGGGAAAGCACTGACGCTTACTTTTCTTGTGCGCATGCATCTGACACACACTACACAAGGATTCCGATGGTTGCCACCGGTGGACGAAGATAGCCATGGGTGTTTCTGGGCAGTAACAAACCAGGGTGTCGCGGGCGTGTTGATGTCAGCGACTGTGTCATGGTCCCTGTGACATAGGCAGGTGCAATGTCCAATGGTCCACCGATAGTGCGTCTTTGTACGCACATCAATCGATTTATGCCACTGCCGGTGGGCGTCTCAATAGTACACCCATCGGCTGTGGAGTTAACATAAAGACGCTAGTAAAGGCTGTGTGTTTTGGATACTAGTCGTAAGTAAAAATGTTTTAGCATGAAAAAAGTATAAAATAATAAAGCAAACATTTATCAGACAACAAATAGATAATAATACGAAAGAGAGGATATCATGGTATTACATATGATGGAAATCTGTTGGCACCAGGCTGAGAGTAAATCAGTCACTGTAGATGCCGCCAGAGATCCAGTGTTAAAAGCTGAACCTAAGTGTATTCCTTTTCCATTGTAATCCTTGTAATTCCTTTTCCATTGTAATCTCATCCAAAAGACACACAGATAGCCAAAAAGGAATGTAAAGCCTGGACTTGGGCAAGATACAATGATATTAAACAGTGATGCCTGATTTCTTTTCACAGGGGTGGGCCACATCTTTTTAGATCTAGGGAAGATAAAAGCCTGTTATAAAATTTACTGATATAACACAAGATACAAAGCTCAAATATACTTAGGAGATTGTCCAGGACAGTCATATCCCCTGCACTTCACAGTATTTTTTTTTTTGTTGAACTTTCTTTTAACTATTCTGTCATTACTTTATGTGCAAACCATGTTATACAGTACACTACACCAGTGGTTCCCAAACATATTCGATTCATGGCGCCTTAGAGTATTAGTATTTTATCCTCGGGAAATTGAGAAATATAGCAACAGTTATTAAATGAAGTACAGTAAATTGTGCTTACCTGTCACCCTTAGGTTCAGTTATGTGGTGGTTGACAAGGCAGCGCCTCTTTTTGTCCATATATTTTTTTGATTGGCAACCACTAGCACTTGTTTTGCCTATCACATTGACTAAAAATGTTATTTGGTACTGGACAAACAACCCATGACACCCTGGCAAGTGCTCTACAGCACCCAGTTTAGGAACCACTGCACTACACTATCCAAACCACTTCTCCAGATTACAAGCATCCTGAAAACATTTCAATCAGCCTCCACATATGATGCACAACTAGATCACTAGGGTTAGAACTTCGGGCCTGATTCAGACCCGCTCGTAAGCAGGTCGATGGTCAGGCAGTGCGCACGTGCGGCGTGCGCGAGCCCCGGAGCGAGCGAGAAATCACTCGCTCCGGGGCTCGCAGCAAAACTGGGCGGCTGTCGATGTTTATCGACAGCTCGCCCCATTTTGTAGGCGGGTAGTGGGGGGGGGTGGTGGCTGGCCAAATGGAGGTGTTCCCGAAGGAACGCCTGCCATTTGCGGGCGGGCCTACTGACATCACGAGTGATGTCAGTACTGAGCTTCCTGCTCTATCAGAGCAGGAAGCTCTCTGGGGCTTGTGGCAGATGAGACCCTACCACAAGTGTTTCATTGCAAGCACGATGGTCGCGACCATCACCTGGCCACTCGCCAGGAGGCCGGCTACAAAAAAAATTGTCTGGGCATGCTGGTACTTGTGGTTCGACAAGTGCCATCCTGCCCTGGCAGGCTTTCTGTTACCTGTAGATCAGCTGTAAAAAAAACATTATTATTTAACTATTATGTCCGCACCCAAAAGCCAGGGGTGGTTGTCCTTGTTGAGGGTGACCCCATGTGTGGTCTACCCTAGGGCTAACCAGTTTAGAGCTGGTTGCCAATATGGCACGGGGACTAATGCTGGTTATTGGAAAAATAGAGAAAGACTCCAAGCTGCCCACCCCCCTTTCTATTTTCCAATACCAACCCAGATTCAGAGGTCCGAGCCTGGTAATAGTTTTTTATTTTGTTCAGTCGTCAAAAAAACTTGCTGCGTGTGAACGCACCTTTAGACTGCATAGACTATAGTGATCTATGCAAGAGTTCACACCAACACATCTGACATAGGCCTGGCTATTAATGGGGTAGGTTGGATGTACATTTTTGGTCGGTTTCAGTCAGCTTTGCAAGCCGATGCTTATTGAATCTGCAGTTTATATACAGGTCTATGTAAAGCAATCGATAGTTTGTCCATTGCTCTAAAGTCGCCCTTTGGTTGTTTCTTTGTTGGTTTTGCCTTTTGTAAATGGGTGGATTGCAAAACCAACCAAGAAAACAAACCTAACCTTTAGCAAATTTACCCCTAAATATATGTTCTTTTACCTACTTGTGATGCACCTTTAACCCAATCCGCCGGGTCCCCAAAGCTCACAACAGCCCTATGCTTTCTCCTGTACATGACTCGACGGCATCAACAAAACATTTCCCTATATTTGACTCACTGGCCAGCTGGATCAGACCAGCAATGCATCACATATAAATACACATTAGATTTAAATGTGAACAGAGTAAACTGAACCTTTGAGCGGAGTCCTGCCATAATAACTACCAACTCACTCTCATCTTCTATTTGGTAAATTCTTTTAAATAATATCCCCCTATCTTACCATATGCTCTTATAACAAATCAGTCTATGTAGCATATTTGAGTGATATATGAGCAGTCACGATAACTAATGGATATATTAACATATCAGATTAGATATGACCAAATCTAGGTGATTTTTAAATGCTGATGCTTCGATTAAAGTAAAAGAACTAAATTCCTGCTCTTCTGAACTTTAGGGGGTCATGATCACCAGCATTAAAACTTAATTCAAATTCAATTTTCCCTTTCGCCAAAATAAAGAAACTACACAGCCACTGCTGGAGGCAATCAAATAATACAGTAAATACTTATTTTTCATTTCCTCCCAAAATGTTATTTTCAGTGAACCTTCATTGATGCTGCTTTTCTAAACTTTCTGTAATCAGCTTACTACATTGGGCCAATTGTAAAACAAATTATTTATCAGCATCTGGAATGTTATTTATCAAGATATCAGGATGAACACGTAGGGTGAGTTAAAATGTAACTTAATACATAGCTCTCTTCTCTCCATTCAATTACGATCAGTCGTGATCAATGTCCCAGATACAGTGGACATGGTACAGTTAATAACAGGAAGTAACTTAGGGGAATATACAGTATATCAAGCCCTGGAGGGAGTTAGTGAGAAAATCAAAATCATAATATATCGGGGATGAAAAAAGGTGGTAGCCTCGGGGGTATTCAATTATAGCCCCTTTTTTTTTCTGTTGCCCAATAAATGATCTGTTATCGGGTGTTAAAACACAGAATATGGGAAAAATTCCCGGACATATGTGTTAACCCACTATTTGCACCCAATAACAGGCTAATTATCGCGTGTATCTATTCTAGTTTGTTCAGAACTGAAAATAAATATGTGTTAAATGCAGCCTGCTGGCTGACTTCAGGGCTAATTAGATAGTCACGGAAGATCAATTAGCCCACGGTAAATTACCACGGCTAATTTAATTTCACCCATAAAGTACCAATCAGTCAGCTCCTAACTATCATATTTCAAACACAGCCTGTAAAATAACAGTTAAAAGCTGATTAGTTGGCACCGGATCTGGTCAATATCCCTGCAGTCGGGATGCTGGCGCTTAGAATCCCAGCATCGGCATCCCATCGGTAAGTACTACGGTTATGGGGAAGGTTAGGCATTAGGGGGAGGGTTAGGTTTAGAGTGCAGAGATGGGGTTGTTAGGTTTAGGCAGTAGGGGTGTGGTTGTTAAGTTCAGGCACCGGGGAGGGAGGGTAAGGGTAGGAAGAGGGGGAGGGTTAGGATACTGACACTACAAGTATCACTGTGTGTAAAATATTATTGCTTAATATAAATTGTAATTTTCACAATTACTGTATCATCATTATTGGTGTCAGGGATTCTGCTGCATACAGATATAACTATACAGAAAGACCTATGTACAAGTCGCTTTTGCACTTAACATAATGAAAGTTTTCTTTTAAAGCAACAGAATGCCACAAGTTTTCTAAGAAAGAAATAAAACATAAATGAAAACAAGAAAATAAAAAGTATTTTTTCTTTAAATATTCTTACGTTTGAACTGCAAGCTCTGTGTCAAATGTAAGGGTGATTCCAGTGTTCACCAGAAATACATACAACTTCATGATGACTGCTCTATGTTCCTCTGCTCACTGCTTTGCACCTTGGTCTGCTCATTTAGAAACTGGAGAAAAAGAAAAATATAATGTTACATGTGGGACAGACAAAATAATCACACAAATCCCATTTCAGAACTGCCGATATAACACGGAGCCTCTAAAGTGAAAGACATAGCAAGAAAGATTAAAACGTACCCACCAGGAATTTATTTTGCCACAAAAACATGTGCAAACACTGAGGAAAACAGATAAATTCATAGATGATAACAATAAACAAAAGGTTGACACAATTCTATATATGCAGATTGAGGTCTTGATTTTCCAACAAGTTGAGATGACCGTTTTTGCCAATTTTCAACATGTGCGAGCGATGAACAAATACAGTACACTGTTCTGCATCATTTTTGTGGTAAAGGTTTTTTTTAAATGATCTTTTATAATTTGTGCATAGTAAATCCAACAATATAACTCATTTTGCTCAATCAGGTCCGGTTGTTTCTCTCTCTCGAGTTTAAAAAAGTTCATATTTTGTAAATAAATTATATAAGAAGTTTGAAATGATGTTTATTGTATCAAATCATACTTACATTTGCATCAATTGTACAGTGTATATATATATATATATATATGAAATGGTATACAAATACAGTTATTCTGAAAGAAATTACCTTTTCAAAGACTTGTGTGTGTTTTGCACCTGGAACATCTCTCTTGAGCAGGAGTGGGCAATAAGCGGCCCTTTAGCTGTTGTTAAACTACAAATTCCAGCATGCCTTGCAACAGTTAAAGCATGGCCAAATAGCAGAACTGTGGCAAGGCATGCTGGGTATGTACTAACCCTACACTTGAGGCACCAGCAATAGTCCGCAAGCATATTTACATCCCAGCTGCCCTGTACCTCTCTTCCATCTCTCTACTTGCTGAGATCGTCGCAGTTTTCAGAAAAGTAGTCTGCTTATTGGGGTTACACTAATTACTGCTTATTGGGGGTTACACTAATTACTGCTTATTGGGGTAACACTAATTACTGCTTATTGGGGGTTACACTAATTACTGCTTATTAGGGTTACACTGATTACTGCTTATCGGGGGTTACACTAATTACTGAATATTAGAGGTTCACATACTTTTTTCAGACAAAAATATTTAATATTGGAATATTTTAATTAATAAATTAAAAGGAATATCATTTTGTAAGCTATTAGATTTATTGTATTTTTTTATTGTTATCACTTAGATGAAGATCTGAACACATTTAGTCACAGTCATACAGAAATTCAGAGAATTCTAAAGTGTTCACAGACGTTCTAGCAGGACTGTACCTTAAGTGTAGCTGCATTGTAAAATTTTACACAATGATAAAGAAAATACTTACCAGCAAAACATACATGCATGAAAAACCACACGCATAAATGTAGTAAACACGACATTGTTCAAACTTTTTTGACAATGCAGCATGCACTAGGGTAGAAAAGAGACGCACCTCATCTTAATCGCAATTTTTTTTTTATTTTTATTTTTTTATTAGTGTACCATGGATCATTATGGAGAGAGATTAAGTCATTTATGTTACTGGAAAAGCAGGGCTCGACAGATTCTTGTCACCAATGCCCCATTGTACAGTAGCTAATAAAACTGCCATCAATTACTAGCTTCAACCCTTATGCTGGGTACACACTGGCTAATATATTGGCCGACCAATTGATCGGCCAAAATATCTTGTGTGCGTCGGCCAGTGTGTACCAGCAGCAATATGTCTGTGAACGATTGTGCATCGGCTGTGCTGCACAGCCGATGCACAATATATCTGTGCATTGGCCGTGGGTCCCGCTGGCCCGGGAAGCGCGTTGCACCCTCCTCCCCCATAAACATGCTCCAGAAACCTAGGGGAGGAGGGTGTAACGCGCTCCCCGGCCAGCTGACAGATAATGGTTGTTTAGTGTGTATGAACAACAATCATCTGGAGATATATCTGATGTGTGTATATCCAGCTTTACATATAGCTGTCATTACTTCTGTGTAAGGAGTTGCTTGTGGGGGGAACATTAGTGACAAGATAATCAGAGCGACCTGTAGGAATGCAGGAGTCTCTTGCAGCTGTAGCACTAACAGTGGTGCACTGAACAATCTCCATAACGGAGGAAGTATTCTTTACTATATTACAAAAGCTCTATAATCCTCACACATCTTCCGAAATAGGTCTCATCAGGATATATAAAAGGTCAAAAAGCTGAGAATGCAGTTATTTGAGCTACTGTGACATGTCTTGCCCTGCCCCTACCTGATATCAACCAATCACCACAGTGGATTTCTGCAAAGCAAGTCAGCCAAACTGTTAAAAGTAAAAGTTCTCTTCTAACTTTGCAAACTGCAGCAGGTAAATAAACAAGAGAATGGTGGACTTCTACCTTATTTCATGTACCTTACTTAGCGGGATAATACATGGCCTTTGCTATATATTAATATCAAACACTGGCTAATGAGATAATGGTGGAAACATAGGCAACAGCTTTTATTACATTAGCTCTGAACGATCACATGATAAGTTTTATAGGAACAATTGCCCATACAACCAGCTAATTTAAATAATACCTAGAGAATTCATAAGGGAGAGGCATAGTTTTATAGCTGATCCCTCAAGACATCCATGGACTTAACTGTACACTGCAATTATTTCTTTATTGACTACAATTTTTGTAACTGCAGGAGATGTACAATAAAACACCCCACTACTGTGCATTACGGCCTAATAACAGCAGTTTCAGGAATGTAAGAGGAATGGCTAGCAAGAGAGTAATGGGGCCCATCCATTAGCAATGGACTGCTGAGATCCCGTGATGCTGCAACCCGGCACCGCAGAAATACAACATGTTGGATTTTCCCGATTTGACCATCGCGATCATCAAATCGGGGACATTTAACATGTCATTTTTCAGTGATCCTGCGACAGATCGCTGAGCATCGATGTTGGAAGCCGGCGTTTCCCCCCGGCAGACCGGCATTTCCGATCGCGTCGCAGGATCGCGGAAAAACCTGTCAGATGTATGGGCACCTTAAGCCAACCAATTAAGAAGCAAATAACACAATAAGGAATTTGTGGAAGTAATAACATGCATGATGTAGATTGATTGCTAGGCAGCTTTTCATTCTAAAAACGTTGAGTCATGGTTTACCGTAATAAAGCTAAAATTATAAATTGCAGTTGCCCAACATTCAAATGCCAGAACATTTGGGGCTCTTGTTTTTTTCTTATTTTTTACTTATTTCAGCTTGGAAAATATGAGGTAATAGAGGATGTTCTGTATCACTTCCAACTTACCGAGGAAAGCTAAACTAACATTGGACATGTGTGTTGCAGTGTTCATACCTGGGTACCAACACTAATTAAATACTTTCTAAGATCTTGATTGTAAATATGGTGATATGTTTGTTATGCTTTTTCCTTGTAAGACATCCACTTCCTTCCAGCCACAACCAACCACAGGATATCTGCTATGTAAAATGTTCATGCCAATGAAACAACGTTTATATGAGTCAAGAATGATTTCTTGCTACAGAAAATAAATTTATGATTTTAATATTTGCAGCCAACAGCAAACACCGGTTCAAAGCATGTATCAGGTAACTGTAGTAAAAGTTTTAAAAAGGCAGAATACATCACTAAAAATTAGGCCTCAAAGTGAAGTGAACTTTAAAAATAAATTAAAACGTGATGTTTGTATTTTTATGGCAGAAACACTTCAAAAGGTAACATCAAATTATTTACAAGCAAAAGGCACTTGCTACTAATTTGGTTACTTTTTCAGTAAAAGTGCTGTGTTGTCTTGGAGTTCTGGGGTAACACAGAATTATTACAAACAAATCTAAACTATGCGTCTGATTCAGAGATGGCTGCACAGCTCATCGCAAAAATATGCAAATGTCCCAGTCTTCTAGATTTGTATTTAGACACCCACTGGCATCTTTACAAATCAATGCAATTGCATACAAAGACGTACCATTGGAAGCAGATCAGTAAATTGTCCAACAGAGTTAACCCTATGGTTTTGGGAATCAGACTTGAGATTCCAGAGCCTTTGCAACTGCGTACGGGACCGTAGTTGCAGGCTGAGACACGGCCAAAAACAGTAGCGACACACCTGCTTGAGTTGCCACCCCCCTCACTGCAGCCCACAAATGGTCCCTGCCTGTCAATCACTTTGAAAATAAAGCCTCACTGTGAGCGACAACGGGTATCAATCAAAACACATGTGCCGTGCGACTCAGATGCATGTAATGTAATCGTCAGCAAACTGTGAAAACATAGGCTTTGCATCCATCTCTGGATCAGGCCTTCTTAGTGTTCTTCCCATGCTATATTTCTCAGGCATTTTACCCAGCAAAATGCCCCTGCCGTCCAGCACTGTGACGTAGCCGAAAGTCGTTTCCACATGAGACGTCAGTGCAGTGAGATGTTCGGCCGTGTCACAGTGTCGCTCACCGTCTCGCCGGAAGGAGGATGCCAGCCAACCCCTCCACCTGAGACCCCAGCTCACCCTATAGTAGCCACCACCCCCAGAACGAGGATGCCGAACGCCAGTTCTACCTCGACCCTGGCTCATCCTGTAATGAATACAACCACTGCAGCCTCACAGACACAGATTTTCCCTCTACTAGCTGGTGCCCATCAGTTAAGTGAAATGCCAGATTGGAGGGGGTGAGGGTGCACGATGGGCTGCTACTTACTTGCTGTGCTACCTACTCCCGCACACCGGCTATATCATAATGCCAACCAGCAGTATTACTATAACATATTAGGGTTGATTCAAATAGGTACGATGCTAGCGATTTAGTACACTCCTATGTTGCACTCACGATAGCCCCTAAATCATGTATTTTATTAAGCACCCATATAGGTCTGTGATTGAAAATGTACAATTTAGGGGTGAATTTAGAACAAAATTGATGCAGTTTAGGATACCATTGCTGGTGCTCCAAAGGCACATTGTAGGCAACACCTGTAATTTGTCCCTATCTGAAATGGGGTTAGAATACCAACAGCGGCATCCCGACACTCACAATCCCAACACTGGAAGGTAAGTTCCCTACACCTAACCCTTACCCCGGTGCCTGAACCTAACCCTCCACCCTTAGTGCCTAACCCTAACCCTCCGCCTAGTGTCTAACCCTTAACACTTACCTTCGGGATGCCAGCGGTCAGGATCCTGGCGCCGGTATTTAGACTGCCGGCATCCCTGTCTGCAAGGATGCTGACTACATCCCCTGAAATTACCCCATTGACTTCCTTTTCTCTGTCACAGCTAAATAATGTTGTAGGCTTTAAAGGATTTTCAAAAAAGTATCTATCTGGAGTATAGAAATTAAATCAGTATTCTCTTATTTAACTAGATAACCAAACATAAGACGTATCACACTGATCGCCTATTATCACTTTTTTCATCCATGGTTTGTCATCTGCTCAAAATAAAATAAAAAATAGACTGAAGATACTTTCATATTCTATTAAAGCCAAAAAAGTGAAGGCAACAGAGCTTTAATGAAAAAGACCCACTGGCATGTACAGTATCTTTGATCTAAAAGCCTTTTCACAATGGACTGTTTCATATTTATCACCATATAAAAATGGTGCACTGTGGTGTGAATAGGTCAAAAGTGATTGCAGTGAGTTGAACATTGTGAGAAACTTACAATAACCTCATCAGGTGGATGGAAAACAAATATAAACAGACAAATCTCCATTTTAAATTTCCTAGGTTTACACGAGGGTTCTCTCCCCACTTGCTGAATGACAGAGGCTGGGTCACCTGGATAATAGTACTTTCAGAAGATTTATACTGCAGGCTGCCCTGATCAGTGGCCAATCAGAGGGTGGCTCTGGTGACACAAGATCCCTGGGGATCTTTTATACAATAGCAGTAGCATGTAAGTGAGGAGAGCGGGGCGTTTGTACCGGGGATAGAGGTGGGCTGTATATGGGGGAGGGGGTGAGTAAACATTGGGGCTGCGCAGACTCGAAAGCTGGGGTTAGAGAGCAGAGAAAGCAGCTGTCCAAGAGGACCTGGGGTGGTGAGTTCGGAGCTGCAGTGTAGGATATCAGTGTTATTATTACACCCACCGCATCCTGAGATCAGTCAAAATGGTGATAGTATACAGTATGAGCACTCCTGACCTAATTATATACTAGCGCCATCTTATTAGGTTCAACTAATAAGGACTCCATTTGTTGCTACTTAGGGTTATCTAAATACGACTTTCCTCTAGTCTCCAATCCTTCAAGCGATCCCTGAAAACTCACCTCTTCAGGCAAGCTTATCAGATCCCAGAACCGCCCTCACAACCTTCATAGTTACCATATCTAGTTACATCCCCTTTTACAGTCCACACATAATCTCACACATTGTCTTTCTCTCACATCCTCATGACATTTGGCCGACATTCCTGTGTGACTGGATCCTGCAGCCAACCAAGAAACTGTGCATTGTGGCTGGACCAAGATGCAATATATAGCACCTATCCTTGTGTATCAATGCCTATTTCCCTATAGATTGTAAGCTTGCGAGCAGGGCCTTCCTACCTATATATCTGTCTGTTATTACCCAGTTTTGTTCTATCAATGTTGACAATTGTAAAGCGCAACGGAATATGCTGCGCTATATAAGAAACTGTAAATAAAATAAATAATAAATCTAAAGCTAATCTGTATTTTTTTTTTTGTTTGGTCTTGTGTTGTGTAAGTCAAACTTACTATAAATAATAAGCATTGAATTTATAGGAATTTTGTACTAGAAGTATGCCAACCCATGAGGTGCTGTCCCTCCTTTTACCTTGTTCTCCATAAATCATAATAATGTTACATTTATTGGCCATAACAGCTTTTATCATTGTTATCTGCATCCTCTCCTGTGATCAGTAATAATGACAGTAATATTAGCTGCATCTGCAGTGATCAATAATAATCATTATAATTATTAGGATGAGCGGTTTGGTCCTACACGGTTACGGTGGGATCTGAGAAACAGCATCTTATTGGTTATTCAGGTCTCACGTGTTTTGGATAGCCATTAGGATAAATTTGAACTTGTGCTAATTTGGTGAAAAGAACAGAGTAGAACAAAACAAATCATCTCTAATAATAATGGCTGCATCTCCTAATTTTTCAAATCTATTTTAGATGTGAAATTACATTTCTTTTAATATGTTTCTCAGAACAGATGGGCATGTAAGAGATGCGGTCTGATATTCATGTAAGTGATGTAAGGTGGATGGGGGGGGGAGGTCCTGCTGGACATGTGAGCGGGGCCTGATGGGAACGTGGTTAGAAGGGAGAGAAGGGCTGATGATAAATGGCTTTAATTGCTCCTGTAATGGTCGGATGTTGAGGACGCATCTTATGAGCGTCTTAAAAATGTAGATGACTGACGTCACAATCCAATAGAAGAAAATACACACTGAGATGATAATAGCTCAGTATATATGGGGTGCACACTGATCAGATAACCGTTCTGAGGGGTAAATTTACTAAGATGGGAGTTCTATTAAGAAGTGATGTTGCCCATAGCAACCAATCAGATTCCAGGTATTATCTTCTAGAAGGAGCTAGATAAATGAAAAGTAGAATCTGATTGGCTGCTATGGGCAACATCACTTCTTAAATAGAACTCTCATCTTAGTAAATTTACCCCTGAGTATCAGAGCATTTATCTGATCTTCAGAGTGATCTGCATAGTGTGTACCCAGCTTAACCCAATGATAACAGGTGCAACAAGTGAATGGAAAAGTACTGTGGCTGACTGCTGTGTGTCTCAAAGTTTGGTGCAAACAGGAATACATACCTCCCAACTGTCCCGCATTCAGCAGGACAGTCCCGTCCCGCGGTGGGGGGGGGGAAGTTGGGGGAAGCATACACCGCTGCTCTGCATAGCAGAGCAGAGTGTATGCAGAGCGAGAATAGATACTGTGCGCATGCGCACAGCATCTATTCACAGTACGGAGGGAAACCCGGGGGCAGCCCTCGGAGATGCTGGGCACGCCTCTTAGTGATGAAAACGGGGGGTGCCGATAGGCCATGCCCCTTCACGTGCAAGCCACGCCCCCTTTTCGTGAGCGTGCGCCTTCGGCGCACGGATGTCCCGAGTGACAATAATCTAATGTTGGGAGGTATGGGAATATGTGACTATGGTAAGTGGTTTAAGATGCTAATGTAGGGTTGCACATTAAAGGTGTGCCCATCAATCATGTCACTATCACTCTGTCATCGATGTCAGGCAACCATCTCCGGGAAACCAATAATGGTCTGAACCATCAACGTTTTCACTAGTGAAGTATAATACTGCACAGTGATGATCAATTCCCTACACGAGTGAATTAGTGTAACACTAGACAGTGTTGCTACTCTGCACGCTCAAAATAGTGTAACACTCAGATCCATGTGTACTGCAGCAGGTTATCTTCTGTCACTCCTTGCCCGCCCTGTCGTTTTCCACCTAGTGTAGGCTACTATATACAGTATACTGGTGGGAAAACACTGTACTTTCTCCTAGCACAGGGAATAGTGATCACTGCCTCCAATTACAGGACACCCCATCATCACATTGCAGACTCGGGGCCAAGAACACCTAATTTTCTGATATAGCATTGAGAAGGAGGAACATAAGCATCTCTAACTGCAAAGCCACTCACAGGACAGATGTGTAAGAAACGTGTTCTATGCGAACAGTCTGACATGTCTCCATAAATATCAGTATGAATCCATCAGTGGTGGCAAGTACTCATCTGCCATTAATGGAAAAAAACATCCATCAGTCCCGGACTATCAATGTTTCCCATTGATGATCTGGACAAGAGCGTGAGCTTGTGAGTAGGACCCTCATACCTTTTAGTTTGTCTGTTATTGCCCAGTCTTGTTTTAATACTGTTTTGTTCCCAAATGTAAAGCACAACAGAATGCCCTTGCTATATAAGTAAATGTTAATAAAAAAAATAACTAACCTTATGCTAATGCGTACACTTGCCATATAAACCCTTTAATTTGGGACACATGTGAATTACACGAGTGAGTGTCACAGACTAGTTTATTGCTGAAGCTTGCATATGTATCGAATATGGTACCTGACTACACTGCAAATGTCATAGCTGCATCAGGTGTTTAGAACAAGCTGCAAACAAAATGTGATGCTAACAGAGTGGAACTAGGGGCCTGGTTCAGGGCTTGATTCAGAGCCGGACGCTATTTGCGCTCGCTCGTTCAGAAAAAGGGGCTGGATATTTAAATACAGCGCTCGCTCTTTGCGGTCTGTTGATGCCTCTATGTCTGAACGAGCGAACGAAACATGCGCTCGCTATTTTTTTAAAAATGCCCCCTGGCCGCTCACATCCTACGTCATCTCCGCTGTTTATTAGATTAATCGAGTACATCGAAAGGCGTATGAACTGCTCGCAGTGCTTGTGGTAGGATTTTCCTACCGCAATCATGCGAGCAGTTCAGGCTAAAAGACAACCAAGTGACGTGGTCGATGACGCTGCTTTGTTAATTATGCACACCCTTAAAACACCCGTTTTGACCGTTTGTAACGCCTGCGTTCGGATCTCCACTCCCCGTTTTCAAGCACCTTCCCTTGTTACCACCTACAAACGCCTCATTCTGTCACTCAAATTAGCAGGCATTCGCTATTTTGCGAGCACACAATTTCCGACCGCAATGACTGGTTCGCGCATGCGTATTACAACCCATATGCATGCGCAGTTGTGCGAACATCGCTCGCAGCTTATGAGCGGCTCTGAATCAGGCCCTCAGAGCCGGACGCTCTGACCAGAGCGCTCGCTCTGAACCAGGGCCCTCCTACATGAAAATGGAGCGGCCTCTTGGACGCTCACCCACAGCTATAGCGAGCGTCCATGATGATGGTCACGATGGTCAAGACCATCGCTACCATCGGGCTTGCGACGGAGACCCTGCGTTAGGGTCTCGCTGCCGCAAGCCCAGGAGTGATTTTGGCTCTATCAGAGCCAAAAGCACTCCCACTGACATCACTAGTGATGTCAGTGGGGCCGGCTTCAGACGGTAGGCGTTCCCATGGGAACGCCTCCGTCTGGCAGCAACACCCCCAGCAAGCCCACCAAAGGGGGCGTGCTGTCAATCAACATCGACAGCACGCCCCCTTTGGTGCGAGACCCGGAGCGACGGCTACCCCGACGCTAGCCGGGTCTCGCGCATGCACCCGACGGAGCTCCCTCCGTCGTGCGCATACGCAGTAGGGCACCATCGACCCGCTTGCGAGCTGGTCTGAATCAGGCCCTAAATTAGAACAAGTTTAGCCAAATGTGGCAAAGAGAACAAGTTGGGAGCAGGTGTAGTTGGGTACCTGATGGTTAACAGGAGATAAACAAGGGTAACTGACTAAGGTATATGGAATGAAAGATGAAGCGTATGTGAAGGACTGTGCCAAAACACAACAGCGCTGTTAACGTGGCAGCAATTTAGTACATTCAATATCTGCTGTTGGGGTCATAACAACAAATATTATGGAACTACGTATATAGAACATTCTACAATGGCTTTAAATACGTCAGGCCCCAAATCAAGTATTATGATACTGTTTTCATGATCCTCTTGTTTATAACACAGCATACACCACATATAATTTATTTTAATATTGTGTGCAAAACTGTAATACAATAGAGAACAGTAAATCAATTAGAAGTAACTTAAAATCTAAAAGCATAACATGAGTAAGTATATGGGTCATAGCCCCCCACTAAAAAAATAAATAAAGCTGTACACCCCTGAGACACCATGATTATGCATTGACCATGGGGCATTATATATATCTCTATATCTTACAGGAAGACTGGCGTGCTGTCACAGCATATACAGAGTACAGACAAGCTGTGCTGTCACACAATGCAGTGGCAGGTGTAGTGCTCAGACATATAAGGAAGGCTCTGTGGCCCTTCGCATACACAACCCTGGTGGCCCTGTGCACACGGAGATGGCATGTCTCGCACAGGGCTGTGATGCTGGGTGAGGATGGTGGATTACAGGCCTGGGTCTCCTATCCCAGGCCGGGGAGGGGGGCTGTCAGCTGTCTGCTCCTTCTACACGTAAATCACAACCGGGAGCCGCACCGGTTCCCCCAGTGACGTTTCCCTGTCTCCCCCACCTGTGACCCCGTCCTACCAGGGCAGAGTCCGGGCGGCAGTCTGGAAGCAGATCCCTTTGTTATTGTTGTTGTTGTTGACGACTCAGCATCGCTCAGGCTGCTGCCTGTTTCCGGCGGCGATCTGACATCGCGAGAGTGCCCCGAGATCTCGCGTTGTACTGGAGTCAGACTGGGACTCTAGGAGAGACACACACATACGGTCTCACACACACACAGGGGAGGGGAAGTTGGGCAGGGCTGTGACCATCTGCTGTGATGCTGTTGCTGATATTCTGTGTGCTGCTGAGCCTGTTAGTAAATGGCCATGCTGTGCTCTGCTCTTTGTCCCTGACAGTGCTCTGTGCTGCTGTTAGTCTTGCACCAGTTGTGTGCTGCTTATGCTGTGTAGACACTAGACCCGGGGTGGCCAACCAGTCAGAGACAAATAATACCTGTAGCTTAGCTAAAGAGCCGACAGGAAACACACACGCAAAATGGGATGTGGCCTAGCTGTCACATGGCCATGCCCCATTTTTGTGCGAACGCCTTTGGTATGACATTTGCAGGAGCATGACCTATTTGTGTCTCTTATGCAGTGCCCCCTGTAGTTGTGCCCCTTATGCAGTGCCCCCTGTAGTTTTGGCCCTTATGCAGTGCCCCCTGTAGTTTTGGCCCTTATGCAGTGACTCCTGTAGTTGTGCCCCTTATGCAGTGCCCCCTGTAGTTTTGGCCCTTATGCAGTGCCCCCTGTAGTTGTGCCCCTTATGCAGTGCCCCCTGTAGTTTTGGCCCTTATGCAGTGCCCCCTAAAGTAGAGCCCCAGCCCAGTACTTACCTGACTGCTCTGACTCCCTCTCTGTCTCGCGCTGCCTCTGACTGGATCTAACTAGATTCAGCAGGAGCGCAGGGCAGGCTCTTCACATCGTGGGTGACGTCAGGACATAACCCGCGCAATGCATCACTTGGAACGCTGGCCTCTGAAGCGATCAGAGGCTTCTTTAAGCTGGCCACACACTAGACCAACTTACATCCAACCAGCCAACTTGTTGATTGGTTGGAATGAAAATCTGGTAAGGTATGGGAGTAAACGATGATCAGCAATTTGCTTCTAAATGCCAGAAAACAGATGAAAATGGTCGTTCAGACAAGTTTGTTAAATGTTTGATCTAAACTATTTGTTCAAACAACAGTTTTGGTCCATTTTCCAGCGTTTGGGAGCAAATTGCTGATTGTCATTTGCTTTCATACCTTACCAGATTTTCATGCCAACCAACCAACTAGTTAGCTAGTTGGACAGATAATCTTTAGATGTGTGGCCAGCTTTAGTCTGATTGCTTCAGAGACCAGTGTTCCCAGTTCGGGGGGGGGGGGGGAGACGCGGGTTCTAGACGATGTTTACCTGGTCAATATGGCGGCTGATGGGTCGAAATATTGTATCTGCTGTATACATCAGAACTATCCCTCAGTCCGTCCTTCATTACCTTGTATGGCGCCATGTGTGATATCGTCCGGTTGGCTGTGCAGCGAGGCTCATGGGAAGATATCGCTTACGACCACAAGATCGCTCAGATTGACCGTACACACAGAGCGATCTGGTAGATACAGATGTGTCCACATACATCTATCCTCCGAGCACTACAAGTCACGTAACACATAACGCTTGAGTGCCGTGTGACTCAATATCACCGAGCGTCTTTTATGTGCAAGTTTTTGCCTTCAAATGTGTCATTCGCACATTGATGCGAATAGAACGCACAAGCAGTTTCTGTTGATGAAGATGATATGCAGCATGCCTATATTCTGTGTGTAACTGCGGGTGTATCTGCACGCGAAAAGCTACGTTACAGTGTCAGCAGCTGTGGTGAGAATAAGACGCATTTGAAAACAAATAGACACTCAGCGCTACTAAGTCAGGCCACAGCATGTCGCGACTTGAAGGGCTGTGTAACGCACAAGGAGGCTAGATGTATGTGGACCAGGGACATATCTATGGGTGCAGTCTGGAACCAGGGGGGCCCACACCGCACACCCTGCACCCATTTAGGGGTCTAGTTACTAAGCAGTGTTAGGAGACAGAGTGAAAAGTGATGTCTGTGATAAGGTGCCAGCCAATCAGCTCCCAACTGTCATCTCACAGGCTGTGTTTGAAAAATGACAGTTGGGAGCTGATTGGCTGGCACCTTATCACAGACTTATCACTTTTCACTCTGTCTCCTAACACTGCTTAGTAACTAGACCCCTTAGTCTTTATACTTACCCGTCCGTTGTTTTGCAAAAATCGCTGGGAAAATGGTGGCGGACATTTTCCCAAATGCTCCTGATGTGGACACATCTAAATGTCGTTCGAAACATTATATCGGGCCAATATCTCCAATGTGTACCCAACTTAAGTCCCTGAAAGCAAAGTGTGCTGCTATTAGTCCCTGATTGTGCTTTGTGCTGTTGTTAATCACTGGCAATACTGTGTGCTGGTGTTAGTCCATGATTGCAGTGTTCTGCTTTGTCCCTGAAGTGCTCTGCAGTGTTTCCACTTTCAAATGTTCAGATTTCCTGGTCTTTACCAGTTTTTGTCTTGGTTTTCCAGGAAAAATTCCCTGACACATTTTTTCATAAAATGCTGTGCTGATTACCTAACAGGAGAGCTGCCACAACTACTGTAACTACAGAAAAAAATAAAATATTTTATCCAACCAGGGAAAAAAACTCCAAAGATGGAAACAGTATACCTTAACATTGCCAAACAACTGGAGGGAGAAAACCCAAAAGTGGAAACACTGGTGCTCTGTGCTGCTGTTAGTCCCTTGCTGTGCTGTGTGCTGCTGTTAGTCGCTGGCTCTGCTGTGTGCTTCTGTTTGTCCCTGGCTGTGCTTTGTGGGGTTGGGTATGAGATCCTGGCAGTCGGGATGCTGCTGGTCAGATGACCGACAGAAGCATCCTGACAGTCAGAATCCTGACACTATACCTCCCAACATGACCCTCTCCAGGAGGGACACCATGCTCTGGTCCTTGACTTCCCTGGTAATTTATGATTGGTGGCGGCTCCAGGGGTGGGGCTGCAGTACAGTTCAAAATTCAAATAGGGGAGTCACACCAACTGCCTTCTCTCCAACATGACCCGTTCCATTAGGTACAAATCACTCTGCTCCTGGACTTCCCACCTAATGTATGATTGCAGTCACCTGTGTTGAACTGGGTAATTGATGAGGCAGGTGTTTCACCACAGGTGGCTGCAATCATCAATTAAGAGGGAAGTCCAGGAACAGAGCATTTTGTACCTAATGGAACGGGTCATGTTGGAGGGTCTGCAACTGCCAGTGAGTCCCAGCCAGTGATGTTTGGCAGCGTGTGAAATGGCAGTTGGTGTGTCTCCCCTATTTTACTTTTGAACTGCGCTGCAGCCCCGCCTCTTACCAGGCAAGTCCAGGTTCAGAGCATTGTGTCCCTCCTGGCGAGGGTCATGTTGGGAGGTATGTAGTCAGCATCTGGGCATGCGGGATGCCGACAGCTAAAATACCGGCGTCGAAATCCTGACAGCGTCAGGATCTCGGCACCAGTATCCCGACCGCCGGCATCCCAAAGGTAAGTATCTGGGGTTAGGGGGAATCGGGGGTTAGGGTGTGGGGTTAGGCATTAGGAAGAGGGTTAGGTTGCGGGGTTAGGCATTAGTGGATTAGTGGGAGGGTTAGCCACTAGGGGGGAGGTTTGGGGGGCGGGGAGATTAAGTTTAGACACTCGGCAGGGGGGGTTAGGTTTAGGGATAAGGGTTAAGCTTACCTTGTTCCTTATGGGTTCGCTCACTCTGAATCAGGGCTGGTCTTTTTTTTTTTAGAACGGCCTCCTGGTCGCTCGCATAGCCGTGGGTGACCACCCACAGCTATAGCGAGCGGCCAGGAAGATGGTCGCAATGGTCAAGACCATCGGGCTTGTGATGAGACCCTTGTGGTAGGGTCTTGTTGCCGCAAGCCCCAGAGAGATTTCGGCTCTAACAGAGCCGAAATCTCTCCCACTGACATCATTTGTGATGTCAGTGGGGCCGCCCCCAAACGGAGGCATTCACATGGGAACGCCTCCGTCTGGGCAGCCACCCCCCAGGCCCCCCCACCAAAGGGGGCGTGCTGTCTCTCAACATCAACAGCACGCCCCCTTTGGTACGAGACCCGGAGCGACGCATTGCCCATCGCTATCCGGGTCCTGCGCATGCGCACGATGGAGCTGGCTCCATCGTGCGCATATGCTCTGGGCCACCATCGACCCAGTTGCGAGCACTCAGCGCTTGTGACCGGGTCTGAATCAGGCCCACAGTGCACAGATAATACACATCACTGCTGTGTGTAATGATTAAATTTCTGCTCATCCCAATTATGTGTTTTGATTTATTGTCATGTAATCATCACATCACCTGAGATACATGGCAGTGCCCCCCTGACAGGGCACCTAGTGATGTCATAGTGGCAGCTGATGATGCCACAATAGGAGGTGTGATGGGTATAATAAGGCAGCTGGATGCTTCCTGTGTCATATCTGATATTGCTGGACTAGTGACAGTACAGATATTTCTCTTCTCATTTCTGAGTGGATAAAATGATTTTACGATGAGGAAGACAGGAAATAACCATCCTAAAGACCATCAAATGACTGTAAGTATCTCTTATAGAGCCGCCATGGACTCACTGTATTACAGATGGGTAATGATAATAGGTCACTGTTATATGATTTCATATAAGTTCAGGGTAGAGATAGATACATTAGTTATAAATAATCAATTTTCTCTGTATTTATACTATTTACTATGGAGTATTAATTTGTGTTTTGCTTAGTAGTTTTCCAGACTTTCTAATTATTATGTAAGGTTCTGATTTCAAATTATGTAAAATAAAAGCAAAAATATTGTGAAATGCTGTTATACAAAGGGAAGTGCATCTATATCACTGTTTGCTTTGCTTTATAGTAGTGGTTTTTGTTTTTGCCACTATGGGGAAAATTCCATTAGGTCTGAAAACCCGTTTTCGAGTGTAAAAGTCAAATTTGAGTGTTTAAAAAAAAAAAATCGGCCTGTTGATTAGCCATCCAGTTATCGATCATTAATTCTGTATAGGTGTTAACGCAAGCATTTTTTTGGGACCCCTTGAACAGGTGAAAAGTTGTGGAAAACCCCTATTGAAGGTTAAAATGTCGGGATTTGGTTCAGTACCACTGGGACACCCTCCTTCACTGTTTGGAATTGTACAACTGGCTCCAACGGTCAAATAGTCCTTAATTTATTACACATAACCAAGTCAGACCAAGACAATTGTCTTTTCTCTCGGAACAGAATAGGCTGGTTTGGGAGATTAATTTGGTATTAATAATCCTGCATTGTTCTTATGTATGTTTCATTATTTCACAGGTCGCTCTGTGCATCCGTCCATTTAATAGGACAGAGGCTAAGAGCAGCGCCCGATGCATTATACAGCAGCTTGGGCCGCAGGTAAGAAAATGCTAATAACATTATTTTAGTTTAAACAACTGAAATAGTTTAACATTTAACACAGTTAATTATAAATAGATTTTTTT
Source organism: Taudactylus pleione (assembly GCA_031769625.1). Taxonomy (NCBI): domain Eukaryota; kingdom Metazoa; phylum Chordata; class Amphibia; order Anura; family Myobatrachidae; genus Taudactylus; species Taudactylus pleione. The sequence continues at coordinate 5,668,336 of JAUIMM010000092.1, read as the reverse complement.
TTATCAATACATTATTCTTAAATTTACTTTGTTTAATTAATTTTTCACTTTGTATATATATATCTGTGTTTATAAATATGATAAAAAGAAAATGTTTTGCTTTGTGTATCAGAGGTTGAACGCTATCCACAGTCCTCATATTCCCATAAGCAATTTAGAGTAATAACCAATGCCAGGTGTTACCTGTTTGTGCACAAGAAATGGGGAAATCATGGACTGTTCAAATGCTGGGCATGCTGCAAAACACCATTGCAGGGCTCCTAAGCTGCTCCTTAGGGATGGCCATCGACCATTCATAATCATCAATAGTTTATGGCCGATTTTGAATGTTTTTCCCATTGAAGGGGGAGAACCAGATGGTCTCCCTCCATCGATAGAAGAACATAACTGAATAGTCATTTTTTTTTTTTTCAAGGTGATGGGACACTGAGCATAGCTCCGCCCCTGACACCCACAAAACCACGCCCCCCAGTTCTGATTGACCTACAGTCCAGTCAGTCATGGAATAGGGATGACCACTGTTTGGCAAAGCCATCGATGGTCGTAAATTGCATAGTTGATTACCATCAATGGCCACTTTATAATTTGCTATCGATGGTAACCATACCGATGGCCATCCTTACTGCTCCTCCCTCTTACTAACCAGTTGAATGTGTTTGTCATATAGGGATGTGACCCCACAGACCAGTAGGATGTGGTGATCTCTTTCATTGTGGCTTCCTATTGGTCTGCGTGGTCATGCAGCACCTGCTTTTGCTATATCCTATGAAGTTAATGTGAGGAGGAGATGTGTCTATGTTTATACTGCAGAGAGGCCAGATAACATCTTCGATCTCACCCTATCTGCCCAATCCAGGGCTCTCGGTTCAGTAGGGATATTTGTCATGCACATATTATGCTGACTTGTAGTTACACAATAGGGGGCAACCCACTTGAGGCACAATCCAATAAGTTATTATAATATGTTTCACAGTTGGACAGACCCCCAGGCTTATGAGTTAGACCATTCTGTGTCTTATGGGCCTAAGAACCAGTGGCTAGAAGAGTTTATATAGATATTAGCAAAATGTTCCTGGAAACTGTGCTGAAATGCTGACAAATATGACTATACTTCCAGATCACGTTCCCATGTGTGACTTTGCTTTTATCCATTACTATAAACCGGACTCAAGACCTTCTGCTACAGCCGCAGAGGTGCTTGTAGAGACTGTGGCATATAATGAACATGTGTCTTCCCTTTCCGTACAGACAGTACTACTGCAGGACCCTGGCGAGGATCCTGATGATGTCCTGCGTTGCTGCAGGACCAGGGAGAGGACATTCACCTTTAATGAGGTGTTTGATCAAGCAGCTACCCAGGTGATTGTAATCCTGAACTATTTACAAAGAATAATAAAAGTTAATATATTTAATACAGTACTCAGGGACATCTTATGAGATGAGGGTTCCTGTGTGTAGTCTCTGAACGGGTCCCTCTCCAAACCATTGTACGCTAGGTGTAGTCTCTGGTACAGTGCCAGAGACTATTGTGCAGACATACAGTACTATATATCTCTGGGAAACTGGTGCCACAATGTAGATTTTTTTTTTGAGACAGCTGCATGGTAAGTACATACGGTATACAATCGGGAAGCCGGCTGCCTTAATACCGGCAGCCGGTTTCCCGACTGTCATATCCCGGTGAGGGTGAAATGCCGGGCGTCTTCCCCGACGCCGGGAGACCGGCGCCCAGCATCCCGATCGAAGGGATGCCGGGCGCCGGGAGCAGACAGCCGCGGGGGGGAGGGTTTGGTTTAGATTGGTTTAAATACATGCGGCTGACGGTATTTCATACCGATTCCGTACATACAATGGGTGTATGGAGTGCGGTGTGGGCACCCCTGGATTCAGGTGCCCATGTGCACCACACACTCTACACATACATTATACATATGTCAGCGCTGCTCATACTGCATCTTGTAAGGGAGTAAAATAGCTCATGAGAACAATTTATCATCACATGTGACTGTAGCATCAGCCATTAATGCTTGTATAGCTATCATTTCTCCTTATTCAGTATAGGGCATATGTTACATTATTTTCATGATTGCTTATGTATCATCAATAAATATGTCTCATTTCAGGAGCATGTCTATCAGTCCACAATGAAGAACCTAGTGGATAATATCATCTCGGGGTACAGTGCTGCTTTATTTGCGTACGGCCCTACAGGTAATATTAATGTTATTAATACATAAGTATAATTGTTTATATTGTATATGTAAAAGTAGTGAGCTGGGGAAATGAGTGGTGGTAAAACATGTGGACCATCTGTATTGTTGTTAGTAATTGTGAGCTAGTAGTTTCCTTACGGGCTGTGTAATTATTCAGGTGGTTCCAGAAAGTGAGGCGTTAGGTACATGGCACAATCCGGGTCTGAGCACTGAATCCTCAGTATAGTGATGACAGATACAGGATAATAGATTAACATTTGAACTGAAAACATCCAATAAGGGCACAAGTCATAGTTCTTAAGGATAACTATTCTATTTGGGGCATGGTAATAGCATGAGAATGGTGACAAGTGTGGTAGTGCTGGTAAAATTGTATTGGATCACATAACTATGTTGTTTTGTGCTGAATAAAAAAAAAACAAATGTGCATATATTTGATTTTTATATAGCATCTTAAATGATGTTTACATTTTAATTGTTACATTGTCAGCTTGTAAATGGCTGTGGTTACCGCTGCTTCTAACGCTCACTGACCAGGGAATAGGTGCACCCATCACCAAATGTGGAGGCAGCATTTTATGGGCAAAACAAATATGCAATAGTGCACAGTCTACCCATTCACTAACAAGCGGTGACATCCCTGAGAGAGTGAACTGATGAATATTGGCTTAGTCACATGATGTCTATCACTGTTCATTACTGACACGACACATTGTATAATTACATATCTGCCATTCTTTCTTGTAACGTCAATGAGTGTATGATTAATACCTTTATATTTATCACAGGCACCGGGAAGACCTTTACCATGATGGGCAATGGTCATGAGCCCGGAGTGATATTCCACACTCTGAAAGATCTATATAAGACCATCGAGGTGCAGAGAGGGCAGAATAAATTCTCTGTTTCGTTGTCATATGCTGAGGTAAATTTGTGAGGAATATGTGATATGTTTTTATTAGTATTGTTATTATTAACACTATTATTATTATTATTAACATTATTATTATTCTTCATTTATATGGATGCAGCATTTTATGGACTGATAGCAGAGACACATTTGGAGACATGAGTGAGATGTGGGAGGGGGAGGGGGAGAAGAGGTAGATCTGAGTACCATCAGCATAGAGACTATATTGTAGGCCAAAAGAGCCAATGAGTTCACCTATAGAAAATATATAGGGGGATAATAGGAGAGATCCAAGAACAGAATCTTGGGGGACACCTACTGTTAGTGGAATTTGGGGGGGGGGACTGGAGTCATGAGAGGAGACCGAGAAGGAACAGTCAGAGAGGTAAGAGGACAGCCAGGAGAGAGCAGTGTCCAAGAGAGTGAAGGATTTGCAGGAGGAGAAGGGTGGTCCTCAGTGTCATAAGCAGCAGAGAAGTTGAGGAGCATGAGCAGAGAGTAATGGCCCTTGGACTTGGCAGCAAGGAGGTCATTGCTGACTTTCGTCAGGGCAGTTTCAGTGGAGTGGAGAGTATGGAAGCCAGACTGAAATGGGTCATTCAGGGAGTGAGAGGAAATAAAGCTTGTAATGCAGTTGTAAACAATATGCTCATGGAGTCTGTGGGCAAAAGGGATTAGAGAGATGAGTCGGCATTTGGAGAGAGTGCTAGGATCAAGGGTAGGTTGTGTAATAATTGGGGAAAAGGGCATGCCTGAATGCAGAGGGGATAGTGCCTGATGAGAGGGAGATATTGAAGCAATATGGGAACAGGCAGAAGAAGAGAGTATGTAAAATAATTTTATTTTATATGCAATCACTGTATCTATTTACACTATATGGGACATGTCGCTTAAGCATTTATTAGTTGTGTAAAAATAGGGTAATGCTACTTTACAATATACTAATAACGCTATCAATCCACATCTCTACACCATCTCTGTGTTATTGTGCGCTATACACCATCTCTGTGTTATTGTGCGCTATACACACTTATTACACCTGACTTATACCTGCAGCAAATGCTGTATTTCAGCTGGATGCATTGAGATTATTCTAGCCCCCAAAAATGCATGAAATAAGTTTTTTATGTGTCCTCACGTACATTCTGCGCACATATGTGCCCAACTGTAAGTGATTCCCGTACATGTGTAATCAGGTATAACTAGCAATCACATGGCCACGTAACAAAGTTTAAGTGGGGCAACTGCGACCCCCTACTCTGCTTTTTTGAGACTGTAAGGCGACTGATGCAGAACTGAAAGGTAAGATGGGCCCCTGCCATGTATGTACCGGCCCCGAAAACCTTTTCTTTATGATATGCAGCATCTGGAGAATCACAAGTGACACATGCCCTTTCCCGAGAGTAAATGTGGATTACGCACTTGTCATGTTTGTATTGCAGACAGTGATTATTCCTTCTTTACATTTTCAGGTCTACAATGAAACTGTTCGGGATCTGCTAAGACCGTCCTCTGGATGTTTGAACATTAGAGAGGTTCCCTACGGCAACACCAAGATAGAAGGGATTGCAGAGTTCTTCCCCAGCAGTCCTGAGGAGGTGACTATCATTAGCCTGTGCTACCCTTATGCAGCGTCCATGCTCCACCACTAGTTATCCCTGTCTATATTATTGTTATCATCTTTTATTTATAAGGCACCACAAGCAGTGGCGTAACAAGGTGGGTGCGGGGGGGGGGTGAGCCGCACCCGGATGTCACCCACCGAGGGGTGACAACAAGGTGCAGACTCTCCCTCAGTGACAGGAGCCGAGTGCTGCACTGTAGCATTAAGTGCAGCACTTGGCTCCTGACACTGTGGGCAGCGAGGCCAAGCCCCCTTCCCAGAGACCACGCCACCTATCCGATGCCAAGCCCCCTTTTCGTGGGTGCGTGGCTGGGCTGCGCCCATGGCACTCTTCCCCACACTGGGTGTCACCGCGGGGGGGGGGATGCCACTGACCACAAGGGATTCCTCAACATGGAACAAGGGGGATACAAATGACAATAAGTTACTGTATATAAGTACAACCTAATACAATCAGGTAAGCAGAGCCCATATGAATGTGATCGCTGGTGTAGTGGGCAAGTGTAACCTTATGAGTTGTTTTGCGTAACCACAAGAGTGTTGGTGCATCTACTGTATATTACTCTTTCTTTTTCAGGCCATCGCATTACTAACTAAAGGGAATAAGCGCCGCTCTAAGGCAGCCACAGCTGCCAATAAGAACTCATCCCGCTCCCATGCTGTTGTACAAGTCACCGTAAAGCAGACGAGCAGTGATGGAGTGTGCACGGGCCGGCTGTACATGGTAGACCTGGCGGGATCAGAGCGCGCATGCCAGGTATCCCTTGTATTTTACATATCATTATCATTTCTTTGTATTTCCCCTGCAATGCCAAAGAGGTAAATATCGGTAGTTTGCTATCCTTCTGCAAAGTTCATGCCTTATCACTAGTTGTCACTGGGCCTGATTCAGCAAGGATCACAACTATGATTACGCACGGAATCGGCCGATTGTTGCGTTCTGCATATGCGCAAACACTCCACTGCAATCGGACTGCAATCACTACATAGGCCATCACAGAGTGATTGACAGGAAGTACCATTTGAGGGTGGTGACAGGGGGTTGGCCGGTGAAACGCAGGTGTGCCAGTGTGTTTGAACGCCATTGCATGGGCGTGCATAAATTATCCACTGCGATGCCATACGCAGCATGTGTACTCACTGCATGCCGTGAGGTTAGCAATTCCTGAGTAAGGTCAAAGCTTGTGCAAGTGTGCGTGAGGCTGTGATTGTACTTGATGTTACCTATGGTTTTGCAGTCTTGCTAAGTATTACGGATGTGTGTGAGGTAAAGTGCGCAACCTTATGTTGTGCTGTGATGGCATAGCGATCGCAGAGGATTAGCACATCTTTGCAGTCAGACTGCGTGCGTAATTGCGATTACATTCGCAGTTGTAATCCTTGCTGAATCAGGCCCACTGTCTACTCTATGGAGAGAATATTTCTCAATCATATCAGTCCCAAGTGAGAGTTTTTAGAAGTGGAGATATTACCCATAGCAACCAATCAGATTCTGGCTATTATATTTTAGAAGGTCTAGTTAGATGTTAACTAGAATCTGATTGGTTGCTGTGGGCAACATCTCCACTTCTAAAAACTCTCACTTTAGTAAATTTTCCCCTTACAGTCTAAACACACATATACACATACATACACACACTCACATGCACACTCACATATATACACTCACATACACACACTAGCATACACACACTAGCACACTCACATACAGGGGTCAATTTTTTGGGACCAGCAGCCAATTCACCGGCCAGTATGATTTTGCAGCAAACCAGAGCACCTAGAAAGTACCCACGCAATCACAAAGAAGAACATACAATGTATTTTCAAGAATATACAGATGTGTCCACATACATCTATCCTCCGTGCACTACAAGTCGCGCTACACATAACACGATAGCTCCATGTGGAAATCAGCCTGACACCCCCCAAAAGATGCTCTGACATGGGGGTTAGCTATGGTACCCCCCGATTTGGCTTGCTGAATGTATTTGGTGTTTTTAAACGGGCTCAATAGCTGCTAAATAGCATTTTTATATAAGTGGTGCAGAATAGCATTCTGGGGGATTTTTTTGCAGAAAATAACATCCCAGCAAATTTGGGGTACTTGAAAATGGGGGTCAGCATATTTTAAAGTTGCTAAAGTTAACTTGAAAAAATCGTGAAAAATCCACCTGCCGCAAGCCCCTGCAATGAAAAAAACACCTGGGGCATACTTGGGGACCCCCCAGAGTCAAGTTCGCTAGTTTTTAACTTTGTCCTCCCAAATATTTTTTTTCACCCCCAAATTCAAAGTGATTTTTTTGGGTGTCCTTACTAGTTTTTTTTTAAAAGTTGAAACAGTTTACCTTTGGAGGACTGTCTGAAGGTTGCACGAGGGTTCCCGCAACGTTGCGCCCCAAAACCCCAATTCTGCACTTTTTTTAAGCCTGCTATTCATAGGCAAAACTTTTCCGCCTATTACATTGCATTGACTTTTCGTCTAGGTGGAAAGTCTTCCAAATTGAATATGGGGTAAAATCAAAACAGGCGAAAATGACGTTATCGGTGAAAAGTTTTCTCCAAAAACACGCGAAAACGGCTTTTCGCTCCAAATTGAGTACGGGCCTAAGTGTGGCCTTTCTCCTCTTAGAGCTGTGATTCCCAATCTGTTACCGGCCATTTCCCCCTTGGTTACATACATTTATTTCTGTGACCCCCCCCCCCCCCGACTCACTGAGACCTTACTCATAACAAGTTATATAAAATTTAGATTAACGTTATTTTTTAATTAGTAACATAACCTAGTATCAATGTAATCATACTAATAATTGAATTACATTTTGTTTTCTTTAGTAGCTTAGGTTAAATTACATGTAGTAAGAAAAGCATTTCTACCCATATCACTAACTAAAATAAAGGTGAATGGGAATCACTGTCTTAGGACACAAATGAAGTAAATTGTGTAATTAGTTTAATCATAGTTTGTGTTTGTACCACATCCACACCTGAAGTCAGATGTGTTTTCATTATCTTTTCTGTTTCTATATCAGACTAAGAACACTGGCCAAACCATGAAAGAAAGTGGCTATATAAACCGCTCCCTTCTGGCCCTAAGGAACTGCATCATGGCGCTACGCAAGAGACCAGGCAGCCATATCAATTATCGGGACAGCAAATTGACCTGGCTGCTAAATGTATGTTATTACTATGCAGGGTGCAGGGTGTGCTGTGTGAGACCACTGGACATGTAACCCATATACCCTGCACCCATTATAGATACACCCAGGGGCTTATTTCTAATGGGTGCAGGGTGTGCGGTTTAGGGGGGGGCCACCACACACCCTGCAACCTTTTTTTATTTTATACTTACCACTCCTAAGTCCCACGGAGTAGCGCTATTTTTACAGTGTTTTGCGCATGTGCAGTAGGAAGTCACCAGGAAAATTGCTGACGCACCATTTTCCTGGTGATTTACGCATGCTTAGTAGACTCAGTAGGGAGAGAGGAGGGGGCCGGGGAGAGAGGAGGGGGCAGTGGCGGATCCAGGGGGGGGGGGGCGATTGGAGCGATCGCCCCCCCTAGAACAGTTTGTCCGACCATTATCATCTCTCTCCTCTGCATCATTAAGTTCAGAGGAGAGATATGATAATGGCTGGGCTGTGCTGTGATCGGAGCTCCCGTCTCCCAGTTAGGGGGATGTGTCAGTGACAGGCTGTCACCTGACCCAGGAGCTGGGGAGGAAGCGATCACAGCCAGCTCCACACACCCAGTGATCAGCTGTGTGGTCTAAATAGACCACACGCTGATCACTGCTAAAAAAAAAAAAAAACAACTTACCTCTGTCCAGGGAACGAAGATCGGGGCTCCGGTGATGTCCTCCCTCCAGTCAGGTGGTCTCCCGGCTCCTGCACTGTGACCCTGGTCAGCTGCTGCATTAAACAGCTGACTGGGTCACAGTGCAGGATGGGAGAACATCACCGGAGCAGCGGAGGTAAGTGAAAGTAAAGGAGGGGAGTTGCCGGGAGGGGGGTTGATGAGGGAGGGAGGGAGGGTTGCCGCAAGGGGGGGAGGGGGGCATACTTAATCGTTATCTCGCCCCCCCCTAATACAACAGTCTAGATCCGCCCCTGGGTGGGGGCCCGTATTCACTCCCCCCCTCCTCTCTCCCCGGTTGCCGTCAGCGAACTGACATCTCTTAATAAGCCCCTGGATACACCCATAGCTGATGTATAAGTAGCATTAGTCACTTCTTAGATAGCTTTTTGGTATATAAGCATTTAGGAATATGAATGTGAGTTATCAAGCAGGGCCATTAAGAGACTTTATTATGCCCTGGTACTAAAGATGTGTGTGGTCTAGTGTATGGGGGTGTGGCCAACCCCCATTGTAAATGCTGAGGTCCTGTGTTCAGGGGATGTGGCCACAGCATCTATGCCTGAACACCAGTCATCGGGAATATTGTTCCTAACACAATGTTCTGTTGTTTTATCTCAGATAATAGCTGCAATCAACCATGATATTAGTAATTAGTGTAATCATTTGTTTCTCACAAACATAGCATAAAACAATAGTAGTAGATCTTTAAACTGCTCATTACAATGTTTAAGGATTCCTCGGTGATCTCCCCTATAACCAGAGCTTTATCTATCACAGGGCGCACTGAGTGGCAGGAGCAGAATGGTGATGATCACACACATCAGCCCTGCGGATGCTGCCTATGCAGACTCTCGCAGCACACTCACCTATGGGAGCAAGGCCAAGCACATCAAAACACTGGTGAGCAGCCCCCAAGTGGTAACGGCATATTTATCTATGTTACTGGGTATAACTGTGGTGGAACAAGGGATTTATTATTAAATAAAACAATCATTAGGAATATTCAAAATCAGTTTTATTAGAAGATTGGTTGGAATGTGTCCTTTTACTTTCTATTGAAAATTCAGCTGCCAATTAAAATATGTTAAAAATATCTCCTATAGGCTCAATAAGTGATAAAAGCAACACCTGTGGTATTACATGTCTGTGTGAGGACACGTAGGTTACCCATCCATAATCTCCTGTCTCCCTGTTTTCTCTGAGTGTGCCGGTGCCCAGTAACTAAAGGTGGTAACGCACCTAAAAGATATATCTGCAGATCGAGTGATCTGCAAATATATATGTAGATGATGGTCGTTTATACACACTAAACTGCCATCATCTATCTGGCAGCCGCTGGTCCCACTGGCAGGGAGGCGGATCGGAGCCGCCCCTCTCCCCACGGCTGCCGCTGTATGTGTACGAGTGGTATGTAAACACTTGCCGATGGACAGATATGTCTGCAGACATATCTGTCCATCGGCTGTGCAGCACAGCCAATGCAATATGTCTTTGAACGACACGGTTCACAGACATATTGTCTGTACACACTGGCCGACGGCCAGCAGATATATTGTATCAATATGATCGGCCATTGTGTACCTAGCATAACTCTGCTGTTTACCCTGCAGGTGGAGAGGAACCGTGTTTGTGCCCCCCACAAAATCCCTGAGGCTGCAAGAGAAAGCAAAGTGCAGCTGGAAGACCCTCAACCTCCAGGTATTCATTTGTATTGTAATGAAAAGATTGAGGGGTCTGTTTATCAAAGTTGTGCGCTAACAATCTGCATCACCATTTATCGAAGCAATACAAATTGTAGTTACACCATAAGTTACCATGCTGGGTGGTTGGGAGGTATGTACATGTGCTGGTCTTTACAGTTACAGATTAGGCAAAGGAAGCAACTGACCCAGGACCAATAGGAACAAATTGGGGTTTACACTTCCAAACTATAATCCATTGACTAACTGAAGCAAAACATATACCAGACATAGTAGTAACTGTACTATTTCAATATTCTTTTCCATAGAGCCAGCCCATAAGGACCCTAGTTCCAGTAACACTGGTCCTATGAGACGCTCTGAGTAAGTACTTTGTGCAGATATCACATGAACAATAAGTAATAATGTGATTGATGTATAGAAATGTAAAATGATGAAAATTAGTGTCATTTATAGATAAGAATAGATTGTTATTAAGAATTTTTTTAGCTATTACTATATAAGTGTTAACCATAATACACCATAATATGTAGCTATGGGTACATTATTATATTATACTAACCTTAGCTATTGTTACATTCTCTTTAGCTGCAAATGTGTCTGTTTTCCCTTTTTAGGGCTTTGCTGCCGAAATTGTCATCCGTGGTCCCTATGCCAAGAAAACACCTGGCAGTACCTGAGGCCATGGTCCCCATGCCAACAAAACACCTGGCAGTACCTGAGGCCGTGGTCCTCATGCCAAGAAAACACCTGGCAATAACTGAGGCCTTGGTCCCTATGCCAGAAAAACACCTGGCAGTACCTGAGGCCATGGTCCTCATGCCAAAAAAACACCTGGCAATAACTGAGGCCTTGGTCCCTATGCCAGAAAAACACCTGGCAGTACTTGAGGCCGTGGTCCCTATGCCAGAAAAACACCTGGCAGTGCTTGAGGCCGTGGTCCCTATGCCAAGAAAACACCTAGCAGTACCTGAGGCCATGGACCCCATGCCAAGAAAACACCTGGCAGTACCTGAACCCATGGTCCCTATGCCAAGAAAACACCTGGCAGTACCTGAGGCCGTGGACCCCATGCCAAGAAAACACCTGGCAGTACATGAGGTAAGTTCTCTCAGTGTCATTGTGGTTACTTAACTTTACCTTTATGTCCTAGTATTTATATATCTTTGTCATACAGTGCAATGCTTATTACACTGACATTTAAATCTTATATTACTCCACAAGTGTCACAATTTATACACAATATGAGAAAGGAAAAATAGGTTTCTTGTAATACAAATGATCTTGCAAAAATCTAGTCCATTATAATTGCAAATTAAATAAAAATAATTGGTAGTGAACAAGTCCATGGCCACGATTCAATTCAAAGCGATGATGAATAGCCCCGGGTGGGAGCTCCCAGAGCTTTTCCATTCAGCCTGATGTTTGGCCTGCCTAAAGGATTTCTTCTAGCACCCTCCTGGGGGTGCGAGGAGAAATCCGACAAAAGTGCGCTAACAGCCTTGCGGCCGGCACTTTAGTCGGAGAATGCCGGTTCTCGCGGCTAAACACCCATGTTAAGTGGCGAGCACCGCCATTCTCCGACTTAACAGTGCACTGAATTGAATCACAGCCAATAAGATAAGCTAAATATATAAAACTAAGAAATGTGAACAAAGGCATGAAAAACCTCCAGATAAAACTAGTAAAACTAATTTATTCCAATTATACTGTATATAATATACCTAGTCATCCATTGTACTATTATATAATTAAATACTGAAATTCTATTAGAAATTCACCTGCTAATTAAAATATGTTAGAAATATCTACTACAGGCTCAGTCATAAAAACTACACCTGTGGTATTACATGTCTGTGTGAGAACATGTAGATTACCCATCCATAATCTACTGTCTCCCTGTTTTCTCTGAGTGTGCCAGTGCCCAGTAACTAACTCTCTGCTATCCACCCTTCCTCCTGCAGGTGAAGGTGCACCATCTGAGTTTGGCCCACAAGATCCCTGAGGGTGCCAGAAAAATCAATGTTCAGCTGAGACTCGTCCGCCAGGTATTCTTGTACAATGTAATTAAAAGTTTAAGGGACCTATTCATCAAACGATACATGGCCCGGTAACCATGCGGAAATGCCAGTTTCTTCATATTTAAGTTACTGGGCCATTCATCATCAGGGGTCTGATAGGACCCCCTTGGTATTCAGCAAACTCCAAAAACTGAAAGATGGCGCTTGTTCTCGGAAGCAAACTCTAAAAACAGTTTTCGGAGTTTGCTGAATATCAGGCGGTCTATTTGGGACCCCTGATGATGAATAGCCTAAATATATGGAAACTAGCATTTCCGCATGGTTACAGGGCCATTTATCGGTTGATGAATTGGCCCCAGTGTGAGGACACGTAGGTTACCCATCCATAATCTCTTGTCTCCCTGTTTTCTCTGAGTGTGCCAGTGCACGGTAACTCTCTGCTGTTTACCCTTCCTCCTGCAGGTGGAGAAGAACCATGTTTGTGCCGCTCACAAAATCCCTGAGGCTGCAAGAGAAGACAAAGTGCAGCTGAAAGACCCTCATCCTCCAGGTATTTTTGTATCTTATAATGAAAAGATTGAGGAGTCGGTTTATCATAGTTGTGCATTGACTATCTGCATCACTACTTACAGTGCATCCGGAAAGTATTCACAACGCTTCACTTTTTTCCACATTTTGTTATGTTACAGCCTTGTTTCAAAATGGAATAAATTAATTTTTGTCCTCAAAAGTCTACACACAATACCCCATAATAACAATGTGTAAAATGTTTGCAAATTTAATAATAAAAAAAATACTAAAAAATCACATGTACATAAGTTTTCAGGACCTTTGCCATGAAGCTCAAACTTGAACTCAGGTACATCCTGTTTCCACTGATCATCCTTGAGATGTACCTACAGCTTCATTGGAGTCCATCTGTGGTAAATTCAGTTGATTGGATATGATTTTGAAAGGCATACACCTGTCTATATAAGGTCCCACACTTGACAGTGCATGTCAGAGCGCAAACCAAGCATGAAGTCCAAGGAATTGTATGTAGACCTCCAAGACAAGATTGTCTCAAGGCACAAATCTGGGGAAGGGTACAGAAAATTATCTGCTCCTTTGAAGGTCCCAATGAGCACAGTGGCCTCCATCATCCGTAAATGGAAGAAGTTCGGACCCACCAGGACTCTTCCTAGATTTGGCCGGCCGTCTAAACTGAGCGATCGGGGGAGAAGGGCCCTAGTCAGGGAGGTGACCAAGAACCTGATAGTCACTCTGTCAGAGCTACAGCATTCCTCTGTGGAGAGAGGAGAATCTTCCAGAAGGACAACCATCTCTGCAGCAATCCACCAATCAGGCCTGTATGGTAGAGTGGTCAGACGGAAGCCACTCCTTAGTAAAAAGCACATAGCAGCCCGCCCGGAGTTTGCCAAAATGCACCTGAAGGACTCTTAGACCATGATGAGACAAAGATTGAACTCTTTGGCGTGAATGCCAGGCGTTATGTTTGGAGAAAACCATGCACCGCTCATCACCAGGCCAATACCATCCCTGCAGTGAAGCATGGTGGTGGTAGCATCATGATGTAGGGCTGTTTTTCAGGGGCAGGAACTGGGAGACTAGTCAGGATAGAGGGAAAGATGAATGCAGCAATGTACAGAGACATCCTGGATGAAAACCTGCTCCAGAGCGCTCTTGACCTCAGACTAGGGTGGCGGTTTATCTTTCAGCAGGATAACGACCCTAAACACACAGCCAAGATATCAAAGGTGTGGCTTCAGGACAACTCTGTGAATGTCCTTGAGTGGCCCAGCCAGAGTCCAGACTTGAATCCAATGGAACATCTCTGGAGAGATCTGAAAATGGTTGTGCACTGATGTTTCCAATCCAACCTGATGGAGCTTGAGAGGTGCTGCAAAGAGGAATGGGCGAAACTGCCCAAAGATAGGTGTGCCAAGTTTGTGAAATATTCAAAAAGGCTTGAGACTGTAATTGCTGCCAAAGGTGCATCAACAAAGTATTGAGCAAAGGTTGTGAATACTTATGTCATTTCTTAGTTTTGTTTTTTTAATTAAATTTGCAAAAATTGCAAAAAAACTTTTTACACATTGTCATTATGGGGTATTGTGTGTAGAATTTTGAGGACAAAAATGAATTTATTCCATTTTGGAATAAAGCTGTAACATAACAAAATGTGGAAAAAGTGAAGCGTTGTGAATACTTTCCAGATGCACTGTATCGCAGCAATACATACTGTAGTTACCCCACAAGTTACCATGTTGGGTGGTTGGGAGGTATGTACATATGCTGGTCTTTACAGTTACAGAGTAGGCAAAGGAAGCAACTGACCCAGGAACAATAGGAACAAATAGGGGTTTACACGGGTTTACACTTCCAAACTATATTCCAGTGACTGACTGACGCAAAACATATACCAGAGATAATAGTAACTGTACTATTTCTATATTCTTTTCCACAGAGCCAGACCATAAGGACAAAGCACCCAGTTCCAGTAACACTGGTCCTAAGAGATGCTCTGAGTAAGTTCTTTGTGCAGATATCATATGAACAATAAGTAACAATATGACTTATGGATAAAATTGTAAAATGATGAAAATTACTAGAATTTATAATAAGAATAGATTGTGATTAAGTATTTTTTTAGCTATTACTACATAAATGTTAATAATAATACACCATAATATGTAGCTATAGGTACATGTTATATTGTACTAATCTTTGCTATTGTTACATTGTCATGGAGTCCTTTAGGTGCAAATGTGTCTGTTTTCTCTTTTTAGGGCTTTGCTGCATAAACTGTCCCCTGTGGTCCCTATGCCAAGAAAACACCTGGCAGTACCTGAGGCTGTGGTCCCTATACCCAAAAAACACCTGACAGTACCTGAGGCCATGATCCCTATGCCAAGAAAACACCTGGCAATACCTGAGGTAAGTGCTTTCAGTGTCATTGTGGTTACTTACATTTTCCTTTATGTCGTAGTATTTATATATTTCTTTGTCATACAATGTAATGCTTATTACACTGACATTTACATCTTATATGTTGTAAATGAAATAAAAATAATTGGTAATTAACAAGTCCATGGCTACGATTCAAATCAAAGCGATGATGAATAGCCCCGGGAGGGAGCTACCAGAGCGAATCAATTCAGCCTGATGTTTGGCCCGACTAAAGGATTTCTTCTCCAACCCTCCTGGGGGTGCTAAGAGAAACCTGACAAAAGTGCGCTAACAGCCTTGCGGCCAGTACTTTAGTCGGAGAATGCTGGTTCTCGCGACTAAACACCCATGTTAAGTTGCGAGAACCGCCATTCTCTGACTTAACAGCGAGCTGAATTGAATTGCGGCCAATAAGATAAGCTAAATATAGAAATTGAACAAATGCATGAAAAACCTCCAGATAAAACTAGTAAAACTAATTTATTCCAATTACATATAATATATCTAGTCATCCATTGTAGTATTATATAATTAAATACTGAATTCTATTCGAAATGCAGCTGCCAATTAAAATATGTTAGAAATATCTACTACAGTCTCAATCAGTCATAAAAGCTACACATGTGGTATTACATGTCTGTGTGAGGACACGTAAGTTACCCATCCATATGCTCCTTTCTCCCTGTTTTCTCTGAGTATGCTGGTGCCCAATAACTAACTCTCTGCTATCCTCCCTTCCTCCTGCAGGTGAAGGTGCACCATCTGACTCTGGCCCACAAGATCCCTGAGGGTGCCAGAAAAATCAATGTTCAGCTGAGACTCGTCCCCCAGGTATTCTTGTACCATGTAATTAAAAGTTTAAGGGACCTATTCATCAAACGATGCATGGCCCGGTAACCATGCGGAAATGCTAGTTTCCTCATATTTAAGTTACCGGGCCATTTCTCATCAGGGGTCTGATAGGACCCCCTTGGTATTCAGCAAACTCCGAAAGCTGAAGGATGGCGCTTGTTCTCGGAAGCAAACTCTAAAAACTTTCAGTTTCGGAGTTTGCTGAATATCAGGTGGTCCATTTGGGACCCCTGATGATGATGAATAGCCTAAATATATGGAAACTAGCGTTTCCGCATGGTTACAGGGCCATTTATCAGTTGATGAATTGGCCCCAGTGTGAGGACACGTAGGTTACCCATCCATAATCTCTTGTCTCCCTGTTTTCTCTGAATGTGCCGGTGCCCAGTAACTTACTCTCTGCTGTTTACCCTTCCTCCTGCAGGTGGAGAGGAACCGTGTTTGTGCGCCCCACAAAATCCCTGAGCCTACGAGAGAAAACAAAGGGCAGCTGGAAGACCCTCATCCTCCAGGTATTTTTGTATCTTATAATGAAAAGATTGAGCAGTTGGTTTATCATAGTTGTACATTAACAATCTGCATCACCACTTATCACAGCAATACATATTGTAGTTACCCCACGAGTTACCATGTTGGGTGGTTGGGAGGCATGTACATATGCTGGTATTTACAGTTACAGATTAGGCAATGAAGCAACTGACCCAGGAACAATAAAAACAAATAGGGGTTTACACTTCCAAACTATAATCCATTGACTAATTGATGCAAAACATATACCAGACATAGTAGTAACTGTACTATTTCTATATTCTTTTCCACAGAGCCAGTCCATAAGGACCATAAGGATAAAGCGTCTAGTTCCAGTAACACTGGTCCTAAGAGACGCTCTGAGTAAGTACTTTGTGCAGATATCACATGAATAATATGTAACAATATGAGTTATGGATAGAAATTTAAAATGATGAAAATTGTTGTAATTTATAGATAAGAATAGATTGTGATTAAGTATTTTTTTAGCTATTACTATATAAATGTTAATCATAACACACCATAATATGTAGCTATGGGTACATTATTATATTGTACTAATCTTTGCTATTGTTACATTCTCATGGAGTCCTTTAGGTGCAAATGTGTCTGTTTTCTCTTTTTAGGGCTTTGCTGCATAAACTGCCCCCTGTGGTCCCTATGCCAAGAAAACACCTGGCAGTACCTGAGGCTGTGGTCCCTATGCCAAAAAAACACCTGGCAGTACCTGAGGCCATGATCCCTATGCCAAGAAAACACCTGGCAATACCTGTGGTAAATGCTTTCAATGTCATTGTGGTTACTTATCTTTTCCTTTTATGTCGTAGTATTTATATATTTCTTTGTCCTACAATGTAATGCTTATTACACTGACATTTACATCTTATATGTTGTAAATGAAATAAAAATAATTGGTAGTGAACAAATCCATGGCCACGATTGAAATCAAAGCGATGATGAATAGCCCCGGGAGGGAGCTACCAGAGCTAATCAATTCAGCCTGATGTTTGGCCCAACTAAAGGATTTCTTTTCGCACCCTCCTGGGGGTGCGAGGAGAAACCCGACAAAAGTGCGCTAACAGCCTTGCGGCCGGCACTTTAGTCGGAGAATGGCGGTTCTCGCGACTAAATATCCATGTAAATTCATGAGAACCGTCATTCTCCAACTTAGCAGTGCGATGAATTGAATCGCGGAATAAGATAAGCTAAATATATAAAACTAAGAAATGTGAACAAAGGCATGAAAAACCTCTAGTAAAACAAATATATTCCAATTATATATACTTTATCTAGTCATCCATTGTAGTATTATATAAATAAATACTGAAATTCTATTAGAAATTCAGCTGGCAATTAACATATGTTAAAAATATCTACCACAGGCTCAATCAGTCATAAAAGCTACACCTGTGGTATTACATGTCTGTGTGAGGACACGTAGGTTACCCATCCATAATCTCCTGTCTCCCTGATTTCTCTGAGTGTGCCAGTGCCCAGTAACTAACTTTCAGCTGTCACCCTTCTTCCTGCAGGTGAAGGCGCACCATCTGAGTCTGGCCTACAAGATCCCTGAAGGCGCCAGAGCAACCAATGTTCAGCTGAGACTCGTCCTCGAGGTATTTTTGTACCATGTAATTAAATGTTTAAGGGGTCTGTTTATTATAGTTGTGGACTAACAATCTACATCACATCTTATCGCAGCAATACAAATTGTAGTTACCCCACAAGTTACCATGCTGGGATGTGTGTACATATGCTGGCCTTTACAGCTGTGCAATATTCAAAAAAAACAAAAAAAAGTCTACCTTGGGGTATGCTGTAATGGAGGGGTGTATATTACATAAGACTGGAATGCAGATCAGGCAAAGGAAGCGACTGACCTGGGAACAAGAGGAACAAATAGAAGTTTATACTTACAAACTATAATCCATTGAATACCTGATGCACAACATATACCAGACACAATAGTAACTGTACTATTTCTGTATTATTTTCCATAGGGCCGGACTGGAAGGAGAACAGGCTTAGTTCCAGGGACATTGTTCTTATGAGATGCATGTACGTACTTTGTGCTGATATCGCATGAACAATATGTAACAATGGGAATTATGGATAAAAATTGAACATAATAAAAAATAGTGTTAATTATAGATAAGAATGGTTTATTATGAAACATTTTTAGCTAGTTCTATTTAAATGTTCATCATATACCATAACAGGGCCATAACTAGGGTGTCACATGCCCTGAGGGCAGAACCGGCTGCCCGACACAATCTCTATATGCCACTGGGCGCCCACTGCTATGTATTAGTAGTAGCAGTGCACCCGGCTATTTTACTGTAGCTGCAGCGCTGCCTGTCACTCTCAGGTTGCTCCGCCTGCTGACCCATCTGCAGGGACGGGAGAGATGTCATGACGTCTCTCCTTAGCTCCCACAGTTCCAATAGAAGCTGTTTGTTGAAAGTTGGAACTTGGGCGTGCAGGACACGACAGCGGCAGGCAGCGTTACAGGTCCGGCGCCAGTATCCTACATAGAAGCGCCCAGTGTGAGAGTCAGTTTGACACACTGGACTCTAGGGCACAGTTACAGCAGGTAAATAGGTTACACATATCAAAGTGCCCTCATACTGACAGTTACACCATTTTACCTACTGTATAGTAAAGCTAATATAAAAATGTAAAGTATGTATGTAGCAGTTTCAGGGACTCACTGGAACTACATATATTATACTATATTACTTTACACCATGGGGATATTTTTCATCTACACAACAGATTTCATGTTAGTAATCTAATGTAAGGACACTACTGCCAGCCTCTACTATTAGGAAATTGTGTCTTACAGAGAATAATATATTGTGTTCAACTGTGTTATTCAATCTATGGGCCTGATTCACTGCGGATTGCAATACTGAGTACACGCACAGTTCAACTACGATAGCAAGCTAATCCACTGCGATCGCACTGCAAACTCAGCACTACATAAAGACGCCCACTTTACCATACGCACATCCATAATACTCAGCAGAATAGTGAAACCATCGGTACAAATGAGTACCATCGGACCCATACACACACTTGCACAAGCCCTGACCTTACTCAGAAATTGCTAACAGCCACGCACGCTATGAGATCTCAGGCTGCATATGGCTTTGCAGTGACTAATTTATACACGCCCCTGAAACAGCGTGCGAACGCACTAGCACACCAGCATTTCCCCGACCACCTCCCCATCATCACCCACAAACGGCACATCCTGTCAATCACTCTGATGGGTCTGCGTAGCGTCTGCGATCACAGTTCTGCGATGCATATGCTTTCACAGAACGCAACAATCAGCCGATTGCGTGCGTATTATCAACTGCGATCCAAGCTGAATCAGGCCCTATGTACATACCTTCCAGCATTTAAACACACAAAATGGGGACAAACAATATTAGCAGCCAAGAGCCCCTGGACCAGACTGTATCAATTGCCATGTCCCCTCCAGTGTTGCAAACTAACAGTAATATCAAAATATGACATGGAGGGGGGGGTGGGCACTGATGCTCCTTCTCGCACAGGGCACCACAATGTCTAGTTACAGCTCTGCCATAATATCTAGTTATGGATCCCATTCATATACTAATCTTTACATCTCAGTAACTATCATAGAGCATATTACAGTTTATTTAAATGTCATTGTAACATATTTATTTTTCTGTATAATTATATAGAATAACTGATTAGTATAAAATGAGGATGACAGTGTCCCAATGAAGTGATTCAGCCTCGTTAAGTTGTATAATGTTCTCATGGAGTCATTTAGGTACTATGGTATCTGTTTTCTCTTTTAGGGGTTTGCGGCATAAATTGCCCTTGTGATCTCGCCAAGGAAACATCTGGCAATACCGTAAGTGCTCTGTGTTATTGTGACTGCTTTCACTTTCCTTGACCCGGCACTGTAAACCTAGGCCTCCCCCCTAGTGCCTAAACCTAGCCCTCCCCCCTAGTAGCTAACCCTAACCCCCCCTAGTGTCTAATCCTAACTCCTAACCCTCCCCCTAACCCCACTACTTACCAATGTAATTCTCATTACACTGACATTTGCATCTCATATTAGTCCTTGTGTATCATAATTTATAAACAATTTGGAGAAAGGAAAAATAAGTTTCTTGTAATGGAAATGACCTGGCAGAAACATAGGACCTCATTCAGAGTCTCTCGCAAGCGCTGTGCACTCACAAGCGGCCCAATGGTTTGCGAACGCGCATGTGCATGCTTCGTTCTGCGCGTGCGTGAACTACTCTGTGCGATCACAGCCCGCTCGCTCGCCCAGCAAAGACAGCCCAGTGAAATGAGTGACAGGAGAGGCCGTTTGTGGGTGGTAACAGGGGCAGGACACTAATAACGGGGGAGTGGATGTGCGAACGCAGGCGTGCCTGAGTGTTTCAACGCCGTTTTTAAGGCGTGCATAATTAACATGCAGCTTCATAGTACACGTCACATGCTTGTTTTTTACACTGAAGTCCTTGCAGTGCTTGCGGCAGGATAAGGCAATCACAAGCGCTGCGATCACTACCGATGGTGCTCGATGTACCAATGTTTTAATACACTTCCTGGAGATGACGTGTGCTAGTGGGCGTCTCTACATAGGCTAATGGGTGTCAGCATACACAGAGCGATCGCTCGCACAGCCAAAGTGGGTGTGCTTATGCCTTGGCAAGTGATCACTTCCCATGGCATCACTTTGAAAAATTGGCATACGCTGGATTCGAGCGCCTCTGAATGAGGTCCATAGTCCATTATAGTTGTAAAATAAATAAAGATAATTGTCAGTCTTACATTTATTGTGTCCAGCAGTGGTCCATTAGATAAGCTAAATTTATAAAACTAAGAAATGTGAACATAAGCATGGAAAACCTCCAGATAAACCTGGAAAAACGTATATAATCCAATAATATATAATATATCTAGTCACTCATTATAATGTTTTAGAATGAAGCTATGCTTGTAGTAAAATATGCTCTATTTCTATTAAATTAATACTGCACTTGAACATATGAGAGTAGTTACCCTTCCCACCTCCTCCCCAAATCCTTACCCTCTTCATGTCACCCCCTTGTGCCACTATTTTAATCTGTTCCCTTTTGAATGTAAGCTCTCTCTAGCAGGGCCCTCCTCCTTTTTGGCTATTATACTAAAAAGAGTCCATTCTGGTCAGTACTATGCAGGACCTCTTCATTTAAAAGTTCTATATAATATATCTCTTAGTATATCAATAACAATTCTTCAGTACAAACCAGTACAAACCACTAAGCAGACCCCAATCTAGTGGCCATTATACTAAGAATACCCCAATCTGATGGGCAGTATATCTCTTAGTATATCAATAACAATTCTTCAATACAAACAGGTAGAGGTATATAATATGTAGATGAATACACCATATCCACACTTAGCCGCTCCATGGGGTTTAGAAGACTGTTTTATAGAGCAAGATCTATTAGGGATAGTGTCCCAAATACACAGGAGACCCTCCGGATGTAGTGATGAGCTCACTTATTCTCAGTTTAGGAAAAAAAATCCTGTGTCCAAATAAATTATCCCAAGGTGGAGATGATCTACATGTATAAGGAATAAAATCTCATTGCCAGTATACTAAGCAGACTCCAATCTGGAGGCCAGTATACTAAGAAGACCCCAATCTGGTGGCCAGTATACTAATAAGACCCCAATCTGGTGGCCAGTATACTAAGAAGACCCCAATCTGGTGGCCAGTATACTAAGAAGACCCCAATCTGGTGGCCAGTATACTAAGAAGACCCTAATCTGGTGGCCTGTATACTAAGCAGAACCCAATCTGGTGGCCAGTATACTAAGCAGACCCCAATCTTGTGGCCAATATACTAAGAAGACCCTAATCTGGTGGCCAGTATACTAAGCAGACCTCAATATGGTGGCCAGTATACTAAGCAGACCCCAATCTGGTGGCCATTATACTAAGAAGACCCCAATCTGGTGACCAGTATACTAAGCAGACCCCAATCTAGTGGTTATTATACTAAGAAGATCCCAATCTGTTTGCTAGCATATAAATCAGATACTCAATTAGGTATGTGTTGTATAAAACAGTCTCATAATCTGATAGCTCATGTATAGTAGATATCCAATCTGTCTGTGCATTAAAAAGGCTTCAAAGATGGGTTATTAATTTATTATGTACACTTTATTCAGGTTCATCAGTGGGGGGTGGGATGGGACAATAAGACAAGAGGCTGGGTAGAGACCCTTTGATCCTGCATCTGTATATGCTATTGGTTATACCAACATGCTGTATTTTTGCAATTCCTATCAATGGACATTCCAGTGGCCCATTTCTTGCAATGGAGTTGTTTGCTACACATAGATACTCTATTGAGATCAATAGGAAATTAATTTACAGGAATGGCGCCTCATAGCATTTTTTTTAATTTCATGCGGCTTACACATTAGGAAGAGTACTAATACATTACAAGAAGAAAAAAATCAATGTGACTACTAATTAAAAAGTTTTTCCTGTAGATAAAAATATTTAAAATGTATTTTCCTTAAAAATTAAGAAGATCCCATTGGATGACAAATTAAAAATATTTTCATGTGGATTCCATTTACTGTATAACACAATCCCATTGGATTACTAATTAAAATTTGTGATAAAAATTATTATTTTTTTACATGACTGAAACTGATTGCTTACACTTTGTCATTACATACTTTTCAATAGAATTTTGGGGGGAATTGTGTTCTGGTTCCATTTTCCCTGTCATTGCTGTTATTTTTAGAGTATTCTCACTATTGTTAAATATAAATGTTTAATTCTTCCTATGAATTGATGATCTGAAACTTTAATTGAATTCCCTTTAGATCAAGACTACAGCTCATCGTAGCGCACGTTCTGTCATCCATCTGGAATGTGCCCATAGAAGGTGATGAAAAGATCCGCTTGGGCCGAGGCCGTCACCTTGCTGCATTGTCCAATAACACCATCGGCCACTTATCAAAATAACATCTTACCAATTAAATAAACATCATTGTAATTTTAGTAGTTTCAATTCATTACATTTCAGTATTGAAATTAATTTTATCCTTATTTTATTGTATTTCATTTGTAACATTATTATTAGATCTCCTAAGGTTTATGTTAGGGCAGTAGCAGTAAAGAGATGATAAGACCATTAGGTCTTCACCTTTTAGCAAGCTGCCTTTCCCTTACAGCAAGACATGCTTAAGCCCTCGTACAGTCTACATTTCCCACCCCATAAACACACTAATATACAGTATAGTAGGTTTTGGACTGTGGGAGGGGAATGTAGACAACATCCTGGAGCACACATTGCCACTGCCCAGAATCCTGGTGCCGGAATCCCAACAGGAGTCAGAATCAGGGTTAGGTTTAAGGGTTCGGGTTATGCACTAAGGGGAGGGTAAGGCATAGGCTGCGGGTGACAGAGTTGGGGTTAGGCAGCGGGGGAGAGGGTTGAGGTTAGACTGCAGTGGGGAGGAGGAGTAGCATTCGACTTTGGGAGGGAGGAGTTAGGGTTAAGCTACATGAAAGGTGGGTTAGGGGTAGGATACTTATCTGCATGCATCAGGATTTCAGCACCGAGATTCTGAATGTCGGCATTGCATGTGCTGGGATCGCGTACGCAACCTGTGGGAGGAAACAAGGCACCTGGGGGAAACCACAAAAAATGAGGAGGAAGACGTGGGAGGAAGTTGCAGCATTGAATTGGTAAGTGGAAACACAAGACACACACCATGCAGGCTGTTCAACAGTAAATTTTACATTATTTTTGTAGTTATTAAATTTATCCTGCCATGTCACTGCCCCCACACTGTCAGGTACTGGCCACAGTGATCGTGACACAGCAACAGCCAGAAGGAGGAGGTGGGGTGCCGCCAGCTGGACACCGTAGTAGCCGAGGTTTGCTTCCAGCGGCTCCTGCTTTCATGGAGGTTAACGGTTGCCCTGTAGCCGCAGTGGGTGGTGGTGGTGGGGGGGGTGATGTCGGCTTCCCAATCACTGCTGGCCACAGTGATCAGGACACAACAGCTGCCGCGGCTACCAGGAGCCACGGCTGCTGCAACTTTTGAATTCATTCCTGCCCTGCAGCCACGCCAGAAGAGAGGGGTGCTGCCAGCCTGTCAATCACTGTTGATTGAGGGGAGTGCTACTAACTGTCAGTCACACTGCGAATACATAGTAGCTGTGGGCGACTATGGTGATGGTCTGTGACACATGCCCAGTGTGACTCAGAAGCATGCGCAGTTTACTGATCGCTCAACTGCGAAAACATCAGCTAAGTGTACAACTCTGAATCAGGCCCTAAACACCCTGTGGGGCGTGACATGTTATGTGACATGATATGCTCTCTCTGGTAGGTGGCTGTCACTGTTCTATGTATATACTAGGGATGAGCGGATTCGGATTTTTTAAATCCGAACTCCCCGAGCCCCCCCCCCATCCAAGCCAGGAACTGAGTCCAGCTCGGGATTCCCGACCAGACTCGATTTCCGGAACGAGGCAAAACATGTAAGCTTGCAAGCAGGGCCCTCTTACCTCTATGTCTGTCTGTTATTACCCTGTTTTGTTCTATCAATGTTTCCAATTGTAAAGCGCAACGGAATATGCAGCGCTATATAAGAAACTGTTAATAAATAAATAAAAAACATCATCATCTCGCTGTTGGATTCTCGCAGGTTTTGGATTCTATAAAGGTCCCATGATTGCCACCATTTTTCATTCCGGCTGTGGAGCGTGCATAGGGAGGGAGCTGGGAGCTGTTGGCTACTGTTGTGTCACTGTGTTAAACAAACTTATAATAAAGTACTTATATTATATACATTGCATACTGGGCTGGCTGGCTACTGTGAAGAGGGAGGGAGCTGCTTGCTGACGCTGACCATAGGGGCTGGCTGGCTACTGTTCTCAATATACATAGGGGCTGGCTGGCTACTGTTGTGCATATAGGGCTGGCTGTTGTCCTGTCCATAGGGGCTGGCCATAGTGCTGTGTTGTCCATGGGGTGCTCTGTCATTCAGAGGTGCTCTCTTCACCCACCCCCAGTGTGAAAAAAAAAAAAAATTTTTTTTTCTGTGTGCATGTTAGTTACACCTGTCATGCGTAGGTGCGCAGGGGTGCTGTGCTCCTGTCTGGCAAGGGGCTTCTGCCCAAAAATAGAAATAATATTTACAGGGGCTGTCCTGTGTGGTGTACACTGCCCTTCATCCAAATAATCTTTACAGGGGCTGTCCTGTGTGGTGTACACTGCCCTTCATCCAAATAATCTTTACAGGGGCTGTCCTGTGTGGTGTACACTGCCCTTCATCCAAATAATATTTACAGGGGCTGTCCTGTGTGGTGTACACTGCCCTTCATACAAATAATGTTTACAGGGGCTGTCCTGTGTGGTGTACACTGCCCTTCATCCAAATATTTTTTACAGGGGCTGCCCTGTGTGGTGTAAGCTGCCCTTCATCCAGGTATTTTCTTTACAGGGGCTGTCCTGTGTGGTGTACGCTGCCCTTCTTCCAAATAATATTTACAGGGGCTGCCCTCTGTAGTGTAAGCTGCCCTTTATCCAAATACTTTTTACAGGGGTATTCACTCCATAAAATAATGCACTCTACAAAAATTTGGAGGATAAAATAGGGAAAGATCAAGAACTACTTCCTCCTAGTGCTGAAGCTGCTGTCATTAGTCATGACATAGACGATGAAATGCCATCAACGTCGTATGCTAAGGTCATTGCCCAATGTCATGTAGAGGGCATGTAAAATTCAAAAAGCCGAAGTTCAGTAAAATGAGGCAAAAAAATAAAATTAAATCATCTGAGGAAAAAAATAAACTTGCCAATATGCCATTTACAACATGGACTGTAATAACTGTTATTGTATAAAAGAATCCACAAATTATATCCTATAATTTCAGGTGTTGGGTCCCTAACCACTAATTTATCTTCCTTTGTGGATTCTTTTTTTACAAAAACACTAATAAACTAATCATTTATTAGGGACACAACCCAATTTTTACAGTTGGTGAGTGATACAAAGTGGCAGGAAGGCTATTGATGACATGTGACATTGAGTCATTTTACACCAATATTCCTCACAATAAAGGAGTGGAAACCTGCCGCCATTTTATGTGTTTGGATCATGGACTTGATGAAAAACATAGGGAATTTATTTTGGATTCTATGTTATTCATTCTCACACATAATTATTTTTGTTTTGATTCAAAAAATCGGTTACACACATGGGACTGCCATGAGCACCAAGTTCACCCCAAGTTTTGCTAACCTCTACATGGGGCTCCCAGAATAGGGGCATATGTGGGGGGGGATATGGGGCAGACGTGGTGCTTTATGGTAGATATATAGATTATATATTTATTATTTGGGATGGGGACATCGATTCAGCACTTTCCTTTGTCACTTATTTAAATTCTAACACATTTGGACTTTCATTTACACATACACATACATGATTCACAGATTAATTTCTTGGACATTGCCCTCTCAGTCAGGGAGCAGTGCATTTGTACAAAAACTTTTCAAAAAGATGTGGATTGTAATAATTATTTGAAGTATTCAAGTTGCCACCATGTAAAATGGAAAAACAATATTCCTAAAGGACATTATCTGAGGCTAAAACTCAATTGTAGCAACATAATAGATTTCTCTGCACAGGCTGAAGATTTAACTACGGCCTTTCACAAACAAGGCTATCCAGAATATATACTAAATGTGGCCCATAACGAGGTAAAAGTGATGAATAGGACGGAATTGCTATCTAATAAGAAGGAAAAGGAAAAAGAAGATAATCGGTTTGACCTATCATTTGTTTCCAACTATAATGTCTGCTCTAATCATGTGGAAAGAATTATTAAGAAACACTATCCTCTCCTTTTAGCGGGCAGAGTGTTGGGTCCACATTTAACAAAAAAACCTCAAATCATTTTTAAAAAAGCAAAAAATCATAAAAATGATCTCTCTCCAAGTATTTTTTACTAGACCATTAAAGGTTAATACAAGTGTGGAAGTGGATAGATGGTTACCAATCAGACCTAGTGGCTGCCACAAATGTGGAAGAAATTCATGTATTACCTGCAAATTTATCAATAAAAGTGTTTGTTTTTTGCTCTTCTGTGTTTGGTGTACAATATCAGATAACATTTTTTTATAAATTGCCAAACTACTAATGTAATCTACTTACTCTCTTGTAAATGTGGCAAACAATATGTTGGTCGAACTACGAGAACAATGAATATTAGGTTTCTCGAATATAGGAGAAATGTGTTGAGAGCTAATCTGACACACAGTATTCCTCGTCATGTGATGCCTGAACATGGGGGGAATGTAAATGTATTGTCCGTACAGGGTATTGAACATATCCCACCCACAAAAATTGGTGGTGACAGGTTTAATAGGCTAGCTAAGAGAGAAGCATTTTGGATATCTGCATTGGGGACACTGGTGCCAAGTGGACTCAATGACAATATTGAAATGAATAATATTGATTAATATGCAGTCTTCTTTTTAAGAATTTATATGAATAAATTGATGATCTATAATGTCTTTGTAAACGTAAGATTGTAGGGTGCTAGGACTTGTCAAGTAGTAAAAATAGTATGATACATAATTACAACATTTTTGGTCATGTGAGACTTGAACTCGGGTCTCCCTTGTTGGGGGAAGGTGCTTCTACCTTTGAAGCCATAGTGGTTTCTGTTCTGGAATTATGTCTTTATATAAGACTTATTTATGACATCTTTAGTGTTAAAATTAGTTTGATATATAATTATTAGGATTTAACATATAAAAATAGAGTGAAAACTAAGTGGTTTTTGCTTTGTTTTGTGTTTTTATGAGACTTGACCTTAGGTCTCCCATGTGGGAGAGTGGTGCCTCTACCCTTAGAGCCATAATGGCTCATGTTATAGGACTATGTCTATTTATTAGACTTAAAGTCCATAAGAAACCTATTTAAACAATGCCTTCTGTCTTAATTGGGTAAATAGACCCTGCCAAGTTGCATGTGGTGAATATTAACTTTCAGATGCTTAATTAAGCACCTGGAAGTTTATGATACATGTGAATTTACTAATTATATTGAGATCCTTTTGTTTTGATTGGTGTTGAGAAACAAGAAGGGGTATTTAAGAGACCTCCAGGAGAGACTGAATTATACAAGCCCTTTGATAAATCTGCATGCTGATGGAGAAACTAGCTAGGGATCATCTATTTGGATATTCTTGAGATTCTGAGTCTCCTACCGTGATGAGACTTTTCTGCTGATGGCTGGATGCTTAGCGGCTATTACTCATGGTGAGAGCGGCATTACATCCTCCCCCTGCTGGGCTCCTGACATTTACTAAGGATAAGCACAATGTGATTGCTGCCTTTACTTATTTGAATATTTATAAGCCTGCTGAGGCTACATCAAACGGATTGCCTGATACGGTAGTGAGTAACAAACTATTGTTCCGGACTAGCATATTTCCAGGGAATACATTGGAACCCAAGGCTGGGTAATTATACCGGAGTAAATTGTCTCTATATTCATAAGTGTAAACTGGAGACTGATACTTAATAACACCTGTGTGATGTAATGGAACTTTGGTCTCCAATATAAGAACTAGGAGACATACACCACATACCAGAAGGATCAATTTAATAAATAAAGTGCAGAATTGTTTTTATTTTTTTATTGTTTTATATTACAGGTTGAGTCTCCCATATCCAAAATGCTTGGGACCAGGGGTTTTTTGGATAACGGAATATTCCGTATTTTGGAATAATTGCATACCATAATGAAATATCTTGGGAATAGGACCCAAATATACACAAACTCAATGCATTTACGTGTTATATACACCTTATACACACAGCCTGTAGGTAATTTTATACAATATATTCAATAATTTTGTGGTTCAAACAAAGTTTGTGTACACTGAACCATCAAAAATCAAAGATTTCATTATCTCAGTCATGGCAAAAAAAATCTGTATTTCAGAATATTCCGTATTTCAGAATATTTGGATATGAAAGACTCAACCTGTGTATATATATGTTATTTGGTATGCAATTGTGTCTTTTATCTGTATGTATATTCTTAAATAAATAAGATTTATTGGAGCACACCTTTAGGTGAATGTGTTTATATTCACTATAGCAATTATGTACAATTAATACTTACCGAGCTATTGTACATTTATGAATGTGGTCACTTTAGATGTACAGAATATTGAATGGTTGAATACCTATTAGCATATTTAATACCAGTAGTTTGAAGCAGTACAGTGATTTGTAGGGTCACTAGATATCATGTCCGGCATTGCAGGGTTTTCTTTTTCTCCATCTTCCCCCACCATCTCTGTGTCTCCCACCTTCTTATCTCTGTCCCTCCCCAGTCTGCCTCTCCTTCATTTCTATCCTGCTATCGGTCTCTCTCTTGCACTCTCATCTATGTACCCTCTCTGTCTTTCTTTATCATCTCTGTCTGCCCCCACAGTCTATCTCTTTCTCATCTCTGTCCATCATCTCCAGTCTGTCTCTCATCTTTGTCCACCTTTGTTCTCTCTTCCCTCTCCCCCTCTGCCTCAGTCACATTAGAGGGGTCATGGGTGAGTGGCCACAGGGATGCAGGTGTGTTGAGAGGGGCAGGTGGATGGGGGACCCACTGATGGAGGTAGCCACGGGTAAGTGGAGTGTGTTTGGGCATAATTGGGGAGCTGCAGGTGTTGGGTAGTGCTAGTTTCCGGTGCTGACATATATGTAGAGTGCTGAGGGAGGAGAGAGTGTCTGTTAGAGCTGGGAGGAGGTGTGTAGTCTCCCTACCACCCTCTACAGCGCCAATGCTAGATTGACATATGTACTATTTTATAATATAGTACATGAATGTATAGTCTCAATAAATTGCTGCATTGGATTTTGAAGAAGGCACAGTCACAATGTAGATATTCAAAATGTCGACAATTTTAGTGTTGACATGGAACATGTCAACATCTGATGATGGTGACGTGCTCACAATGTCAACATGTGGAATGTCGATATTCTGCACGGAGCGGAGTGTTAGAATTGAGCTGCAGGAGTGGAGAGTTAAGGTTAGGCACTGGGGGGGGGGGTTAATGGCATTACTCACCCCCGGAACTGTTTCAGGATGAGCCAAAAGTCATCATAACCACCACAGGACCCACCAAAGAAGGTAAATCACTGCTAAACCACCAGGAACTTTTTGTTACAGCTATGTCGACATTGTCATGTTGACCCTTTGGAAGACCCTTGGGTAACTTGATGTTACCGAGCGGCAAATCTAAATGGGCATGTGTGTTTGTCTGTTTGTATGTATGGATGTGTGTGTGTGTGTATATGTATGTACAGTATATGTGTGTATGTGTGTATATATATATATATATATATATATTATATATATATATATAATGTCATCAAGGGTGGCACTACCATAGAAAGGAACTAATGCAGCGGGTGCCCTCCAAAAAAGGTCAGCCACAGTTGACCCTAATGTATAATCCACATAGGCGGCACTCCGTACTCCAAAAATGACAATGCAGGAGGTGTGATGAATATCACCAACGTTTCGGAGCCTTTATTATAGCCCCTTCATCAAGGTATAAGCAAAAAAGTACAAACAATACAAACATTTATACTCACTGAACCCCACGTGTGTGGTCGGTGCCGCGCGCTGTCCATGGCCGGGTCTCCTGCTGATGACATCATCTCACCTCTCCTCCACACCAGCGCTTCCTCAGCGTCAGTCCTAAGAGAGTGGAGACGCCCACAGCCTGTTCCCCTATTGTCATGGTAACGCGCAGTTACTGGACTAGGATACAAATATCAAGACATATATAGTTACATAATATAACAATACAAACACCAATAAAAAACATGTTGCCTTACATAAAAATGTACAATTTAAAGCAGTCAGTGTGCTAGAACTGTTTCACCTAACAAACCCTAAAGAGAGACCTTAAAGACCCAGAAAAGCAATAAAGTTATCCTTATATCTTTATCCCAACCTCAAAAGAGATACTTTTAGCATTCAAATTAGAAATCGCCAGAGCCTCAGAATATAAACAGAATGATTCAATGCTGAAAAAATGTGAAAAATATCATTAAACATACTAAACGAGCATGCTGACAGTTTGGGGAGAACATATAAACTCCATAATACCCCCATACTGAACCATAACAACCTTTGAACACAGCAATACAATAGGTATTATATATAATATAGATCTATGCTAACAGACATAATTTTAAAGGAAGCAATGGAGCCGCAAATTTTCATTTAACCCGCGAGGTGCCAAAGCATCCAGTGTAAAAATCCAACGAGATTCACACTGGAGTAGTCTGCTGGACCTATCACCTCCCCTTAGAGATTTCGGTATGTGATCTATGATCATATATTTTAATGAGGCAACACTGTGACCACTAACAGCAAAATGACGGGCCACAGGTTGGTCACTACCACCAGATGAAATAGCGGCCCTTATGGCCGACCGGTGTAGCGCCATCCGCTCCCTTAAGGTTCTATCGGTTTTACCAACATAAATAAGCCCGCAAGGGCAGGTAATTACATATACAATATACCTAGTTGTGCATGTTAAACGGTGTCTAATGGTATACCTATAGCCACTATACGGATGGCAAAAACTATTACCTACCGTTAATGAACGGCAGGTCATGCAATTGAGACATCTAAAACATCCAAATTTGGGACGCAAAAAGCATCCTCTGTCAGTCTTGCTCATATTGCTGATATCAGTTTTTACCAACCAATTCCGAAGATTTCGACCTCTAGTGTAACAAGGCATGATATTAATATCCTGCAGGTTTAACTCAGGATCAGACCTTACAATAGGCCAAAGTTTTTTAGTTATATTCTTAACCTCATTTCTTTGAGTATGGTAGTGATTAACCCATGGTAACTTCCCAATTTTTCTTCCTTTAACTCTTCCTGTTTTAAGAAGGTCAGCCCTAGGTATACTCATGGCTTTTTCAATAGCTTGATTTAGAATATTAACGGGATACCCCCTCTCAAGGAACTTGCACTTCATCAAATCAATTTCCCTCCGAGCCATTGCTTCATCACTACAAATCCTGCGAGCCCGCAGGAATTGTGAGTATGGTAAACCATACTTTAATGCTTTGGGATGGCAGCTGCCAAAATGTAACAGAGTGTTCCTGTCAGTGGGCTTCTTAAACAATTCCGTCACCAATTTACCATTCTCAAATCTTAACTTGACATCCTAATAGTTCAGCCCCATGTCACTAATATCAAATGTAAATTTAATTGGATTATCGGATCGATTATGTTGATCCATGAATTCTCTAAACTGTGATTCAGTACCTGTCCAAATCAGGAATATATCGTCTATGTACCTGGTATAAAAGAAAATCATGCCAGATACATAGACGTCCCAAAAGAAAATTTCTTGTTCCGCTAGGAACATGTATGCGTTGGCATAGGATTGGGCCACATTCGACCCCATCGCTACGCCAACTAGCTGCAGATACAGCTTCTCATTATACATAAAGAAATTTTTGTTGAGAATCATATCCAATAAATTTATCACCAACCCTGCATCAGGGCCACTATAAATGGTACTTTCAACAATAAGTTTCCTAACTGCCATCAGGCCCTCCACATTGGGGATCACAGTGTACAGACTATTAATATCTATACTACATAAGAAACTCCCCAGCGTTATATCTGACAATGCATGAATCCTATTCAAAAAGGAGGTAGTATCAAGCAAAAATCTGGGATGTTCCTTAATACAAGGTTGCAAAACATCATCCAAAAATACAGACACCGCCTGAAACAATGACCCCCTGGCAGATACAATGGGTCGGCCAGGGGGATTGTCCAGGCGTTTATGTATTTTGGGTAAGGTATATAGAAGAGCCACAGTTGGAAATTTAGGAATCAATGCATCTTTCAAACTGCTGGAAATAATCCCTTCAGAAACTGCCAAATCAAGTCTCTCCCGTAGTTGTCTACTGAATATCTCAGTGGGATCATTCTCAAGTAATCTATATACTGTAACATCTGACAGTTGTCTGTAAATTTCTTATATATATTCATGTAAATCTTGAGTCACAATTGCTCCACCCTTATCCTCAGGGCGGAACACCACATCATTATATCCCGATAAATCTTGTAGGGCTCTCCATTCTCCTACAGATAGATTACTATCATGATGTTTACTACATCCCTTTGTCACAGAGTCCAACACATTTTGATCCAACATCCGTACATATGTTTTAATTGCCGCATTGTTAGATAGCGGCTCAAACGATGATCTAGGCTGAAACTTTCATACCGCAGCCGGGATTATATTTTCCATATCAGTCGATGGCCTTGATATAGCTTTGGCTCCATTGTAATATTCATGTAGTTTTAACTGTCTGGTCAAACGATATCTTTCCACCTCCCATTTCATTGGGTCAAATTTGGTTGTGGGAATATAGGATAATCCACGACTAATGGAGCGTACACACGGTCAGATTTGTCAGACTTGTCAGATTTGTCAGATGAACGACTGAACGACTAAACGATTTGAACGATTTGAACGATTTGACCAAAGTTTTGAACGATTTGAACGATTGAACGATTTTTGACTGCATTAAAATGAATGGAATCGTCCAAGTCTGACTGCAAACCCATCAGATGTCAGATATCGTTATCTGACAAACGGGAACGCGCATCGTTGATCGTCCATCGTTCAGGCATGTCAGATATGAACGATTTTCCTTCAGATTTTTAAATCGTTATCGTCCATATCTGAAGAAAAAATCTGATCGTGTGTATGCACCATTAGCCTCCAAATCTGTAAGTACATGAGACGAGATATTGATTATCGTCATCTCCGCTGTAAAGGTAGTCTCCCCACTTTTCTTGACCCGCGACCGACTCCATTGTTTGCCCCTACAGGTAAATCTCCTCGTCCTCTTGGGGGTATGGACATACTGTCTTTCATCCCTAAAGGGCCTGAATGATTATTGGCTCCAGCCATCCCAACATCTGAGTCACTGGTGTTATACTGTGATGAATCCGAGGGGCCGTACATTTTGCGATAACCACGTCTCTCAGGCTGGCGTGACTCGCTATGGCCATTATTGACCCAATTGTACACCCGATTTTGATCATAGTTTAATGACACTTTGACCATTTTAGATTTTTTAAATTGGATTAACTCATGTTTGTATGTAGCCACCTGCTTCTCCAATTTCTCCATCCAAACTGTGTCTTTATCAGCCTCAAACGCAGGTTTATGTTCTGTCTCAAAGATGGAAATCTTATCACGAAAGACCTCAAGTTCCCTTGTGGCTTCTTCAATTACCAACAACATGAGATCATAGCTACATTTATTTAAAATAGCAATCCATCTTTTACAAAAATTTGTATTGTGTCGTTCTTTATGCGAA
Source organism: Taudactylus pleione (assembly GCA_031769625.1). Classification (NCBI taxonomy): domain Eukaryota; kingdom Metazoa; phylum Chordata; class Amphibia; order Anura; family Myobatrachidae; genus Taudactylus; species Taudactylus pleione. Next base: position 5,633,211 of record JAUIMM010000092.1, on the reverse strand, counting down.
ACCCCCTGGGGATCTGTTTTTGCTTAAAATAATCTCTGAGAGTTATCCCATGATAATGAAAGTCAAGCTCTTTCTGTTTCAATTTAAGCCAGTCACGATACAGATGTTGTAATGATTTGGTAGCTTCATCGTCACAAAACTGCTCTTTAAATAAAATTGCCTCGGCATCCGAGCCAGAAAACATCAACGTGCTTCCTTTTGGAGTACGGAGTGCCGCCTATGTGGATTATATATATATATATATATATATATATATACAGTATATATATATATATATATATATATAGCAATTAAGTCAATTTATTCTTAAAATAGTGGCTCACTTAACTGATTACATTGGTGCAATGTTGTATAAATTGCAAAATGTATTTATTTACATATAGAGCCTGTTTCAGAGGTGCCCACAGTCGGGGCAGCATCTTTTGCCACCACCGCCTCTTCTGCTGCAACTGATTCAGTTCTAGTGAAACGCCAACTAGCAACGACGCTAATCCTGATTGGTCACACCATCAAAACTTGCACCAGCCCTATGCAGGTGCAATTTCTCCACCTGGACATGCTTTCCAGTGTCAGTGCTACTGTGCCTGTAGACACAGTTGCTGTCAGTGATAGGCCCGCAACACACCCACGTCATCCTAACCAACCCCCTGTTACCTCCCTCACTAAGCCACCTCCCTGCCCTTGAACATTTTGAAAAAAATTCTAAAACTGAGCGTCTCCCGCGCACCCCAATGGCAGCTCCAACTCTGTGTGTATTGAATCTGGATGCATGCGCAGAAGAAATAAATCACTCCACTTTGTCCAACTCAGGCCTATTATGCTTTCAATATAGTGTCAAAATAAGGATGCAACATAATCCAAGAATGTTATAGTAAATTATAGAAAGGAATACCATCTGACTGTATATAACAATAACTGTCACAGTCTAGTAATACATACACTGGAATACCATATATATTTATAAATAGAACATTGTACTACCCCCACCATGGGGCATATCTATAATGAGTACACTGCACACGGGCCCCTGGGTTCAGGGGGGCCCACGCCGCACACCCTGCACCCATTCAAAATGCTTACCTCTTCGCCACAGATATCACCTGACGACATGTTGCCAGGTATATGTGCATGTGTACTACAGAAATCACAGGAAACATGGTGCCCCCATGTGCAGCAGATTCTGGTAAGTGGCAGTCTAATGCGGAAAAGTCATGTGAAAGGGGAGCCGAACGGAGGTTGTGATGGGCCCTCCCCTCTGTTGATCTGCCCCGGCCCCCACCCCACCATGTATTTATGAAGAGTAGGTGTTTTCTAATATGGATTCATGCACTGCTCCATATTCATGCACTGTTCAACGCTGTGTCATCAGCGAATGTATTCAGGCATTATGCGCTTTTTTACATTTCATGCACAGCTCCTAATGTACAGAATTATAAAGCAAATACCAGTGGCAAACGCAGGATTTCTAGAGGGGGGTTTCCAAATGCTTGATTTTAGAGTGAGTGTGGCCAGTCCATGAAGAGGGTAGAATTAGCACTTAACCAGCTTTACTATGCGTCATACAAAGTATATTATGTAACTAGGACAAAGAAAAGAAAAGAACTCTGTTTGGTGAGCACTCTTAGACTAATGTATAGTAAAGTAGTTTAAATCTTAACTTTTATTAAATATATTTAAAATAAAATTGTATGTTGACATGTGCAACATCTATTGAAATTCACATATACTACCTATCACATATAAAACAAAACAAATAAGACAAATATTACAATCTATATAAAATCTCACTGTAATACACGTTATTACCTATCTGTGATGCACGTTATAACATATTACATAAAGATAAGGCAAAATATTTAGAACATCAAGTACGTGGAAGATATCAAACATGAATTGTTATAGCATTCGATATTATCACACAATTAAAGTTAATATCATTCACGATATAACCTTGTTAAATCCAAGGCTCAATCGTGACTCTGCCTGTGTAAAATCAAAGGCTTAATTTATTCATTAAGTACTGGATAAGAGCATGCAGTTATATCAAATCAACTCCCAACATTCAAGACAAATATGGTAATCAAATCTTTTTACGTGATTACTTCAATTGTAACACAGTTGGGGTAGTATATTGTCTTATATGTGACTGTGGATACAAATATGTAGGCATGACGACACGAGCCTTGAAAGTCCGCCTCTTAGAACATGTGGGCAACGTAAGGAATGCCATTTCCGACATGAATAAGATGAAGAAAATTACCTCAGTGGCCAGACATTTTGTACGACAACATAACAGTGACACAAAGGGTCTTAAAGTCTTCTGTCTAGAAAAAGTGAAAAATGGGAATAAATGGTGGAGATGTAAATACTGCACTTCTCAAAAAAGAGACAGAATGGATAGTCAAACTGGGTACCCTTGTACTGGATGGCTTGAATGAATATAATAGTTTTGCGCCATTCTTATAAAAACTTTTTCAACTTGGCGTTCTTATTCCAGTGACCACACATACTGGGTATCTGAATAAAAGTAGTGACTCTTAACATACATGGACGACTCCTTCTCCCCCTTTTATTCCTCGTTGTATTTTCAATAATGATGATATGCTGAGTGGCCTACATATTAACAATTATTCTTAATCTGCCTTTTAGTTTTTTATCAATGAATTTTGACAACTTTTAAGAATAAATTTAATTAATTCTATATTACTATCAAGTATAATTTACATTTATAACGCACAACATTTCAACACTATCTATTGCAGCTTTTAGTTTATTCTGTTCACCAATGGATTAGTTTGTCACTTCTTTTTATTTTTATTTTTAGTACACCTCACTCTTTTGACACTTCCCTAGGCATTAGGGATTTATTAAATATCCTTTCACCAGATCATATGATCTTATTTACAAACAATTTGACACTTTTCACCATACTCACGTGCACATATGTATTTATCCGATATGCTACGGATGATTACTTTTCGTTCACCACCTCCATACCCTATTATTTTTCTTTAAGGGTTCCTATATTCACACTAACACAATAATAAGTGCATTATTATTACTTTTTACTAATAATCGTATTTGTTCAAAAGATCAGTTACAATTTATGCAGGCCATTAACTCTTATATAAGACTATATACCTCATTTTGTCATTCAGTAATGTAAATTTCACTGTATATTTTGGTCTCAGCCAAATCCATTGGTGATCAGACAATATAGGAAATAATGTAGGGATTTGGATAGGATGTTGCTTGATATGTGTGTACGCGTAGGTATGTGTGAGTGCATGTGTATGTATATGCATGTGTATATATATATATATATATATATATATAATGTATACATATATACTGCAGGGTAGGCATTTTTGTCATTATGTATAAAATACTCCTCCTTAGTACAATTGTGAGATTATTTCTGTCTCAGATTCTGATGTTGCAGAATTTATTTTATATTTCGGGTCGTCATTGGAATAATTTAATATTCCTTAATATTACATCAATTCCATTTTTCACTAGTGCTTATATCACTTTTAACTGTGGTGTCAATATAATTATCATACATTCATTACCCTTTACCTGAGTGACTGTCTTCTTCAATACAGAGCTTAATATGTTCCATCGTTATATGTCCTCTCTTGATTACCATCTCCCTCAACTTATTTTTATTTCTTCATTGAATATATTATTAAGAACCAGTGGCTGTAGTTATATCATTCACGGAACTATCCAGACTCATTAGGGGTTAATTTTGAGACAACTTGCTCCTTAATTAACTTGATTATAAGCTAGGCTGTCTTAAAAGTCAGTTTGAACGTACACGAATGATTGGCTGTTTTAGCATCCAGCTTAGTATTAAACAGGAACTCCGTGTCATGTGATCACACCCGTGACCAAGCTCCAGCTGCGAAACTCGTGTCGGGACGGACGTATGGCTGTGGCTGTACGGCACAGCATCCCAGCTCCTAGTTTGTACCCCTAATCGGGACCTTATGGTTTGGCCACTAGGGCATTTATTTAATTTTATGTACGGGCACACGCTAATAGGCATGTATACTATATGCTTTCCCTTTTCCAGGGACGATAGCAACAGCAATTATTTATTTGCAAGTGATATTACTGGGAACAACAGTGGTGACAGTAATCTTAAATATATAATTAGTAAACCCTCTCTGCCTTGATAATGATTTATTCATATCATATATGGTCATTTGTACGAACTTAGGTAAAAGAGGGTTTTATGTAACATCCTATGATATTAACCGCAGTATGAATAGGAGACCAAAAGGTTTTTTTCTCACTGCGGGAATGCTTACACTGTGTATCTGACTCCTTATGATGTGGGGACAGACATGATTGTAATCCCTGCTTTTGTGTCTAAATCTGTTTATTCTTAATAAGTTAGGAGACACTGGCCCTCATTCAGACCCGGACGCAAGTGGCCGTTCGTACGTTCGGCGTACGTAAAAAAATATTTAAATTCAAGCGCTCGCTCGTATTTTCGAACGCAGCCAAACATCCTCCCCAAACTCAACCGACCCCTCCTCTAACTAACGAGCCAAATAGCGAGCGTACATCCCCGAAATGGCTTGAAGGGAACGCACGCACAAGTACAAACCGGAAGTGTGACTGTCAGATTTCGATTAACTGCTCGTTTATTCTGCCTACCTCCCTCCATCGTATCATGCCAATCAATATATCAATTAGCTTAATTGTTTTTTTTTTTACACAATGCAATAAACTTTAATCTTGTCTGTGTTTGTGTTTACCCGCAGAATACGTACGGCTTAAACATTCGCTTTTATTTATCAAAATACATGTTAGACCCAATTAAACAATTGTTTTATTTGTTTTTATCCCCGTATATTTCCCGGGGTTCATTTCTTTATTTAAATTTGCTTACGCATGTCACTGCATCAAGCCTATCATAACTCTCAAGAGATTTCTTGCCCTGTCGAACACATGACTCATACACTAACCAATAAAATTGGTCCTGTTAATTACCCAAATACATTAGCCAATCAAAATTATTTTCGGGTCTTTATTAAAAATGATTTTTAACAAATACACCATTGCCATCATGAGAGCCTCGGCATTCACCAGGCGCGAGCTGCTGGTGTTAACCGAGGTGATGGATAGGCGGATCACCAGCCAGCCTCCACCCATCACAAATCGCGAGTAGCGTTCCGCATATGCGGAGGTACGTGGCCGCCTGCGTTCCTTCGGCTCACGCCGCCAGATCGGCCAGCTGGAGCGCAGGTGGTCGGACCTGCAACGGCGGACGCCCCGCTTGCTGGCATGCTTTCGCATGCAGATCGCTGAAAGTAAGTTTTTGGGACTGTGGTTTTCATGTTTATATTTGTGGCCCTAACTGCGTGTGCATGTTTTCATGTATGTCCTATTTATTCATTGTACTCATATCTGCCTGGCCATGTTTTCATGTATGTCCTATTTATTCATTGTACTCATATCTGCATGGCCATGTTTTCATGTATGTCCTATTTATTCATTGTACTCATATCTGCATGGCCATGTTTTCATGTATGTCCTATTTATTCATTGTACTCATATCTGCATGGCCATGTTTTCATGTATGTCCTATTTATTCATTGTACTCATATCTGGCCATGTTTTCCGATTTGTGTTGACATAAATTAGTGTTTTTCTTGTTTTTTGTTGAAACTAACCACAATTTGTTTCACATCTTTTAGGGGCACAGCGAAGACTACGGCGTCATCGCCATCCAAGACGGCGCTCTTGCCCACTCTCCCCAACCCCAAGCCAACCCTCCACAACCCCAAATTCCCCTATTTCCCCCTCCTCCCCAGCCTGCCCAGACCCTGTGGCGGATATTTCGGTGCTCCTTCCCCTCCATCCCAATTCCCCCTCTCCTCCAACCACCCCTCTTCAAATTACCCCCTCCCCGGAATCCCAAATCACCCCGCCAAGATCTTTGGGGAATGGAGTCACCTCCGAGGAGGACGAGGGAGTGGCTTCAGGAGCGGGCGTTATTTTGAACGGTATGTTTTTTTATTTGGTTTTTTAGCGTCACAAACTGTTTGTATGTAATCATGTGTCGTTCCCTTTTTTTGTGTTTTTTGGTCGACTTTTTGGGAGTTTTCGGGTTGTCTTTACCTGTTACTGCTGATTTCACCATACACATATCACACCTGTCTGATTTTGATTTTTGGACTTGTTATTTTGGGGTAGACCATTTTGTGGGCCTTGCTTTTTTCGGTGTAATTCTGCTTTGTGCCTCAATATTTTCTTTTTTGGTTAGCTTGTTTTGGCTTGTTTTTTAATGTGGTTTCATTATTGATGTATTAATCCCCACACTTTTCTAACCCACAGAGGAACAGAGGCGTATGCAGAATTAGCCGGCTGTGTGGGCCGTATGCGGGAACACATCATCGGGCTGCTGGTGGTCCTTGACCATATGTCGGCCCTCCTTAGGAACTAGTTTTTTTTTTATTTTTATACAAAATTTAAATAAAATAATATTTTCAAGTTAACGTTCTGTCTCATTCCTTGTTTCAAAATCACAGATTGTTTACACTGACATAAGTAGACTATTCCAGCACGGATTTCCAATTATTGTCACTAAGATTGTGTGTTGTATTTTTTAGGAAAACAGGCACAAGAAACACCTAACAGAAACAATCTCAGTTCCCTTTTTTGTTGTTGTACAAATTATATATTACTACATTTTACATGGTCCTATTTGTGGGGCAAGCTGCTTAGGCCAATATTACGAAGCCAACTGATCGTACAGGATTCCTTTGGGTGTTGGTTTGGACCCAGAAAACATCTTACATTTTAGCTCAACTTGCGTCATTACTGGATTACCCCTTAGGCAAATGTAACGTGTGTGAACCTGGTTACACTTGCTTGTAATGGGCCAAAAAAGGGACAAAATTACACTCTCAAGACATTTATTCACAACATAACTAAAATAACAAAGTGGTCACTCACAAACAAAACACACAGTGATAATCATAAATACAACACATACCAAAAACTAAAAAAAAACACAAAAAATCAAGAACTGGTTGACAAAGGACCATGCCAACATGATTCCACAAATGTGTCGTTGCAATATGGGTTCCATAGTATATTCCCAAAGTTTCCACATGAAGGTTTTTTAAGGGTAGCAGGAAGTAGTCATCGTTGGAGTCCCAAAGATTATGAAAAAAAACAGAAGATGGAGAAAAAAAAATAATTAGATGTTCTAAAACAAACCGTACCACATTGGGTCTAAACACTGTTGTTTTGACAATAATTACCTAAAATATCTGGCCACCACTTCATCGTGTATGGCCCCCCCACATACTGACCTCCGACCAACCTCGGGGGGGCCATCCTCAGGTAAGGCATCCTCTGGCTGCATTGGGACACCACTCCTTATGGCGATGTTGTGAAATATCCCACACAGGACCACAATTTTCGAAACCATATCCGGCAAATACATGAGCTCGCCACCAGAGCGGTGGAGGCATCTGAATCGGCCTTTTAAAAGGCAGATACAGCGCTCCACCACTTGCCTGGTGGCTGTAAGTGCGGCATTAAAATTACTTTGTGGCCCTGGTGTGGAAGCCAAATAAGGAGTGAGCAGCCAGGGCGTGCAAGGGTAGCCACTGTCTCCTGTGAAAAAGAAGTGACAACATCAGGATCACTGTGTATCAAGCTTAACATTGTTATGTACTAAAGGTCTCCACTTACCCAGAAGCCACGCATCACCAGCTTGTAGGTTGGTTAATTTGTGCCATATCCCTGATTGCCGGATGACGAATGAGTCATGTGCACTTCCTGGTAATTTTGCATTCAGGGACAGGATCTGGAGGGAGGCATCACATACCACCATTACATTCAGGGAGTGATAGTGTTTCCTGTTGCGAAATATGGCCTCCAGCCGTGCTGGAGGCTGAAGTGGTATGTGAGTACCATCCACAACCCCTATGATGTGTGGGAAGCCAGCTATTTGGTAAAAATTGGCCTTGGCCACACTAAGGGCACCCATATCCAAAGGCATTTGAATAAAATGATGGAGGTGTTTGAAAAGTGCCTCCATCACTGCCCTCAGGATCCTGGAAAAGGAGGATTGTGAGATGCCCGCCACTATTCCCACCATTGTTTGAAACGATCCTGAGGCACAGAAATGTAACACCGCCATAAATTGCGTAAGTGGTGGTATTGCTGTAGGACTGTCAATTTGCCGCTCAAGAACACTCTCTATTAATGAGAGAGTGTCTATGATGATTTTGGGAGGAAGACGGTAGCATCTTAAAACCTCATCATCGGGCATTCCAAAACACGTGTTCGAAATATCTGGGGCCTTGCACACCTACGATGCCTACGCCTGGGACGAGATTGAGGTTGGTCGGCTTCCGGGAGCATGGCCAGAACAATCCGACCCAGATCAACCTGAAATGGCAAGATTTGAATGTAAGGCTTTTTAACCCCCCCAAAAAAACGAGTTTTACTTAGCTTGATGATACCATCCATTGATGCTTACATGCCGGGGTATTGTCATGTTACGTGCAAACTGTAAAGAATCACAATAAAAAAATACAACAATTTATGCTGGGCATTTCTATTTCAAAATTGGGTGCAAGACAAAACATAAAAGGGGAGAAACACACATTTGCCCAAAGAGCAAAACGACATTGCGCAGACTACGTCAAATTGGGGCCAAATGTAAGCAAAAAATGCTAAAGGGAAAACAAAAACAATTTAACGGGTCTGAATAAGCAGATAAAAATGCGCTAATTAGTTCGCAAATACCAGTCACAATAGAAGCAGTTAAAAATGCGCTAATTAGTTCGCAAATACCAGTCACAATAAAAGCAGATAAAAATGCGCTAATTAGTTCGCAAATACCAGTCACAATAGAAGCAGTTAAAAATGCGCTAATTAGTTCGCAAATACCAGTCACAATAGAAGCAGATAAAAATGCGCTAATTAGTTCGCAAATACCAGTCACAATAGAAGCAGTTAAAAATGCGCTAATTAGTTCGCAAATCCAAGTTCAAAAAAACACAGCTAGAACAGGACAACATTTTAGAAACATTTCTGACTAAGAAAAACAAAGGTTACAAGTGTAAGGTCCAACAAAGTGGCGTAAATACAAACATGAACATTTACTAACCAAGTGAAAAAATGAACTTACCAATAGATAATATATAAGATTCCGGATCAAAAGGTCTTTGGGGCAGAGCCAAAAAAAAAACCTAACAAAGATGAAATTACGAATAAATAACGTTAAAAAAATCAGGAAAAGAAGGAGACACAAATTGAACAAAAGTTAGACTGCCAAAAACTTACCAAATAATGAAATGCCAACTCCAAAACCAACAGAAAAAATGCGAACGGAAAAAAAAAAAAAAAATTTAGCAAACAAAAACTACTCCCACCAACGCCAACTCCAAAACCCGCCAACAATCAACTCCGACCAACGTAACCTCCAACAATCAACAAACGCCACCTCGACTCGAGACGCCCCAAACCATAAATAGTGTTTAGTTTCCCGCACAAATTAAGGAGGGATCATAGGAACGCACAAACAATGATGCGGCCGAAAAATAAGGACGCATGTATAAATACGTCACGAGCCAAACCAAAAATTCTGGTGTATTTCTTGTTTTGAGCTAAGACATGGCTACAGACCAGGGAAACAATGGGCAACAGTCTTGCGGTAAGTATTTCAGGCATTTGGAAACAATGATTAATTTGAAACATAATATAGTGCAAGTTGTGAAGTTTACAATTCTCAAAATGTAAACAAATAGGTGAGGAGGATGACATGGAAGAGGCTGCTGGGCCCAGTATTCCGGCCAAAGCTGGCAAAAAGAAAAGGCAGCCACAATTCACAAGAAAGGAGATGGAGGTTTTGGTTCAGAAGTGTGTGAACATCCTGCCACAGGCAGACAGGAATATGAGTGCAAGCCAGAAGTGGAGAATGTGGGAGGAGGTAGCCGTTGCTGTCAATAGGGTGGGTGATTATGTCCGTCTAGCCCGGGATGTCAAACGGCGGTAAGTCAACACTTGACCCCCCTAAAACCAAAACCCATTTAAAACAAAAGGATAATGGTGCCAATTTCACCCACAGATGGGCCGACTTCAAATATCGCCTGAAGCAAAAACTGGCGAACAGGGCTAGGCATGCAAGGGGGACAGGTGGGGGTCCCACCCCTGTGTCATTGGAGTTGAATGATTTAGAAGAGCTGGCACAGGGGTGTGTGCAGGCTGTGGAGGTGTTTGGCGTGTCCAACATGGATACGGACATGCCAGACTTTGCGGCTCCTCATGTTGTCCAAGGTAAATATTGTGATGTCACCAACTCTGAAATGTTATTGTGCCAATATGTAGATTCTAATGTGAGTCTTTTCTCATTTTTCCAACAGAGACACAGGCGGATGAGTCTGCTCCAGAGGGGAGCCTTGACCGCAGAATTTCTGCTGGCTCTGCAGGGGAGGAACCAGTACATCCGGCTGAGGACCCTGCAGAAGCCAGTCCAGGGCAATCCCCCTCGCAAGCAGTGTCCCTCCTCACAGAGCTCAATTTTAAATCGGATTTCCATACAGAGATTCTACAGAGGATGGACGCCAGTCTGGTATGGGTGGCTGAGGCCCTGGAGCAAAATGCTGCGGCCAACGTGACCATTGGTCAGGCCCTGGCGGAAAATACCAGGGCCAACATCCGCATCGCCAATGCCCTGGAGCAGCTCGTTCGCCAGCACATGGTGGAGCCGACCTCCCTTCCTGCCGGAACATCAGGATCCTCCACCTCTGGCACAACATCAGCCAATCCTCCAAATGTGCCTAGCCCTGTGCCTAGTCCAGAGGCCACAACATCAGCCTCTGGACAGGCCAGCCCGATGACATCCCGGACCTGGTCTGACGCCCTCCCTCCCCCAGTCAAACGGGGGAAAAAACGTTGACAGCACTGGCTACTTTTCCCACACTCCTTCTGTGCTTGCCTCATATTCCTTTCTGGCCAAAACTTCCCTCTCCTTTCTTGTGAATTGTTTTTAATTTTTAGCTTTACGTTTCCAAAAACTTTTATGTTTGCACAATTATTAAATATTTTGGAATGAACACTGCAAAAAATGTTTGTGTAAAATATGTGCATGAAAATGTTTGTTTATAGCAATAAATGTGCAAAAAATGTACGACTTTGTATTCTGACATTATTGTAAAAATGGTTTACATTTTATCCTGGCCCACAAGGCAAAAACGCGCAACAACAACATTTTACATGATAAAAAAAAAAGGGCTCTTTAAGGAACGTTTGAAAATTTACATAAGGATGCAAATTCACCAGGCAAAAGCAAAATGGCCAAAAAAACACACACATGATGACATTATTGTTACAATAGGCCAAAAACCAAAAATTAAGCCCAAAATAAACCACCACAAATGTACGCAAATTGATTGTGTAATCCTGACATTAGCAGCTATGATTTCCACCTGCGTACGGGTTTGTGCTAAACCAAAAAACTGATTTCAAAACACATACCAAGCCGGTTTTCAATCCAACACTAATTGATTTTCTGACAAGCCGTGATTAATCGATGCTACATCGTGGAGTGCCGGGACGGAGGAGAAGGCCATCGCCAATGTGGTCGAGTAATCCAGACCCTAAGCTGTGCGAGCATTTAGAAGGGAAAGAGGATCATCCAGTGACGTATGAGTTGGTACGAACACATTTGACGTTCGCATCTGCTAATGTATGTACGCCCCAAAAACGCCTCGCCACGCCTGCGTTTTTCCATCTCCACCCCCGTCAACGCCCAAAAACGCCCTGTTCTGTCAATCACATTTGACATGTCACTTCCTGTACGCTATTTGACGAACGAGACCAAAAAAGCTCGCAATCTGCCGTACGCACATGCGCAGTGTTACACCGACGCATGTGCGGTTAGTCAACATCAGAACGCAACGTGCGTACTGCTGGTAACGAACGGCTCTGAATCAGGCCCACTGTTTTTTGTATCAAATACTTGAATTTATTTTTCAATCAGTCTGCAACTATGTATACATGAATGTCAGTTTTAACATTGAAAAAGCAACATTACCATTTATTTTCATACTGCTGATTAGCGGAATATTTGGATCTTGTTATCTTTGCTAGAATCATGAGTGTATACCCAACATAGATTGATATATTACTGATATATTACTGATATGAGTGGCATAATGAACTTTATCTGACGTCAAGTGTATGGATATCTACCATAATTGCATCTCGTTTTTTACTTCAATTTTCAATCAACACAGTATAAACTTGATATGAAGAGTAACACATTTTGATTTTCTTATTGTGGATGATTATAGGAGTTGAAGTTTCACCTTTTCACTTATAGTTTATTTCTACTTTAATTATTTTAATTTAGACATTTATTACTTCCTTAACACTTTTCTCTACCTCTATTAACTGTGGACAATCTCTAGTGAGTAATTCTCTCATTGAGTGTCCAATGCATTATGTATGACACCCAAAAGCAGAAATTAAATCTGAGTAACGTTCCCGTTATTCTGTTGTTTCTAAGGGTAAACTGCCCTCCGGTAATCTCTCACTCCTCACAAATAGCATGTGCATAGGTGGGGAGCAGTAGAATGAGGAGAGGCAGCACTATACCCAGACTTTTCTTATGCTTCATGTCTGTTACGTTCTCATAATTTGATGTCAATTAGGGTACACTTGGATATGTCTGATATATGAAATATTTTTATGTTGTATTTGTCAGACTTTCTTATCCAGTACTTAATGAATAAATTAAGCCTTTGATTTTACACAGGCAGAGTCATGATTGAGCCTTGGATTTAACAAGGTTATATCGTGAATGATATTAACTTTAATTGTGTGATAATATCGAATACTATAGCAATTCATGTTTGATATCTTCCACGTACTTGATGTTCAAAATATATCGCCTTATCTTTATGCAATATGTTATAACGTGCATCACAGATTTTACTGTTTTTTGTTTCATCATATAGATTGTAATATTTGTCTTATTTGTTTTGTTTTATATGTGATAGATAGTATATGTGAATTTCAATAGATGTTGCACATGTCAACATACGATTTTATTTTAAATATATTTAATAAAAGTTAAGATTTAAACTACTTTACTATACATTAGTCTAAGAGTGCTCACCAAACAGAGTTCTTTTCTTTTCTTTGTCCTAGTTACTACATATCCAACTCTAGTGAGCACCACCACTACCATATATGATAATATTATTATTCCCCTAACAATATAGGTATAGTGGTCTTTACATGTTAGCAATTTTTACTTACTTGCCTGTGCGTTGTCTACCCCCCTTCCCCTATCCTGTTCAAAAAGTATATTATGTGTCACACCATAATTCCAGCATATACAGGACCAGCGATCACAGTAAGCCATTAGATGCAGCAGTAGGGCTATTCTGTCTGAGCTGAATGTTTTTATTCTAGATGTTTCACCATTCCAGAGCATGGGAGCAAGTCCGGGAGTCTAGAGGAGCAGCAGCAGAACCTAGCACTGCCCTGGTCATATATGTACATATTGGGCTCTATAGCAGCACATCCCTGAAGGCCCCCATACATCAGAGATGGATTGCAGCAATCATGCAATTTGCAATCGACTGTGTATAAAAATCTGCAATGTATGGGCTTCACAGATCGCAGATTGCAACCAAAAAGTGATTGGAATTGTTTAATCAGATTGTCCAACATTTTGGATTTCACAGATCGATTGGGGCTGTAGATTGCTAGTGTATGGACATGGGCCCTGATTCAGACCCACTCGCGAGCGGCTGTCCGCTCGCAAGTGGGTCGATGTTCTGCACTGAGCATGCGCACGACGGAGGGAGCTCCATCGTGCGCATGCGCCAGACGCGATGAGCGAAGGACTTTCCTTCGCTCGTTGTGTCTGATCAAAGGGGGCGTGCTGTCGATGTTGATTGACAGCACGCCCCCTTTGGTGGGCATGCCGGGGCGTGCCTCCCTGACGGGGGCGTTCCTAAGGGAACGCCTCCCGTTAGAAGCCGGCCCACTGACATCACTAGTGATGTCAGTGGGAGTGATTTTGGCTCTGATAGAGCCAAAATCACTCCGGGCCTTGCGGTTGAAAACCTCAACCGCAGGCTCCGGCTCGCAGTTTCGATGGTCGCGATGGTCAAGACCATCGCGGCCATCAAACTGCACGCTCGTATAGGCTGTGGGTGGTGACCCACAGCTATACGAGCGTCCAGGAGGACGCTCCATAGTTATGGAGGCCGGCCCTCATTCAGAGCGTGCGCTCTGCTCAGAGCGTACGGCTCTAGGCCCCCATACATCAGCAATCTGAAAACCACAATTGAACAATTTGAAGATTTATTGCCCGATCTTAGGATTTCCCAATCTAGCAATCTGCGCCCATACACTACAGATCTTTTTTAGTGATTTGCAGATTGATTGCAGCAAACGCAGATCTGGCATCTGGGATCGGCCCGGATTGGCTCCTGCGTCCATGACCTTCTCCTGTGAATGCTGAACTCATGAACTTGGCAATTTGTGTCAACCGACGACTCTGGGAAAGCCGAGTAGTGAAGAAGTTACCTTTTTCATCCCCCTCGATCTCCATTGTGGATGGCTCCATCCTGTGAAGAACCTGTGCAGCTGGGGGCATTTTGTCTTCCATCCGAAGAGAAACGTAGGAGACGCTCATTGGGTTTATGTCTTTACTAGCGGTGGTAGAGGTCATGTGGCCCAACTCTGTTCTCTAAAGTCGGGAAAAGGCAAGGTCTAGGTGAACTAGGGGAGGTACATCTAGGCCTTGCATCCGTCTCCCTGGAAAATTCTGTCCTGATAACCACAGTTATTTATCTTTCCAATATGCAGGTCTCAATTCCCTGCATTTGTCGATAGTGGTGCAGCGGATAATTTCATGGACATCTCTTTCTTCCAAACTTTGTGTCATTATCCACTCCTGTGTCGGTGATTAGACTGGATGGGACCAGTCTTTCTGAGGCCCCAGTGCTCTTCCGGACTCCTCCTTTGCAGCTGTCGGTTGGTGTCCTACATCGTGAGGAACTGTTGCTTCTTCTTCTGCAGTGTCCTTTGGCCCCAGTGGTCTTGGGGTTAGACTGGCTGAAGAAGCATAACCCCGTGATCCAGTGGCAGACCGGTGAAATTCTGGAATGGGGTACATTATGCTACTCTCAATGTCTGTCCCGACCTATTCATCTGGCTGCTGCTGTCGCCTCATCAGTTCTGGCTCCATATCGTGACCTAACCAAAGTTTTCTCTAAGAAAAATGCTGATGTCCTGCCGCCTCACTGTCCCTTCGACTGCGCCATCAATTTATTATTCGGTGCCAGGCTTCCCAAGGGCCGATTATATGCCTTGTCCATTCCGGAGGAAAAAGCCATGCAGGGCTATAATCAGGAGGCTCTGGATAAAGGCTTTGTTTGTCCGTCCAAATCCCCAGTGGGAGCAGGGTTCTTCTTTGTCCAGAAGAAGGATGGATCCCTCCGACCTTGCATTGACTTCTGTGGACTGAACAAAATCACAGTCAAGAATGCATATCCCTTGATGCTCATCTTGGTGCTCTTTGACCAACTGCGTGAGGCATCCATCTTTTCTAAGACCGATCTCAGAGGCATATACAACCTCATTTGCATCAGAGAAAGGCATGAATGGAAGACGGCCTTTAATGCCCATTCAGGACATTTCGAGTAACTGGTTATGCCATTCGGCCTCTCCAACGCCACCGCCCATGGC
Organism: Taudactylus pleione; assembly: GCA_031769625.1. Lineage (NCBI taxonomy): Eukaryota > Metazoa > Chordata > Amphibia > Anura > Myobatrachidae > Taudactylus > Taudactylus pleione. Next base: position 5,617,464 of record JAUIMM010000092.1, on the reverse strand, counting down.
CAGGATCTCCAACGCCACCGCCAACGGCCAGGATAACAACCTGTATGCCAAACTGGAGAAGTGTGAATTTGATATTAAGGAGGTGTCATTCTTGGGCTACAGTATTTTTTCACAAAGTTTCTCCATGGATCCTGACAAGGTGAAGGCCATCCTAGACTGGGAGCAACCTGCTACAGTGAAGATCATTCAGCAGTTTCTAGGGTTTGCGAATTATCGCAGGTTCATCAAGTCCTTTTCTGCCATAGTCTCCCCCATCGTGGAGCTAACCAAAAAAGGAGCTAAGGTTGCTAATTGGTGACCTGGGGCCATTCGTGCCTTTGACACTTTGAAGGTAGCTTTTCTGTCTGCTCCTGTCCTCCGGCATCCAAATCCAGAGCTCTCATTCATTGTAGAGGTCGACGCATTGAGATTGGAGTGGGCGCTATACTTTCTCAGAAAGATATCAAGGATGCTAAGCTGCACCCATGTGCTTTCTTCTCCAGGAAATTCAGTTCAGCGGTGAAGAACTATGATGTGGGCAACTGAGAGCTGTTGGTGATTAAGTGGGCCTTTGAGGACTCTGAGGCATTGGTAAGAGGGGGCTAATCATGTAGTGACAGTTCTCACGGATCACAAAAATCTGGCCTACATTGAGATGGTGAAAAGGTTGAATGCGAGGCAGGCATGATGGGCCCTTTGCTTCACCCGCTTTAATTATGTGATTTCGTTCCAACCTGGGTCCAAGATTATTAAAGCGGACGCCCTGTCTCAAAGCTTCTCTGTCAGTCAACCTCCCAGGGCTTCCAGAAAAGACCATCATTCTGGCTTTCAGGATCCATTGTGCAGTCACCAGGACCCTGGAAGATTCTCTCAGGGCTTGTCAAGCTGAAGCTCCTCTTAGTAAGCCATCAGGTGTACTGTTTGTCCCTAAGAGACTTCATAAAGTTGTTTTAAAGGACTTTCATTATTCCAAGGCAGGGGGTCATCCTGGCATTTATAGAACTGTTGAACTTCTGTCTCGATCTGTGTGGTGGCAGTCCATGTCTAGAGACACTCGTAAGTTTGTCCTGGCCTGTGATGTACAGTATGTTCTAGAATTAAGACACTCAGGACTACTCCACAAGGTCTGATGTGTCCTCTTCCAAAGCCCTCTAAAGCATGGACCCACATTGCGATGGACTTTGTTGTTGACCTTCCTGGGTCTTCTCGTTGTACGGTCATCTGGACCATCGTAGACTGTTTTTCCAAAATGGTGCATTGCATTCCTCTTGTCAAGTTACCATCTGCCAAGGAGTTGTCTGCACTGTTCCTACAGCATGTCTACAGGCTCCATGGGCTTCCGGTTGATATCCTGTCAGATCGGGGGACGGAATTTGTTGCTCGGTTCTGGAGGTACATTTGTGCTGATCTAGGCATCAATGTCAGCCTGTCATCAGGGTACCACCCGCAGTCTAATGGGCAGACTGAGTGGGCCAATCAATCCTTGGAACAGTACCTACGCTGTTTCATCTCAAAGTGCCAAGATAATTGGGCTTCACTGTTGCCTTTTGCAGAATTTGCTTATAACAACTCCTGCCATTCTGCTTCCTCTGTCTTTCCCTTCTACTGCAACTCTGGGACCCATCCTAGGAGCAATTATTTTGAGCCTTCGACAACCAGAATGCCTTCTTCTTAATCTGTTTCTAGGCTGTGGTCAGTTTGGAGGAAGATGCATCAGTCTCGCCTTCAGGCATCAGGTCAGTCCAAAGTTTGGGCTGATGAGCATCAGAGGCCCTGTAATTTCAAAATAGGAGACTTGGTCTGGCTGTCAAGTAGAAATATTAATCTACGTCAGAGGTCACAAAGGTTGGGGCCCAAGTTCATTTGCCCATTTCACATTATTGCTCAAGTGAATCTTGTGGCTTTTCAACTGAGATTACTAAGGACTCTTAGGATCAATAATACCTTTCATTGCTCCCTCCTGAAGCTGGTGTTTCTTTCCTCCAAGTTTTCTCCTAGATGTTTGATCAGACCTCCACCTGTGGTTGCCCAAGGGCGCCAGAAATTTGTTGTGAAGAAGATCCTAGACTCCAGAATTTCCTGTGGATATCTTCAGCTTCTGGTCCACTGGAGGGGGTATGGACCAGAGGAGCATTCCTGGCTCCTGAAAAACTCTTTGCATGCTTCTACCCTTAGGAGAAAATTCTTCTTGGACTTTCCAGACAAACCAAGGTCTAGGGATTCCTTGACATTTTGTCAAGGGGGGGGGTACTGTCACAAGCCGCCACACTGCTAATGCTGTGCAAAGTGAATGCCGGGTCAGCATTCCCTGAAATTCTGCCTACCTCCTGTCCATCATTCTGGGATCGGCCTGGATTGGCCCCTGCATCCACAACCTTTTCCTGTGAACGCTGATCTGATGCCGGTGATAGCATTTCACGTGTTTCCGTTTCTAAGTATGGTTTCCTGTATCCAGTCAGCTTTGTTGTTCCTGCCATTTGTGTCAACTAAGCGGCATGGTCCGCATTTATACTACCTGCCGCTCATGTCATCTTGGCGACACAGTCTGCATTCCTGCCATCTGTGTCATCCAGGTGGCATTGTAAGTGTCCAGAGTGTGCAACCCAGCGTCCAGCAGCTAGTGTCATTCCGGTGGCATTAAGCACACCTCAGTGTCCTGTGTAAACGATCTTGTGTACTACCGCTAGTGTCATCCCGGCGGCACTATGCGCATCTCAGCATCATCTTGCCAAGTCTATCAGCCTTCAAGGCTACTACACAGCCCAGAGGCTGCTACACAGCCCAAAGACTGCTACTCTGCCTAGAGACTGATATTTCAGCCCAAAGGCCACATAAAGCCAAGATTTTCCAGCCCTCAAGGCTGCTACTCAGCCCAGAGGCTGCTACTGGCCCAAAGGCCGCATCTCATCTTACTGGCCCACAGGCCACAGCCAGCCAAGTCACTTCCAGCCTTCAAGGCTGCTACACGGCCACATCTAGCCAAGGTATACCAGCCCTCAAGCGTATTGGCATACCTGAGTCATAACACAGATGAAAGGCTGCTGGAGTGACAAATGGGGGGCTGGAGTGACACATGAGGGGCTGCTGGAGTGACACATGATGGGCTGCTGGAGTGACACGTGATGGGCTGCTGGAGTGACACATGAGGGGCTGCTGCAGTGACAATTGGGGGGATGAAGTAACACATGAGGGGCTGCTGGAGTGACACATGTATTTAGTTGCAATGTATTTTATGTGGAAGTGGCTTTTTCAATGTATTTTATGTGGATGTGGCTTTTAAAATGTATTTTAGAAGTGGCTTTTTCAATGTATTTTATGTGGATCTGGTTTTTCAATGTTTTCTATATTGCTCTGGCTATTTCTTTTCCTTTAACAGTTACCTCCACGTTGATTATTTGCATGCACTTTTACTGCATGCACTACTACAAACATCATACCAGGGGCGTGACCTAGCTGACCCAAGGCCACACCCTTTTTTTGTGAGCATGCCTTTGTTCTGCGCATGATCTTGGCTCTTTAACAAATCTACAGATAATTTTGGGCTCTGGTGTAGTGTGTCCGCTGCATCGGACCATTGCAAGATCACTGGGTCATTCAAGCTTGAGTGTAAAAATATATCAAAGCTCTCCTTACAATGTTTTTAGCAGCATTCAATAGTATACAGATAAATAAATAAAGTACTCAATGTACAGTAGGAATAGGGATGTGACATGCATAAATAACGGTTAAAAAACATTAAGTATATCATGCAGTTAGTAATGACCAATATATCATAATGCCATGTAAATGAGATAAGTGAAAAGACATAGGACACACATACATATACAAAAATTTGATGTTATAGGTATTTTATTAATTGTGTTAGGTTTTCAGTAATGTCTTAGCACTAATGTAGGTAACAGGACCAAGAATTTTTATCCTGTCAACTGTCCCTATAGATCTGTGATTCTCCAATCTGTTTTGGTCTGTGCCTTCTTCAGATCTCCGTATAAGCATCCTGTGCTTGTCTCCCAGCAATCATCAGGCAATGCCAGCATCTGCAGAGTCTCCGGCTACTGCCTGAAGATTGCTGGGCCACCAGCGAAGGACATACAGAGACCTCTGGAGCAAATAGAAACATTAAGGACTTGGAGCATATGAATGGTTATTATCAACAAGTCTTTCTTTTTGTTTTTCTGTAGTTAACCGGAATACAGACACTGAGCAGAAACTGGAACACTAAACCATCTGATCGCTATGACAAAATGTTCATCCCATGCACTCAGACTACTTCCCATAACTCCAGCTGGACATGGGTATGGGAGAAAAAGGGCATGCTAAGTTTTAATGTGATTAACAGTGTCCTCAATTTCATATTAGTTCCGAACTACAAATCATTTTCTAGTTTATAAATATATTTTGTTTTCACTAGAACATGCTGTATAATTTATATTTCTGTATTTTGTTTTATCTTTAAATGGCCTTTGAAGTGTGTTCAAGAAAATAAAAAAATCAAAGGAAAGTACATTTAGTACAAAGTCCACAGAATAGATGCAATGAAATATAGAATAAGAAGGCCTGATGGTAGCGAACAGGCTACTACAGCCGCAAATAACCAGGCCTTGAGCTGTCCAGAATGGTACAAGGGTGCCAGAAGGTGGGGACTCAGGTTAGCTGGGTGAAATGACTGAGGAGGGTATTCTAACTAATGGCTATCAGCAGCTACTGGGAATCACACATGTCAACCGCATATCCACACTCCTGGTCTGCTGGACCTAAGTTAGGGATGGACATAGGAAGCCCGACATCAAATCACACGATGAGATGGCTACTAGCCATTGCATCAAAACCATTCGATGGTATAACCATCGATGGTTATGTGCGCATCCTCAGTAGCAGTGGGAGCTTTGCTCATACACACATAAGCTGAGCTGCAGATACCACTTCCGGGTGTTTGTAGCTGCAAACAAGCAATTGGATGGGCAACGGAATGCAGCATCCAATGGCTGGTAACTATTGAATACCCACAATTCAAGGGGATAGTACATCCAAATCCATGGTTGCTGATGTCCAGCCCAAACCTCTATGTATACTGGTTATATTGCCTGATTCAGATATGTACAGTATGTAGCATTTTTTTGCAAATCCATTGTGACTGGATTTGCTTCCGTCTCTGAATCAGGCCCATAGTGAGCTTACTTGGAGTGCACTGCAACTCAACTAAAAACAATGTTGGATAATTAAAATCTTTATGTTGGGTACTACACATTTTGAATAATGCTTCATAATAATTACTCCTGTAGTATCTATAGTATAATACAATAACATGCCATAAATAGTATAAAACATTATATAGCATATATACTATGTTACTGCCACCTAACATAGATCCAAGGCTTTTGCAAGCCCAGACTTCCACACTATTGTGTCTACATGTGTAGCTCTATCAAGTTTCACTGAACTTTCCAACCATACAGACGTGTCCTTTCTTACTGTTGTTTCAGTTGTGCCAAATAGCCCCTTACTGCACGCCAGGTCTCGTGCGACAGCATTTTTTTCTCTCCATATGTGCATCTTATTTGCATAAATATAACAACTGTGAGCGACAGAACTACATTGCTAGCTTACACTGATCGATTTGATGTGCAACATTTGTACATCTGTGTGCAGTTGAGTCTGAATCTGTGTATTCAGACTCAACCTATGCAAGCGGCCACAGCTTTTCTCACACCAAGTTCCACTATGCTTTATATGCGACTTTGTACATGTGTAAAAGCAATTCCCGTGTGGTCAAAGTTGCAGGCTAACATCTCTAGTACACTGTGAGTGGCTTTTCACTGTATATGCGATGTGACTAAGACACAAAATGTAAAGAAAAATATGGTACACTAGTCCTCTCAGAGCATCTCAGTTGCACTGAGCATCTCGTGCCGCATGTCAAATAGGCAACCAGTACGCGAATGCTTGCTTCAGGTCCTTCCACAATATTTCGATTGGATTAAGATCAGGATTTTGACTTGGTCATTCCAAAATGTATTCTTCTTTAACCATTCTTTGATCAAATGACTTGTGTGCTTTGGGCCGTCTTGCTACATGATCCATGTTCTCTTGAGATGCAGCTCATGGACAGATGTCCTGACATTTTCCTTTAGAATATTCTGCTATAATTCAGAAGTCATTGTCCCATCAATGGTGGCAAGTCATCCTGGGCCAGATGCAGCAAAACAGGTCCAAACCATGATACCACCACCACTGTGTTTCACAGATGGTATGAGCTTTTTATGCTGGAATGCAGTGTTCTCCTTTCTCCAAACAGAACGCTTCTCATTTGAATCAAAAAGCTCTATTTTGTACTCATCTGTCCACAAAACATTGTTACAATAGTCTTCTGGCTTGTACAGGTGATCTTTAGCAAACTTCAGATAGGCAGCAGTGTTCTTTTTAGAGAACAGTGGCTCTCTCCTTGCAATCCTGCCATGCACACCATTGTTGCTGTTCTAACCACTCTTGGGGAGGGTAATAATGATTAGGAATTTATTTGTACACAATCTGTCTGACTGTAGATTGGTGGAGTCCAAACTCTTTAGAGATGGTTTTGTAACTTTTTCCAGCCTGATGAGCATCAACAACTCTTCTTGCGAGGTCCTCAGACATCTCCTTTGTTCGTGGCATGATACACTTCCACAAACGTGTTGTGAACAGCAGATTTTGATAGATCCCTGTTCTTTTAAAAAGACTGGTTGTCCACTCACACTTGGTTGTCATCTCATAGATTGAAAATACCTGACTCTAATTTCACCTTCAAAATATCTGCTAAGTCTAAAGGTTCACATACTTTTGACACTCATAAATATGTGATATTGGATCATTTTCCTCCCCCAAAAAATGAGCACGTCTAAATCTTATTGTCTCATTTGTTTGATTGGTTCTCTTTATCTACTTTTCAGACTTTCAGCAGAAATATAGAAAATCTGAAGGGTTCACTCTTAAGCACCACTGTATCAAGCAGTGTAAAGGCTGGAGTAGTGGATCAGGGTAACTTCTTCTAACATGGGTAACTTCTCCACTGGCCTAATTCAGCACTGTTTTCACTGCTTGGTACATCTCTACCACTCAGGGGCACCGAGAGGGGGGGGCGGTACTAATTACCCGGACTCAATGGAGTAGCCTGGCTGGGGCCCAGGTCCGGCGCCACTCCCCCTCCCTCTTACCTCACAGCAGCCCAGCACAGCCGCAGCAGAGTCCTATGCCTATGGGGGGGAGTGATCGCACTGCTCGCCCCCCCCCTCGCCTGCCTTTGCACCGGGCAGAGGAGCTCACAGCACGGCGTTGCAAACATTTTTTTTTATCCTAAGGGAGTGTGGCCACACCTCCCATGATTAGGCTGTGCCCCAGACTACATTTGCTAGTGTATGTTACAGTAAATGTGATAAATAGTAAATCTTACATATTCTAAATTTAACACAGAAAAAAAAGGAATTTGCCCTCCAGCACACTGCAGCAATGTTAACAAAAAATACTTAAATCCTACATGATAATAGAGATTCAGAGGTATTAGTTACATACATTTGCAAATATATGAATAAGCGCCAGGCCATCGTCAAGGCTCCTCTATACTGGCATCCCTAACATTAAGGGGTTCACATCCGAGAAGCAAGGTACCCTGAAAAATTCCAGCCAAGGACCATCCCCAGGGCATCACACAAAAAGGGTAAAAAAGGTGATAGTGAAGTGTAAAGATAAATCAATGAGTGTTAATGAAATAAGAAAGAATTAAAATGACATAATAAACAAAGAATTAGAAAAGTGATAAAAAATATCTATGTGAATTAAGATGTGATGCCCTGAAAAAGGTCAGCCAGAACTACTCCGGGGGCCCCACTCCCAAACGCTCACCCCAAAATAATTATTGCTACATAATAGTAGCACCCACTCCGGGTCATATAATTACAAATTGGTGTACTGCATAATAACAGCACATGTATAAGCTGAGAGCTGACTCACCTTGGAGGTACCCCAGAAACCGCCACATGGCACTATAAGGATCTCCCAATGCTGGCTCCCTTCATGCCTCTCAAAACTGTGTTCAGTGTAAACCCCGCCCTTTACAAGCACCTGTGCTATGTCATTAAGCTGATATGAGCGACCACCATACTTTTTGTTTGCATATTCTAAATTTAATACAACACCTGTAGGACAAAAAAATAGGAGTCTTTGCTACTTGTTGTTTCATTCTGTATATTTATTATTTTTATAATTTATCACAGATAATTTAACAGAAATAATCTTATTATGTCTGCCAATATTGTGTTCATATACAGACCAAATATGACTTTCAGCTTCAATTATCTTCTGTGAATGTAACCATGTAATAATTTATCTGATAGATCAATACATCTTTCACTTTGTGATTTATTGCAAGTATTATACATCTTGTCACATTGAATTTGGCTAAGAATTAAGTGCGACTTCAAGAAATCATTCAGTGACTCAGAGTGTTAAGGAATGGAATTGAACATACAGTCCTATAGCTTATGTTATATTGCTAATATTGCTTATAACACTTCTATTTTTATATAGTAAATGATTTAGCACAATAATGATAAATATATATTTACTCATCACCACTATTACATAAAAACAGGTGCAATTATAATGTTACAATGTAATGCAAATGAGAAAAAAATATCTTTGCGCTCCCCATTGGCAATATATTAACCCAGAGGTTCCCATTGTCCACCGTTACAGTCCAGGATTTAAAGATATCCCTGCTTAAGTCCAGATGGTTAAATTAAGTGACTGAGGTACTAATTAAGGGTATACGTTTCAGATGCTGGCGGACAGGATCCCGGACATCGATATACCGACGCCGGAATCTCGACGCCTGACATAATGGCGACGCCACAATGCCGAACACAGAAGGATACCGACCGACAGCATCCCAAACGTAAGGCTGCGGGTATGTATTACAATTAGCCCGGCATCTTTCAATTTCAACTGCCGGCATCTCATACCCAACCCTAATTAACGTCCTGATTCAGAGATGTACAGTATGCTAATGCGATCATAGCTGCGATTACTTATGCAACGCAGCAGCAAAAATATGCTAATGATAGCAAAGTTACCCCGAGCTTAAAGACGCCCACTGCTGCCTTTTTACCTGCGTGCGACGATGCATACCTGCGTAGACATCGTAACATCGAAGCACATCATCAGCCATCTTACCCTTGCAGCAGGTCTGGCCTGCCGCAGCCTTGGGTGCTCTTCTAACCCGCAGAGCTGTGTATGCAATAGCAGTAGCTAATTTATGCACGCCCATGTAACGTTATTTAATTGGACAGGCACAGCTGCGTTTTTCTGACCACTCCCTGTTACCACCCCAAAAGCTGACCACCTGTCATTCACTTTGTGATGGGATCCAATGTGTGTCTGCAATCGCAATGAGATCGTTGTGCTTGCATAGTGCGGCTTATACACATGCGCGATGGCAAATAATCGCTCGATCTGAATGAAAATTGCATTAGCGTTCATCTCTGAATCAGTCCCTAAGTCACTTGTGCTCAAGTACTGAATGGATATCCTTATAACGTGGACTGTAATGACTGAGTTTGGGAACCTCTGCATTAAATAATACAGTATTCTGAAATTTTGCTGCTATATAACTATTTAAAATGCACCCTTTTTAAAATAAAAGCAATGTTAGTGCCATAGATTGAACTAACCAATTGTAGCTCCAAAGTCTGCACAATTCATCCAGTCTTTACACTTAAGTAAATATAAATAATTAATAATTTAAACACAGTTGTTGCTATTCAGCACTGTGGAGCAAAGGAGTTTACAATCGAATTAATCAATTTCTACCGTAGGTACACAGAGAAACCTGTTTCTTTGGATATTCGTTAAATCCACAAATGCTAAATATAAAATACTTTTTACTGCATGTATTTTCCTACAAAGTCTGGAAGAAAAAAAACCTTAGAAAATCTCTCACGTAATGTTCAGTGTCCTTGATATTTCTTCAAAGGGCTAGCTTTGGTTGTGGATTGCAGACCAACACACATCACATGTTGTTTTCACAGCCTGCAGTGTCTGTAAACAAACCGCATCCAATGTGTGGCGAAATCCTAAACCATATGGTGTCAAGCCAAACCGTATTGGAAACATCTAATTTTACTCCTTACATTCTGGGAGAGCCCAGCCTACTCAGCATCGGGCCAAGTTTTCTAATGCAGCGCTTAACGCAAGGGACAAATTGTATACCTTCCATGTATAAAAATAAAGACTTGGCGGCTTTATATGCATTTTTGCCTTTAGTAAACCTCATGGTTTACAAACTGCACATAAAAGCAGCAATAACACATGTGGCTTTGCAAAAACAGGGACTGTGATGGGAAAACGAATACCCTCAATAGGCTTAATTCTAGGGGAGTTGATTTTATGCCCCATTAAGATAGGAAAATTGAAGAATACTCTCAGTGCTTTATTTTTCCAATCTTTTTCAATAGCTTTTGAATATTTTATCTCTCAGACATGTGAATACCCAGTGCTGGTCCTGTCCAATGTAATGCCCCATGCAATATTTTAGCTGGTGCCCCTAAAATTGCAGCCAATCCTGTCTCCTCACTGACAGCTGGCGCTGACATGGTCACTCTGCTAGGAGAGGTCATGTGGTCTGCTGGCAGAGCCTTCAAGTATCTCCTCGCTGGCATTAGCATGGTGGAGAGACACATGGAGTAGCCACCAGCATACTCTCCCAACAGCAGTGTGACTGTAGTGCCCCTGCAGAGAATTCATGTCTGCTGGGAGCTCCTCTTGTCATTGTGTGCTGCTTGACATGGGTGCGGGCTGCCGTGCCTTCTGGGTGGCACCCCCTAAATCTACAGTGCCCTAGGCATTCACCTATATGGCCTTGGCAGGTTATGAGAATACCCTAATTTTGTTCAGTTTTAACAACTCTACAGTTCGTTTGCAGTAATCTTTGTTTATAATGACTTACATTTTATTGTACTAACACCAAAATATTTTCCTTCCAAGATCAGTAGTTCTCAACTCCAGTCCTCAAGTACTCTCAGCAGGTCATGTTTTTAGATTTCTACCTGGTAAAACAAGATATTTACTGACCCAACAAAATACATAAACTCACCTGTGCGTGCTTAAAGAAATCCAGAAAATATGACCTGTTAATGTACTTGAGTACTAGAGTTGAGAACCACTGTCAAAGCTGATGCTAGATCCATTTGCTAACAAAAAAAAGGAAACCCTGATTAAAATGCACAACATTTATGAAATTCCCTTTATAAACAGCAGGTTTACTCCCATATTCTACTTTTGTTAACTGCTTTTGAAAATTATTGATTGCAGTTCTATCTTGAAATGTGCATGGTAAAGATAATAAACGTAATTTCAGTGTCCCAGTTTTTGCCAGTTCAGGACCAAACCCTTTTTTCCATAAATTATGCATCATTATAATGTCATTTTATTACATGGGTATTTGTGCTCTTGCCCTTATAAAATATGTCTGAATTTTACAATAGCTACTCCTGATCACTAGGTTATCTTAAGCACCTGTTAAAAAATCTTTCCGGTAGAAAGGGGCACACCTGTAACTTTATAGCACTTTAATAATATTTAAATATCTTGTGCAATTAAATAAGGTCTTGTTTATGCATTTGGTTACAATATGAGACTCATGAGTATATCCAGACCACATTTAGCTGGTAATGTTATTAATTACTAATTAATTGAGAAAAGAAGAAAGTGTTGACACTAATATAAAAATAATAATGACATATAGCAGTGGTTTCCAAACTCCATTACAGTCCAGATTTTAAGAATATCCATGCTTGAGTCTAGATAGTTAAATCAAATTGACTGAGTTTCTAATTAAGTCACCTGTCCTCAAGCATGGATTTTCCTTAAAACCTGGACTGTGAAGGTTGAGTTTGGGAACCTCTGATATAAAGAATAAAAGTTCAAAACACAATAAATAATTATGACTTGTACTCTGTTGTCATGGTGCATGAAATTAGAGATTTTTACTGTTCTCTGTATAACTTACCAGAACCCACTGCCATCGGGCTCGAGGGAATGCATTCATACCTGTCAACAATCCCACTACCATGTTTATCAGAGTCTCAACTTTCTATACTTAATGAGGAGATTTTGGTAGGAGAGACAACAGCCGCTATTAAGTCTATGCGGTCTTAAGCCGCTCCAGGTCATGATGGATTTTCAGCCCTATACTATAAATCTTTTGTTCTAGAACTTGATCCACACCTTACCTCTCTTTTTAATAATTTTCAAGAAGGTGCATCTTTTGCACCAGCTTCCACATTAGCCGATATCATCATAATCCCGAAACCTGATGGAGGCCAAAAACAATGTTCTAATAATAGGCCTATTTCACTATCGAACGTTAATCTTAAAATCTATGCAAAACTTTTGACTAACCACTTTTAACTCATTTTGTTCATCTGGACCAGGTTGCTTTTATTCTGGGTCATCAAGTATCTGATAATACTAGATAGACCATAGATTTGATTAATTCCATTTACAAGCGGAAATTACCCACACTTATACTAGCCCTGGATGCCAGAAGGCATTTGACCAAATTTCTTGGTCCTTTGCTTTTAAGATATTCCACAAGATGGGTATTTTAGGAAAATTCTATAAAGGTGTGTCAGCTTTGTATCACTCCCCCACTGCTAAGGTTTCGTTCAGTCATATCACGTCTTCCTCAGACGGGATTACTAATGGTACTAGGCAGGGCTGTTCACTTTTGCCCCTGATTTCTGCTTTAGTCATAGAACCCCTGGCAGCAAAGATACATAATAACACAGACATCTCAGACATAGTTACTGGCTCGTCTAAGCATAAAATAGATAATGTTTTACTGTCCCTTGCAAATCAGGCTACAAAATCAATACCAGTACAACTGACTGAAGTAGTACTTGATTTTTATATCCCAGGACCAACTAAACTTTCTCTGGGGACCTTGTTACCATTTAAATGGCACAAACAAAAAACTTAAAATTTAGGTATCTTTCTCACACATAGCCATCATAAATGCTTTCAAGTAAACTTTTAAATAAAATCAAGTGTGGCCTACAATTTTGCTCTAGCCAGTTTATTTCATGGATAGGCCAAGTGCATTCTGTAAAGATGAACGTTCTCCCTCAGCTCCTTTACCTTTTTCAGACCTTCCCGATATTTATTCCACCCTATGTATTAAAAGTTCTGCAATTTCAAACATCTCTATTTATTTGGGCCAATAAGCACCCACAAGTGTGGTTAAAGATATTACAGTGACCTTCTCATGGTGGTGGTCTGGGTATCCTCAATTTTAAAAGGTACTAATTAGCTAGGCAACTTGTACAATTGTGTAACCTTGGTGCTAAGAAAGTCTGGGTAGCTATTGAAATGGAGAAAATTGGACTCTTCACAGTCTCCTCACCCCTCTGGCTCCCAAGGACCCACCACCCCTGGACTGTTGCTTCCCATCTGATAGTTTCCCATTTAGTGTCTGTCTGGCACTTTAGCAATAGGAAATTTAAGTTGGCCCAAGGCCCCTTCCCAATCATTCCAATATTTCATAACCCCGATTTTCCACAGGCATACACAGGACTTCACTCTCTTATTGGAAAGGGAGGGACATACTATATTTGAACGGTATCACAAGAGATTCCAATTATCCTCAATTCTCCCAGATACAAACAAATATAGCGCTCTCTTCCAGATGTTTTTTTCTAATTTTTACAAATTAGAAATGTTCATTCTAAGGTGAAATATCTCCTCAGATAGCAGATCTCTTACTACATTTGAAGCCCTCAGTCTAAGATGTTCCTCCACTAAGGGCCTAATTTCCCTTCTTTATAATTGATTGAGGAACCCTCCCCCACATGTGACCCCCATGAAATTGCCTGGGAGGCAGATTTGTGTATCACTTTGGATAACGAGGAATGGCCTGATGTTTGGTATAATGTTGTCTCTAGTTTTATATGTTTTAGAATTAAAGAGAATCCATACAAGTTATTTTATAAATAAATATATCCTGGTACATTGGACAGATGTTGGAGAGGTTGCACAGTCGAAGGCACTTTCCTTCACATATGATGGATCTGTCCAAAGATACAAATTCTTTGGAAAGAAGTCATTGATCTACTATCGCAGTATACTCACCCTTGGGAATTACCATGCTGTCTTGACATCAAAACAAATTAGAGCATCATATTGTATCTACCACAACTTGTCATTAGAAGCTCTCTGCATCCCCATCTCTGCAGCTTATTTTATCCCATATTTGGTGCATATACTGGTTGGACTATATGACCGCTATTATTACCAACTCCTCCAAATCCTTTGACAAAATAGGGAGTTTTAGATTCTTGTTCTTTTCTCTGATGGAGTTGATCATCAGGGAAAAGTAGAAAGAACTAGATAAATTAGAAGAGGAAATGGAGGCATATCAGACTTTGGTGAAACCATTTTCAGAAACAAGAATTTAGGGAGATGGAGACTGAGGTTATTCAAAGAGTAGAGAAAAATGAAAAAGATATTAGAATAAGAACAGAAGAAGTATACACATGATAAAAACGATTATAAAGAAGGGATACAATATAATGTCGCTAGGAAAGAACAAAAGTTCGAACAATGATATGAGACAGCAAGAGATAATATCCCCAAACATGAAAATAATATAGAGCCACATAGGTTCAGATCAGGCCCTTACAGACAGAATACATATTGGAATCACACAGGCAGGTACAATTCCCAATATGATATACAATACAGACCTTTTAGATCTAAAGCCTACAGACCCAGGAGCTACTCAGTAAAAAGAGCTGGAAGCACCCCCAGGTGGAATATAAATCCTGGGAGGAAACAACTAACTAGATATTCAATTGGACATAATACTGATAGAACAAGGGAAGATTTATACAGAGATGATATAGGACTGACACACTCTGAGGAACCGCGGGTCCCTGCGGATTCTATTGAGAATGAATGTCAACAACCATCAACCTCAGAGGAATCTTTTTTAGGGAGGAGACGTATTCAAATAAAACCGCCATACCTGAGAAGAACAAAAAAAAGGTAAAAGGGGGGGCTCACTAAAACAATACAATAGTAAAAGAAGAAAGAAAATGAGAAGTATGGGTCTTATTCAGACCCGCTCTCGAGCGCAGGACGCTCGCAAGCGGGTCGATGTTACCCCAATGCGCATGCGCACGATGGAGGGAGCTTCGTCGTGCGCATGCGCGAGACCCGGACAGCGACAGCCAAGCTGTCGCTCCGGGTCTCGCCCCAAAGGGGGCGTGCTGTCGATGGTGACTGACAGCACGCCCCCTTTGGTGGGTGTGCCGGGGGCGTGGCTGCCAGACGGAGGCGTTCCCATGGGAACACCTACCGTCTGGGTCCGGCCCCACTGACATCACTAGTGATGTCAGTGGGAGTGATTTTGGCTCTGATAGAGCCAAAATCACTCCAGGGCTTGCAGCCATGAGACCCTACCGCAGGGTCTCGTCGCAAACCCGATGGTCGCGATGGTCTTGACCATCGCGACCATCATCATGGATGCTCGCCTAAGCTGTGGGTGGTAACCCACAGCTATGGTAGCGCCCAAAAGGCCGCTCCACATTTAAATAGGAGGGCCCTGATTCAGAGTGAGCGCTCTGGTCAGAGCGTCCGGCTCTGAATCAGGGCCTAAATCCCTTCCCCAAACCCCATCTAGTAATGTGAATAATACAATTGAGGAGAGTTTTAGAGAAAGTAAAAGCAAAATCTATAACTTGAGCAAATACACTCTCAATAATCATGAGCAAGAGGTATTGGAAAAAAGATTGAAGTTCGTTCCGAGTAATCGGGCGGACCAATTTGAAATTTTTGTAGATTTGGAAAAATTTATTAGAAAACTGGCTTTTAAAAAGTTCTTTGCTGAAAAAGACAAATCTGATAATGATGAAACAGTCTTGATCCCTGAAGGTTCTATATCAGTGTTTAAATGGATATCAACATTCTACCCGATCCATAAAAAAGGGTGCTTCATAGAAGCCTTTGAGAAGCTACTAAGAGAGGATTTAGATTGTTTGCAATTAAAAAGCGTTAAGAAGGCTAATTTAACTAAGGAACAGCGTATAGTGATTAAATCATTGAAGAGTAATAAGGACATAGTTGTAATTACGACAGATAAAGGGTGTGGTGTGGTGATTTTATACTGAGATGATTATAACATGAAGATAATAATACAATTGAGTGATTCTAACACATACAAAAACTTAAGAGGGAACCCTACAATCAGAATAGAAAAGGATTTGGATAAACTTCTAACCTTATACCAACAAAGGGGCCTTCAGTGACAAAGAAAAACTATATATGAAGATAGAAAAACACACCATCCCCCTCTCACACTTTTTGGATACTGCCAGGACACCCTATTGTGGCAGGCACGAATTTGATTACATTGAATCTCTCACACTTCTGTAGTTATTAAAACTAGGTCATATCTAAAGGACACGATCTCTGTGCTAAAACAGCTTTCCTCTATCGAATGGGAACCAGGATACTGGCTAATTATGGTGGATGTGACTTCGCTCTATACAATTATTCAACATTATAAAGGTTTAGAGGCAGTCAAATACTTTTTAGATAAAGAAAATATGTCTGAAGATTTAAAGAAGTTTATTTTAGATGGCATTTTATTCATTTTGAATCTTAACTTTTTCTTGTTTTTAGATGCCTTTTATTTACAGTTGACAGAAACTGCCATAGGCACCAGGCTGGCCCCAAGCCATGGCAACAATTTTATGGCACATTGAGAGGACCCAGCCATTGGGGTGGGCATGGTTTTGGGGACAGTCTGGTGTCATGATGATGTATTTTTTATTTGGAGGGGGAATAAGACCTCCTTGGAAAGTTTCTGTAAACAGGGTATAATTCAGAAAATTTGGAATATTCTAAATCGTGATCCTATATTACAGAGCCTTATAGGTGAAAAACCACAATTTATATACAATAAGGCCAGGATTTTAAAAGATCAATTAGTGAAAAGTGTAATGACTGGCCCAAACTCGATGAAGAATATACACTCCAAAGGTTTTTTCCAATGTGGGTCCTGCATGATATGCAAATGTTGCAAAAACCCCATGAATAAAATTACTGAGTATAAATCAACCTCGACTGGCTCTGTATATAATATTAAAGATTTTATTACATGCCACAAAAAAAATTCATATATCTACTGGAATGTTCTTGTAGCAAACAGTATATAGGCAAAACAACTAGAATGCTGAAGATTAGAATAGGAGAGGATTATAGAACCATAAGAAAAGAGTTATAGACACATAATGTTTCATTTCATTTTAAAAGATAACACAACTGTAAGATACAAGCTCTTGTCTCGTTTTGTGGCATTAAGGTTGTGGTCCCTAACTGGAGAAATAATGTTATAGAGGGGTAACTTGCAAGAACTGAGATGAGGGTAATTTTTGAACTTCGCACTTTAACCCCTTTGGATTTAAACGTTCACTTTGAGACCAAATGGTTTCTCTAAATTTCATGTATACTTAACTTGAGAGATTTTATATATGTCAAATAAATAGATTTTTATATTATTGTGATAAAGATTTTTAATGTTCAAATGGTTTCTTTTAAATTTTATACACTTATTTTTTAATATTTATGCACTACTACTATAAAAACATATGCACTACAAGTTTTTTATATTACAGTCAGGTGTATATATATTGGGATATTGACAGAATTTTCATATTTTGACCTCTATTCACCACCACAATGGCTTTGAAATGAAACAAACAAGATGTACTTTAACCGCAGAATTTCAGATTTAATTTGAGGGTAATTACATCCAAATCAGGTGAACGGTGTAGGAATTACAACGGTTTCTATATAATCCACGTAGTGAAGGGGAAGTGGTGTACCCAGGTGCTACCCAGGTGCTTTTGCCATCACAACTCACTCATATGTGTGCCTTTCTCAGAACGGTACGAAGTAACAATGCTGTTGTTGTTTTTAATATCCGGCAAATAAAATTTGTATACTTTTAACCACTATAAGGAGCATTTCCTCTATGTTTATATATTTGGAGGTTTTAACTCATGGTTGGTGAAGGGGCGGGCGCTATCCGAGTGAAAATTTAGGTTAACCTCTGGGTAAATAAACTGAAGGACTGGGTGCGCTAACAAGAAAGAGAAAATATCCCCTTGATAGGTAAGCAGCTCATACAGCAGGATCTGCACCTGCTAAAAATGGGAACAATACAACAGAACAGAACCCAGATCCTCTGGGTAACGTCACGATTTGCACTAGGAGGTCGTAAATCCATGGTTGAATGTTTGAGGAAGAGCAAACATACCTTTTAGTGAACTTATATTAGGTGGGTTATCATGCTGACGAAAACATCTATATGACGATATATAATCTATTTGCAAACTTTTCTTCATTTTTTCCAGTGCTTGGTGGCCATACTGTATTTTATATTAAAATAGAGACGTGGTCAGAATATTGACAGTCAAAATATAGGAAGGTCTATGGTCAAAATGTCAGCATATAAAATATAACCATCTATGTACACATTATAGTATCTATACATTAGGTCAACCGTGAGAATATACGAGGTATGTCTGTTAAATAACGAGACTGATTAAATAACTCCTCTTTATTTATTGGTATTACAAATTTAATGTTTGTCCCCTTCAATATACTCCCCATTTGCACTAATACATCACTGTAGTCTTGATTTCCACTGGTGGAAGGCATGGAGCAAATACATTTCTGTTATTTGTTTCAAAATATCTGCTGTTTTCTTCTTTACAGCATCAACTGATTCAAAATGTGTCCCTTTAAGCACTGATTTAACCTTTGGGAAAAGATAAAAGTCGTAAGGTGCTAAATCGGGCGAATATGGAGGATGTCCAAGTGTAGTAATGTGATTGTCGTTCAAAAACTGCTTCACAGAAAGTGCTTTGTCAGCAGGCGCATTGTCCTGGTGAAGAATGAAACCATTTTTCCACAGTTGCGGCCGTTTCTTTCTGACTCTTTTTCTCAGCTTTTTCAAAACTTCCTTATAATAATGCTGGTTACTGTTGTGCCTTCTGGAACCCATTCTTGCAAAATTACACCCTTGATATCGAAAAAATTTTACTAAAAATGTCAAATTGACACGTTGTTCAACTTTTAAACTTAGCATTTTTTCGGCACTCTAAAGAAAACACAACCAAATTAAATGGCGACTCACAATCAACTGAACGTCATGTTGCTGCTTGTCATGCAGGTTCAGACAACTTCAAGGTTACTACGTATGCAGTTAGAACCGGTTCTGACTGCTTTGTTTACTAGGTGGAACCACAGTCCCATTATTTTATAGACATACCTCGTAAACCGTAGGTCCCCAGTACCTCAAACAGTTCATGTTTTCCAGGTCTCCTTACAGAATCAGTGAAATAATTTGCTCCACCAGTGGATCTTTTAAAATGTGTCAGTGAGTAATGAATATACATGTGCACCTGCTAGGTGACCTGGAAAACATGAACTGTTTGGGGTCTTGAAGACCAAGTTTGAGAACCATGGACATAGACAATTCTAATGTAAATATCATGACTATGGACCTGATTCAAAGATGGTCGCAATGCCAATGTTTTCGCAAATGGATGATTTTTTTCAACTTCGCATGCATACATGTTACACTGCCCATGTGCCGTGATTGACCGGCAGGGACCATTTGTGGGTCGCAAAGGGGGGCGGGGGGCTGACAACCCCAGGCATGTTGCAACAGTTTCTGGGCCTGCGACTGTGATCCCTTTGGGTATGCGTACAACTCTTAATCAGGACCTATATCTTTACCAATCTCATGCAGATGGCTGAACTACATGCACATTTATTCTTAAGAATTAGCAAACCAAATTGCTGTCTGAATACCAAATTCAGCAGAGATCGAGCGATTGTTAGCCATTGCGCATGTATTGTGCATGCACAGTGATCTCACTGCGATTACGCACGCAGATAGGAATACATCGCAGCGTGAGTGACAGGCCGTGACCATTTGGGGGGTGGTGATGGGGGAGCGGTTGCAGAGACGCAGGCGTTGCTGTCCGTTTGAACGCTGTTGCAAGGGCATGCATAAATTAGCCATTGTGATTGCTTATGCAGCTTGAGAGCCTTCTCTGTGCAATGAGACTTGCAATTTCTGTGACGGCTCAGACCTGCTGTGATGGGCCGATGTGCTTAGATGTTACCAATGTATTCGCAGGTGTGCGAGGTATTACGGATGTGCGAAAGCAGTAGTGGGCGTCTCTATGCTTGCTGAGCTGTGACAGGCATTAGTATATATTTGCAGCTGCATTGCATGCAATTACGCAGCTGCGATCACAATTGCAATTAATTCTGAATCAGGCCCTGAATACTTTAATATAGAACTATAGCAGAGTGGCATGCAAACCAGTTTTCTTTGAGTTTCAAGTCTCATATGCTGCCAAGCCCAAAATAAATTACTTGGGTAACTTTAAATAGAAAAATATGCAACAAAAACTCACAATTGCATATTAAACTAAGTAGGCACAGTGTATTTTATTTATGAACTTTGAAAATCGTTTTCCTGCAACGTATTCATGTTTATTAAGATATTTATTGTCAGCAGTTGGAATCCTCCATGGCTTGAATAGATCTCATTGCTATATCTGCAGTATATCTCTGTGCAGAGGTCAAACATTGCTGCAGCTTATCTGCATGTACTGTACTTCAATAGATAAAGTATGATAATAAAGTATGATAATGATTTTTCTAATTAGTGCTGATAGGTGAACTAAGTGAGTAAAAAATTGGAACAAAGTTTCATCTGATATAAAGGGTCAAAGACATTTGGTAATCTAGCAGGCAGTCATGTAGATACAATTGCAAATGCATTGTTTAGAATCTTAAGTGCAGCACTGATGAAATCACCAGCCAACTGTCAGTGCTGGTCACCATCTGTAGGAACAAAGGTGGTTCATGGGGTCGTTGTTCTACAGTCCCCTGTCTGCCTTCTGCTGATGACCACTCGGAGGTGGTATATTTTTTTCGACATTTAGAATGTCATATATACACAAAAAAGAAAGAGTTTCACAAATAAGCACACTGAGGGATTGGGGTACAATAAATTATATTAAAACATAACCTTTATTGATATTTCTAAAGAAAGGAGATCAGACTCAAAACAGGAAGCAAAATATTAAAAATAAAAAGTTTATAGAAAAGTGAAACATTTAATATTGAAACTGTATATTAAAAGCAAAGCTATGCATTTCCACCATGCCTGTAACTAGTGTTTATTTGCAAAGTGATTGACAGATGTGGATTGTTTGTGGATGGCAATGGGGAGTTGGAGACTCAAATGCAGTCAGTGCTGCAACTGCTTTCAAGGCATGTCTCAGCCTGCAACTGCAATTACGTATGCAGTGAAAATGTCTCAGGCTTCTCAGTTCCCGAAGCCATTCTGTGCATCCATACGGTTACTCAGAAGTTTGTTAATCGACTTTTCTGTGACCCAGCTGTGTATTTGTACTCAGTTGCTTGGATTAGCGAAGCCGCTGGTGGGTGTCTCAATGCAAGTCCTGGTGACTGCGACATATGCATATTTTTGCACAGCCGCTGCATCCAAATTTGCAGCTGCAGTGGCATTAGAGGCCCATAGTGACACAATGAGGAATAGGTATTATAACTATACATTGTGGATTAGGTCTATAATATTATAGTATTTATATTTCTGTAATTAGATGTATCCTATTCCCA
This sequence comes from Taudactylus pleione, assembly GCA_031769625.1. Classification (NCBI taxonomy): domain Eukaryota; kingdom Metazoa; phylum Chordata; class Amphibia; order Anura; family Myobatrachidae; genus Taudactylus; species Taudactylus pleione. The sequence continues at coordinate 5,595,726 of JAUIMM010000092.1, read as the reverse complement.
CATACTGTAAATTTAGTAAATATGTCTGCTATTAATTTGTACATTTAGTAATGCATAGTATCCTTGTACTGCCTACAAATAAAGAATTTCAATCAATATATACACCTTATTTTATGTGAGATAGTATTTTGCTAGTCTTTATAAAAAACTCTCTGCATCTGGCATGTGAATATTTGTTTTTGCTTAATTTAAGGATGCTGAATTCAGTGAATAAATCAGATTTTCTCTATCACGTCACATTAATTAGAAATACACAAATAACAAAACACGTTAATAGCTATATCTGAAAAATAGATACAAGTAAGATAAGTGAAAATTTCAATTAATCTCTAACTCTCTCTCTCTCTCTCTCTCTCTCTCTCTCTCTCTCTCTATATATATATATTTAAGTTTAATTAATTAATTGTATTAACCTTATTCTATTATAATAGAGGTGTTGCTTCGCTACATGATTTACAGACCTTTTCATTCTGATTATTCTTGCTCACTTGTTTTGGCTTTCTGAATAAGTAGAAGCAAGTGAATAGAGGGGATTGGTATGAAATACCGCTGTGAATAGTAGTGATAAAAAAATAACAGTTATCTGGTATGAAACTTGATAATTGATAAATATGTCCCTAACTGCGATAATGCAATCCCTGATAATCCCGGCAAGCATCGCAAAGACTGAAATATTGGGATTCCAATAAGTCGTCTTCATACTGCACATGCACCTGCAGTGCTTTGCGATCCAACATTTGCCTATATCATAGGACGGAAGGTGAACACAAGGTGTGGATTTGCAGTGAAATTTGCTGCTCCTATCCCACTACCAAAATAAGCTTCAGCTCATTTAGCCATCTCTAGTTCTTCTCTAAATCACTCATCCCATATTATTGTATGGCAAAGTGATTCTAACACTAATCAGGGGAACCGCTGGAGAAATGTAATAATTTCTCTACATAAATCCCTCCCCAGAAGTAAAATGCTCTGTTATGAATAAAAAAGGCTTTTAATTTCTTAATGAATAGAGCCCAATGACTGTGGTCATGCTAGTTATTACTACTATTATGTCCACTCACCTCTCAGTAATATAGTCACATTATAACATTATAACAATACAGCATTCACAAACTTATTTTCCTATATTCAGTTGGCATACAACATATTGGTGTAGCGTGCGGTTGGTCTGCTCTTGTACTGCAGAAAGATCTGCACTTATAAGGCTTTTTATTTTTAGTCAGACAGGCGGCATTAGGCACTGAGTAGTATATCGATCATTGGCAGGTAACCCAACTGCATGTCATGAGCCTTAATTTAAACTCTCTACCACCAATCAAAAGGTCTCCCAGTGGGGATTGATAGATGACCTGTATATTATCAGGACGCGGCCTGGGATCAGCCGCTACTCACCTCTGCGCCGGCGTCCTTGGGCTTAGGTGTTCAATTGATTGGAGTGGAGGTGAGTGGTGACTGAGTATTCTCCCCGGGGTCTGCCAGGGCTTCTGTGCCTGCGTCCTGGTTCCCATGGTGGCGGGCATGGGGGCGCAGCTATGTTGGTCCATATTACCTGACTAGTCTCTCCCAATGGTAGTCCTGTAGTCAGCTGATCCTCTGATCCAGAGACCAGCTACCCAGGGGTATTTAGTCTGACTCCAGGAACAGGAAATTGCTATTCAACTTCACTGTTCCAGTGATTGTGATATGCTCCTGTGTTTCTCCAAGTAGAATTTCCAGTGTGTTGTTTCAGCCCTCTCACTATCCTCCAGTGTTACTTGTATCAGCTCCCAAGCTGATTCGCAGCATGTCATGTCAGCTTTTTCACTAAACTCGTTTTGCATGTAACAGCTCTTGTGTTGTTTATTAGTGTGCTGTTCAGCTCCCCAGCTGCCTCCCTGTGTTACATGTATCAGCTTCCATGCTGATTACTAGTTTAGCTCTTAGGCTTAATCCCTGTGTTACATGTGTCTACATTTCCCTGTGTTTCTCAGAGCAAGTCAGCATCTGGATCTCTAGCAATTCTCAGTGCACTCCTGTGTCCACATGTCCCTGTTTTTCTCAGAGTAAGCCAGCATCTGGATCTCTAGCACTCCTCAGTACACTTCTGTGTCCCCATTTTCCTGTGTTTCTCAGAACATGTCAGTGTCTGGATCTCTAGCAATTTTCAGTATACGCCTGTGTCCTCATTTTCCTTTGTTTCTTAAAGCAAGTCAGCGTCTGCACTAATACATCACTGTAGTCTTGATTTCCACTGGTGGAAGGCATGGAGCAAATACATTTCTGTTATTTGTTTCAAAATATCTGCTGTTTTCTTCTTTACAGCATCAACTGATTCAAAATGTGTCCCTTTAAGCACTGATTTAACCTTTGGGAAAAGATAAAAGTCGTAAGGTGCTAAATCGGGCGAATATGGAGGATGTCCAAGTGTAGTAATGTGATTGTCGTTCAAAAACTGCTTCACAGAAAGTGCTTTGTCAGCAGGCGCATTGTCCTGGTGAAGAATGAAACCATTTTTCCACAGTTGCGGCCGTTTCTTTCTGACTCTTTTTCTCAGCTTTTTCAAAACTTCCTTATAATAATGCTGGTTACTGTTGTGCCTTCTGGAACCCATTCTTGCAAAATTACACCCTTGATATCGAAAATTTTTTACTAAAAATGTCAAATTGACACGTTGTTCAACTTTTAAACTTAGCATTTTTTCGGCACTCTAAAGAAAACACAACCAAATTAAATGGCGACTCACAATCAACTGAACGTCATGTTGCTGCTTGTCATGCAGGTTCAGACAACTTCAAGGTTACTACGTATGCAGTTAGAACCGGTTCTGACTGCTTTGTTTACTAGGTGGAACCACAGTCCCATTATTTTATAGACATACCTCGTAAACCGTAGGTCCCCAGTACCTCAAACAGTTCATGTTTTCCAGGTCTCCTTACAGAATCAGTGAAATAATTTGCTCCACCAGTGGATCTTTTAAAATGTGTCAGTGAGTAATGAATATACATGTGCACCTGCTAGGTGACCTGGAAAACATGAACTGTTTGGGGTCTTGAAGACCAAGTTTGAGAACCATGGACATAGACAATTCTAATGTAAATATCATGACTATGGACCTGATTCAAAGATGGTCGCAATGCCAATGTTTTCGCAAATGGATGATTTTTTTCAACTTCGCATGCATACATGTTACACTGCCCATGTGCCGTGATTGACCGGCAGGGACCATTTGTGGGTCGCAAAGGGGGGCGGGGGGCTGACAACCCCAGGCATGTTGCAACAGTTTCTGGGCCTGCGACTGTGATCCCTTTGGGTATGCGTACAACTCTTAATCAGGACCTATATCTTTACCAATCTCATGCAGATGGCTGAACTACATGCACATTTATTCTTAAGAATTAGCAAACCAAATTGCTGTCTGAATACCAAATTCAGCAGAGATCGAGCGATTGTTAGCCATTGCGCATGTATTGTGCATGCACAGTGATCTCACTGCGATTACGCACGCAGATAGGAATACATCGCAGCGTGAGTGACAGGCCGTGACCATTTGGGGGGTGGTGATGGGGGAGCGGTTGCAGAGACGCAGGCGTTGCTGTCCGTTTGAACGCTGTTGCAAGGGCATGCATAAATTAGCCATTGTGATTGCTTATGCAGCTTGAGAGCCTTCTCTGTGCAATGAGACTTGCAATTTCTGTGACGGCTCAGACCTGCTGTGATGGGCCGATGTGCTTAGATGTTACCAATGTATTCGCAGGTGTGCGAGGTATTACGGATGTGCGAAAGCAGTAGTGGGCGTCTCTATGCTTGCTGAGCTGTGACAGGCATTAGTATATATTTGCAGCTGCATTGCATGCAATTACGCAGCTGCGATCACAATTGCAATTAATTCTGAATCAGGCCCTGAATACTTTAATATAGAACTATAGCAGAGTGGCATGCAAACCAGTTTTCTTTGAGTTTCAAGTCTCATATGCTGCCAAGCCCAAAATAAATTACTTGGGTAACTTTAAATAGAAAAATATGCAACAATACTCACAATTGCATATTAAACTAAGTAGGCACAGTGTATTTTATTTATGAACTTTGAAAATCGTTTTCCTGCAACGTATTCATGTTTATTAAGATATTTATTGTCAGCAGTTGGAATCCTCCATGGCTTGAATAGATCTCATTGCTATATCTGCAGTATATCTCTGTGCAGAGGTCAAACATTGCTGCAGCTTATCTGCATGTACTGTACTTCAATAGATAAAGTATGATAATAAAGTATGATAATGATTTTTCTAATTAGTGCTGATAGGTGAACTAAGTGAGTAAAAAATTGGAACAAAGTTTCATCTGATATAAAGGGTCAAAGACATTTGGTAATCTAGCAGGCAGTCATGTAGATACAATTGCAAATGCATTGTTTAGAATCTTAAGTGCAGCACTGATGAAATCACCAGCCAACTGTCAGTGCTGGTCACCATCTGTAGGAACAAAGGTGGTTCATGGGGTCGTTGTTCTACAGTCCCCTGTCTGCCTTCTGCTGATGACCACTCGGAGGTGGTATATTTTTTTCGACATTTAGAATGTCATATATACACAAAAAAGAAAGAGTTTCACAAATAAGCACACTGAGGGATTGGGGTACAATAAATTATATTAAAACATAACCTTTATTGATATTTCTAAAGAAAGGAGATCAGACTCAAAACAGGAAGCAAAATATTAAAAATAAAAAGTTTATAGAAAAGTGAAACATTTAATATTGAAACTGTATATTAAAAGCAAAGCTATGCATTTCCACCATGCCTGTAACTAGTGTTTATTTGCAAAGTGATTGACAGATGTGGATTGTTTGTGGATGGCAATGGGGAGTTGGAGACTCAAATGCAGTCAGTGCTGCAACTGCTTTCAAGGCATGTCTCAGCCTGCAACTGCAATTACGTATGCAGTGAAAATGTCTCAGGCTTCTCAGTTCCCGAAGCCATTCTGTGCATCCATACGGTTACTCAGAAGTTTGTTAATCGACTTTTCTGTGACCCAGCTGTGTATTTGTACTCAGTTGCTTGGATTAGCGAAGCCGCTGGTGGGTGTCTCAATGCAAGTCCTGGTGACTGCGACATATGCATATTTTTGCACAGCCGCTGCATCCAAATTTGCAGCTGCAGTGGCATTAGAGGCCCATAGTGACACAATGAGGAATAGGTATTATAACTATACATTGTGGATTAGGTCTATAATATTATAGTATTTATATTTCTGTAATTAGATGTATCCTATTCCCACATACTGTAAATTTAGTAAATATGTCTGCTATTAATTTGTACATTTAGTAATGCATAGTATCCTTGTACTGCCTACAAATAAAGAATTTCAATCAATATATACACCTTATTTTATGTGAGATAGTATTTTGCTAGTCTTTATAAAAAACTCTCTGCATCTGGCATGTGAATATTTGTTTTTGCTTAATTTAAGGATGCTGAATTCAGTGAATAAATCAGATTTTCTCTATCACGTCACATTAATTAGAAATACACAAATAACAAAACACGTTAATAGCTATATCTGAAAAATAGATACAAGTAAGATAAGTGAAAATTTCAATTAATCTCTAACTCTCTCTCTCTCTCTCTCTCTCTCTCTCTCTCTCTCTCTCTATATATATATATTTAAGTTTAATTAATTAATTGTATTAACCTTATTCTATTATAATAGAGGTGTTGCTTCGCTACATGATTTACAGACCTTTTCATTCTGATTATTCTTGCTCACTTGTTTTGGCTTTCTGAATAAGTAGAAGCAAGTGAATAGAGGGGATTGGTATGAAATACCGCTGTGAATAGTAGTGATAAAAAAATAACAGTTATCTGGTATGAAACTTGATAATTGATAAATATGTCCCTAACTGCGATAATGCAATCCCTGATAATCCCGGCAAGCATCGCAAAGACTGAAATATTGGGATTCCAATAAGTCGTCTTCATACTGCACATGCACCTGCAGTGCTTTGCGATCCAACATTTGCCTATATCATAGGACGGAAGGTGAACACAAGGTGTGGATTTGCAGTGAAATTTGCTGCTCCTATCCCACTACCAAAATAAGCTTCAGCTCATTTAGCCATCTCTAGTTCTTCTCTAAATCACTCATCCCATATTATTGTATGGCAAAGTGATTCTAACACTAATCAGGGGAACCGCTGGAGAAATGTAATAATTTCTCTACATAAATCCCTCCCCAGAAGTAAAATGCTCTGTTATGAATAAAAAAGGCTTTTAATTTCTTAATGAATAGAGCCCAATGACTGTGGTCATGCTAGTTATTACTACTATTATGTCCACTCACCTCTCAGTAATATAGTCACATTATAACATTATAACAATACAGCATTCACAAACTTATTTTCCTATATTCAGTTGGCATACAACATATTGGTGTAGCGTGCGGTTGGTCTGCTCTTGTACTGCAGAAAGATCTGCACTTATAAGGCTTTTTATTTTTAGTCAGACAGGCGGCATTAGGCACTGAGTAGTATATCGATCATTGGCAGGTAACCCAACTGCATGTCATGAGCCTTAATTTAAACTCTCTACCACCAATCAAAAGGTCTCCCAGTGGGGATTGATAGATGACCTGTATATTATCAGGACGCGGCCTGGGATCAGCCGCTACTCACCTCTGCGCCGGCGTCCTTGGGCTTAGGTGTTCAATTGATTGGAGTGGAGGTGAGTGGTGACTGAGTATTCTCCCCGGGGTCTGCCAGGGCTTCTGTGCCTGCGTCCTGGTTCCCATGGTGGCGGGCATGGGGGCGCAGCTATGTTGGTCCATATTACCTGACTAGTCTCTCCCAATGGTAGTCCTGTAGTCAGCTGATCCTCTGATCCAGAGACCAGCTACCCAGGGGTATTTAGTCTGACTCCAGGAACAGGAAATTGCTATTCAACTTCACTGTTCCAGTGATTGTGATATGCTCCTGTGTTTCTCCAAGTAGAATTTCCAGTGTGTTGTTTCAGCCCTCTCACTATCCTCCAGTGTTACTTGTATCAGCTCCCAAGCTGATTCGCAGCATGTCATGTCAGCTTTTTCACTAAACTCGTTTTGCATGTAACAGCTCTTGTGTTGTTTATTAGTGTGCTGTTCAGCTCCCCAGCTGCCTCCCTGTGTTACATGTATCAGCTTCCATGCTGATTACTAGTTTAGCTCTTAGGCTTAATCCCTGTGTTACATGTGTCTACATTTCCCTGTGTTTCTCAGAGCAAGTCAGCATCTGGATCTCTAGCAATTCTCAGTGCACTCCTGTGTCCACATGTCCCTGTTTTTCTCAGAGTAAGCCAGCATCTGGATCTCTAGCACTCCTCAGTACACTTCTGTGTCCCCATTTTCCTGTGTTTCTCAGAACATGTCAGTGTCTGGATCTCTAGCAATTTTCAGTATACACCTGTGTCCTCATTTTCCTTTGTTTCTTAAAGCAAGTCAGCGTCTGCACTAATACATCACTGTAGTCTTGATTTCCACTGGTGGAAGGCATGGAGCAAATACATTTCTGTTATTTGTTTCAAAATATCTGCTGTTTTCTTCTTTACAGCATCAACTGATTCAAAATGTGTCCCTTTAAGCACTGATTTAACCTTTGGGAAAAGATAAAAGTCGTAAGGTGCTAAATCGGGCGAATATGGAGGATGTCCAAGTGTAGTAATGTGATTGTCGTTCAAAAACTGCTTCACAGAAAGTGCTTTGTCAGCAGGCGCATTGTCCTGGTGAAGAATGAAACCATTTTTCCACAGTTGCGGCCGTTTCTTTCTGACTCTTTTTCTCAGCTTTTTCAAAACTTCCTTATAATAATGCTGGTTACTGTTGTGCCTTCTGGAACCCATTCTTGCAAAATTACACCCTTGATATCGAAAATTTTTTACTAAAAATGTCAAATTGACACGTTGTTCAACTTTTAAACTTAGCATTTTTTCGGCACTCTAAAGAAAACACAACCAAATTAAATGGCGACTCACAATCAACTGAACGTCATGTTGCTGCTTGTCATGCAGGTTCAGACAACTTCAAGGTTACTACGTATGCAGTTAGAACCGGTTCTGACTGCTTTGTTTACTAGGTGGAACCACAGTCCCATTATTTTATAGACATACCTCGTAAACCGTAGGTCCCCAGTACCTCAAACAGTTCATGTTTTCCAGGTCTCCTTACAGAATCAGTGAAATAATTTGCTCCACCAGTGGATCTTTTAAAATGTGTCAGTGAGTAATGAATATACATGTGCACCTGCTAGGTGACCTGGAAAACATGAACTGTTTGGGGTCTTGAAGACCAAGTTTGAGAACCATGGACATAGACAATTCTAATGTAAATATCATGACTATGGACCTGATTCAAAGATGGTCGCAATGCCAATGTTTTCGCAAATGGATGATTTTTTTCAACTTCGCATGCATACATGTTACACTGCCCATGTGCCGTGATTGACCGGCAGGGACCATTTGTGGGTCGCAAAGGGGGGCGGGGGGCTGACAACCCCAGGCATGTTGCAACAGTTTCTGGGCCTGCGACTGTGATCCCTTTGGGTATGCGTACAACTCTTAATCAGGACCTATATCTTTACCAATCTCATGCAGATGGCTGAACTACATGCACATTTATTCTTAAGAATTAGCAAACCAAATTGCTGTCTGAATACCAAATTCAGCAGAGATCGAGCGATTGTTAGCCATTGCGCATGTATTGTGCATGCACAGTGATCTCACTGCGATTACGCACGCAGATAGGAATACATCGCAGCGTGAGTGACAGGCCGTGACCATTTGGGGGGTGGTGATGGGGGAGCGGTTGCAGAGACGCAGGCGTTGCTGTCCGTTTGAACGCTGTTGCAAGGGCATGCATAAATTAGCCATTGTGATTGCTTATGCAGCTTGAGAGCCTTCTCTGTGCAATGAGACTTGCAATTTCTGTGACGGCTCAGACCTGCTGTGATGGGCCGATGTGCTTAGATGTTACCAATGTATTCGCAGGTGTGCGAGGTATTACGGATGTGCGAAAGCAGTAGTGGGCGTCTCTATGCTTGCTGAGCTGTGACAGGCATTAGTATATATTTGCAGCTGCATTGCATGCAATTACGCAGCTGCGATCACAATTGCAATTAATTCTGAATCAGGCCCTGAATACTTTAATATAGAACTATAGCAGAGTGGCATGCAAACCAGTTTTCTTTGAGTTTCAAGTCTCATATGCTGCCAAGCCCAAAATAAATTACTTGGGTAACTTTAAATAGAAAAATATGCAACAATACTCACAATTGCATATTAAACTAAGTAGGCACAGTGTATTTTATTTATGAACTTTGAAAATCGTTTTCCTGCAACGTATTCATGTTTATTAAGATATTTATTGTCAGCAGTTGGAATCCTCCATGGCTTGAATAGATCTCATTGCTATATCTGCAGTATATCTCTGTGCAGAGGTCAAACATTGCTGCAGCTTATCTGCATGTACTGTACTTCAATAGATAAAGTATGATAATAAAGTATGATAATGATTTTTCTAATTAGTGCTGATAGGTGAACTAAGTGAGTAAAAAATTGGAACAAAGTTTCATCTGATATAAAGGGTCAAAGACATTTGGTAATCTAGCAGGCAGTCATGTAGATACAATTGCAAATGCATTGTTTAGAATCTTAAGTGCAGCACTGATGAAATCACCAGCCAACTGTCAGTGCTGGTCACCATCTGTAGGAACAAAGGTGGTTCATGGGGTCGTTGTTCTACAGTCCCCTGTCTGCCTTCTGCTGATGACCACTCGGAGGTGGTATATTTTTTTCGACATTTAGAATGTCATATATACACAAAAAAGAAAGAGTTTCACAAATAAGCACACTGAGGGATTGGGGTACAATAAATTATATTAAAACATAACCTTTATTGATATTTCTAAAGAAAGGAGATCAGACTCAAAACAGGAAGCAAAATATTAAAAATAAAAAGTTTATAGAAAAGTGAAACATTTAATATTGAAACTGTATATTAAAAGCAAAGCTATGCATTTCCACCATGCCTGTAACTAGTGTTTATTTGCAAAGTGATTGACAGATGTGGATTGTTTGTGGATGGCAATGGGGAGTTGGAGACTCAAATGCAGTCAGTGCTGCAACTGCTTTCAAGGCATGTCTCAGCCTGCAACTGCAATTACGTATGCAGTGAAAATGTCTCAGGCTTCTCAGTTCCCGAAGCCATTCTGTGCATCCATACGGTTACTCAGAAGTTTGTTAATCGACTTTTCTGTGACCCAGCTGTGTATTTGTACTCAGTTGCTTGGATTAGCGAAGCCGCTGGTGGGTGTCTCAATGCAAGTCCTGGTGACTGCGACATATGCATATTTTTGCACAGCCGCTGCATCCAAATTTGCAGCTGCAGTGGCATTAGAGGCCCATAGTGACACAATGAGGAATAGGTATTATAACTATACATTGTGGATTAGGTCTATAATATTATAGTATTTATATTTCTGTAATTAGATGTATCCTATTCCCACATACTGTAAATTTAGTAAATATGTCTGCTATTAATTTGTACATTTAGTAATGCATAGTATCCTTGTACTGCCTACAAATAAAGAATTTCAATCAATATATACACCTTATTTTATGTGAGATAGTATTTTGCTAGTCTTTATAAAAAACTCTCTGCATCTGGCATGTGAATATTTGTTTTTGCTTAATTTAAGGATGCTGAATTCAGTGAATAAATCAGATTTTCTCTATCACGTCACATTAATTAGAAATACACAAATAACAAAACACGTTAATAGCTATATCTGAAAAATAGATACAAGTAAGATAAGTGAAAATTTCAATTAATCTCTAACTCTCTCTCTCTCTCTCTCTCTCTCTCTCTCTCTCTCTCTCTATATATATATATTTAAGTTTAATTAATTAATTGTATTAACCTTATTCTATTATAATAGAGGTGTTGCTTCGCTACATGATTTACAGACCTTTTCATTCTGATTATTCTTGCTCACTTGTTTTGGCTTTCTGAATAAGTAGAAGCAAGTGAATAGAGGGGATTGGTATGAAATACCGCTGTGAATAGTAGTGATAAAAAAATAACAGTTATCTGGTATGAAACTTGATAATTGATAAATATGTCCCTAACTGCGATAATGCAATCCCTGATAATCCCAGCAAGCATCGCAAAGACTGAAATATTGGGATTCCAATAAGTCGTCTTCATACTGCACATGCACCTGCAGTGCTTTGCGATCCAACATTTGCCTATATCATAGGACGGAAGGTGAACACAAGGTGTGGATTTGCAGTGAAATTTGCTGCTCCTATCCCACTACCAAAATAAGCTTCAGCTCATTTAGCCATCTCTAGTTCTTCTCTAAATCACTCATCCCATATTATTGTATGGCAAAGTGATTCTAACACTAATCAGGGGAACCGCTGGAGAAATGTAATAATTTCTCTACATAAATCCCTCCCCAGAAGTAAAATGCTCTGTTATGAATAAAAAAGGCTTTTAATTTCTTAATGAATAGAGCCCAATGACTGTGGTCATGCTAGTTATTACTACTATTATGTCCACTCACCTCTCAGTAATATAGTCACATTACAACATTATAACAATACAGCATTCACAAACTTATTTTCCTATATTCAGTTGGCATACAACATATTGGTGTAGCGTGCGGTTGGTCTGCTCTTGTACTGCAGAAAGATCTGCACTTATAAGGCTTTTTATTTTTAGTCAGACAGGCGGCATTAGGCACTGAGTAGTATATCGATCATTGGCAGGTAACCCAACTGCATGTCATGAGCCTTAATTTAAACTCTCTACCACCAATCAAAAGGTCTCCCAGTGGGGATTGATAGATGACCTGTATATTATCAGGACGCGGCCTGGGATCAGCCGCTACTCACCTCTGCGCCGGCGTCCTTGGGCTTAGGTGTTCAATTGATTGGAGTGGAGGTGAGTGGTGACTGAGTATTCTCCCCGGGGTCTGCCAGGGCTTCTGTGCCTGCGTCCTGGTTCCCATGGTGGCGGGCATGGGGGCGCAGCTATGTTGGTCCATATTACCTGACTAGTCTCTCCCAATGGTAGTCCTGTAGTCAGCTGATCCTCTGATCCAGAGACCAGCTACCCAGGGGTATTTAGTCTGACTCCAGGAACAGGAAATTGCTATTCAACTTCACTGTTCCAGTGATTGTGATATGCTCCTGTGTTTCTCCAAGTAGAATTTCCAGTGTGTTGTTTCAGCCCTCTCACTATCCTCCAGTGTTACTTGTATCAGCTCCCAAGCTGATTCGCAGCATGTCATGTCAGCTTTTTCACTAAACTCGTTTTGCATGTAACAGCTCTTGTGTTGTTTATTAGTGTGCTGTTCAGCTCCCCAGCTGCCTCCCTGTGTTACATGTATCAGCTTCCATGCTGATTACTAGTTTAGCTCTTAGGCTTAATCCCTGTGTTACATGTGTCTACATTTCCCTGTGTTTCTCAGAGCAAGTCAGCATCTGGATCTCTAGCAATTCTCAGTGCACTCCTGTGTCCACATGTCCCTGTTTTTCTCAGAGTAAGCCAGCATCTGGATCTCTAGCACTCCTCAGTACACTTCTGTGTCCCCATTTTCCTGTGTTTCTCAGAACATGTCAGTGTCTGGATCTCTAGCAATTTTCAGTATACGCCTGTGTCCTCATTTTCCTTTGTTTCTTAAAGCAAGTCAGCGTCTGGTTCTCTAGCAATTCTTAGTACACTCCTGTGTCCACATTTCTCTGTGTTTCTCAGAGCAAGTCAATGTCTGGATCTCTAGCGATTGTCAGTATACTCCTGTGTCCACATTTCCCTGTCTTTCTCAGAGCAAATCAATGTCTGGATCTCTAGCAATTCTCAGTACTCTCCTGTGTCTACATTTCCCTTTGTTTCTCAGAACAAGCCAGTGTCTGGATCTCTAGCAATTCCCAGTACACTCCTGTGTCCTCATTTCCCTGTGTTTCTCAGAGCAAGTCAGCATCTGGATCATTTTTAGTACACTCCTGTGTCTACATTTCCCTGTGTTTCTCAGAGCAAGTCAGCATCTGAATCTCTAGCAATTCTTAGTACACTTCTTTTTCCTAATTTTCCTGTGTTTCTCAAAGCAAGTCAGCATCTGGATCTCTAGCAATTCTCAGTACACTCCTGTGTCCACATTTCCCTGTGTTTCTCGCAGCACGTCAGCATCTGGATCTCTAGCAATTCCCAATACATTTCCCTGGTTTTCTCAGAGCAGGTCAGCATTTGACTCTGTGTCCAGATTTCCATGTGTTTCTCAGAGCAAGTCAGCATCTGGATCTCTAGCAATTCTCAGTACTCTACTGTGTTCTCATTTCCCTGTGTTTCTCAGAGCAAGTCAGTGTCTGGATCTTTACACTTACACTCCTGTATCTACAATCCCTGTCTGCATTCCAAAGTCTGCATCTTGGTCATCTCCAGCAACCATCTCATTTCCAGTATTTCCTAGTGTTAATTTATTTCTAGGGTTCCCAGTGCTAACTCTCTCTAGCATACTATAGTTTCCAATCTTCCTGCCACTCCCAGGTACCTGTTCAGAGGGCCATGACCTGCTTACTTGGTGTGGCAAATCCCAAATCCCAGCTGGAGAGGTCACTGGTGAAGACCACCAAGTGAATTAGACTCCGCTCCTCTGGGCAGGTCTAGCCAAACCTTAATCTGTCACTCCCCTAGTTGTTCCTTGGCCACCCAAACCCCCTGGCTCTTGTCCTCAATTAAGGAACTTCTCATACAAATTGTGACACACATATTATCACTAATTCTTAGATACACCTATCCATGATCCATTTATTTGCACAACATCACTTCATCCATTTTTTCTATTTATTTTCAACTCATCCACACATGTAGGATGTGTTACTTTTGTAACAACATTTAGAATGTCAACATTCAGAATGTTGACAGCATACTGTTGATATGTTCTGAATTAACAGAATGTCAATACTGTCAGACATAATGGCAATGGGAATCCCATTCACTTACTTTAAGCCTAACCATAAACACAACTTAAACCTAACCCTAATCTAACCCAAACCCTAATTGCAGCCTTACCCTAGTCTTAATTGATGACTAGCCCTAACTCTAAAATGGTGTGTCAACAGTTGTCAATGTCAACATTATGTCAGTGCTGACATTGTGAATGTCCACGTTGAATGGATTTTTACATTGAATGCTCTTATTAATCAGATTTACATGGTCATTGAAACTTATCTGCTTTTTAGAACAAATATTTTCTTTTGTAGATTTGTAATTCCTTTCCTTTAATTTCTTGTTATATTGCAACAGGCTTGACTATATATTAATATCCTATGCACCTATCAATATGTATTCAGACTGCTTGTCGAAGAAAGCCTTTGTAAAATACTGTATGTAGCTGCTGACACTGACTAGATAGGGTGACCTGTTCTGCATGACCAATAATTCAAGTGTTTCTATATTGTTTCCATAGGCAGTAGTTTGTAAGTGCAATTCATGCAGTTAGTAGGAATAGCGCACTAGTGAGGATAGTATAAAAAGTATAATTTTACTTGTAATAATACTCACATACATCAAGGTTAAGAACCTTGTACATAGCCTAGTAATCAGCTCTTCTCAGCTGGCAGATCTCTTAGTCGCCACCGCTAAAGGAGCCTTCGGGTCAGCGCTGCTTCTGGAGATAGCAGATTACTTCAACGTCTCCCATCAGTTTAGACCACGCCCAACCATTTTCGTTGATGACTTCATCAGGGGGTATATATATATATATATATATATATATATATATATAAAATGCATTTTTTGTAATAGAATACACTTTTGATTGAATGGAAGCACTGTTTTCATGTTTTAGTTTTTTATGCTGTACACTCCTAACTACTGATTTTTCCATTTGTGTGGTCATGTGCACTCTGTAGTACAGTAATATTGCAAGATCTTACCAATATAGTGTAGCAGCTTATCTGCATACAGTAATTATTTTGATTTAATTTGCATCTGCTCTCTTTATGGATATTATTATTTATTAGGAAACTCTAATCTCTGTATTGAAATATTTTTATATCTGCTTTATATACTTATGTTGTTGCCATTATTTTTTATATATGATAAAACTGACTATTTGATTAATCAATTTCTATGTTTTAATCTTGTCCAGTTATGTGTGATATAACCATTATAATATTGATCTGCAAATTCAGACTATTTGTAAATTAGAATAAATTGACACAGTTGAGGGACAATAACTTGGCTGTATACATTGCATACATATAGAATAACTACAGAATAACAGAATGGCTTGTCTGCAACATATCCAAATAAAGAATCAACTAGAGGTTTAGCTGTAAGGGTACAGTGGGTGGTCCCATTCATGGTGCTTACCTCAGATGTCCTGATACCAGAATCCCTTGAAAAGATGCATGCTACTTCATATCGGCATGGACAACAGAAGTGGAATATACCTAAAAAAAAAAAAGTCAAGGGATCAGCTATGTCACTCCTTAGTGCAGTTGGAACACATTACGCTAAAAGGTATCCCTCATCAGGGTAGAGTGGAAAAGTTTCACCAGAGTATAATGTCCAGTGGCAAAGAAAGGGACACACTGTTAGGAGCTGCAGGAGGTGCTGCATTGTTCAGGACACTGCAGTCCAGAGGTAATCATCAGGGTCTACAAGCTGTGCAGCTCTCTGTGCATTGCATGTCATTTTGTGCAATACATCCATGGTAACAAGATATTCTGCAATAATGGCATGCAATGCACAGAGAGCTGCATAGCATGTAGACCCTGATGATTACCTCTGGGCTGCAGTGTCCTGAACAATGTGGCACCTCCTGCAGCTTCTAACAGTGTGTCTGTCCTTTTCTGTCCCCTTTCTTCCTGGAGCCAGTGGACCTTATACTCTGGTGAAACTCCATATCTGAAGCCAAAAGTAAAATTTTGAGCATCTGCCATGGGTGTCGCCATTTTGGAACACTCAATGTGTGCAGCTGTTCATAGGAGTCATGGGAGTGAGCCAGGTGGTTGAAGCAAGCTCTTTATAGCCTGACCTCTGACTCCTCAGTGTTGGTGGTAATCTGAGAACCCACCATCGTCAAGTGTCTTCAGCTCCTTTACATTTGTTTGTGACCTTGTCCTCAGACTGCGATAGACCTCTGCATGTTAACTGGATTTCCTCTTACTCAACCACAGACATCTGTATGTTAACCAGATTCCCTTGTCTATAGCCACACACACCTGTATGTCAAATAGATTGCCTCATCTTCCACCAAAGACATCTGCAGGTTAACCTGATTTTCTTGTATAGGAAATGAAAAAAAAACACATCGCTAATGGTAAAATGTAATACAGTATTTCATATATCTATACTTCTTATAAATGAGAATATCTGTCTGTTTTTTTGTCTGTCTTATTGCGATAAACTCATAAACCACTAAACCGATTGTGATGCGATTTTCCTCATTGTGAACATTATTTTCCCAGACAAGTTTTAAGCTAAAGATCTTCCGATCGGTCATTGGGGGACTGTGGGTGGTTCTCCATGGGGAGGGGCACCCTGCACTGCTCTAGGCAAGTCTAAATTATTTTGTGATGTATTTTTCACCATTGTGTAGGTAATTTTCCCAGGCAGGTTTTAGGTAAATACAGAAATAGAAAAGAGCCCATTGACTCTTCTGAGTTTGGATGGATCGGAGTTAGTTTTGCACCATATAGAGAAATCTGTAGCATGTAAATGAAAGGAATATTAACAGGCTTAACAAGAGGGAGCCTCTTCACACTTATGCCCCCGTGCGACACAAACCTAGTGCTTGACTGATCCAGGGCATGGACCCAATCTAATAAAGGCGGCACAGGCCTAATGCCCAACCTATTGCAGGGAGGGAAACAGGCCTAGTGCTGGCCTAACATGGGGGCACAGGTCTATTACCTGACCTAACATGGGGACATAGGCCTAGCACCCAACCTAACACAAAGGCACATGCCTAATGCCTCATCACCTGGTGATATAAGGGGGATTAGAGGTACATGGAGAGTGTCCATGGGTGTCTACCCATTATGGGAGAGAGCCTGTGGTAGGTGGCTTTGTAAAGCTCTGTTCCCTGCCACAACCACAAGCCTCCCTGGTTCTCAACTTCTTTCTTCCTCATCAGGAGTTGCCGCTGACTGACAGTCTTCTTCTTTTGACCCCAAAGTCTTCTTGCTGAAGTTCAGCATCTTCTGGCCTCTTCTGGGGTGGCCAGAGTTCTTCTTTCTTGGAGGCCTGTCTTCTGCTATTGTCACTGTCTAACAGAACTGGCACTGCAAGCAAATTTGAAAAGCTGCAATAGCTCCTCCCTGCATAATACAGTATCTAGGAGTAGATCACAGAGTTACACATTTTCCCTTACTGTATTAATCCATTATGTATAAACAGTGGCGTAAGTTCATCCCAGATGCCCGGAGGCAAGTTATAATTTGATGCCCCCCCATGTCAGAGCCGCTGACACTGTAATTTAGCAATTTGCATGCAAACAGGCTAAAGGTATACGAAAGCAGCAGCTGATGGTCTGACATGGAGCTCTCCACTTGTGTATGGTGGCTTCTCAGGTACAGGGAAGGGGTGCCATGTATTGGGCGGCTGTGACGGTACACTCTGGGTACATAGTTACAGCTCTAAGTAGGGTGAATATGTTGTGGACAATGGAGAAGGTGCCCCTTCAGAGCTGGAGCCGGGCGGCAGGCACCTCTATTGTCTCCCATATTTCTGTCCCTGTGTATAAATTTCAAAACAGTACGTGCTCTGGAGTTTCCAATTGTAACTCTAACTTCCTCTGAACAGTATGGGGATTATTCTTTATCATTTCTTCCTAGTGCTCTCTCTCTCTGACTAGCAGCTTCATTACTACATTCTCAATAATAATCATCTTGGGTTCTGACATTTGGCCTGATTCAGAGATGGATACTGTTAGCATCACTGCTCCAACATTTGAGTTAATCATAAGAACTTTTTATTATTGTTATGCTTTGCATCATGCTTTTTTTTAAAATAAAGGCTAATGAGTTTACCATTGTATTCAATATATTTAGAATGTAAGTTCACATTAATCATTTGACAAATCTTGTGGTTTAACTTTCATGTAATTATGTGAGTGGGTGCTTATTAAAAATTCTGAAATATAACTTAATATCTTCACAAAGTGTATTTGCTTATTTGTTTTTATTGTTTCCTTACCTTGAGCTTATTCTCAAATGCACTCATTAATTTTCTTCCCGATGATATAGTTTACATTGTTTTTTTAATTTTAGCTCTTTGTATATTGATTTTGATAACATGTTTGTTTAGTTTGAAAGAGTATGCATATTATATTGATCATGGAAATAAACAGATATTAAGTATTTGATAAAAAATATTAAATGTAAATTACTTTTGATGAGCAAATGTCATTAGCATACATGTATTTTTAAAATCGCATTTCATATATTCAAAGTAGACCAATGAGCACATGCAACAGCCCATTCTAACTCAGTCGATGTGTCCTATTTGAAAAGAACTATAAATATGTTTTTTTAGTAGACAATGTGCATGAGAAAGAACTGTGGTCGAGTAACATCGCTCATTTTCCTGTGCACCTCTATGAGGGTATGAGGTAAAATGAGCAATGTTGTGGGTGTGATGTTACCATCGCTCCACGGTATTCCAACAGCACATTGGCAGCATCGCTTGGAAATTATTTTCCCCAAGAATTCAGATTTAGTTCTCTGTTGATGGCCTCAAAGAGCTTCCAGGAACACATTCAGAAAAACTTATTGCTGCAACAAATTTAATTAAGGAAAATACATGGTTGATGTTCCCTCAACTTGACTTATACCTTGTCTTCCTGAGTCCAATATAGCTGGTTTTGTCTTCTTTTTTTCATCATATTATTTCTGTAGCTTTCACCAAAAACAAAATGATCAAAGTTCTGACAGGTATTATTTTGTATAACCAATAATATATTACAGTGTCATTGTAACTGTCTGTTATATAAAACAAAGGACATGAGTCAGAGATGTATGCTATATTACACAGTTGAGCAATTATCAGGTGACTGTGCATGTGTCACGATCACACTGCACACATGCCTAGCTACCTTTGCAATGCTGCTTGCAGAGAGGATCAGTGGCGGTTGCATGGTGGGGCCTGCAGCCCTTACCAAAACTGCCAGGTAAGGGTCTTGTTTAAACAATAAAATTAAGTCTTGTGTGGAAAAGTATTGTGTGCTCACAACATTTTCCGTGAGCTTGCAGTCAATGCTTTGACCACAGTGGCAAGTGGTAGAGTTACTAGGTGTCAAATTATTTTCTCCACCACTGCATTGGATGGGTTCAAGTTGCAAACACACATATATAGAGACAACCCCTGATGAAGTCTCGCAAGGAGACGAAATGCGTAGAATAAAGAAGCTTTGAGATCCACTATAAGGATATACAATCGAACTCTGAACCCTAAAATAAGGGTGGAAAAGTCTTATACCTTGATAGTGGCACGTCTGCAATTAACTGTGATATAAAATGTACTGTGAAAGTGTGTTTTATATAAATACATTTTAAAAAGATATTTCTGAATTGTAGTATTTGGTTTACAGCCATATGGAATTATCTACTGAAGTTTGGGTATAGTACCATTGATATTCAGGTTTCTTGGGACAGGTTTGTAACCTTTAGACACTTGATGCCCCTTAGAACAATTTAATCCTTGTCAGTTACCAGAAAATCTTTAGTTAATCGAGCAGGAAACAGGGAACACCAGTTTTAGTTTTAGAAAAACAGCGACTTCTAATGTAATATTTAAGTGAGGCTTGGTAAATGAAATCCAAATGCACTTGTACTATATGAATTAGAAAAACATGCCTTAAGTGTGTCCAGGATGTTTCAAATCAGATGTTCTAAATAACTTTGTGTATTCCTCCAAATTCAGTGACTCCAAAAAAACATAGTGATAGCATATAATGTGAAACGTTTTAAAACATTTATTACACACAATAAAAACAATAAATATTAAGCGTACATTAAAAAGATGCAAAATTTGGAAAAGTGCAATTAGAGCTTATCTGTACAGGTTGGAATCCTAAAACGGCCAGAGGGAATGTCAGGTCCAGTGGGATAAATGTCTCAACATGATTCTTCTATTAACTGTGGTTTTGGACTTCATCGGGAGGGTATGATTGATATATATATATATATATTATATATATATATCATACCCTCCCGATATGGTCACCCACAGCTATGCGAGCTGCCAGGAGGCCACTTAAAAAAAAAAAAAACGCCCTGATTCAGAGTGAGCACTCTTTCAGAGCGTCCGGCTCTGAATCAGGGCCAGAGTGTGTTGAGCTGCTGTGGGAGTCTGCAGCTCCTATGCCTGTATGGGTTAGCGATCACACTGATCGTGCCCCCCCTGGCTTTGCGCCAGGCTGAGGGGCTCACAGCGCAAAAGTGTGTTTTTGTTTGCTCAATGGGGTGTGGTTACGCCTCCAGCGATTAGGCCACATCTCCCTCCTCACCTGGGCCCAGCTGGGCTCTCTATGCCTCTGTGTTCCCCTGCTATGGCATTATCCCCCCTGCTGTTTTAGCCTGGTGCTGACAATTAAAAAATAGGGGGAACCGCAGGCTTTTTTTCCCCACAATTTTCCAATACCGTCCCAAGCTGAGAGATCTGGGGCTGATTATGAAAAAGGGGGGATCCCTTGGCAGTTTATTTTTTCTTTTTTTAAATGTAACTACTGTATATATACACATTCATATTATAGGCATGACAACATTTTTAAACTTTTTTCTTATAAACAAGGAGTACCAGTAAATACATTCGCCCAATTTTTTTCTGCTATTGAAGGTCAACTTCTGACTCTCTTAAACAGAATTGATACTATATTTACTATTATTTTTACTGATAACTTTTGCACTTTATATTTTAATGAGTATATTAATAAAATTGATGTTTTAATTTAATCTGATTATCACTTCATATACAATTAAGACTATAAGGGGTATATTTACTAAAGTGAGAGTTTTTAGTAGTGGAGATGTTGCCCATAGCAACCAATCAGATTCTAGCTATTTTTTTCTCGAAAGTGCTAAGTAAATGTTATGTAGAATCTGATTGGTTGCTATGGGCAACATCTCCAAATCTAAAAAACTCTCACTTTAGTAAATATACCCCTAATAGTACCCCAAAATGGAGTCTTCTTGACTTGACTGTGCAAGAAATTCCATATCTATTTGACTCTTTTTTTGACTCCTGGGATCACCACCAACAATCTAATACAAAGGGGAGGACTTAGGGCCTGATTCAGAAGCGCTCGCAAAAAGCGAGCACTAGCTCTGAATCAGGGCGGGCGCTGGTTTTTTAGGAGCGGCTCCTGGCCGCTCGCATAGCTGTGGGTGACCACCCACAGCTATAGTGAGCGGCCATGATGATGGTCGCGATGGTCTTGACCATAGGGCTTGCGACGAGACCCTTGTGGTAGGGTCTCATTCATCGCAAGCCCCAGAGAGCTTTCGGCTCTAACAGAGCCGGAAGCTCTAGACTGACATCACTCGTGATGTCAGTGGGGCCGCCCCCAAACGGCAAGCGTTCCCTCGGGAACGCCTCCATTTCGGCAGCCACCCCCCGGCCCGCCCACCAAATGGGGCGAGCTGTCACTCAACATCAACAGCTCGCCCCCTTTGGTGCGAGACCCAGAGCGACAGGTGTCACGCATGCGCACGACAGAGCCGGCTCCGTCGTGCGCATATGCTGTGGGCCACCATAGACCCGGTTGCGAGCACTCAGCGCTCACAACCGGGTCTGAATGAGGCCCTTACTCCCTATAACTGTTATACATGGTTGGTATATAAAATACATGAGTTTTTTTCCTGTGCAGAATCTTCCCCAGATACCCTTATACACATTTGATTGATAACATTTTCATTGACTAAGATTTGACTGTGTAAATTTTTACTACATCCACTACAACTGACCTATATTAGAATGCATATTATTAGCACTGTTTTAAAACTAATAACTATCATTTAGTTAAATTACATCAAACTTAATCAAACTGTAATTAATAAACAATATAATTGTAGGAAACATTTTTTATTGTACTGATCAATACAAGTTTATTGTAACTGTTCTAGCTTTTAAAAATTTTGCATTTCGAAATTGGTTTACAACATATAATCAGGGCCACAACCAGGGGGTGACAGCCAGTACTCCTATACCAGCCCGGGACAGCTGAGGGGCAGCTGGCAGAGTTAATTAATTGTTAATTATTCACCCTCACACAGGACAGATGAGCTGCCGGAAAATTCTATGAATGTCTCATCATACAGCTAAGCTGTGTGATGAGTCATTCATTAATCAACTGTCCAGCCAGTGCTAGCAGCACACAAGCCAGAGCTATAAGATGCTGGATTCCCCAGCGGATCCGTGATCCACGCTGGTGCCTGGAGGTCAGGTATCAGCCAAGGAAGAATGCTTCAGAGACAGCACAGTAAGTGCAGTAGTACAGGGATCTCACTTCTTGTGTCTGCAGCTCTATGTTCCCTCCCTATCACTTTGATGTATGTTTCTCTCCTCTGTCTGTTCTCTGTAAAGTCTGTATTTGTCTCTAACAAACTCTATGTGCCTTTGTATGTGTGCCTCTGCCCTCCCCATTCCACCCCATGGGTGAGTCTGCCTTACACCTTAATGCCTTACACCTTAATGAGTACCTCTATCCCCTCCACGGGATCGGTATGGAATACCGCCGGCCCCTTGGCCGGCAGTTCAATTCCTGGCAGTGCCTGGCCGACAAAAGCAGAGTTCCCGGCAGCGGAAACCTGACAGCACTGGAAATCCTGATCGTCGTTAAGGTAAGTATAAACTAACCTAACCCCCTAACCCTAACCCTCCTTAGGGGTGCCTAACCTTAACCTCCCCCCAAGTGCCTAACCCTAATCCCCCCTTTAAGTGCCTAACCCTAACCCCCCCTTCCCCGCTGCCTAAACCTAAGTCCCCCCGGGGGGGTGCCTAACCCCAAGTCCCCCCCAGGAGTGCCTAACCCTAACCCTCCTTCCCCCTAGCCTAACCCTAACCCTCCCGGGGGGGTGCCTAACCCTAAGTCCTCCCTGGGTGCCCTAAACCTAACCCTCACCGCCGCGGCTGTCCGCTCATGGCGCCGCCATCCCTTCGATCGGGATGCCAGGTGCCAGTGTCCTGGCATCGGGAAAATGACAGCCGTCTACAAATAGACGCCTTTCATTTAACCCCGCCGGGATAATGCAGTCGGGGAGCCAGCTGTCTGGATTAAGAAAGCCGGTTTCCCGATTGCATCCCCCCTCCACTCCCCATGAGTGCCTCTATACCCTCCACTCCCCATGAGTGCCTATCCCCTCCACTCCCCATGAGTGCCTCTATCCCCGCCACTCCCCATGAGTGCCTCTATCCCCTCCACTCCCCATGAGTGCTTCTATCCCCACCACTCCCCATGAGTGCCTCTATCCCCTCCACTCCCCATGAGTGCATCTATCCCCACCACTCCCCATGAGTGCCTCTATCACCACCACTCCCCATGAGTGCCTCTATCCCCACCACTCCCCATGAGTGCCTCTATCCCCTCCACTCACCATGAGTGCCCCTATCCCCTCCACTCCCCATGAGTGCATCTGCTTCCCTCTCCACATCACACGTGTGCCATTGCCTCTTTTTCCACTTCTCATGTGTGCCTTTGCCCCCTTTTTACCCCATGTGTGTTTCTGCTTGACACTACACTCCCCTTGTGTGCCTTTGCCCCCTTTTTACCCCCATGTGTGTCTCTGCCTGATACTACACTCCCCATGTGTGCCTTTGCCCTTTTTTTACCCCATGTGTGTCTCTGCCCGATACTACACTCCCCATGTGTGACTTTGCTCCCTTCTACCCCCCATGTGTGCCTCTGCCTGACACCACACTCCCCATATGTGCCTATGCACTCCTTCCCTCCATTCTGAGTGCCTCTGCCCCTCATCCACTCCACTTGTGTGCCTCTGACCACTGTCACTTGCTTTCTTCCTCTATGTCACATTCCAGGCCTGGCCAACTTGTGGCTCGCCAGCTGTTGTGAAACTACAAGTCCCAGCATACCTTCTGACAATCAGGTAGTAAAGCATGCTAGGACTTGTAGTCTCACAACAGCTGTAAAGTCACAGATTGGTCAGGACAGCATTATCCTATCTTTCTCCCTTCCATTATGTTCCCTAACCTTCTTCTCTTATCTGCCATTACCATTCACTTTCCTTATATGTCACACCTTTCTTTCCCCTCAGCTTCCACTTCTCCACTCTTTATATCTTTCCATTCTCATCTTCTTAATGTACTACAGTACATAGAACCATGGCCGTTGTCTGGCGATCAGAAGAGGGATGATCATGAAGGGAAGTGCAACCAAGTTCAACGCCACATAATTAAATCTAAGGATAGCAGGTAAGTACAATTTTCATTTATTAAATTGCTCAGCACTTTTACACTTTCCTCCCTCAGAGCTTTGGGAGGGGGGGACCTGCATTATCCACTTGTACTGGGCCCCATGATTCCTGCTGGCAGCCCTGCATATAATGATGGTCCTAATTTTTCTAACATATATATCATGCCTTGCTTTATAAAGATTAACAGGTACATCTGCACTTGCATAAATCTTAGACATTTAAGCAAACAACAGTTTTAATAGAAATTTTTACTTGCACTGAAATAAAAATTTGTTATGTGCTTTTAAAATACATTAGTGTTTAACAATTGAAGAACATTTTTTTCTTGAAACAACATGACAGAACATTACATATAAAAGTCATTATCAATGTTGGCAAAATCAGTTATTTGTTTGTGGGGAATCCTCAATTAAAATGTTTTGCTTTGAGTTGACAGTATCCAATTTACAAGATATGTTTTAGATGTTGACTTAAATATGTGTTTTGTACCTTTTTTGGGGTATAGACTGCATACTCTCAATATCTCATTGTTATAGAATAGTAGTGTGTGTTGGGTTTGGAAACACATACAGGGGTATTCAATATGGGAGCGAAAACATAGTTTTTGCGTTAATATCGGAGGTATGACGTCATTATTGCAGGTTTTACTTTTACACCGTATTCAATTTCAAAGACTTATCGCAGTTTTGAAAAGTCTTTGATAAAAAACGGGGATAACTTTTCACCAATGAATAGGTGTCGAAAAAAAGTGCAGAATTGGGGTTTAGGGGTGCAGGCTTAAAAAAAATAGCCTGCATCCCTGGAAATGACATTTAAAAAAGAACTGTGTCAAAAAAAGTTTTTTAAAAAATAGGGACACCCCAAAAAATTATTTTAATAATTGGAGTGAAAAAAAAAATGGTAAAAAATTGTTTAAGAATAGGGAAATAGGTTCAGGGCTATTCTGCAAGTATGCGGCAGGTGTTTTGAAGAATAGAATTATAGCGGCAGGTGCACAAATGCAGAATTTTTAAAAACTTACTTTAGGGACATAAAAATATGCTAGTACCCATTTTCATGTACCCCAAATTTGATGGGACCACTTAAAAAATAAAAAAAAAGTGCTCTTTTGCATCACTTCTTCAATGTTGGGAAAAAAACACCTGCCACGGCTATTTAAATCCCGACTTTCAATTAAAGGTTAAAACGGGGGTACCCATAGTGTTCCCCCATGTTTTTACAACTTTAGTGGAGTCTTACAATTTTTTTAAGGAAAAATTCGTAACTTTACGCAAATCTAACTTCGGAGTTTCCCATTTTCGTTAATTTTATATTGAATACGGGGATAAGCTGGAGTGCGCCCGATACTTTAACGCAGGTAAAAACTCAGATATGAAACGTTAACTTCGACAGTGAAGTTAACGTTTCATATTGAATACCCCTCATAGTTGTCATCCTCATTTTTGTCATCAACAAAAAATAAATCCTACATATCTGGGTTATCTAAGTTTGTGGTGATGTCTTTCCTATTGTCATCCATGGAGTGGAGGAAGTCACAACATTTGCATTTTGGTGAAGACTCACATTACCATCTCATACTGCGAGTCTTCTAAGATGTGAGTAGTGGTGATTGTAGTTATTAGGCTTTGAAATTCTAGAGGGAAAATACAGTAAAACAAAGTTTTTATGCCACATGTATGTTTATTCCTTTTGATCATTAGTTTCACAAATACTAAAAGATGCAGACAGCTTGTTGCTTTTTCAAATGCTCTGAACTATAATGTGGACACTAATATGAAAGTAGTTAGAGTAATAACAGTATGAAAAATTTATGAAAAATGTAGGCACTGTTCCATGTCAACAAGTATCAATTTATAAAAGGAAAATATGCAGCGCTAATAAATTTGCACAATTTGTTAATACTAAACAGTGTGTAATAATGAATAGACAGTAATAACATACATTTAAAAATGATTAAAAGTAAATATCATTGAAAAGGTCAGTATTGACGTAAAAAAAGGTATTGGATATCATGCATGATAAGTAAACTCTGTGGGCACTGATTGCTGCAGCAATATTATGGAAAATTGACACCAATGAAATAGTCATTCAAAAATAAGTGGAATATAGTTGTAGATCCAATGTTGGAAATGTGGTTTTACCAGCTGAGATCAAGATGAATGAGGATCCTAAATTTAGCGATGGCATCACAATCGGCGTACTTCCAACGCAAGGATGTACCTCTGAACAGTCACTGCTGGAACCAGAAATTTGTCCCAAATCCAATGCTCCAATAAAGGTCATTATGGATGTCCAAATGGCAAGTGCCTAAACCAGGGAAAGCCACCAACCGTTTTGCTACCTACAGGTAGCTTTTTAAAAAAAAAGCTACCTGTAAGTAGCGAAACGCGTTGGTGGTTATGCCTCCTGCGATTAGGCCACACTCCTCTTCCTCCAGGCCGACTCTCTATGGCCCTGCACAGATCTTCCATATGACAAGCAATAGCGAATGGTGGGAGTGATAAACCAGTAGTGCACCATTTTTTGGAACAGAAACATCAAGTTTCTGTTACGATTCTCACTCAATGATGAGATCGACAGACTGCTGACAATGTACAAGACTGGGTAGAGGTGTGGCAGTCCTTCCACAACTGGAGCTAGCTGGAGTGAGGCAGAAAGATGACACAACACAAACAGCGGTAGGTCACTATGGTATGAGAATTGTCTAGGGACTATAATGCAGCTTGGATGCTACACAGGGACCGACTAGACACAGGGTATGAGCTGCAAGACAGGAGCGACCAGGACTATGATATGCAGGATTTCAGAAAAGACTGGACTGGCAAGACTAGACTGACAAGGACAAAACATGTGTGATTGGACTGAAAAGGACAAGACAGGTAAAACAGGACTAGAGGGCTGAGGTGTGACTTGAGACAAGACAGAACGGCCGGGAGGATCATGGTGAGACAAGAACTAGATGATGCAGCCTTGAGGGCTGAAGTGCGACTTGAGACTGGACTTGAGCTGCCTTGAGGACCAATGTGCGACTTGAAACAGGACAGAGCGGCCTTGATGGCCATGATGACTGGAACTAGGTGCAGTGACTGAGACAGGACAGAGCGGCCTTGAGGGCCGTGGTGACTGGAACTTGGTGATGTGGCCTTGAGGGCCGAAGTGTGACTTGAAACAGGATGGAGCAGCCTTGATGGCCATGATGACTGGAACTAGGTGCTGTGACTGAGACAGGATGGAGCAGCCTTGAGGGCCATGCAAGACTGGAACAAGGTGATGCGGCTGAAACAGAATGGAGTGGCCTTGAGGGCCAAGGTGTGACTAGAACAAGGTGATGCGGTTGAGACAGGATGGAGTGGCCTTAAGGGTCGTGACGTGACTGGAACTAGATGATACTAATGAGACAGGACAATAAACAGATGAACTTTAGACATGACAGGAACAGTGACTGGAAGCAGTGCGGATGAGAACACTGCAAACTTGACTTTGGTGAACATAAACAGACATGGCTTAATAGTCAATGGATATGCAGGCTGTGATGCGGCTTATCAGGCTGAGATGCAGGAACCAGAAGGCAGACAGGTGCACTCAAACACGGCAGGCTGGATGACACACAGGCAGATCCAGATCAGACAAACAGGCACTGGGAACTGGAACAGCAGAACTTGGTTAACTGGCTAGAATTCAGGATACTGAATACATGACCGCATACTGTGGAAGTCAGGCAGTATAACTGGCATGGAGTGAAGGGCTGGCTGTAACTTAACAGATGCTTGATCCAATCAGAGCAAAACCCTGCAAGCTTCCATAATTACAGACTAGTGTGTAGCTGGGTTCAGCACAGAGAGACAATTAATTAGTGTGCAGCTAAAGTCTGCACACAGACAGGCAAGACACAGCTTAACTGAAAACAGACTAGACAGGATTTCCAGCTGCCTGCAACAGCCAGAACAAGGGCAAGACATGATGCAGTGTCCCAGTAGTAACTATGACTGGGAACTGCCACCAAGATGATCTGCTAACTGCAGATTCTAACAGTTTCCATGTTAAAGTGTATGATCATTGATCATGTGCCGTGTCTGGGCAGAGGAGGTTATAATTACCCCAGTAATATCACATATAATGAACAATGCAGGCAGACAGATCTAAGCATAAGAATCTATGCATTTCATCTATACAGAAATAATGGATGCGCAACATAAGGGAGACAACAAGACAGTACTCATCTGAAGGGAGCTGGCGAGTGTATGTTATAAAGTGTTGTTTGAACAGAAACATTGTCTGCAGGTGTGCACTATTCTTTTGGAGAGGAAGAAAAAATGTTTTCAAAGCTGCTAAAGTGTTATTTCAACAAAATGCAAGAGCTTATGACATTTGTTACATCAGTGAAAGGGTTAAAAGGAAAAACTGTGTTTATCTTGCTGAAAGCACCAAAAGTGTTGTTTTCTGTCTTGTTAAGTCAAGGTGTGGCTAATCAAGTGTGGTGTGGCTATACCTCTGCAGAAGACAGTTAAAGAGAAAGTACCATGGCATGTGCGGGAGGCAATCGGGAAGCCGACTGCCTAAATACCGGCAGCCGGCTTCCCGACTGTCTTATCCTGGCATGGGTGAAATGCCGGGCATCTAGATATAGACGCCCGCATTTCCCCGACGCTGGGAGACCGGCGCCCGGCATCACGATCGTACTGATGCCGGGCGCCGCGAGCGGACAGCCGCTGGGGGGGAGGGTTAGGTTTAGGGCTCCCGGGGGGGACTTAGGGTTAGGCACCCCCCCGGGAGGGTTAGGGTTAGGCTAGGGGGAGGGAGGGTTAGGCTTAGGCACCCCCCCGGGGGACTTAGGTTTAGGCAGCGGGGAAGGGGGTGGTTAGGGTTAGGCACTTAGAAGGGGGATTAGGGTTAGGCACTTGGGGGGGAAGTTAGGGTTAGGCACCCCTAAGGAGGGTTAGGGTTAGGGGGGTTAGGTTAGATTAGTGGATACTTACCTATCCACGATCGGGATTTCCAGCGCTGTCGGGCTTCCACTGCGTCGCACTCTGCTTCTGTCGGGCTGCCGCTGACGGGAATCGAACCGCCGGCCATGCGGCTGACGGTATTTCATACCAATTCTGGCATGTGCTGGTCATAGTAGTGCCACGTGGGAAATGTTTTGCTGTGTTGAAAATACTTTTGAATACCAAGTGTGGTACAAATGACAACCAAAACAGTGATTGTGTTGTGATGAGAATAAATTTGAAAGCCAAGTGTTACAAGTGAAATAAAAAAATGTGTTTACTGTGCTAAGTATACATTTGAAAGCAATGTGTTTACTGTGTGCAGATAAAAATGGGAAATAGTAAAAAGAAATATGCTAATAGAAAAAGCAGGATGGCTGCTGCAAGTATTCACTTTCAAGTAGAGAGTTACAAGGCCTGGAGTGGAATATAAAGACTATGGACCTCATTCAGAGTCGGTCGTTGCGGCTGCACGGTGGTACGCCACCAATGTTCACTAAACTGCGCATGCGTAAAGTTCGCAATGCGCGTGCGCAAACTAGCTGCTATGATCAGAAATTTCTCTCTCCTTGAACACAGCCAGGTCGGTAGTTTGAGTGACAGAATTAGGCGTTTGTGGGTGGTAACAGGGGAAGGTGCTTGAAAACAGGGGAGTGGAGATCCGAATGCAGGCGTGCCTAATTATGTGAACGGCGTTTTATGGGAGTGCATACAGTTTATGGGAGTGCATAATTAACAAAGTAGTGTCATGGCACACGTGACATGGGTGGTTTGTACACTGACCTGATCGTAGTGCTTAAGAGAGGGTATGGTCAACCTCAAGCTCTACGACCAGCTCCGATGGTTACCGATGGTCTCAATTAATCCTTATATGACCGGAGATGATGTGTAATGCGTACAAGAAGGGGGCATATTTTTTGTCTTACGGCCGCATCCTCCCCTTGGTCTGCCAGCTAACGATCCAATCTTAAGGAGGCAACTTGCGAGTGCATCATTTGCATATCCAGCCCCTTTTCCCTTACGACCGTGCGGCAGCAACGACCGACTCTGAATGAGGTCCTATGGCCCATATTCAATTAGGGAGCGAAAAGTCCATGCTTGACTCTTTGCTCCACATCGGAGCTTTTCTGGGGATAAAGTATTGGGTGCGTGCCGGCTTTATCCCTGTATTCAAATTAAAATGAACGAAAACGGGACCTGGTGAATTGGGATCTACGAAAAAAATGGGAATTTTTCGGGAAATAATATGGACCCCTTAAAGATGTCCAGACATGGGGGATCACTATGGGTACCCCCGCTTTTGCCTGCAGAAGAAAGTCGGGTTTTTAAATAGCCGTGGCAGGTGTTTTTGTCCCGACATTGAAGAACTGATGCAGAAGAGCACTTAGGTTTTTTTTTTCACTTTTGAAAGTGGTCTCATGAAATTTGGGGTTCATGAAAATGGATACTAGCATATTTTTAAGTCCCTAAAGTCATTTTTTTTAAATGCACCTGCCGCTAATAGCCTATTCTAGAAAATATGCATACTTACAGAATACCCCTGAACCTATTTCCTTATTTTTAAACGCTGTTTCCCCTTTTTTTTCACCCCAAATTTTTTATTCATTTTTTTGGGGTGTCCCTATTTTATTTTTTTACTTTGCTTGACACAGTTTATTTTTAAATGACATTCTTATGGGTGCAGGCTATTTTTTTAAGCCTGCACCCCTAAACCCCAATTCTGCACTTTTTTTCGCCATGTAGAACATGGTGAAGTTATCCCCATCTTTTTTCAAAGACTTTTCGAACCTGCAAAAAGTCTTTGAAATTGAATACAGGGATAATTCAAATAGGCAATAATGATGTCTTTTCACAGCCTAATTGAATGCCCCCTTATAACTGAAACAAGTATAGTGACTAAAAATTATATAATGTTATATAAACTCTAATGGGATGACTGTGTGCAGAGCAATGAGAAAGAAGAAGAGGAGACATTTAAATTGCCAAAGCAGAGTAAAACTGTCAGTGAGTGTTTGTCAGTGTATGGTGCAAGGTCCACCAGGAAAAAACTATATCAGCCTGGACAGATTTGACAGTATGTGTAAAGTTTTGAATTAAATGAATACATATTATGTTGGGCAGATTGATGACTTAATGGATTAGTTGACTGATGAGATAAATTTGCATGAGCAAGCTGAAAAGTAATTATGCAGTGAATTGTCCTCTTTATAGATAGCATTTAAGCAAGAAAAGAGGGAGCTGGAAAGTGAGGCTCTTAAAGAGACATACCTCAAGTTGGCAGTCATTTCTGAAAGCCTTGAGGAGGCTGAAGCATTCATATGTATTGCAAAGTATGAAAGTGATGTGCTGCTTGCAAAGAATAAAGTATTAGAGCAAGATATTGTTGAATTGTCATTTGGATCTGCAGCAGGAAGTAGAGGAATTAAAATAATGTATTAAAGGGCACCAGAGTGATGCAGTAGGTGTACAAAGAAGAATGGCGGCTTTAACTCTAATGGTAAAAGATGGTAAAATCTCTTTAATTATATCCACACAAGTAAAGCTGGAAGATTTTGAATTGAAGAGAGTCTGGCTGAAGAGCTTTGTAGAGTAGAAGAGAGATGTCTCCAGATGCTGCTGACTCATGGTCAGTGAGAGAAAGAGTGTGAAGGAAAAGACATGGAGGTTGTCAGTCTTGAAGCAAGATTTAAGGAGCTGCAATGTAAATAAAATGTAGTAGAGTCTGAAATAGCTGTACAATAGTTGCTGAATTTGAAGATACGGATCTTCTGCAGTTAGAGAACAAATTGGAGAGCGCCATGGTGAAAATTACCCAGCTGGTAGAACAGCTGTCTGCAACTCAGAAAAAGTTCCACGTGGTAGTGGGAAAATCAGAAGGAAAAAAGAAATTGAATAACACTCTGAAATTGGATTCTGGTCCCAAAATGGTGTCCAATGACTTCACTGAACACAGAGTGACAGAAGTACATAAACACAAGCAGCAATTATTATAGGTTGATGCTGAAAAGGCTGGCTTGAAGAGTAATATGCTAATTGTGCTGTGTCTTATGTAATGACCAGCAGACAAACAGTTATTTGTAGGGACAAAAAAAGATGTTCCAGAACGAAGATGTCTCTCAGCAGCAGTGAGACCATAGAGATGTTCCCATTAATGGTGCTTGTGTACATGAAGGGACAGAGGCCCTGATTCAGAGCCAGTTGCTCTGACAGAGCACTCGCTCTGAATCAGGGCCGTTTTTTTTTTTTTAGAACGGCATCCTGGCCACTCGCATAGCTGTGGGTGACCACCCTCAGCTATAGCGAGCGGCCAGGAAGATGGTCGCGATGGTCAAGACCTTCGAGACCATAGGGCTTGCGATGAGACCCTTGTGGTAGGGTCTTGCTGCCGCAAGCCCCAGAGAGATTTTAGCTCTAACAGAGCCGAACTCTCTCCCACTGACATCACTCATGATGTCAGTGGGGCCGGCCCCAAACGGAGGGGTTCTCATGGGAACGCCTCAGTTTGGGCAACCACTCCCCCGGCCCACCCACCACTCAACATCGACAGCACGCCCCCTTTGGTACGAGACCCGGATGCAAACATTTAAATATGACAGCTGATATTAGCAACGCAGTTGCATGCGTATAAGCAAAATAGCGATCCATATTGAATCAGGCCCAGTGATTGTATGATCCGTGAGGCAAAGGTACAGGATGTACAAAAGTCAACAGATATGTTGATGGCTTCCTCAGATGAGACTGTTGTTGCCATGTGATCAGAGTGATGTGAATGTCACCCAATTACATAATTTTGCTGTGGAAAGCAGAACCTTAAAGAAAGTTAATACTGACAGTCTTATGAAGAGTAATACTCATGTATGTTAAACAAAACCTTCATGCAACCAGTATAGGACTTGCAATGCTTCTAATTTGTCTGTGGTGAAGTGAAGTTGTCTCACATTACAAAGCTTGAAGCAACTAGTCCAGCTAAACAAAATTTGAAAATAAAGACCTCTGTGGAGAGTAAACTTTAACCTGTGCTGGTGGAACATGTGAAAGTTGTTCATCATATTTTCAAGGCCCAAAAAGTGGATGCATAAGAAAATCCATGCGATATATGCCCTAATGATGTGGCAGATAGCCATAGAAGCCATGAGATAAAGTTTGTGAATAAATGGAGTAAACATTCAAGTATCTAACGTTGACATGAGCGTCTGGAATCTGAGAATGACAATACAAGTACAGTTCTTGGTCTGGTGACATAAATCCAATGTCCGGAAATTATGATGCTGGTGGCTCTCAGGATAATGTTGGCTCCATGAAAGAAGATGAGTTGGCAATGAAGCATGCCATTAGCCAAAATTGTGCTTCAAGGCTGAAGATGAAAGACGCTTGTGAAGATATTTCGTTCTCTTAATCACCCGAACAAAGAGCAGATGAAACAGAAGTATTGGTTGATTTTTCACTGCACACAGAAATCGATAATACACAGTGACAAGAGGTAAATGTAGTGAAAAGACAAAATGCAGGTAGCAGTCCAGATAGAGCCAGTCCCTGTAGAGGATAAAGTTTCACACCAATTCCACACAGGTATTAAAAACACATAGTTTCCCACAGGAGACACTATCACTGATTCCACACAGTAGTGCTATCGGATTAGTCCACACAGGAGCAGAATACTTCCACAAAACAGTTTGCGATGTATAAGTCTACACAGGATGCAGTAGGAATTGCACCCAGGAGAAACTATCACTGATTCCACACAGCGGTGATAGTGGATTAGTCCACACAGGAACATAAATACTTCCACACAAGATTTTCTGAAGTATAAGTCCACACAGGATGCAGTAGAAATTCCACCCAGGAGAAACTATCACTGATTCCACACAGCGGTGATAGTGGATTAATATACACAAGAGCACAAATACTTCCACACAGGAGTTTCTGATGTATCAGTCCACACAGGTCTGGTGAATGCATTCCACTAAGCACCTTGGCAGAGTATCACCCCTTAGCCAAAGTCAGTAACTATCATGATTAGCTGCTCTGGGTGGCCTCCTTTAAAACCTTCCAATTTCCCAAGGTGCTCATGAACATCCAGGGGAGTTGCACAGTTTTCTGATTGGTCGGGGTCTCTTATCCTGTCCATACCTCCTACAGATATCATTTAACTGTTAAAGTCCAGAGAAAAAATGGAAGCAAATAGAAGGAAGAATAATAAGGTAATTGGTTTAAGTCCTGAGTGTCCCCCTGCAGATGTGGAATTTAACCCATGAGTTGCTTTTCCAGTGAAATGTTACATGATTCAGATATTTACTTCCTGTGTGGCTAGGTCAGGATAACAAATTGATACAATAGGCATATGGACAAGGCTAAACATAAGGGCTAAAAAGTATCACACATTTCATCTCCTCACATTAAAAAATATCATACTTTTATTTTCCTTACAATGTTGCAAACAGAAGTAGGCCAAAGGATTAGACTATGAAAGGTTTAAGCAAGGAACCAAGAAAAAACACCATTCAAAGCTTGTGGAGTCCTAAACAAAAGTGTCATGCTCAGAGGGTCTATGTGTTAAAAATAAAGAGAAGTTGGAAAGTCTCAACCTCCTGATGACATGTACAGTGTTTGACATTGCTTTCTGTAATTGCAGTCCTCCCAGAAAGTGTTAAAGTATCACCTATTGCCATCTGTTGCGGGAAAAGTTTGTCACATTCTTAAATACAGCCACAAAGATATTGAGGCGGTTATACAGACTGTTGGGTAAGAGGTCCACAGAAAAATATGGAAATGGAGGAAGAAGCACTAAAGGCTTTATCTGGAATGTTTTAAAGTGGGGAAAATTGTTGTGACATCTGCAAACCCCATTAAGCGAATACATGGTAATTCACAGAAACCTATAACATGCCATAAAGTGAGAAAAAAGTTAGGAGGAAAATAACCTGGAGGATGAGACAGCCAGATGACAGACAAGTCTGGATGATGTGTGGAAATGTGGTTAAAAGCCCTGCTAAGAAGAATTAAGAGATACTTTGCCATGAGAATGCCTCATCCCATGTAGCTCAACCCAGGGGTTTTGAGCTTGAGAGGGG
The DNA here is from genome assembly GCA_031769625.1 of Taudactylus pleione. Lineage (NCBI taxonomy): Eukaryota > Metazoa > Chordata > Amphibia > Anura > Myobatrachidae > Taudactylus > Taudactylus pleione. Next base: position 5,560,233 of record JAUIMM010000092.1, on the reverse strand, counting down.
GATGTGTAGCAGTATCAGTTAAGATTGTGCTGATGAGCAGGTGATCCAGTATGGGGCTGGAGGGAGCCGCCCACACAGGGTAAAAATAGTAAGTGACCACACCTAGAGGCTGCCTTGTGTACAGAGCTCACGAGAAGCTAACGAGGCAGACATGTCAAGCTGTAGAGACCAGTGTGCCTGGAGGCCAGTGGGGGCCAAGATGCCATTGTCCAGACCTGCAAGTGGCATGGAGGATCACCAATCTCTGTCTGTGTTTTAGTGAAGTTGTTGCTGTCAAGCCAGGCCCGAGGCCATTGTCCAGACCTGCAATACAGGCAGGGAGGACCACAAGAAAGACTTTGTGTGAAGGCCAGAAGGGCTTTATACCTGTGAAAGACAGGACTGAGACTTTTGAGAGATTGTGTTACATTTGCAGACTAGCTGCCCACAATAGTCAGGGTTCAAGAAGTGAGGTAGTGTCCTGAATGGGGGCTAGGTGTTTGTTATTTTTGTTCCTTAATGCTGACAGTAAAGCTACTGTACATTTATTTTCATTTAAACCTAAAAAGCTGCGGATCAACCATTATTATGCACCTAGGCACTGCACCAGTGACCTCTCTACTGAGCTAATCACCCCAAGTTATCATTATACTTTCAAGGAACAGTGTGTAATATAAAATATATTTACCTTTTTCTCTTGTGTTTTCATCCACTTCCAATCGATTGCTTTTGCCTACACCAAGAACCAAAAGAAAAAATAACTAAAAGTAGTTTTATAACTGCTAACTAAACTAACTTCTCCGGAAATATGATTAATTACTCTATAATATTACTGTGTGTTTCTTCATGGAGTTTTGACATTGTTTCTTATTTTTCTAAGTGCATCTACATTTTTTTGTGTTTACTAGAGCTTTAACTCCTGTTGCCTCAGTGCCAAATTCATCACCAATCTCATTAGTGTTTGGGAATTGATTATTATCTTGGTTTTGAAATCTCATTGCATCAGGCATTCCCTGTTGGGTTGTTTATAATTTTTTTCTGAGTTTGAGTAGAGTTAAAAATATCAATGAGAACATCAAAAGATTTACGAACATTGCTAAAAAAGTGTCTTGAATTTTTTAATATCTGACAGAGTGTCATTAATGTTATTCAAAGAATTACCTATCTGTCCCTCCTATTATAGCAATAAAAAATAGAATAACCTGTGCAGTGAATGTCTTTGCTGCTACTAATCCAAATAACAAAGGCAATTAAAAATAAATACAAAGGATGAATGCTTGTAAGGCAAGTGTGTATATAAGTCAACCAAATGAGGTGTATTTTAAAAACATATTAAATGTTTAAGCTCCTTTTTGGATAATTAGGGGATTGCAGTTATACACATAAATGATTATTTTGGAGTGAGCACCTTATGGTCTGACCCTGAATCTGTTACAAACAAAAAGATGAAAATCTACAACTTGCATTTATTATACAATATGCAAGTAATTACCGGACTATCGATAACATTATGAGAAAATATTGACATCCTTGCAAACTATCATTCCTGCCAAATGTAAAATCATCTATAAAAAGGCAAGGAACCTTAAACAAGAACTTACCTCCAGTTTCATTCCCTTACAAGGAGTAGAACAAACAGGTGGAAAATGATTCCATCACTGCATACAATATAAAGCTTGTATAAATAAAAACATGAATTCCACTGCACCAATTACTTTCCTGTCCTATCAAACGAAAAATAATTGATCATTAATGATCATATTACTTGCAATATGGAAGGGGCAATATATCTGCTAGAATGCCCCTGTGGACTGCAATATATCAAACAAAGAGAAACATTTACCAAATTAAAATTTTGAGTCTACTGGGTCTGAATATTGACTTTGAATTCAATGCCTTTTTATAGTATCTTTATCAAAAATCCCTTGAAAAATTTGTTTACAATACTCCAAAGTTTTTTAAATAACTTTAAATAATTTTAGAGATAATGAAAATTTCTTTTAAAATAATTTTTTCTCACTTTAAACAAATTCTTAAATACCTTTTAGAGATAATACTTTTTTCTTTAAAGTAAGGAAGTATTGGATTTTTACTAACATTGTATCATATTAATTCACACAGTAACAATTAATTTGATACACACACATTAAGTCAACCACCACATGATTCCCGGCAAAATCAGCCATGTTTTTAAACAATGTTAAATAAAGTTTTTATAAAAAAAAAGCCAGAAGCCAGGAAATAAAAGGAAAACTGGCTATAAATGAAAATCATCCTTGAACAAGTACTTGGAAGTACAAAATGTGGTGGAAATCTTTTGGGGAAATATACACATACAGAGGAGGAAAGCTTATATGCAGAAGTTCCCTGTGAAAGAATCTGAGCCAGAGTGCAGCTCTGTTACAGCACAGAGCCAGCGGAAGCAAATATTGCTTTTAACATCTAACGAGCTGCAGCCCGGCTAGAAATATAAAATGTTTAAGCCCCTTCTTGGATAATTATGGAATTACAGTAATACACATAAATTATTATTTCGGAGTGAGCACCTTATAGTCTGACCCTAAACCTTTCCCTCTCTTACCTCCAGCATCCTGGAGCAGCAGGCTGGTCATTAGTCTTCTGACCTATGTAAATGTCTTGAGGCGGGTCTTCATGCTGTGTCAGTGGATGATGTGTACGTTTTTGAAATATACCTTATTTGGTTGACTTATACACGCACCTGCCTTACAAGCGCTCATCCTTTGTATTTATTTTTAATGTCCCTCCTATTCATCAGTAGTGCACTATTTAGAATTTGATTAATTTCAGACATTATGGAAATATTATGTGCCTCATTTATATGTTGTCTCATTTTTCTCACAATCTACAGTATTCCATTAATTCTTGTAGTCTCGATGACTTATGGGATGAATCATTATTAAATTGGGTTTCCAGCAGAGTACCTGACAACACCTGCACTGTATTTGGCCTGGGTGCAGAATGACCGTGTCCTTAACTGACCAACTAATCAAAATGCTATGCTAGCCATCTGTGATGGATTTTCACACTGGAGATCGCCTTTTACTGACTGATCTTAAGTAGGTAATTCAGTTCACAGTCACGTTTACACATTTATTTTTTTAATTTCCCACTGAGCTACAATGTACCCATTGGACTTACCATGAAGCAGAAGAAAGCAGATTACATTTTCCAATAAAATGGACATACTGTAGACAGTGATTTGAGAGGTATTTTATTTAAATTATAAAATAAACCTGTATTAGTTTGTTATTTACTTTTTAATGCTATATACTGTACTATATTTTTAGTGTGTTTTAGCCATTTAGAAGTGGGTAAATGCATGTAACCCTCCTTTAGGATACCACTAGTATGCTGTCTCCACCAAATCGATAATAGTTTAGAGTATAAGTATAAGAGTATAAGTACTTACTCCTATTTGCTTCACTTATTAGCTAGAGCTGTTTATAATGCTTTCCAGAGTTAAAATAGCCTGCATATCTCGCTGGGAGGCAGGTTTCTGAAAGCTGAGGCCTGAGGCTGCAGGAGGAAACGGAGGCGAGGGGCCTGAATGTATGACCTCCGCATCCACGGGTCTTGGTCGTTGGCGAGACCTAGTCAAAGGTGCGGAATCTAACCCACGAGATGGTGTTCGCCAGAGACCCCCCCAATCGCGATATGGGCTTGAGCTGCACCTCATAAGCAGGTCACGGACCTTTGACTAGGTGACCAAAGCCTGCGGGAAAAAGGAGAGGTGAACACTAGTGGCCCAAAGGGTCGGTGCCAGTAAGAGGCACGTAAGGACAGGGGTGGAACCCCTAGTTCGGGGTACTGAACTTGAGGTACAAGGACGTGTGCACTACATACACACTCTACTGGGTTGCCGGTCAGAAGGAGTGCACCACGGTGCAATACTATAGCACATAGGTAGGGACCACAGAGTCCAGTAACGAGGTGGGTAGTGGTGCTGGGACCAGCAGAAACGAAGACTCCGGAGAGATGGGTACGTATAACTACACTCAGGCTGTGATGGTAAAGCACTGGTGAAATGGATAGTATACTACACACAGGCGGGGGTGGTAACGCACTAGTGGAATGGAGGTATACTGCACACAGGTGAGGTGGTAACGCAGTGATGAGATGAACGATATAACTGCACACAGGCTGAGGTGGTAAAGCACTGGTGAGATGGACGATATAGCTGCACACAGGCTGAGATGGTTAAGCACTGGTGAGATGGACGATATAGCTGCACACAGGCTGAGGTGGTAAAGCACTGGTGAGATGGACAATATAGCTGCACACAGGCTGAGGTGGTAAAGCACTGGTGAGATGGACGATATAGCTGCACACAGGCTGAGGTGGTAAAGCACTGGTGAGATGGACGATATAACTGCACACAGGGATAGATCACTGGAAGCAAGGGAACCTGGAATGAGAGACCACTAGTAACGCTAGCAGCAACAATGGTTGTTCAGGCAACTACCTGATACACAGGAGCCGGATGTACACCCCTGGAAGTCCACTGATTGGTCCACAGCGCCAGCTGACCAGCCAGACTGTCAGGGAAGGAAGGCTAGTCAGAGAAGGAAGTGTCATGGTGGCGCCCTTGATGGAGACTCCGATCCCCGCGCACCAGGCCGCCCGACACACCAGCATCAGGGAGAATGCTCAGCACCTCCCACATCGCCGCATCAGCCGCCCGACTGCCCGGGAAGTCAGAGGAAACCGGCGGGATGGTAAGGGACAGCTGATCCCTGGCTGAACTCTGACACTGCAGTTATATCCTAGTAGCTGGAATAATTTATATCCCAGGTATTGTTAATAATCACCAGCTTTAATAGTAGTTTCAGTACTCTCCTGATTCTTCCCCTAACTAGAAATCCTGAAAATACTATTTCCTCAATATACCCAGTGTTGGTGAATGTCTCTAACCATCTTCTTTATAAGGGTATAAGTGTCTCCCTGACTTTCCTCTCTGGCCACTGTCTGTGGTGCAGGGCAATAAATAATACCGCCTGCTGCCACCATTACCCCACTTTTTTTTCTAAAAGGGTTACTGGCTGCTAGGGATACAGCTGGCTTCTGTAATAGTGTCTCCACCTTCCTGACACCTCATGATCGTGCCTCGGCAGAAGGGGAAAGATGGCTGCAGCTCGCAGCTCTGCCTCCAACTGCCACACTCTGAGCCACCGAGCAGTGACACAGCTACCGTCCGCCATCAGTCCCATACCTATAACAACAGTGGCCTCATGCCCCTTCTAGAGCCTTCCCTGACAAGCTTAATTACCTGAGGCTTTATACTACAATTACAGCCTGCATTACAACACATTCACATTGCAGGTGTACATACAGTATACCTATAGATGAATATCAATTATAATGAACATGACAAGTATATTTCTCCAAAAAATTGAACATTCAATAACAGTTCTCTCCCCCAACCCTCAAGTAAAATTTTATAGCATATACTAATGGCCACATAAACTCCATTGCATATACATTGCTGTCCCATATGTATATACCCCTATCCCTATATAAAGTAACTATATGAATTAAGATATGGTATTACACTTGTTATTGTGTCCCACTCTGCTCTGACCTGGCTGATGCTGTTTGCCACTATGACTGGAGGTTCCTTTTGTATTTCTGTCTTAGGCCCGTATTCAATTTGGAGCGAAAAGCCGAGATCGGCGAAAAAGTTTCGCCGATGACGTCATTTTACCAGGCGGAAAAGTATCGCCATATTCAATTTGAAAGACTTTCCGCCTAGGCAGAAAGTCAATGCAATGTAATAGGCGAAAAAGTTTTGCCTATGAATAGCAGGCGGAAAAAAGTGCAGAATTGGGGTTTTGGGGTGCAACATTGCGGGAACCCCGTGCAGCCTTCAGACAGTCCCCCAAAGGTAAATTGCGTCAATTTTAAAAAAAAAAACACTTAAGAACACCCCAAAAAATCACTTTCAATTTGGAGGCAAAAAAAATAAAAGTTGGGGGACAAAGTTAAAAGCCAGTGAACTAGACTCCAGGGGGGTCCCCAAGTATGACCCAGGTGTTTTTGTCATAGCAGGTGCTTGCGGCAGGTGGATTTTTCATGATTTTTTAAACTTAACTTTAGCAACTTTAAAATATGCTGACCCCCATTTTCCAATACCCCAAATTTGCTGGGATAAGTTATTTTCTGCAAACAAAAATCCTGAATACTATTCTTCACCACTTGTACAAAAACGCTATTTAGCAGCTATTGAGTCCGGTTAAAAACACCAAATACCTTCAGCAAGCCAATCGGGGGGTACCATAGTGAACCCACATGTCAGAGCATCATTTTGGGGGTCTCAGGCTGATTTCCCCAAATCTGACAGGACTTTCCACTTGTTTCAGTTTCGCCGGGTCCCGTTTTCGCGTATTTTCAAATTGAATACAGGAATACGCGGGGACACGCGCGATACTTTTCCGCTTGCAAAACAGGCGAAGTAGGCGAAAAGTCCAGGAGGCGGAAAAGTATTGCGGGTCCGCTCAAATTGAATACTGCTCTATGTGGGAACTATCCTAGGCTTCTGGTGCTAGTTATGGATTTGGAGTGAGGGCAAATGTTCTATTTTTGGTTAAAAATTAATTGTTTAAAAAATGAAATATGGCAGTCATCATTATATTTTTTTCTGAATCTCAGCATCAGTTTGGCCCATGGAAGAAGTTGTTGATAATGATGACTGCCACATCTTTGCTCTCGGTGCATCTATATACCAGACAAAAGGTGATTTTGGCTCAGCTTGACATGAAACGCTAAATGAAGCCCAAACTCAACAATAGATTGGCTATTATTGTTGGCCAGGGCTACTAACACAAAATATATAACGAAAATAATTGCTGAAAATATATTTTGAACATCTCTTTGTCTGAATGCCTTTAAGTTGATCCATTTTATTTGCTTTTTATAACAAATTAATTCACTCTTCTTTTTATTGAAACGTCTTCATTTTTGCTGCATCTGACCTGGGTCAGAGCACCTTATTGTATTACATCTTAGTCTTTGTTGAAGCATTTAAGATTTAAATATGGATACAATGCCCTGCACTCAAATTATCAGAACTATCACAGATGATTTCAGTTGATGAGTCTACTGATACTGTAGAAGACGGTGACCTGTTTTTATTTTGCTCTAGGTAAATGAGAGACATGGGAGTAAAATGAGGGCGATCAGGAAGCCACAGAATAAGAGTTACACAGTGCAAATAGCACATACATGGAGATGTAAATGATGTAGCACAGGTATGTGTATTAATGGGAGAGGGGTTTTGAAATTTGCAGATGATAGATAAAAGTGTTTATTCTAACTTTTTACAAACATATAAAGACACTGAAAAATTATTATACAGATGTTTTTCTGTTTTTTCCCTAAAATGCAGAAAAACACTTGTCTCTAACACTTTTTAAGCATTAATAAATAGTGCCAAAATTATTAATTTGAACATCCAGTACTTCCCTTATGGCCACTAACAGCCTTCTCTATGGTCCTACAATCTCAGTTGCCACTTTCGGGTTCAAGATGGCATCCCCACTTTTTCATGCACTTCTATAAGATTGCCTTTTCAAAACAGTTGCACAAACTCGCCCCAAGTACAGCAAATTGGCATTTCTAATTGAATCTCACATTTTTTGGGTATACACATTCATGAAATTTATGCAAGTTTCATGATACAAACTTGCTTTCACAAACTCACTCCTAATTGAATTGAACCCTTAGACTGAAGTCTGCAGTACCCTGGAGCACCACAATGGTGGGAACAGTGGGTACAGATTATTCAGGTCCGGTCTATGTCATATCCAAGGAGTGCAAGGGATATGTACCCACAAACCACTGCAATGCATCAATCATGTGCCATAGCTATGTGTTCAACGAGGGGTCATAGCCCCTTGCCCCCCTCCAGAACCTTTGCCCATCCAAATTTTACGGGCCCTAGTTAAAGCGATTTTAATGTATGGGCACACTGGGAAGCTGCTCAGGGTCTGACATTTCTAGAGTCCTATTTTGGCTGGTACAGTACTGTTTTTTTAATGTTCTGTAATGGAAAATGGGGCTACAGTGACTTACACCAGGTGCTGGCCTGGCAAAGCCCTCCCCCATGAGATCTCCATAGCAGTGCTGTGGGGACAGATTCCCGCAACACTACTGAAGTGACAGGTTTAAAGGTGGCTCTTCTGTAGTTCTCTGCATTGACGCTGACATGATGACATCAGAAGCCAGTGTAGAGATGGACTGAGGAGTCACCACGCGCTGGCAGTACTACAGGTAAGAGAAGAAAGGCTTTATGACTTGTGACAATTTTATTAAGGAGAACCATTAACAAGGAGAATGGGGAGCCCCCTGTATACTACAGTATATACAGCAAATTTCAAGGCATCATTGAATGATACTCAGGGGCGATTCTAGAGAGGAGGGGGCCAGTGCGCAGTCTCCGATACAGGCCCCCTCCTCTCTGCCCGGCGGCCAGCAGCGCACTGTGCTGTGCGCGGCCAGTGCCGGAGTTATAGACTCTGGGCACTAGAGTGTGCCCAGAGTTTATAATGTATGCACAGGTCATGGCCGGTGCCCATTTTCCAGTCGTTTTACAGCGCTGGACCCCGCGCTGACATGGGACTCCGGAGAGGTAAGTATTATTATGGGTGCAGGGTGTGCGGTGTGGGGCCCACCTGGACCCAGGGGGCCGTGCTCCCCGCACACTCTGCCCCCGATGATACTCCTATATGGTACATGAACTGGTTGGGAGAGTTAACATCATGCAAGATTCAATCTCTCCCCTTTGGTTCATGAACCATATAGGAGTATCATCCAGTGATTCTAAATAGTTTGTTGTAGTATTCAAGGTGCTCCCAAAGTATCAGAGCTGTGGGGAGCTGGATCCCTGACTGATGCCTCATGTTATATATCTCTGGATAGAACCCCAACAACACCAGTAACCCAGGAAATGGCAGCTGGACATTTTCAGAAAGTGGGGACAACATAAATAAATTGGCTTCTCTACTCCTGAGGATCTACCAACCCTGGGCTGAAATCCCACAGCGCTTTCCTGCACCCCTGGAGGTGGTGGGTGTGGGTATAATGTGTAAAAGATAGATTTAGCCTGCCCCGGCATGCTGGCACTTGGAAAACAAGTGCCAGCATGCCCAAACATTAAGTGCCGGTTAGCACCTATAGTCCCACTGTAAGGAAAATATAAAATAATGACAGGGTACATACAGTACACTGATTGTTTTAACCCTTTATTAAACACGCACACACTTCATACTTACCTACTCAGTGGATGTGCTCTGTCGCCTTGTCCATGTAGTAGTCCAGGGTCATGGTTAAACAAAAAATGCAGTGACAGTGGTGAGGTGCTGATTGGCTAAGAGTCAGACACTCTCAGCCAATCAGCAGATGCTGCCATAGAAACTGTCCGCTGATTGCCTGAGGAGCAAGGAAAAAGACAAAGACATAGGATCTGATTCAGAACATATGCTAATGCCGCAGGAACCATCTGAGGACAAAAGAAGCCCCCTGACAGCAATGCAGATCCTACTGCTGCAACCAAAGACTCACATGATCATGGCATTGGCCATCTGAGTGAAAATTGCCCTCACAGCTCCATAGCCATGGGCAGTAAATCTGCATCAGAAGATGCAGACACTGGTCTCAGTACTCCCAGAAAATGGGGGCAACACCCTCCAATTTTCAGGAATGCAGGTCATTGCCACCCATTCCTCACCCCCAAACTGCTGCAGCATGTCAATCATGCTGCAACTTAGGGGCATTGTGACAGTAGTCGCAGAAGAAGACCTTCATGTGTAGATCTCCAACAATCGCAGTTGTACACAAAACATTGGGTTTGCATACAGGCCCATAGAGAAGATGTGTGAAGAATAACAAGTACTGTATATAAAAAAATCAGGTGCTGCTAGGAACTGTTTACCCAAACAGCTGTAAAATGGGGGTAGTCAAACCTCTTTTAGCAAAACTAGTGATAAAAGTATGCAGCGCTAGAAAAACTATTGATACAGATAATAGCATAAAATGCAACAATTTAATAAACACACAATTATAAAAACAATCTGTTAAGTCTCAGAATAAAAAATATATCAAGGCTCAAAGTAGTGTCATGGCTGTTACCTCCTAGGAATGCCCAGTAAAATCCACACTAAGGGGCATATGTATCAAAGCTTGATGTGAGATAAATTTGTGAAATATATATCACCAAGCAATCAGCTCCAAACTATCATTTCTTAAACACAGCCGGCAAAATGTAAGTTAGAAACTGATTGCTTGGTGATATATATCTCACAATTGTATCTCACATCAAGCTTTGATACATATGCCCCTAAGTCCATTCTGCGTCTTCATGTAGTAATTATCGGGAAGCATACATTGTTCGACTCCATGTGCAAAAGAAAAAAAATTGTCAGTTTGCTTGAATATCGGCATAGCGTGTAACTCTTAACCAGACCCCATTACCTTGGGAATCAGCTAGAGAATTGCAGTTCATTTTCAGTCAATCAAATTTTGCAGGTCTGTGTAAGTTAATGAAAATTAATTGTTAACTGAACACTACAGTTATCCCATTCTCCTTGTGATCCCTCATTACTCTCATGTCCTTTCATATCTCTCTGAACAGGAAACAATGCACAGAACCAATGGTGCTATAAAAAAAAACATTCTTTGCTACAATATATAATATTTATAGCCTTTTAATATTGCTGTGAAAAGGTTTTATTTTGCCTGTAATTGTCTATTTGCGGGTAGCAAATTATTCTGCCCTGTGATCTTACTTTTAGACAACAGTTTATTTATGATGTTTTGTAACATAATACATGATTTAAGATGTAACTTATATGGCAGAAACAGACCATAGCATACTTTAATAACAAATGTGGTTGAAACATGTGCTGCTCAGGGCACCAGAAATGTGTAGTATGCTATGAAAGCAAATGCAATGAGATGTAAAACATATGTATTTTTGACAAATTGAAATAGAAAACAAAAAAATAAATAAAAAACTTCAATGCTAAAATTAGTACATTAGCAGCAATGCTCTACTGTCAACAGTAGCATGATAAGGACACAGAGGGCCGGATTCAAATTCACATCCAGTTCCAAATGCGGCTCCATTCGGAATGTAAACAACTGAGAGAAATCGAGCACTTGTATAATCTAGCACTAGGACTAAACTAGATACCAGCAAAGAAGGGTGTGCAAATTCCAACAAAAGACATTAGGAAAATGTTAGTAGTGCTTAAAATTGTCCAGCTATTTGTAGGCAGGATTAATAACTGACATGTATGGATAATAATAGAAAAACTATAGAAATGACCAGCATATTAAAAACAATTTAATTACACATAAAATAAACACTCCCAGGAATAGAAAAAATATGCAGCAAGAATATAAGAAATGTTCTTCAATCATATCAATCAGTAAAATATGTAGCTGCATTCAGAATGTGAATGGATTTCAAACTCAATGTTATTGAACTATATGCAATTGCTAATGCATCTATACAATTGTACTGGTCACTTTTTTTGTATGCGAGAGCAGCCAGCCATCATCATAACAGGATGTAGTCACCATCCCGGTGCTCAGGATGTCGGTGCTCAGAATACAGCGCTGGAATCTCGGCTCCAGAATCCTGACCACCGGCAGTATTAGGGTTTGGGGGAGGCTTAGGTTAGGGGTTAAGATTAGGCACTAGGGAGAGGGTTTAGGGTTATGCTGCATGGGGAGAAAGTTATGGTTAGGTTGTGGGGAGTAGGGATAGGCTGTGGAAAAGGTGGGTTAGGTTTAGGGGTAGGGTTAGAGCTTAGGGTTAGGCTACTTACCTTCAGATATCAGGATTCTGTCAGGATGCCACTGTCGGTATGCTGACCGCCGGCATCTAGACTGCTAGGATCCCGTACCCAACCCATCATAAAAATCAAAACTTATACCTACCTCATTCTAGATGCTGAAGAGTAATCTGAATGTAGTGTCCAGAATACAATGCATGACTTGGAGTAGTGAGTAATTCTGTATATATGCCTTCAACATACCCTGACACACCTTCGGCATGGTTCTCTTGTGTGCTTTGGCCCTTTTAGTGTTCAGTTGTCACCCAGAAAGCCCTTTCAGCATCCACAGAGAAATGTCTGAGATTCATGTATCTTTGAATCACGTGAAAATTTGCAAAGATCTGAGACACATGCCCAGTAATCAAAAAAATCACAGGCCCACAATCTTGAACAATGCAGACTTGGATGCAGTACCCAAGTTCAACATATATTTCTCATGGCAGTGGAGAATAATATGCATGCTGTAGTTCCAGATTCATGGAATCTCTGATATGGGATATCTGAGAGGTTGTAAAATGGTATCAACATAATAAGAAAGGGATGCAGAAAGAGAACCCAAACCCAATATGATGGGCTGCCCCGGGAGTGCAATCAACCTTTTGTGTATTTGGGAAAGTGAACCTGGGTGGTGCGTAGGTGTTATAGATAGGAATGGGGCTTGCTCCTAGGTGAGGGGATGATCACTTCAGCTCCTCTGCTACTTTTTGATCAAAAGGGACTGATGTTACATGCTCCACAGTGCTCTACATATATTGCTGTGTGTGTGTGTTGGAGGGGTGTACCCCAATACAATCTATTACCATTAGGGTCAAGTTTATATTGGGAAATATGGCTACTGGAGTGGGGTGGGTGGGTTGCTATGTTGCATAGGCACCTGTGGTCTGCAAGACATGCCATAAGGTGGTGCTTGACACCCGCTATTAGGATTTTTTTTAACTAAATTAGTTGTAAAGGTGTATTTAAATAGATGCTTTTAGCCTAATAATCTAATAAAAACACAGACAATTGTTAAAGCATTTTTTTTTAAAAAAAAGGTTAATCACATTTAAAAATAAATATATATATATATATATATATATATATATATATTTCCTCCTTTCTTCAAACAACATATTTTTTTAAATCTTTCATTTCCTCCCAATACTGGAACCCCACCTATTCTTTGCCACCTTCATTTTCCTCCTATACCTTTTACCTCCTCCCCTTCAGTCTTCAATCAAATGCTGTGATTTTTCTACTTACATTTTCAGCAAAATTGCTACTATCACTACATTTCCTCCCAATATTATTCTCCCGCTCCCCCCCTATCTATTAAGCCTGGTCAATTCCATTCCCTCCTCTTCCCCTCCTCCCGCTTCAGCTACCCAATCAAGTTAATCCCCCTCACCTCCTCAACTCCCCCTCTCAATGCTTGTTTTCACCTCTTTAACCTCTAACTTCACATGTACTATTATCTCTTCTTTCGAACACATTACTATACTTATAATGGAATGTGCTTTGTTTTTACACTTCTGCAGATAAATGCTTCAAATATAGTGGACTAAAGCAAAACCATAACAAATCAAAGAGACACATGTAATAAAAGTAGGGGTGTGCACCGGACACTTTTCGTGTTTTGTGTTTTGGTTTTGGATCTGGATCTTTCTTCGTGTTTTGGATCTGGATTGGTTTTGCCAAAACCACCCTTCCGTGTTTTGGGTTCTGGGTTTTGTGTTTTGGATCTGGATTTTTTCTTAAAAAATAAAAAAAAAACGCTAAAATCACATAAATGGGCCTTTTTTTGTTCCTACGCTATTAATAACCCCAATAACATTAATTTCCACTCATTTCCACTCTATTCTGAACACCTCACACCTCACAATATTGTTTTTAGGCCAAAAGGTTGTACCGAGGAAGCTGGATGACTATGCTAAGCGACACAAGGGGGCGGCACAAACACGTGGCCCATCTAGGAGTGGCACTGCAGTGGCAGACAGGAAGCCAATCAGCGTTATGGTGCCCATTTGCATGTAGCACGAACCCGGGAGATCCGTGCTACATGCATCTGTGTGATTGGCACAGAGCAATGACAGGTCCGTGAGACCCGTCTGTGCTGCTGTGGTAAAAAAAAAAAAAAAAACCTGTGTAAAAAAAGAAAAAAATGGCGTGCACCCCCCCAAAAAAGAGCAACCAGCCCCGGGCATTAGTAACCCAGTGCTGGGTGTGCTTAAATACAGGGGACAAACGACGTAGGGGTCCCCTGTACTTAAGCACAACCAGCACCGGGCTAGTCAGAACCAGCGCTGGTTGCCAAAATACGGGGGACAAACGACGTAGGGGTCCCCTGTATTCTGCGCAACCAGCTCTGGGCTCTGATCCGGTCCTGGTTCTGGAAATATAGGGGACAAAAAATGAGTAGGGTTCCCCTGTATGTTCCAGAACCAGCACTGGACTTTTTCTAGCGGGGGGCTGATGCCACAGCCAGGGGAGCCCTTTCACCGGGCCCCCCAGCCGCAGCATCAACCCTGACCGCTAGTCAGCCCAGGCCGGGGATCCCTGGAGAGCTGGGGACCCCCCCAATAAAGGGGTCACCCTCTCCAGGGCACCCCAGGCCCAGGCTGATAGCCCGGGGCTATCCCCGCCACCCCTGGTGGCGGTGGGTGGCGGGTTGATTGTGTGGTGTGGTGTAAATAAAGAATATCAAACATTGTCTTTACAAGTAGAACTGCAAGTCCCAGCTAGCCTGCCCCGCATGCTGGTACTTGGAGAACCACAAGTACCAGCATGCAGGGCATTAAGGGCCCACTAGTACCTGTAGTTCACCTGTAAAAAAAATGTTTAAAAAAACACAGGACACACACACCGTGACAGTATAAGTTTATTAAACATACATACACACACACACATGTACACATACTCACCTATGTAACCTGTAGCATCGGTCCACTTGTCCGGTAAAGTATCCCTAGGGGACCTGTGAAAAAAAACATACTCACCATCTCCTATGCGAGGTTCTGTCCTCTTCGTTCCAAAGTAGGCATCCCCGGACTTGGCAAAAAAAAAAAAACGAAAACGCGATCCACGAACTTAGTACCGTTCTATAGAACAGTACTTCCCGAATGAGAGCTTAGCGGCGGGGTATCACCATGGAAACCCCGCTGCTAAGCGTTCATTGGCTGAGAGAGGTCATCTCCCGTCTCTCAGCCAATGAACGGCTCCCTCCATTGTAGTCAATGGTGGGAACCGCAGGGTAAACTTTAATAACCTTGCGGCTCCCAGCATTGACTACAATGGAGGGAGCCGTTCATTGGCTGAGAGACGGGAGATGGCCTCTCTCAGCCAATGAACGCTTAGCAGCGGGGTTTCCATGGTGATACCCCGCCGCTAAGCTCTCATTCGGGAAGTACCGTTCTATAGAACGGTACTAAGTTCGTGGATCGCGTTTTCGTTTTTTTTTTTTGCCAAGTCCGGGGATGCCTACTTTGGAACGAAGAGGACAGAACCTCGCATAGGAGATGGTGAGTATGTTTTTTTTCACAGGTCCCCTATGGATACTTTACCGGACAAGTGGACCGATGCTACAGGGTTACATAGGTGAGTATGTGTACATGTGTGTGTGTGTATGTATGTTTAATAAACTTATACTGTCACGGTGTGTGTGTCCTGTGTTTTTTTTAAACATTTTTTTACAGGTGAACTACAGGTACTAGTGGGCCCTTAATGCCCTGCATGCTGGTACTTGTGGTTCTCCAAGTACCAGCATGCGGGGCAGGCTTGCTGGGACTTGCAGTTCTACTTGTAAAGACAATGTTTGATATTCTTTATTTACACCACACCACACAATCAACCCGCCACCCACCGCCACCAGGGGTGGCGGGGATAGCCCCGGGCTATCAGCCTGGGCCTGGGGTGCCCTGGAGAGGGTGACCCCTTTATTGGGGGGGTCCCCAGCTCTCCAGGGATCCCCGGCCTGGGCTGACTAGCGGTCAGGGCTGATGCTGCGGCTGGGGGGCCCGGTGAAAGGGCTCCCCTGGCTGTGGCATCAGCCCCCCGCTAGAAAAAGTCCAGTGCTGGTTCTGGAACATACAGGGGAACCCTACTCATTTTTTTCCCCTGTATTTCCAGAACCAGGACCGGATCAGAGCCCAGAGCTGGTTGCGCAGAATACGGGGGACCCCTACGTCGTTTGTCCCCCGTATTTTGGCAACCAGCTCTGGTTCTGACTAGCCCGGTGCTGGTTGTGTTTAAGTACAGGGGACCCCTATGTCGTTTGTCCCCTGTATTTAAGCACACCCAGCACTGGGTCACTAATGCCCGGGGCTGGTTGCTCTTTTTTTGGGGGGGGGGCACGCCATTTTTTTCTCTTTTTACACAGGTTTTTTTTTTTTTATTTACCACAGCAGCACAGACGGGTCTCACGGACCCGTTAGTGCTCTGTGTCAATGACACAGATGCAAGTAGCACGGATCTCCTGGTCCGTGCGTGCATCTGTGTCATTGAAATACACAGCAGCACAGACGGGTCTCACTGACCCATCTGTGCTCTGTGTCACTGTCAATCACACAGATGCATGTAGCACGGATCTCACGAGTCCGTGCTACATGCAAATGAGCACCATAATGCTGATTGGCTGAGAGCCGTGACAGACGGCTCTGTCAGCCAATCAGCACTTTGCCCATTAAAGGCAAAGGCATTTTTTTTTAAATGGCCGCTCGAGGCAAAACCTCGAGATCCGACAGCAGATCTCGAGGTTTTGCCTCGGGAGAGGGATCCGGGGCAGACAGGGAGATCCGAGCTTGGGCTCGGATCGCCCCGGATCCCCGAAGTTCGGGTGGGTTCGGTTCTCAGGGAACCGAACCCGCTCATCCCTAAATAAAAGCAGTTCAAATGTCACTTCACTCTCATTTATAATTTATAAAAAAGGAAACTTAATTTAATAAAAGGAGTGGTTATATTTTTGGGGGGGAGATATTGGAATATGATGTGACATTTTCACATTTTTAATTTATACCTTTTGAAATGTTTCAACTTACTGGAAAACTGAAGTGCACTCCTAATTTGTGGTGGAGTCTCCAAACAGCAGACAGAAGGCATGTTTATTATCATGGTATGCAGATATGACATCCAGTGCAGGCAGCAATTTTGTGGTCTTAACCGATATTCATGACAATGCAGCCTATTGAATCACTACAAACTATTACATCACTTAAGAATTTTATTTCAAATGGAATCTTTTTACTTTTGATATAGATGGTAATATGGGTAATAAATAAGGGACTTGGATGAAAATGATTACATGTATTTCTTATTGCGTCTTTATAAATCAATAGTTTAGGTCTGCACACAAATTAGAAATGCTTATAAACTTTACCCTATATACAGAGTTGATTTGCTTGTGAACTTCATCATACATACATATTAACCACAGATTGTTCCACAAGTATTTAGAGGGCCCATTCACCATCACTTAATTAATACAAAAACAGGTGAAAATGAAAAATTTCACCTGCAATTGTAGAAATTAAGTTATCGGGCCATTCATTAAGAAGGTAAAACAGGAGATATCACAAATATCTCCTACTTACCTTCCTCTTGCGGAATGGCCCGCTGTCCCCATACACTGGTTTGGGGACAGAATTCATCAAGCTCCGAAAATATATTTTCAGAGCTTGACTGCGGGAGCATTCACCATCTTTGCTCCTTCTCGCTGCGAGCAACCCTATGGGAAGAAGGTCCGGGTTGGGAAGAGGGATCCTTTTGGATCACTCCACCCGTGTCCGGATCCTTCTGCCGGACGTCAGGGCAGTGAAAAGATTCACTGCTCCGAAAGGAGCAGTGAAAGCGTTCCGGGAGTCAGCTGATTTTCGGGTAAGCTGTCTCCCCACACGAACAATGATGAATTGCTTCGGCACTCGCGGCGAGATAAAATGTTAATTATTGGGGTCCAATAATTAACATACAATAGACCCCTTAATCTTGGATCTTTGGCATTTTTCCTTCATTTATTTTATTTGTTCAAAAATATTGCCATAACATTTTTGTTAGTTGAGCTTTACCATTTTTTGTTTTATGGACATTACTGTTACTACAGCCTTTCCAAAACAAAGTGTTATGAAACAGGTCTAAATCAGATCACAGAATGCATGAAACAAAAACCTACCATATTCAGGGGTCTATTTACTAAGCAGTGTTAGGAGACAGAGTGAAAAGTGATAAGAAAGTGATAAGGTGCCAGCCAATCAGCTCCCAACTGTCATTTTTCAAACACAGCCTGTGAGATGACAGTTGGGAGCTGATTGGCTGGCACCTTATCACTTTCTTACCACTTTTCACTCTGTCTCCTAACACAGCTTAGTAAATAGACCCCTCAGTGTTAATGAACAGGACACAACCAGCAGAGAAGGGAAACAGTAATGCTGCCCATCCACTAGCAGACTTGTCCCTGAAAGATGAAAGATCAAAAGATCTTCACAAATTATTCATCAATTCCTGATGATCGTTATCGTTCATGTGCATGAATTGTGAACGATTGCACAAAACGACCAACGACCATAGACCAATGATTTTCAAAGCAGTTGTTAATAAAAGTGGGTTGAAATATTTATTTAAATCTTTTTGTTTATATGTTGGTCGTTGGTCGTTCTGGCGTTGAAAACGTGGACCGATGCTTGAACGATTGCACGATAACGATGTCCAATAATGACTAATTGACAGGCAATACAGAACAATGCAAATGACCAGCAGGATCGTGCGTCGCTGGTCGTTTAGGACATTTTACTGCCCAATTTGCGGATGATTTCCAAGCGATTGAGCGATAACGACGGTCATTATCGCTCAATCACTAGGTTTAATCTCCTAGTGGATGGGCAGCATAACTCACCAAGTTGCAGTGCAGGGAGAGATTCAATACAGTTGTAACAGGTTCAATTAAACAGCAGGAGTCAGTGGCAGGGAGATGAGACAGTCCAAGAGAATCCAGTTAATATGCAGATATTTATATTAGAGAACCAGGCAAACTGAAGCATTAGTTGGGATGAGTGATAATTGACAATGATATCCACTAAACTTTTAGAGGTCTGTGATTGAAGATGAAGGAACCTGTTTTCACTTGCAGAGATGAATGTTACCAAACAGGAGATATGGTAAACATGCAACGGTCTGTCGTTACAAATGAGAAACTGTTTTCACTTGCAGAGATGAATGGTAGCTGATAGGAGACAGTAAACAGGCATTGGTCTGTGGTTTTAGATGAAAGAAACTGTTTTCAATTGCAGGGATTAATGGTAACTGAGAGTACATTTAGTAAACATGCAGTGGTCTGTGATTGTGGATGAGAGAAACTGTTTTCACTTATACCCCTTTTCCACCTAAATTCTGGGTCTGACCCGGAGTTGGAACAAAGTTCCTATCCGGATCAGACCCGGAATTTTGCTGACGCTGACTCGGGATATTCCCGAGTCAGCGCCGCTCACATCGCAGTTGGGTCTGCATAGACCCGGCTTTTGCGGAGTGAAAGTGGACGCTTGGAGATGACGTCATCTCCAAGCGCCACTGAAGCCGGACCAATCGGCCGGCTAGCAGCGCACTCCAGGTCTTCGTGACCCGGAGTGCGCTGTTCCCATAGCAGGGTTTCACGGGCTACGTGTTAAACCCTGCTAGTTACCTGGGTTGGATTGCTGGGTCACTCGACCCGGCGATCCAACCCTCTGCCCTTTTACACCAGGGAGCTGCCCGGGTTAACCCTTCAAAAACCCGGGTTTTAGCTCCGGTGTAAAAGGGGTATAACAGAGTTGAATGGTAGCAGACAAGAGAATCAGTATACAAAGTGACAATGTGGTTTTGAATGAATGATATTAAGTATTTAATGAGTAATTGTCATACTGCTATGGCATTACTTAACTTGCGTACACACATAACGATTTTTTGAACAATTTAACTATAATGACGTCGTTATCATTAAATCGTTTATAAAATTGTCATCTTTTTAAGGTGAATGATGAACGATAATCGTTCATGCGCGTTCACGTTTGTAGTTCATTGTCCATTCTGACTGTCCAACAAACAATTTTCGTTCAGAAAATTGTTCATATTGTACAGAATGAACGATGAACGATGTCCATTCATTGTATGTGTGATTAAAAAATCTTTCATTGTTCATGAAAATCATTCACAAAATCGTTCATTAATTTAGTAATGAACGATTTTTATAAACGATTTTCGTTTACTTTTTCAAGGGAAAAACTAAATGAAAATCATTGACGAAAATCGTTTGCTACTAACATTGGCCCTCATTCAGAGCCGTACGCTATTTGCGGTCGTTCGTTTAAAAACAAGGGGTGGCTATTCAAATGATCCGTACGCACATTGCAGTCTGTTCACACCTCTAAGTCTGAACGAACGAGCAAAACATACGCTCGTTTATTTGTTAAAAACGCCCCCTGGCCGCACGCATCCTACGTCATGTCCGCTATTTATTAGATTAATCGAGTACATCGACCAGCGTATGAACTGCTCGCTATTCTTGTGGTTGGTGTTTGCTACCACAAATTTGCGTGCAGTTCTGGCTCTAAAATAACCCAGTGACGTGGTCAATGACGCTGCTGTTTTAAATATACACACCCATAAAACGCCCGCTTTGACCTTTAAGCACGCCTGCGTTCGGATCTCCACTCCCCATTTTCAAGCACCTTCCCCTGTTACCACCCACATACGCCTCATTCTGTCACTCAAAATAGCAGGCACTCGCTATATAGCGTACAAAGGATTTTCGGCCGCACTGACTGGTTCGCGCATGCGTACTAAAAAGCGTACGCATGCGCAGATGTGCAAACATCGCTCGGAACGAGCGTACTGTTGTTAACGTGCGGCTCTGAATGAGGGCCATTGTTACGTGTTTATGCAGCTTAAAGACTAAGGACCTGATTCAGACCCACTCGCGAGCGGCTGTCCGCTCGCAAGTGGGTCGATGTTATGGACTGAGCATGCGCACGACGGAGGGAGCTCCGTCGTGCGCATGCGCCAGACGCGACGAGCAAAGGAAAGTCCTTCGCTCGTTGTGTCCGATCAAAGGGGGCGTGCTGTCAATGTTGATTGACAGCACGCCCCCTTTGGTGGGCGTGCCGGGGGCGTGCCTCCCTGACGGGGGCGTTCCTAAGGGAACGCCTCCCGTCAGAAGCCGGCCCACTGACATCACTAGTGATGTCAGTGGGAGTGATTTTGGCTCTGATAGAGCCAAAATCACTCCGGAGCTTGCGGTTGAAAACCTCAACCGCAGGCTCCGGCTCGCAAATTCGATGGTCGCGATGGTCTCGACCATCGCGACCATCACAATGCACGCTCGTATAGCCTGTGGGTGGTGACCCACAGCTATACGAGCGTCCAGGAGGACGCTCCATGAAAATGGAGCCCGGCCCTCATTCAGAGCGTGCGCTCTGCTCAGAGCGTACGGCTCTGAATGAGGGCCTAAAACATTTAAAAAGAGTAATGTTCAGACCTGAACTGTAAATGTACTGTAAGCACTATGGCACTACCCTGGAAGGCTGCTAGTGTGCCAGCTACATATATGGACTAGTCAATCAAGGCTTCACATACACTTGTACTGTATTCAGATGAAAAATTCACATCTACTGTATTATTATTGTTAACATTTTATGTATGTGAAACTTTGAGTGCTAAATAAAGAGATCTTTTAAGAATAATTATTTTTTTTTGGGTGGTACTCAAAATTTGGGCTGGTGTAATTTCCATTAAAATCTTTAATACTGTTGAGGCAAAGGGTTTGTATACAGTACTTTGGGAAACCAGATAATATTTCAAATGCTGGCTGATGTTGCATATGGATTGAGGTCTGGTTAATGTTAAATTTATCTCTATGCATAAAGAGAAAATCTTTAATATGTATAGTAGTATACTGTAGTTATACGTGCCTGCTCCATGTGTCTCTGGGTGCTTGAGACCCATGCCTCAATATTTGTTGTTCTCCATGATTATTGTGTATGCAGAGGAAGTGTCAAGACATCTAGCTGGTAGCTATTTACAGGGAGTGGTGGCAGTGTCTCCGGGGCTGTGGTGGTCTGTTGCTGGTTTACTCCTCTTCACAGCAACCACTGCAGTTCACAGCTGTCATCCTCTGTTCAGTTTCTGTGCTTTGCTACATGCTGTGTTTGATGTTCCCTCTGGTGGTCAGCATATAGAACTACAGAAAATGTAAGCATTTGTACAACAGTAGCTGACCTGTAATGTCTGTTTGGTGACCAATTCAAACAGCCCTGCCTATTTAAACACCCTCTTTGCACCATACTGGTGCCAGAGTTTCATGTTTCCTGCTTGTGCTCCAATGATACATCCTTGCTAGTCTGATTGCATCTTGTGTGCTAACCCGACTAGTATCTCCATTCTGCACCTCTGTCTCTGACTTCAGCTTGTTTCCTTGTTCTTCAACTATGTCTTGGACCCTGATTTGGGATTTTGTCCTCATTCTGCACTTTTGCCCTTTGATTCTGATCTTGGCTTCTCTGACTATTTTATTTTTCTGTCTGCTGATTCTGTACTCCCACACAGTCACCTCTGGGGGACAGTGAGAGGGTACAAACCTGTGGATCCTCAGTAGCAAAGTCCTGTCTGCCTTGTTGTGGTTCTTGGTGACTCTGCATCTCGAGTGTGTTACCACTAACCCCTGGTGAGACTGCATCCTATATAATATGCTAAGTGCAAAATATTGTGGCTTGGAAGATGACCTGCAGTCATGTTATGTGACCTCCTCTAATTCACTAACGCAGTCTGTGAACATCTAATATGGACAATTGGAGGAGGAAATAACAATCTCCCTCCTTCTGCTTAGGCTTCAGTAACAACTGTAGAGGGTGGGCAGAGGTGATATAAGGAGAAGCTGGTGGGCAAATGGGGCATGTGAAGAAAAGTTGGTGGGCAGAGGGATCATACAATGAAAAGTTGGTGGGCAAAAGAATCAATGTGAGGAAAAGCTGGTGGGCAGATGGGAGATGCAAGAAAATCTTTTGGGCTAAAAATGCATGTTTTTTTATCTGTGAGATTAATTTATTAATTTGAGAACCTGCCAACTCTAAAAATCCTGTGCTTACCCCTGGGCAATAGTGGAGTCCGGATATCATTCTGTATCAGACATCATTGCATTGGACATCAGTGCATTTTGGGCCTGATTCAGAGCCGCTCTCATTTTGCGAGCACTCGCTCTGAATCAGGGTGGGGATTTTTTTTCTGGTCTCCAGGCCGCTCGCTAAGTTGTGGGTGACCACCCACAGCTTTTGCGAGCGGCCTGGTGATGGTCGCAATTATCGCGACTATCGGGCTTGTGAGGAGACTCTGTGGTAGGGTCTCAGCTCTCGCAAGCCTGAGTGGACTTCCTGCTCTAATAGAGCAGGAAGTCCACTACTGACATCACGAGTGATGTCAGTAGGGCCGCCCACAAAGGCCAGACGTTCTTAAGGGAACGCCTGCATTTGTGCAGCCACCCCCTTCCCCGATTACAAAATGGGGCGAGCTGTCAATCAACATTGACAGCTGCCCCGCCTTGTAGCGAGACCCTTTGCGACGGAGCTGCCATCTCAGTACGGGTCGCACGCATGCGCACTCCGGAGCGGCGCATGCGCAGTCGGGGACCATCGACCTGCTTGCGAGCGCTGTGCGCTTGCGAGCAGGTCTGAATCAAGCCCTTAGACTGCACCATTGCCAATCCATTTAGGAGAAGGTAAAAATTATTAGTTTAATTTCCAAAAGGCAATAATGCGAGGTACTGGGAAGTAGTTTTAAATTAGTCTTCATTTGCATAATTTGCCCTTTTTGCAGAATGTAATGTCTGCAAAAAAGCTGGGATGACAATGGTATCAATGCATTATGCTTTGTTGTGTTCAACAGGATAAACATGGGACATTCAGAGAGAACAAAACTTATAGTAGAAATACCATGCAGAACACCTAAGGACAAATTCCTATGTAGAAATGTGCTAATCCTGCAGAGTTACATTTTTGCATATCTCTATCTTAAAGGAAAAGTATAAGTTATTTACACTATACGATAATTGTGTTTACATTTATATTTAAGGGTGAAATATAGCTAAAGGCGGGTATCCACTAGCCGATTTAAAAGAGCGATTGAACGATAACAACATCGTTATCGTTCAATCACTCGTTAATCAGGCACAAATCAGGCATGAAAATGTTGGAAACGTCCAGCAATGTGTGCTCCCGCTGGTTATTTCCGACATCAATCATCGCCCGAACATGCCGGTCAATCTGCCGATAAAGACAGATTGACCATGTTCGGGGAAGACGGAGGGTGCCTTCACTAAACGACTAATCGTTAAGTGTAGGCACTGCGGGGGAAGAGGATTACGGTACGATTACGATGTTGTAATCATACTTTCTTCCCTGTGCAGGGCCAGTGCAAGGTTTCTTGGCACCCTAGGCATAGCTTCAGCCTAGTGCCCCCAACCCCCCCTCCCATCCCTTTCCTTCCCCCACTACCCATCATCCACACCCCCAGAGCCACCTCTTTGATGGTAGGGTCCAAAGTGGACATGAATGTGCACAGCTGCTTTTGGGCATGCTCATTTTCTGAGCATACACAGTGTAAATTCACACAACATATCCTAACTAGGTGCACATTCAACACCACATCAGCACCATAGTTCATACTGAATAATAGATTGATCGTGAAGCTATGATCCATACAATATTCAGTGCAACTTCTGTAATAATACTGTTCCACGTGATGTGTGAGCTGCCCCAGAAAGTGTTTGACTGTAGTTTGGGCTGAATTTATCACAAATGTTTATAAAAACCTCAGGTCACCTGTGTACTTTCAAAGAGGGGGAGAGGGGAAGAGGATGGACACTGCTACCGACCTGCAATGCTGAACCAGCCAGGCATGTTATACATGAATAGAATGCAGGGGAAGAGTACGGGTGCAGCAGCTGTCTATATAATCCGCTTCTGCTGTCGGTACTAACTAGCAAAAGGATGTCTCTTTCAGAGACTTATTTAATTCTTGTGCTGGTGACCTCAGTCAACTCAACGGCGCCCCTCAGGTGCCGGCGCCCTTAGGCAGTTGCCTAAAGCTGCCTAATGGTAGCACCGGCCCTGTCCCTGGGTCGCGTAGTGGATATGTACATTAAGGAAATACTTACTGTATATTGTTTTTTTTATTAGAACAACTGTGTCGACATGGTTGAGCTACAGCAATTACTAAATGTCTCCTTTTTCTTCCTGTGTTGCAAAACAAAAGTTACATGTGTTTATATTTAATTATAGCAACAATTGTATCTTGGACTCGTCATTCGCTAGGTCGCTAACTATTGTACCTGTTTTTTCCCCACTCTCTTCACCCACCATCCACTTTCTCTCCCTCTATTTTACTGTCCCCTTTTATGAGTGATAATTGATGGCATCTGTCATCATACTACCATGGTTGTTGTGCAACCCCATCCCTGATGAGACCCCTGTGTTTGAGCATCACCCTCCTGTTACCTCTGTACACATGCTCTGCTATTCTGCACCCTGGCCCTGATTCAGAGCCGGTCGCTCTGACAGAGCGCTCACTCTGAATCAGAGCTGGGATATTTTTTTTTAGAATGGCCTCCTGGCCGCTCACATAGCTGTGGGTGACCACCCACAGCTATAGCGAGCGGCCAGGAAGATGGTCGCGACCATCGCGACCATAGGGCTTGCGACGAGACCCTTGTGGTAGGGACTCGTTGCCGCAAGCGCCAGAGAGCTTTCGGCTTAAACAGAGCTGAAAACTCTACCACTGACATCACTTGTGATGTCAGTGGAGCCAGCCCGAGACGGTAGGCGTTCTCATGGGAAAGCCTCCGTCTGGGCAGCCACCCCCCTGGACTACAGTGCAGGTTTTTAGAAGTGGAGATGTTGCCCATAGCTACCAACAAGATTCTAGCTAGTATCTTCTAGAAGGTGGTAAATAAATGTTAAGTAGAATCTGATTGGTTGCTATGGGCAACATCTCCATTTTTAAAAACCCGCACTTTAGTAAATATACCTCTAAGTCTCGTGTAGGTACGGATGTGGTCACTGTAGGAATTTGATGGATTTCAGCCACTTCTCTCCAAACATGAAATGAGCCTGTCAGGGTGTATGCATGGAAGAGAACCATCTTGTAGGGGAAACATGGGAGTGTTGTGGGTGTATAGACAGAGTTGTGTGCTATTCTGAGTTGAGCCTATGCAGGGCACACCGTTTTCAGATTGATCTATTACATCTGGCGTATGGTAGGTATAAATGCCAATACTAGTGATGATGGCTGAACTGGGAGGAGGAAAACATCTGGGTAACATGATGCATATGCATGAAGATGCGTGTATAGTCACATTAACATTCCATTAATATAATATTCACTTTCTGAATGCAGCTGCATATAGATTGCATGCGACTCAGCATTGATCCCTCAATGTGTATTATATCCTAAAGAAATGTATTTGTATCCCATATTATATTCAGTTGTTACTGCTGTAATAGACTATTTATTGTACAGAACTCTGTTGTGACATGGATCTGTATGAGTACAGTCTGCTTTTGGCTAAATAACAATTTGTGTTGTTTGTGCATTTCTGAGATGATGAGGTGTTTACATGAAGAAATAATTGTATGTAACTGTGTACACATCTGATACTTTAATCCAGTGGTTCTCAACCTCAGCCCTCAAGTAACACCAAAAGCTCATGTTTTGAGATTTCTGTCTGTGGAAGCAGGTGGGATAATTACTGACCTAGCAACATAGATTAACTCACCTGCACATGATTAAAGAAATCCACAAAACATGACCCGTTGGTGGTAATTGATGACTGAAGTTGAGAACCCCTGATTTAAACTCATAAAACACAAAACATCTGAATTTCTACACAGCATGTGAAATCAGATCTTTATTGTAGCAAGACGTTTGTCTATTTACAGTAGTTGGGTCATGAAGATCAATTTTTACCTTTTTGGTGAAAGGCTCATGATGGTCTTTCCCTTTAGCATCCTAGAAGGACATACTGAAACATAAAGTTCAATAAATTTGCTCATGTGACTACTCATAGATCATTTCACATGTCTACAATTAAGATTAATTAAAAGTACATGTGAGTCCCTAGGGCTTTTACTTTGTGCTAGTTACCAGACCTCACACATTCTTGAATGATCAGTTTAGCTGACATATTGTATATTGTTATACCCAGCTGTATGACATGTGTCACTGAAATCTGAAAGATGGGTATCAGTAAAGTTTCATTTACAATAATTATTCAGTTATACACAATGCTCTTATAAATAAAAAAACATTTTTATTATTTGCTGCTGCCCCAATCTGTTTGTCTTTCAACTACGCTATGTAGACAAAAGTGATTGGACACCCCCTGTTTCAGCTGGTTTGGCATGAATCCACTAGTTGTAATGCATGGTCACATTATCTCTGAAGCTGGCCACACACTAAACCAACTTGCATCCAACCTTCCAACTTGTTGATTGGTTGGAATGAAAATCTGGTAAGGTATGGGAATAAATGATGATCAACAATTTGCTCCTAAATGCCAGAAAACAGTTGAAAATGGTCATTCAGACAAGTTTGTTAAATGTTTGATCTAAACAATTTGTTCAAACAACAATTTTTGTCCATTTTCCAGCATTTGGGAGCAAATTGCTGATTGTCATTTGCTTTCATTCCTTACCAGATTTTCATTCCAACCAATCAACAAGTTGGATGGTTGGATGAAAGTTGGTCTAGTGTGTGGCCAGCTTGAGAAGTAAAGAGATGTTCTCGATAACTCTGTGCTCCCTACACTATGGCAGTTCTTCTGAAAAAATGTTTGTTTTTATCAGGATGTCAATGCAACCTGTCATGTTTCCACGGCAATGCTGGTATACAGAAAATTATGTAACCCGGATGGACTGGCCAGCTCAGACCAGATCTTAACTCCATTGAGAACCTCTGGGAAGAACTGGAGTGACAGGTACATTCTAGGCCGACCTTCTTCAGTGTCACAGTTGGTCACTGTACATAGGCAGAATGGCAAAACACACTGCCTGCTGTTGTCTAGGAACTTGTGGACAGTTTGCCAAGAAGGGTATCTGCAGTAATCACTACATGTGGTGGACCTACAAATTACTGATGTCAATAAAATCTCATTGATCTATTTGCTGTCAGTGTCCAATCACTTTTGTCTACATGGGTTTGTTGTGTTTCCCACTGAGCATAACATTTACAATACTATTTTGACCGATAAAAAACATAATTTCTGCCACACCCTACTGTAACTTGATCTCTAAGTATTAAACATTTAATAGCATATACTCAATGTTAAAATATAATGAACTAAAATAACATAGGTACTGTAATGCACCATATATAAAGACCAATGAAAAAGAACAATACCAAAATAGATGTAAAAAAAATATGATAGAAAATAGTTGCCATAATCCAAATTCAATCCAAATAATCATAGAAACATCCAGAGCTGTGCAATAGGTGGACAGTATATGTATACTCGGAAAGATAATTAAATATTACCATCGAAAGAATTGTACAGCGGTTCATATGAGAGAAGTGGGATTCCATTGGCCTCTATCATATCATATGTATGTGTATTACCTATGTTATTGCAATCTATTATATTTTAACATTGAGTATATGAAATGAAATGTTTTACATATGCAGATGTTCATGGTATTACCCCATTCATTAGTTATTCACTATACATATTTAGTGCTGTCTGTTTTTCTTTTTGTATTTGTAGGTCTTTGAGACAGAGGGTTGATAACAATGGTGTATCTATAATGGGTCCAGGGGGGCCCACACCGCACACACTTCACCCATATATAGCTAAACTAACCTCTCAGCAGACTCAAGAGTTCGGCATCTTCCAGATGCACGGCCCTGCAGAGCAGCAATAATCACAGGGAAAATGGTTCATCGCCAATGTTCCCTGTGATTTGCGGATGCGCAGCAGATATGTCCCCGGGAATAAGGCACAGGTGCCATTTTCTCAGAGACCTGCGCATGCGCTGCAGAGTCTGGCACCAACCCAGAGTCTACTGCATTAACAGAGGGGTGGGGGCCCACACGGAGTCTGCACATGCACCATCTCCTCTTTACACTGCCCCTGATTGACATACCCTATTTACAGCAACTTTTAGGGTTTTACTACTTAGGGTTTTCTTGTTTTGTTTTAATCTTTTTACATAACAACTATTGTAAAAACTCATCCCAGGACTTTTAGGATTGTAGAGCTGAACTTTTCCTATGAATCTCTCTTCCTAGGTTCATCAGACCTCAAATCTTTATTTTTTTAGCCATAAATTTAAATAGCAGAAATGAAATAGCAGATTTTCAGAAAATCTAAAGGCGCACATACGCTAGCAGATATTAGTGAGCGATTGCACGATTACGACATCATAATCGTGCAATCACTCATTAATCGTGGAAACGACATCAAGGGCCGTAGCTAGGGTAGTGCAGCTGGTGCCATCGCACAGGGCACCACAGGTCAAGGGGCGCTGTTTGGGCCTGTAAAATTGTCATTCTCGCTTGTAGCTTCCTCTTATTTCATCCCCAGCATCTCCTGGCCTCACCTATCTCTTCCCTGGCCCTTCCCCATGAAGCCATGGCCCTTTTTTGGGTGCATTATGTCCCTTTGAATAATGAGGGGGGCGCCAATGCTCTTTCTGGCACAGGGTGCCAAAAAGTCTAGTTACGGCTCTGCTGACATCAATCATCACCTGAACATGCTGGCCAATCTGCCGATAACGACAGATTGACCATGTACAGGGATGAGGGAGGGTGAGTACATTGAATGACATATCGTTCAGTGTAGGCACTGCAGGGGAAGAGGAACGACTGTACAATTACAATGCTGTAATCGTACTGTCGATCCACTATCTGCTAGTGGATATACACCTTTACAATGCTCTTTTTGGCCTTCTGTCTGAAACATCATTAATGCTTGTCCCTTTCAGTACACTTTCATCCATCCTGCTCATCACAAAGACCTAACTTTTGTTCTCTTTTGTACACTTTCTCCATTTAGATAGTAATAAATCTAATAAACTTTCTTCTTTGAATTTTATTTCAGTTTATAAGTGCTGCTGGTAATGTGTATTTTTAAAAAAAAAATACTTGATGATAATAATAATAATGATAATAGCAATGCCATTTTCTATACTAAAAAATATTTCCGTCGATTATATACAGTTACATATTATTTTAGATCAGTGAGCATTCTAAACCTAAAATTAAAATACTATAGCAAGAGTAACTATTTGCCTGGGTTTAAATATTCAAGTTATTAGGTTTTATTGGGGCAGATGTATGAAGGTCTGTGAAGTGATAAAGTGGAGAGTGATAAACGACCAGCCAATCAGCTCCCAACTGACATTTTTCAAACACAGCCTTTAACATGACAGTAGGGAGCTGAGTGGCTGGACGGTTATCACTCTGCACTCTATCACTTTCCAGAGCTTCATACATCTGCACCATTATGTGATGTCATCCAAATCCATTCAGTGGAAGACCCAGAACAGGCTCCCTGTACCAAAGTTCTTCCTGACGCACTCCGCCATGAGGTCTAACCAGGACCTCAACCACCCCATTAGGCATCCCAGACCAATTGCCACCCCTCTGTGAAGTTTTCATCCAAATCCATCCAGTGGAAGGCCCGTAACAGTCTCCCCGGGTCAAAGTTCTGCCCAGCGTACACCAACGGGAGGTTCAATCAGGACCTCAACACACTAGTACAGAGGTTCCCAAATGCAGTCCTCAAGACTCCTCACCAGTTCAGGGTTTAGAGATATCCATGGTTGAGCACAGGTGACTTAATTGGTACCTCAGTCAATTTGATTTAACCACCTGTGCTCAACCATGGATATCTCTAAAACATGAACTGTTCGGGAGCCTCGAGGCCATGTTTGGGAACCTCTGCCGTAGTATGTCTTCTGGGACCCAATGTTACTACTTTATGAAGTTTTCGTCCAAATCCATCCAGTGGAAGGTTCAGAACAGGCTCCCTGGGTCAACGTTTTGCCCAGCGTCCACCAACGGGAGGTCTGACTGGGACCCTAACACACCTAAAACCTGGCCAGGATCCAACTGGACCACCTCAAATTGGTTTCAACCCAATTGGGGCAGGGGTGTCCGAATGCATATCCGTACAGACAAACAGACTAATGAATTTTAAATAAAAGATTTCTCGCTTTATCGCATTGTTGCGTTGTTGCTATGTGGTCTAATAGCTTACTATTTCGATACTAAATAACCATGAAAGATTTGCCAGCTGTCTCATGAGAGCTGTGGAAGATATTTACCAACAAACAAACGATGCTTTGTCAAATTGTTGCGTTGTCACTATGTAGTCTAATAGCTCACTTTTTTGATACTAAATAACTATGTAAGATTTGGCAGCTTTACATTGAGGGTTGTGGAAGATACAAACACACATATTCATATATATATATATATATATATATATATATATATATGTATATATATAAATATATATAAAATAGTCTTACTTAAGTGGCCAATATTATCAACTGTTCAGTCTTCTTAGAAAAATAATTCATATTAAAATGACATGCATTTGTTTTGCAATATCATATTTGTGTGTATCCTGGTCTATTGAAGAGTGGGCCTGTGTTCTGTCTGTGTACCTGTAATGCCATCTAGAGTTTGATCTATAGACTACAACTGAGGTTCTTTTGTTTTTGTTGATCTCATGATTTGCTAATGAATTAGTATTACATTTTATTTTTCAGGCTCCACATAGTTTAGACAGAGCCATACAGGGAATATACAAAGTAAAACTAAAATTTGGCATTTAATAGGTGCAGTAAATGTAAGTTGACATATAACTGACAAACTACTATAGCTAGGATACAGGAAAAGGGACAGGAGTTGGA
Organism: Taudactylus pleione; assembly: GCA_031769625.1. Lineage (NCBI taxonomy): Eukaryota > Metazoa > Chordata > Amphibia > Anura > Myobatrachidae > Taudactylus > Taudactylus pleione. Next base: position 5,528,501 of record JAUIMM010000092.1, on the reverse strand, counting down.
TTACTCACTGTGAGCAGGATGCATTATGCAGAAAAATGTGGTCAAACATCCAAAAATGCAATTTCTCATATGCACCATGCTCTGTAAAGCGAAACTTTCCAGAGCTTGGTCCCGATAGGCAACACCATCTTTAGATGGTGTTGCCTAAATGATGCCTGTGGGCTTCTTTTCTGAGTTTTCCCTCTAGGGGTCCCCTACAGCTTGTGCATGCTCTGGGCGATGGCTGTGTATTCACAGAGGGACTGCCGGGTCATAAACCCAGAAGCCCCCACACTGCAAAGGACAGCTCTTATTGGAAGAGCTGTCCTTTGCTTCTTTATCATCCCCCAAGAGAAATACAGTATGTCATAATATACAGAGATGCATCTTACATGTCATAATATACACTCATTCAATATGTCATAATATACAGAAACACCTTCTCTACTGTATGTCATAATATACAGATATACTGTACCTTCCATGTGTCATATTGTACAAAAGTACATCTTACATATTGTTATGAACCAGGTCTAAATCAGATCACAGACGGCATGACACATAAACCCACAAAATGTAAACAGTCTTAGGGGCCGTATACAATTAGCGGTGAAAATGGCCATTTTCGCCATCGTTGGCGAAATCGGCTGTCCGATCGGCCTATATCGTGGCCGTCGTCGGCCATGAACGGGCGATTTTGCAGCCGTTATGGGCCGCGAATGGCCGGTCTCGCGCCCGATTTCGCCAACGATGCCGAAAAATGGCTGTTTTTCGCCTAAAACTGGAGAAGACTTTTCTCCAGCCTAGGGCAGGCGAAAAAATTAGCAAAATCCCTATTTTTGGGTAAAAATGTGGGGATTTCTTACAGAACATTTTGGACAGCCCCCCTAATGATACTTTAGCGGAAAAAAAATCGTAAGTTGCGCACTTTGGCAAAAAATTACCACTGAAATTTCGGTCAAAATATTTTTTTTCCAGGAAAAATGCATTTAACGTATTGGGGATGGTATTTCAGAGGGCCATAAGGATGCACCAATTGTGGCTGGCACAGGCATTTTTTTATAACCGCTAAAAAAATGCCTGCGCCAGCCACCCGCGTTGTTTAGAACACTTGATGCATCCTTATGGCACTCCGAAATACCAGCCCCAATATGTTAAACTGATTTTTCACGGTAAAAACAAAATTTTGACCGAAATTTCAGCGGTCGTTTTTATCAAAAGTGCGCAACGTACAATTTCTTTTTGCTAAAGTATCATTAGGGGGGCTGTCCAAAGGGTTCTGAAAGAAATCCCCACATTTGTAGCCAAAAATAGGGATTTTGCATTTTTTTTGCCTGATCTGGGATGGAGAAAACTTTTCTCCATATTTTTTTCTCCAATTGCGTTTTTGCCTGTTTTCTGGGAAAAATAAAGCAGTTTTTTGGCGAAAATCGTCCAATATGCTCACTTAGGGCCGCTAATTAAATACAGCCCTAAGTGAGCATATCAGAATTGCAATCCTGTTAGAAATGGTTCTGTTTATTTTTATATGAACAGGACACAATCTGTATAGAAATGATCTAGGGAAACATCAACTCACACGTTTGCAGTGCAGAGAGAAAATTAACGAAGCTGTACCAGGTTCAATTAAACAGCAGGAGTCAGTGGCAGGGAGATGAGACAGTCCAAGGGAATCCAGTTAATATGCAGAGATTTATATTAGAGAACCATGCAAACTGAAGCACTTGCTGTGGGTGAGTGGTAATTGACAATGATATCTAGTAAACTTATATAAGTCTGTGTTGGAAGATGAAGGAACCTGTTTTCTCTTACAGAGATGAAAGTTAGCAAACATGAGATATGGTAAACATGCAGTGGTCTATGGTTGTAGATGAGTAACTGTTTTCACTTGCAGACATGAATGGTTGCTGACAGGAGATCCGGTAAACATCCAGTGGTCTGTGAATAACTGAGGCCAAGGTAATCCAAATGACAGATAAGGTACAAGAGCATACTGAACACTGGGACATAGCAAAAGTCCTGGAGCTGCTGATGTATGACAAGCAAGGTTATACTATCACCAGAATGGAGTGGTCATTGAGGCCAGGCTATATATAAAGTAGCTTGGTTGACTCACCTTACCAGTGCTTAAAGTGGTCCTAGAGGAGTTGTGGAACTCACCCTCCCACCATGGTGCACGCTGCAAAAAATGTTGTGGTTTTTAAAAGAAAGGGGAATAGTCACACAATAGTATCCCCAATTAAAATTTTGCCACACAGTAGCACAATCTTATTCACATTTCACCGCACATAGTGACCCTGATTCACATTACACCACATAGTAGTGTACCTTATACATGTTATGACACACAGTAGTGCCCCTTTTACACAATGCCCACATTAGTGCCCCTTATACACAATGCCCACAGTATTAGTGTCCCTAATACTCATAATGCCCACAGCAATAGTGCCCAATACAAATAATGCCCACAGTAGTAGTGCCCCTTATGCAATGCCCACTGTGGCAATGCCCCTTATGCAGAGCCCACAGTAGTGGTGCCCCTGATGCAGTGCCCCCAGTAGTAGTGGCCCTTATGCAGTGAACCCTATGCAATGCCCCCAGTAGTATTGCCCTCAGTGGTAATGCCCCTATTAGTAATGCCCCTGTAGTAGTGCCCCTAGTAATAATGCCCCCTGTAGTAATGCCCCCAGCTGTAATGCCTCCAGTGGTAATGCCCCCTGTAGTAGTGCCCCTAATAGTAATGCCCCCTGTGGGAGCTCAGGAGTGAACTCCAGCCTCTGGCTGCCACTGTGGGGAAAGAGCCAGACTCCCTCTGGTAACAAAATCTCAGCGGGCGTCTGGCATCTTCCTGCAGTGCTGGGGTGACAGGCTGGGTTAGGTGGGCTGGGGGAAGTGGAACTGGTTGTCTCCAAATAGAACTGAGAGAATGCAGTTCCAGCCCATTCCAGCCCACTTTAACCCCTGCACCTGGCTCACTCCCAAGACTCACACAATCAGCTTGTTACAAGTCACAGCCATGACTTGTCTCCTTCTAGCAGTGTTGTTCCTGTTCCATCATTTGCTAGGCGACTTGGACACCCCCGGACGTCATGTGTTCTTCACAGCATGACTTAATTGGTTTCTTCCCATATTTCAGCATGCTGGTGCTTTGTCACCTCACCAACTATAGTGTTCCCTGTGGATCTCTCAGCTCAGCTGCATGGTCAGCGCTCCTGTATTTCTCCTTGTTTTTGTATCCAGCGATATCGGCTTCCCAGCCGCACCATCAGCTCCCAAGCTGTCAACGGCTTAGTTGCTGCTACATCGGCTTCCCAGGTGCACCATCAGCTCCCAAGCTGCTACCGGCTTTGCTGCTGCTCCATCGGAATTCCAGCCATACTATCAGCTCCCAAGCTACTACCGGCTCTAAGGCTGCATCTCACCAGCCACACTGCCAGCTCAAGGCAGCATCTCACCTCCGGCTCACAGACCATACTACTGGCTTCATGGTCGAATCTCACCACTGATTCTCCAGCCACACTGCCGGCTCAAGGCCGCATCTCACCGCAGGCTCACAGGCCTTACTACCAGCTTTCAAAGCTGCATCTCACCATTACCTCTGTAGCCATATCACCGGCTCTCAAAGCTGCATCTCACTACCAGCTCTCCAGCCACACTACCAACTCAAAGCTGCATCTCACCACCAGCTTACAAGCCATATTACCGTATCTCAAAGCTGCATCTCACTACCAGCTCTCTAGCCACACTGCTGACTCAAAGCTGCATCTCACCACTGGCTTACAAGCCAAACTACCAGCTCTCAAAGCCGCATCTCACTACCAGCTCTCCAGCCACACTACCGGCTCAAAGCCACATCTTACCACTGGCTTAAAAGCCATACTACCAGCTCTCAAAGCCGCATCTCACTACCAGCTCTCTAGCCGCACTACCGGCTCAAAGCCGCATCTCACCAACGGCTTACAAATCATACTACTGGCTCTCAAAGCCACATCTTACCACCAGCTCTCCAGCCACACTACTGGCTCAAAGCTGCAAATTACCAATAGCTTGCAAGCCATACAACCAGGTTTCAGGGCTGCATCTCTCCACCGGTTTACAAGCCATACTACCCACTCTCAAAGCCACATCTCATCACCAGCTCTCCTACCACAACACCGGGTCAAAGCCACATCTCACCACTGGCTTACAAGCCATACAACCAGCTCTCAGAGCTGCATCTCACCACTGGCCCACAAGCCATACTACCGGCTTTCAAGGCCGCACCTCACGTCAGGAGGTTTCAGTGTCCCACTGCCGGAGCCGTGATCCGTGGAACTGTGTAGCCAAACCATTTCCAGCAGGAGACATGGATGATTGGACAGGAGGAGGAGGGATCCAGCCACGATGAGAGACAGCAGGCAGGTGAGTTATCTGGAGTGGAGGGGATAGCCAGGTCGAGATCAGCAGAAGTCACAGACCGGCATTTCTGTCCCCAGACAGAGGAGTGTTTGGTCTGAAAGCCAGAGCCACTGGGCACCCTCTTTCAATAGATGGTACCTGTGTCCAGGCACCAGCCACACATCTTAGTCCAGAAGCTCAGCCCCACAGCCCCAGTGGCTCTCCTCCAACCTGGTCTGAAGTTATCCCGGGCAACATTGATACATTGAACTACAACACTATAGGTACAAGCGGGACACTGCACTTTACCTACAACAGACTATTGAAAACAATCAGCATTCTAACCCACAGGTTGGACCGCAAGAAATCTACCAGCACTACTAGGAAGTGTTACACTTTCATCCACATCAGTCCCTCCTACGGAAACCTATCAGAGACACTATCTCAACCATTCAATATGCATGGTTTTATTCCATGTTTTTATTTTATTGTTCAACTAATACATTAGTCAAGTATACATGAGATATATACCTGTCACTCACTCATTCTTATTCAGGGATTGTGCGCTGAGTTAATTTTGTGTTTATCCCACTAGTAGCAATACCTACCTGATCCTGTTATCTGAACCTACAACTCGCCTGTGTATACCATTCTCATTACATGGTGAGTGTTCCTGTTTCCTGCTCCATTTGATGCCATTCCTGGTATCCTCACCTACTACCCATTCCGGTGTTTTGTCTGCATCTGGTCCTGCTACCATCTAAGTACTCCTGTATCCTGGACTACAGCGACAACCCAGTTTCAGCCTGGTGAATACATTGCCAAGATCTACCACTTCAGCATTCCAGTTACAGTAAGAAGAGTGTTTTTATTATATATTTACTGTACTAATGCAGTATCAGCCTGGTCAATCTACGGCCACACTCTCCTCTGATTGCACATAACAACTTTTCTTCAACACTGACGTCCCTGATGGTCTAGTGGGTATGATCCGGCATCTCTCTGTTGAGACCCGGGTTCGATTCCCGGTCAGGGAAGTGTTCTTTACTACATGCTAGGAGGTCTCCTTAGTCCTGCCATCTTTTTGTACATGCCTCCAGACACCAACACAGACGAATATCATACACAGAGTTCACAAACAACTACTAGTCTGACATTAGTTAACCCCTTCACATGTATTAACTTCAGAATCACAGGCAAGTATTCTGTCTTTCAGCTTCCTCCTTTATAAAACTATGCAACTCTCGCGGACAGTGTCATAGATAATAACACACGTTTATTTCCTTCTGATCATGTTTGATGAATAAAGTCATTATGAGCTGTACAATTAGCAAATTATATGACCCAGTTAATTCTAGGCATTTATTCCACAGAGATAGCTGCTATTCATAAACAATTGTTCCATGGCAACATGGTAAGGTAAAGGGCATTACTATGACATTATATGCACACACTGATGGAGAGGATTTTCCTAGCATCTCTATCCCCACCTTTTTAAACTATGTCTAGGCCACTCATCTCCATAGTGCCTTAAAATAAATTGTTTGACTATATGCAGTGCATGAATATTTGTGCACGCATATATGTTCATGTTTATAAGTAAAGATATGTTTGTTTGGTAAAACTTACTTTTAGGACAACGTTTTGACAACAGGCTTGTAGAGTAGTTGCTATAAGAACACACTTTCCTTATGGCTGCAAAATTTCACTGTGGGCAGTGTAAATGTTACAAATATGTTAATGCAAATTAGAATGCAAGCACGTATTTCAGGGGGTGGATCACAGGAAGAAAACATGTTGCAATATGGTTGATAAATATAGTGTAACAAAACAAAGTCTACAAAGCATTAGTACTGTCATTTGTTCTTCTAATAAATCATTTGCTATTATAGAAAGTAACTGAGTGATATTTTAATATTTGTTCAGTCTGGAGACCATGGTTCATTCTGCAGACTGCTATTGACCATAAAAATTGTGACCCAAAATCTGGATTGGTTTGAACAGTTCACTCCTCTAATTCCAATATTGATATCACCCACCGCTGCATTATGATAAACATACTGTAACACAGAGCATAGGGCAGGGAGCTAAAAGGACACCAGTAACAACAGTTGGCTTGTATATCAAAGTGCCTTTTCCCTAAATAATATTTGTGTGTCTGCTATTTGTGTTGTGGCCAATGTGCCCAGAGCAATAACATTTCTGGATATGGCTATGGTCTTAGGAATAATGATTTATGTTGTATTTATATTTTGCAATCATTGGGGGAAAAAAATATAAAAATGTCTTTCATTACGCAACATCCAAATACATCATGACTTTTACAGCATTTGAATCAATGAACAGCAGAGCAGGTGTTAAGGGTTAATTATGTGTAAGGAAGGAAGGTGAAGATCAGATCACAGGTGCAATGGAGTGGGAGGGGCCCAGTGACAAACACACACAGCCTTGGTTTACATTACTGGAAAGCAGAGAAAGACATTTATTAAAAAGAAAATCACAGAGCAGCTGCGTTTCAGAAAATACATACAGTAAGGTACTATAAAATGCTCTGCAATGTATTTCTATTGTACTATAAGTACTAATGAAATATAAATAATGATAATGAAACTTAAAATACATACTTTAATATTTTAACTGGAATGTAATATTTATATAGCTATGTTTTTATTTTGAAAGAATCTGTAATAACTGTATTAAATGGTATTTAAAATGATTAAAAGAAACAAAAAAGTCGTGGATGGAATAAATTAGGTATTAGTGTCCTCCCTGCAAAAATAAAAAAACAAAAATATTTTATTACTATTTTAATTGAATCACTGTATATTTTAATTAACTAAATGGAATATTTCAATAAATCAGATCCACTTAATAAGCTGCTGTCAGGAATTTAATTACAATAAACAAATCAAATATAATATGGATTATAATTGTCAAGGCTTCTTATAACATTAGTATCCTATTATCTGCTAGAAAACTACATTATGTATTGACAAATTCTCTTGTGTTTTGGCATACTACTAAATAAGCAAATATGATCTTGGTGCTGTCAGTGTTGTCCTTGTCTTATCTCTTGCCAACCGGTGGCTATCACTGATGATGGGCAGTGTCTAGAGCAGTGAAAAGTCTTTGAAATTGAATATGGGGATAATTGAAACAGGCAAAAATTATAATGGACTTTTCGCCCCATATTGAATATGGCCCTAAGACAGTTTTCGGGTGACAAAGATGCTCAGTACTAGCAGAGTCTCACTGGACCTGTCGGCTCACTCACGTCAGGCGTCTCGCGCCACATTGCATATTAAGGATAGATGTATGAGGATACATCTCTAGGCAAGTATCACAGGGAAAGAAAAAGTGATGTGACTAAGAGGGGGCCTCAAAGTTGGCAAGTGCTGTGTTGAGAGCAACATTCCCTTATAATGGAAGGGGGCTGAGTTAACAAGATGCAAACTGCATAATGACACTAATGCAGAATTTTGCACCATTAAATTGGATGATCAACTATTATTTCTAATGTTTAGACAACTCAGGGCCTTATTCAGAGATGTACATTAATGCATTCACAGGAGATATCCCGCATGTGAAACCATGCTGATGCTCTAACCGGCTGGAAATGTATTGAGACGCCCACCGGGGGCTTTGGAGATCCAAGCAGATGTGTTCAAATACACAGCCGCCATTGCAGATCATTCGATAATCGTCCATCTGAGTAGCCCTATGGTCAAGCAGAATGGCCGCCTCAACTGAGACTTCAAAATCACTCTATCTGCATATGGAATATTGGAAGCAGGCTACAGCACACCCCAAAAACGGCCGGGACACTCAATGCGTGTAGCATCGCAAAGGTACCTGGGTGCGTGCAATGTTTGCCATGCACAGTCAACCGATACTCACTGCTTCAATATTGGAATAGTGTACATCTTTGAATCAGGCCCTATGTAAGTTATAAATATGGATGTTGGACAGACTGTCTCATTACTAACCAGCTAGCGACTAAAATATTTATTGACTGGAAAGAGCAGTTATTGTATTACATTATAGAAATGCTTTTGTGTGCATATATATAGCAATTGACTGTAGCCTACCTGCATGCAACATGAAATGCATATGCTTAATAGAAAATAAACTATTTTTATATACAGATTATTGAAATGTAAATTGCATCCAAATTGCTATCAACTCTGCATCATGGTCTTGCCATCAGCATTTCAGGATATGTGTGTGCTGATCTTGTGAGAGACAGTAACTTGTATGATTATGTTAATAAGAATCTGAATGTATGTGATGAGAGCAGTGTAAAAATGTGTGCAGGGGAAGCCACAGGCTAAGACTTATATTAGTGTCTCTCAAACTCGGTACTTAAAATCCCCTAACAGTCCTTATTTCAAGGATATTCATGCTTGAGCAATCGTGAAATTATTATTACCTCAGTCATTTTGATTTAACCTTCTGTGCTCAAGCATGGGTAGCCTTAAAACCTGGACTGTAATTGTGCTTTGATGGGCGAGTTAGGTTAACATTATATTAGATAATAGAAAGAGAACCAACAAAACGAAATAGTGTTGTGTGCATCCTGTCAAGCTGATGCAGGAAGATTCTGGTGTTAAACTCACCGCTACTTGAAAAAAAATTCCCTTGACCTCCCTTCTCTCCAGTTGTCTATGTGCTATCTCCACTTGGATTTGCCTGCACTTTCTTAAACATAATATGCCTTAAAGTGAATTCATCATCTTCCCCTCCAAGGTTCTCTCACTTCCCCTCTATCCATGTCAGCACCCACTCTTCTATGCCGTAAGTACCACTCCATGATGAGCCATTTCCAACTTTTTCTTAAGAGCAGACCCTGGATGCACCTAAGACTCACTTGTCATATCTTGCCTGGACTATTGCAGTCTCTTCTCCATCGTCCTTTCCCACCTTTCTCCACTTCCGTCCATCAACAACTCTGCTTCTCATCTTTTTTCCTCTTATTTTTCTCTTCTTGCTTTTCATAGTCTTGTCCTCTCAGCCGTGTCCTCACTGCTTCCATATTGCATATATAGTTCAGTTCACGGTCCTCACTATGTTGGGTCACTTCGGACTGCAGTGCAGACTGCTGACTCTTTGATACCCATGCTCTGTCCCTATGCCACCACTCTGCACCCCCCACTGCCACTCTGTTCTCACCCCGCTGCTGTCAAGCCCACCACCACCATAACCACTTCTCTGTCTAGTATAAATGTTAATAAAGTGACCCGGCATACTTAAAGACTATTTACGCACCTCTGCCCCTGACTCTGTCAGCCCCCCATCCCTGATCAGCCGGTGTAATTCCTATGCTGCATCCCTGCTGCCCCTAGTTTGCTCGGCTCTCCTCCTGCCCCTGTTCTGATGGAAGACTCCCTGTGCTGCCAGTGCATGCGCACACAGAACCTGGATCCAACACCGCGATGTCTCCAAGAACTGCAGCTGAAGACTGGATTAGCGGTGCCCTGAATTTCGCTTTGCTTCCCCAGAAAGGTAAGTATTTTGAATTGCTACTTAACACAGCTTTATATCACATCGAACCAATGCAATATATAGTGAAAAGTAACAATTCATATCGCTAGATCTACATGAATAGACCACAATGTCTTTTATTTTGGCATTTTTGTTACTCTGGTTTTTTCTATTTACAGTACATACTAATCAGTAGTAAATCTGGGTTCTTCTATAGTCTTCTACATAAACGTTTTGATTGTGCATCCAATGTTCAAAAGTGTTTTAAACCACGTTGGGTTTTTAGAATCCAATCAGGTTTGGCTTTAGTAAATTTGTAGATTTGGTCAGTTTTGGTCAACTTGTAATTTTTTCAAAACTGACCCTTAGTAAATATACCCCAAGGAGTCGATGTTTGCATGATCTGCGTCCAATCCTGCATATGTGTACGCAGTTGTGGACAGCTGCAATGGCTCAGTTGGGCGTCTCAGTACAAGTTTCGGCTGTTGTTGCATTAGCATATTTTTCGCATATCCACAGCTGCAAAAATCACAGCTGCAGAAACATAAGCATACAACTCTGCATCAGAAGCATCAGAAGCAATATGTACAAGTAGTTAATCTTTTTGAAATCTTTTGTAAAAATTTTAGTTTAATGCATGCAGAGTATATTACATTAATGTATCTATGTGGTGATCTACAAATTAGTTATATGGACTAAAGACGTTTTGTTTTTTTAGTTCTCAATGCTTCTAACAGGATTAAACATCTCAGAAAGAGCTATGTGTGAGACTGTGGGGTAGATGTACTAAGCCTTGGTGAGAGAAAAAGAGGAGAGAGATAACGTACCAACCAATCAACTCCTAACTGTCATTTTAAAACACAGGAATATATTAAGCAGGAGCCTCTGGCCGTTATTTGTGCGGAGCCGCTTCACCTCCTGAGCTTGGTGAAGGGGGTCCTGGTAATGGTCGTATGTGTTAATCTATCTAGTTTGGAAGTGGGAGAGTGTTAAATCACCTGTCTAGTAATTAGAACCCTCCCACTTTCAGCTCTCCAGTTTGGTGCTTTAGTCTGCACTGTGCAGGCCCTCAGGCTTGTGTCGTACTTGCCGACCGGGAAGGAGTAGCCAGATCGGCAGGGCAGGGGGCGTGGCCGGGTGGGCAGATGTCATTTGTGGGCGTGATGGGGCGGGGCCACACAATCGTGTCATTTTGGCCCCGCACTCGCAACACAATGCCGATAAAACAGGCATTGTGAAGCAGGGGGCGGGGCCAAAATGATGCGATTCAGCATGAATCGCGTCACCCCCCCTCCGCAGCGGGGGTTTAATAGGTATTCGTGTGGGGGCGGGAGGGATCGGCGGCAGTCGGGAGGCTTGCCTGCCTTTCCGGGGGGCCATGAGCTGCACCCGTTTATTGGGAGGCTCCAGGCCGAAGTGGGAGGGTAGGCAACCCTGGCTTGTGTGCTTGTGCATGCATGTTTCTACTGGAAAGATGCAGAGAGACAACTGTTTCTTCCTCCACCCGGAACAGAGGGGGAGACTGCAGCAGCCCCAGTCTGACCTGGCAAACTTGTTATAGGCAAGAATCGGAATGGTATTTGCAAATGACCATTCACACATCAGTGTACTATCATGGAGATAGGAGCGCTGAAAATGACGGGCACATAGTGCCCTCATCATTTCAAACACATCTCCACATTAGTACATGGGAGGGAAGTGGTATCAGTGTACATAACGTGCGCTGATACAACTAAACTCCATAATGCAGCATAATACATCTACCTCACAGCCTGCAAAGTGACAGGAGCTGATTTGTTGGTACTTGATCTCTCTCAAAGGCTAAGTACATCTCCAGCTGTGTGAGAGATTACCAGCAATTCCCATTGCGAGTCTGAAAGTTTAATTTGTATAATGACAAAGGAGTCGTAAATTACAATTATATTACGAGGCCGCACATGCTAAACATCAAATACCACAGACAAGAAACACGGTATATAACACTATGATGTGGTCATTTCTTTATTTCTTGCTTGTTGTTGTCCATATTTAAGACCATAGTTGTAATAAACAAGTAATTATTTTCTTATTACAAATTAGTTTCCTACAGCGACTCTAATTCAAGATTTTAGAACATCCACATGTGGCCCACTATTTTGCTAAATATGACATATTTAGAAATATTAACATTGTATGACTCTTGACTTTTCACCCTTGCTGTACCAGTATACTAATATAATATAAAATATAAAATGTACTTTACACATTAATTATATTAATTATATTTTAGGTTATATGTTATATTATTTCTTAGAAATTATTATGGGCCACAGAGAAAGATGCTAGGAAAATACTGTATATGGAGAATTTCTGCTATAGTATATAGTATTTTCTTGAAATAGCACTTTCTGCTGTTTGTTTTCTATATGTCTACAACAATAATGTAATATTTTTGAATGTTACATTAAAACTAAAACTACAATTGAATAGGTTTATTGAGGTCTATAGACAAGAAAGAAATACTTTTTTTCATTGCAATTTCCAAGAGTATGTATAAACATGGCAGAATAAAGCATGAACATGTATCTTAACTTTCAACTTTCATTAATTGACTTTTATGTGCATGAAACAAAAGCAGCTAACAAACAGTTAGGGCCAAATGTAGTAAACTCTCACATTTTTAAACTCAGCTATTGTAATAAAGTCACAGAACAGGGAAACTTCCATGTTTTTCAGACTCAAAAACCCTCAAGATTTAAACTCTCATCCAGGTGTTTCCTGTTTTGAAAATACAACTCGATCAATGTATTAGTGTGAGAGTTTTACTGCTAAACTCTCACATTTTATAAACTCTTATCCTATTACATTTGGCCCTTAGTGTTATATGTAATGATGGTCTATATCGAGTGTCAGATAGGGATAGGAAGGGCCCACCAGGGGAATTCAATGTTAGGAGCCTGCTGAAAAACTATCAATCTCTAAGTACCAGCTAAGAGGTCTAAGGTATCTCTAAGTACCAGCTGCATGAGCCAAGGACTCAAGGAATGTAGTTAGTACAGACACGGTATGGAACACAGACAGGACAGGCAGACACCGGATATGGAACACAGACAGGCAGGCAGACACCAGATATGGAACACAGACAGGATAGGCAGACACCGGATATGGAACACAGACAGGATAGGCAGACACCGGATATGGAACACAGACAGGACAGGCAGACACAGGGTATGTACTCCAGACAAGAGAGGCCGGCACTAAGGATATGGAACACAGACAGGACAGGCAGACACTAAGGATATGGAACACAGACAGGACAGGCAGACACTAAGGATATGGAACACAGACAGGACAGGCAGATGCAGGATGTAGAACACAGACAGGACAGGCAGACAAAGAATATAGAACACAGACAGGACATTCAGACACAGGGTATAGAACATAGGCAGGACAGCCAGATGCAGGATATAGTACACAGGACTGGCAGACACTGGGTATGGAATACAGATATTACAGGCATCAAACATCTGACCACTTAGCTCTTACATTTGCTGTGCTGCTACAATGGTCACTATACTGCTGGCAGCTGGATGGATCCCTGTGAAGCAGAGGGGAGAGAGGGCTTCAGGAAGGAGAGCAAACTCCAGAGGCTTTCTCCTATTCCATCTGTGTTGAAGCCCTGGAAGAAAAGCCACAGTGCTGCTGGTTGGCTCCTGCCCTCCATTCTGGTCTCCTCCTGCTCTCTGCTGCCTGTGGAATTAGAAGGTCAAATCCCCAGCTGGCGCTTCTCACGTGACAGCAAGGAGTCTTGAATCCAGCACTGCTCTGTTGACTGGCTGGGAGGGAAGGGGCCAGGAGGCTGGGTAGCAGTGGTTTTGTGATCCACTTATTTACTACAGGCAAAACCAATGGTGATCCACAGTCAATACACAACAGAATATCTGTTCACCATTTTTTTTACATAAGAAGTATAATGTAGAAACCCCGGATTTACTAAGCAGTGGGTTTAGAACCTGATGCAAAATTGGGGATGTGCGCCGACCTCCGTGTTTTGGTTTTGGATCTGTTTCTCCTTGTGTTTTGGATCTGGATTTGGTTTTGACAAAACTGCCCCTTGCGTGTTTTGGTTTTGGATCTATATTTTTTTTTCAAAAATTTATAAAATCTGCTAAAATCACATAATTCGTTTTTTTTGTTCCTACAGTATTATTAACCTCAATAACATTAATTTCCACTCATTTCCAGTCAATTTTGACCACCTCACAGCTCACAATATTATTTTCATCCGGTTTAGGCCCAAACTTTGCACCAAGCTAGCTGGCTGACTAAGCTAATAGGCAACAGTGGGCGGCACAAACACGTGGCAGTTCAACTTCCAACATGGCATATAAGGAAATATATGTTTTCATTAAGGAAGAGGCCTGAGGGAGTTGGAGTATGTATGTACTGTAGTTGAAGGCAGGGATAGTAAGGGTTGATAGTAAATTTAATTTCATTTTTTTTTATTCTGAAGCAAATTTAGAGGGAGGAGGGGGAGAACATGGGTGAACAATATGTCCCATGTTTTGCTAACAAAATCAGCTTGGTGGTTCAGAATATGTTTTTAAAATTAAAGGGGCATGAAGAAGATGCTTTCTGTTCCCATAAACATTTCTGGACATTTTTGGCATTCAGCAACCGCATGTCAAAGATTGCAGCAGCAGTGGCAGTTCAACTTCCAACATGGCAAATCAGGAAACAAATGTTTTTGTTATTCAAGAGGCCTGAGGAAGGTGGAATATGTATGAAGTTGAAGGCAGGGAAATAAAGATTTGATTAGTAGTAAATTTCATTTTATTTTTTGATTCTGAATAAATTCTGAGGGAGGAGGTGAGGCATTTACAAAAAATATTTTACTCATTCACATCAGTCCTTACCCCAGAAGAATCCTTGAGTATTATGCCTGCTGCTGGGAGTGGATTTTCATCCCAGAAGGGGACCAGGAAGACTACTAGTAGTGCTTTAAAAAACAATTGACTGTTAAACAATCCGTTGCAAATATTCCACTTCACTAGAAAAGCTATTCCCAACCTGTACAGGGATGTTAAAAAAACTTAATTAGTGGCCTCCAAAATGCCATTATACCCACTGTCCACTTAACCACAGATATGTGGACAAGCTGTATAGAGCAAACACAAGATTTAAGTCTTAAGTTGTGTCTTTCTTGAGAATCCTTGAGTGCTGTGCCTGCTGCTGCTGGGAGTGGATTTTCATCCCAGAAGGGATGAAGACATTGTGTCTTTGTTCCCAATGGACACATATCTGAAGAGATGCAAAGAGCTGTTGGTAAGCACATTGTCAGCTTAAGTGGCACATGATGCAATGGTGGTTTCTCCTTCAGTTTCTCCAGCTAGTGCATCTGCCGAGAAAAAAACCAATGGTGATGCAGATGAGTCAACACAACCAAGTTTTTTTGTCTTGTACCCAGGCATGACAATGGGCTTTTCCTTATCATGGGCAACAACTGTTTCATCCACTGGTGCCTAATTTACACAAACAACATCCTCATCATTAACATCCTTATTAGCATCAGCTGCAGAAATTTTCTGCTCATCCTGGTGCGCTTCCACAGAAGCATCCTCGATTTCTATGTCAGCATGTTCACTTGTGCTTACATCATCGTAAGAGGCAGAACCAACCGTCATAAATAAAGGCCAAGGCCTTAGCCTTTCCTGGCCATTTCATGTGGTGAAACTGGCACATAGCCAATTTTATGTATTTCTGCAGCTAACTTTCCCTTTGATGTTTTCTTCTTTACCACTGTAAAAGATTGGTTCTTGATTTTAGATTCCCTGACTTATGCTATGTATGCCTTTGGGCATTGGCTTTAGATGATGATGTAGATGGACTAGTATTGTCATGACTGGTGGCACTGACAGCAGCTTTAGCACTAGTACATGGTTCCTGCTCTCCTTTCAAGTCTCAACTGATCGTTCTCCATAGCAACAAAAAGATATTTTATGAATAAGAAAAGAATAACACACTGCGCTGCCACTTACAGTGTCACAAGATAATTTATGAATAAGAATAACACACTGTGCTACCAATTACAGTGTCACAAGATTAATTATTAAGTAATAAGAATAACACTGCGCTACCACTTAGTGTCACAAGATTAATTGTTTATGATTAAGAATAATACACTGCTCTACTACTCAGTGTCACAATATTAATTATTTATGAATAAGAATAACACTGCGCTACCACTTAGTGTCACAAGGTTGATTATTTATTATTAAGAATAACATACTGCGCTACCACTTACAGTGTCACAAGATTAATTATTTATGAATAAGAATAACAAACTGCTACCACTTACAGTGTCATCATAAGATTATTTATGAATAAGCATAACACACTGCGCTGTCTCTTACAGTGATGTCATTATGTTTTATATATAACGCATGTTATTAAGCACCTTGTTGTGGTCTTGTAGTCGGCATGTAGACTAATCATTTATTCACAATTGAGGAAAGAAGTGAAAAGTTGAATATCAGACTGCGCTACCACTTACAGTGTCACAAGATTAATTATTTATGAATAAGAATTACACACTGTGCTACGATTTAAAGTGTCACAATACGTGGACGATAAACTGCGATCTGGCCGGCAGTGTCACCAAACAATAATAGCCAGCTAAGTTGCTAATGCACACACACACAAAAAAAAGTACTTTTATTTTTTTGGACACTGGGGAAGAGCACCCCTGAATTAGGCAGCAGCCCCTTGATGAACCAAACAGACAGCACCCCTTCTTTATGGACAACAAATCACCCCTGCCAAGTGCGGACAGACCACCTGCAGAGTCACAAATACGTGGATGATAAACTGCGGCAGTGTCGCTGAACAATAATAGCACAGCTAAGTTGCTAATGCACACACACAAAAAAAAACAAAAATAAAAAAGTACTTATATTTTTTTTTACACTGGAGAAGAGCAACCCTAATTGACAGAGCACCCCCCCTGGACAACACAGCACCCCTTTATGGACTGCAGCCCTAGTCTGATGGACAGGACAACAATACAGCAGCAACCACCGTTAAGTGACAGGACAAGTGACACAGCAACTGCAGCACCCACTGAAGGAAGCCCCCCTTTCTATACAGCAGCCTTTAACCCCTTCATGGACAACACAGCAGCAGCCTTCAGGCCAAGAACCCGACTGGACACACACACTGAGTGACTGACAGTGACTGACCACATCTGCTAACTTCTCTCTCTACAGCCGGAGTGAAAATGGCGCAGATCGCGGGGACCTTAATATAATCCAAAACCTGCGAGAATACGACAGCAGGAGTATGATGCATTTTGCCTATTTTTCGGATACGAGTCAGGCGGGAAAACCCGAGCCTAGCTTGGTTCTCGCCTCGGATCTGGAAGTTTGGGTGGGTCTAGTTTTCAAACTTGCTCAAACAGTAGACTAGCTACCGAGAAACAAGTTAGAATCAATCACAGCACAGATAAAGAGAACCTGTGCAGGCCTCTTAGCCTAGTCTGGTACTGCAAAATAGGAGGAAAAAACAATGTAATGTCCCACCTATTTTTCAATAACCAGAAATAGACTGAACCAGCCGGGACTGATGACACTATAGCAGGGAGACATGCAGTGTGGTCTTCCCCTGCCATAATGTCAACCAGTCCCAGACTGGTCAGCTCAAAGCTGGAATCGCCAGGGAAGTGGGGATCCCTCCAAACATTAGTGCAATCAGCCCCTCTCTCACCACTTTATTACTCACAAATCTTTTGGAAACGGGTCATCTTCAGGCCATGTAACATCCATAATCCTTGCAACACAAAAACACAATGGTACTGTTCCTCTGGGAGCCCCAACATGACTAAGAGGTCACTCATGGATGCTTCCATAGAAATTAATGGGATGCATCAGTTCCCACTAATAATTTTACCTTTTTGTAAACATTTACAGATGGAAACATCCTCTATCACTGACTTTGCTTGTGAGATATTGTAAAAATGTAGGGGTAGGACACTTCACTATCAACCCCACTATCATTGCTGTGAGATGATTCAACCACACATGGGGAGGGGACAAAGCCTTACATGGGGAATGGAACAGAAACATATTACATATTAGATAGCAGAGAGACAGGTATACTGTACATATCAAGATGGTTCGCAGAGATAAACACATCAGGGAGACTCATTAGGGGAGAGGGTGGGGGGCAGAGATCATCAGACACTTTCAGAAGAGGAGACTTAAGGTGGGTACACACCTGATAGATATATCTGCAGATCGAGTGATCTGCAGATATATCTGTAGATGATGGTCGTTCATACACACTGAACAACCATCATCTATCCTGCTGGCCCGGGGGTTGGGTCTGCCCCCCTCCCCGCAGCGGCTGCATGTGTACGAGCGGTCTGTCTGCTTATGTTGGCCCTGCCTGACTATTCATAATAAAGCACATTAAGAAAAGACAGTTGGTTCTTTCTACAGAACAAAATATGTTCCATTTAAGGTTTTTATGCAATTAAATAAAAACAAAAGTTGTTTATCAAACATAGATAAGTAGAAATAAAGTGATCTCATTTGCATGTGCAAGCAGCAGCAGCAGCAAGGACGGAGGATTTTAAGGATCCCTCTCCTGATAAATTTTGCGAATGTAGCCTATAGGCTACAACGGGTTGACGCATTTCAGAGCCTGGTAAATATGACAGCAGCCCCCATAGCCTAGCAGCCCTCATAGAAAGCTATAGGGGCTGCTTCTACTGTCAGAAATGGAGGGATCTCCATGGTACAAACAGGGGATCCATAATAATTGTGGGTACGTGTGTTTTTCGGTAAATATCCCGCAAATATTATTTGATATATAGGCCCCTCAGTGACATGTTCTTACATTGAAGGAAGTGGAACATATGGCTATTCCCCCATCTCCACCCAAAAATGCAGTGATATTAAAGAAGCAGTAGAAATATGAGTTTTAAAACAATTATATATTCTGGTTAAGGACCGAGCTCCTTACAGATGTGCCTAATGCATTCCACTGATGGCAGCCCATGGTGGGAATTGTAATGTCATTTACTTTATAAACTGTAATGTGACTGCAGGCAGCCCTGATGTGATCAGTGATGTGACTGCAGGCAGCCCTGTGGTGATCAGTGATGTGACTGCAGGCAGCTCTGTGGTGATCAGTGATATGAGTGCAGGCAGCCCAGTTTTGTTCAGTGCTGTGACTGGCCACTGTCTGTAATTTAAATAAAAGACCTCTCAAATCACTGTCTACAGTATGTCCATTTTATTGGAAAATGTAATCTGCTTTCTTCTGCTTCATGGTAAGTCCAATGGGTACATCGTAACTCAGTGGGAAATTAAAGTCAGGTAAGTGAGGGAGGGGGGGGGAGGGGAGGGAGAGAGGTTTGGGGAGGCCACAACTACAGGAGAGGCCACAACTACAGTGGGCACTACTAAAAGGGGCACAACTACAGAGGGCACTTCTAGAAGGGGCACAACTACCGAGGGCACTACTTGAAGGGGCACAACTACAGGGGGCACTACTAAAAGAGGCACTACTAGAAGGGGCACAACTACAGGGGGCATTACTAAAAGGGGCACAACTATAGGGGGCACTACTTTAATGGGCACAACTACAGGGGGCCCTGCATAATTGGCACTACTACAGGGGGCATTGCATAATGGGCACTATTACAGGGGGCATTGCATAAGGGGCACTTGCTACAGTGGGCATTGCATATGGGGCTCAACTACAGGGGGCACTACTTTACTGGGCACAACTACAAGGGGCCCTGCATAATGGGCACTACTACAGGGGGCATTGCATAAGGGGCACTATTACAGGGGACATTGCATAAGGGCAGTAGTATAGGGGGCATTGCATATGGGGCACAACTACAGGGGGCACTACTTTAATGGGCACAACTACAGGGGGCCCTGCATAATGGGCACTATTACAGGGGGCATTGCATAAGGGGCACTATTACAGGGGGGCATTGCATAAGGGGCACTAGTATAGGGGGCACTGTATAAGGGGCACTAACTTGATACACGCAGTTTACAGGTTATAAACTATGTTCCCAATATTCTGGTTCTATACGGACATAAAATCTGTGCAACCTGTCTTGAGCTGAGGTGACAGACTGGCAGGAGCAGAGAGGAGGGTTGGTGAAGTAGATCTGTCAGGGTGGGATGTAATGGGCATTACTGTTTGGCATAATGTGTATTTGGCATTACTGTGTGCACAATGTGCTATTATGGGCATTACTGTGTGGTATAATGTGTTGTATGTGGCATTACAGTGTGGCATAATGTGAAATAGGGGCATTACAGTGTTGCATAAATTTGTTATAAGGGCATTACTGTATGTCATTATGTGTTATTCGTGGCATTATTGTGTGGCATGTGTAAGGGGCATTGCTGTGTGGCATAATGTGTTGTAAGGGGCATTCCAGTGTGGCATACTGTGTTATAAGTGGCATTACTTAGTGTGTCATAATGTATAAGGCACATTACTGTATCATGTAACCACACACCTTAAATGTCATCTTTGAGTGTGTTTGATCTTTGGGCGGGGAAGGGGGGGGTAGGGGGCGCCTGAAACTTTTTTGGCATGGGGGAGCAAAATTTATAGTTACGCCACTGATGTGACTGCAGGCAGCCCAGTGGTGATCAGTGATGTGACTGCAGACAGCTCTGTGATGATCAGTGATGTGACTGCAGGCAACTCTGTGGTGATCAGTAATGTGACTGCAGGCAGCCCTGTGGTGATCAGTGATGTGACTGCAGGCAGCCCTGTGGTGATCAGTGATGTTACTGCAGGCAGCCCTGTGGTGATCAGTGATGTGACTGCAGGCAGCCCTGTGGTGATCAGTGATGTGACTGCAGGCAGTCCTATGTTGATCAGTGATGTGACTGCAGGCAGTCCTATGTTGATCAGTGATGTGACTGCAGGCAGCACTTTCTCCATCGGAACTGCATTTTAGAAAGTTTTAAGACTAGTAGTGTGCTCCATAAGTACCTTAAATAGGTATTTCTGTGGTCATGAAAATAAAAAAACCCTTCCTGCGTTAATGTTATCTTTATAACAGATTTTACTATTACACTCTGCAAAGTAATTATATTATTTTTAGGCAAAATAAATATTGTATACAAAATATAAATCAAATAGAAAAGCTGATGCATACAAATAACAACAGTGTCAAAAGTTCAATAAGTAGCTATGATACAGTATGTTATTTCATATATTTCTCTGTAGTTTTATAGAGGCTGATTCTGTGTCAGACGCAGTCACGTCCATGTCTGCATCTATCCATGGTTGTTCGTCTGCAACTTTATGCAAATGCTGCTACAGAGCTCTTCCCTGGTGTACATCCATGCGTCCGAATGCGCAAGGTCTGAGGCGCCCGCAGTCAGCATCCATGGCTGCTGAAATACCAATTGGTGCATCATTAGATGCTTTTGTGGTTGCACCATTTAAACTTGCACCAGCCCTATGACAGGTGCAGTTTCCCTGTATGACCTCCTATGTAATCGTTTGAGCATCTGTGTACGCAACCACTTTTATTGACAGGCCCACAGCAGTCCCATAACACCTCTGCTAAGCCACCATCTGTCACTGCCAGGGCCGTAGGGAGGGTGGTGCGGCCGGTGCCTCCGCACAGGGCGGAATCTTCCTGTGGCACCTGCTACACAATTCCCGGCTCCGGAGGTCTGCAGGAAGAGACCTCCGGCAGTGGTGCACGGTGCACCAAGAACGTCGGCGGAAGGTCCTGCCCTCCCTCCACCCCCTGGATGGAAAAGTAAGCACTCAGGGGGAGGAGGGGGCGGCAGTGCTGCACAGGGCACACTGCCATCCAGGCACTAGTCACTGCCACAGGGATGACCAGTACATCTTCATCACATTTCTGAGACTGCGCGTCTCACGTGCGTCTCAATCACATCTCTGGCTCTGTGCGCATGCTATATGGACGCATACATAATGTGGCAGATGCATGTGCAGAAGAAAAAAATTGCTCCACTGCGCCCGACATTGGCAGTGCCCATAGTGTTTATTTCAGTTTGACCTACTCTATGCAGTTCAGTTTTACCGTTTTATTAATCTCCATTTCCCTCAACTACCAGGAACAGCTTATATGCAACTTTCTGTACAGTCATCTGTGTCATTAGTTGAAAATAACATAATCTACTAGTTATTAATATGACCCACATGTGGCTTCATCTAATACATTCCATTCATGTGTAACAGATGTGGATCATGAAACTAAGCATTCTCCTAAATTGTGCCCAAACCTGCAGCACCTCAGGAATGTCTGGAACAAAAATTATTTTGACCAAATTATATATTTCAATGATCATTTCACATACAATACTCACCAACACATGTCAATGATCGTATTGTTAACATGGTAGCAATATTAAACAAATCTTTTCTTTCCTGTGCCAGGAATTTGAACTATAGATAGAATCATCATGGTGGCTTTTAAAGGTGTATGGACGCAGTCATTCTGGAAAGCAGTTTCTGGAGAATTCGTGGCAACTCTTATTTTTGTCCTTCTTGGTCTTGGTTCAACAATCAATTGGGGATCAGCAGACAGCCCTCACCTGACAGATATAGTGCAGATATCCCTTTGCTTTGGATTGGGCATTGTTACCATGGTGCATTGTTTTGGCCACATCAGTGGTGCTCACTTAAATCCTGCTGTGACTATTGCCCTTGTTTGTACAGGGAAAATAACACTTGCCAAGTCAGTATTTTATATCATTGCACAATGCCTTGGAGCCATCTTGGGAGCTGGACTTCTATACCTCATTACTCCTCTCAATGTTATTGGACACTTAGGTGTAACAGAGGTACAGTAAATATATATATATTTTAATAGTTATGAAGTTTACGAACTGTCTTTTTAGATTTAAGTTGCTAGAGGCAGAAATGCCAATTGAACTTGTTTGGAAGTAATATTCTGTAACTTTACTTACGATCACCATAATACTATACTGTATATTTAAAATGCATTGGGAACAACAAGAATACTGCGGAGAGCAAAAAATTATACTGTGAACTGCTGGGGGAAGTGCCAGGTCAGCTTCGCTGCTGACCTGACTAGAAAAAAATTAAATAAAAATCAATACGTTCCTTTCCCATCCTCCTGCCCCAATAGTTGGTGTTAATTAAAGTTAGAACCTCACCTCACTTCAAGATACACAAGGGTATAAAAGTTTATCAATCTGACTATGGCTCCCATGTTTCAGTCAGCAGAATCCCTCTCTGCCTAGAGTTTACCTCTGATCATCAAGGCCATAGAGAGCGAGGCAGGGCCCACACACTGTAGGGGGCATGGCCTAATTGTGACAATTTGACCATGCCCCCTACAAAAAATATGAAAAAGCCAAGTATATGCAGTGCTGTGAAGCTGCACACTGGGGCATTGTGCTCCTCTCAGCCACGGCAGAGCCAGGGTGAGTGGGTCCAGTCAGTGAGATCGCTGAACCCCACATTAAACAGGCAGAGGAAACTGCTGCTGCTCAATGGCAGTAGCCTCCCTTGACCCACCACAGCTCAGTTCACAGCATCATATGCTGCCACTGACTGGTAAAAAGGAAGGCAGTGGACCAGAGCCCACCGCCTGGCCCCTTCAACAAGCCTGCAGCTGCATGCACTGCCTGTGGGTCCTTCCTCTAGGGTTCAGGCCCCAAACCATGCACTCAAATTATGTATTATTACTCAACTAGAGGGTCAGTAACTTGGTAGAGTAGGATCATGGATGAACGTCAGTGCTTAGTTAGTTACTATGGAAACTACATCAATATTAGCTCTCCAGCTACTCATAGTGTGTGGTCATGACACATCCATTTATAAAGCCTTGATCTTTGCAGGCTGACTACGTCCTCTTTAAGATTTGCCCATGTCCCTCTGTGGGAACTTGCCACACTCCAACTAGCAGCTGTGCACACTCCTTCAGCTTGGGCCCCTACCACTGCATTCCCAGATCCTTCAGCTTGGGCCCCTACCACTGCATTCCCAGATCCTTCAGCTTGGGCCCCTACCACTGCATTCCGAGATCCTTCAGCTTGGGCCCCTACCACTGCATTCCCAGATCCTTCAGCTTGGGCCCCTACCACTGCATTCCCATATTCATCAGCTTGGGCTCGTACCACTGCATTCACAGATTCTTCAGCTTGGGCCCTACCACTGCATTCCAAGATCCTTCAGCTTGGTCCCCTACCACTGCATTCCTTCAGCTTGGGCCCCTACCACTGCATTCCCAAATCCTTCAGCTTGGGCCCCTACCATTGCATTCCCATATAATTCAGCTTGGGCCCCTACCACTGCATTCCCAGATGGGCCCTTATTTTTTGATCACAGTTCCACAGTACAAAAATAAGTGAATCCGGGGTGAGATCAGGCCTTTTGGCTAATTAAATTGTCCCCTTGAGGTGCAAAGGAGAAAAAACTTTTGGCAGTTCCCATGTAAAAAGCAAAAAAAGACCCACATTCTCTAACAATAAAACATATCAAATTATCTTTTACTTCAATGTTACAAGGACAAAAGTCTTATGGGGGGGGGGGCAATTCAATTCAGTGCGATGCTGAATAGACCCGGTAGGGAGCTATTCAATTCACCACTCTATTAGGCTGGCTAATAGGTTTTCTTCTCGAACCCCCCCTTCCCCGAGGGTGCGTGGAGGAATCTGACTAAAGTCCCGGACACACAGTGAGTTTCCGGCTTAGCGCAGCGTTGACAGCCGCGCGGCCAGCACTTTAGTTGGAGAGTGACAGTTCTCGCGCCTAAACACACAGGTTAAGTCACGAGAACCTTCATTCTCTGACTTAACCACTTCCCGACCAGGCAAATAGTGCGGTGAATTGACTAGCTCTGGGAGCTCTCTCCTGGGGCAATTTAGCATCACTCTGAATTGAATTGCCCCCATGGAGACATTAAAAAATTTCATATTAAAAAAATTATTTCCTATTAAAAAATTATTTCATACACTATATTATTGGAGTGTGCAGGTCTTTTTTTAATATACTAGGTATATACACTCCATATACCAGTAAATAAATAAGTATAATAGCAACCTCAACGTATGATTCTTACACTCTGTATTTCAGGACAAATTAGTCTTAGTATTCCAGCTCTATTTCATATTATATGAATACCTTAAAATCTCTTAAACACCTCCTTACTGCCTTAACTATAATTATATTATGCTTATATATTCCTAATCCACTTTACCTATGACAAACAACACACTATCTCTAGAAAACGCCAATACTGTCACCTAATCTACCTTATCCTTGATCCTGGGTATTTGTATCTCTTATACCCTGTTTTCCCCAAATCTCTCACCAACACTAATACACTATCTATCACATGTATAATTTAGATAGAGACATTGGATCTTACTATGGGGTCTATTCATTTTCCCTTAATTTCTACAAAAGTAGGTGGAAATTAACATTTTCACTTTTCAATAAATTAAGTATTTGGGCCATTCATTATAAAGGTGATACCGAAGATAATGGTTATTTCCTGCTAATCTCTCAGTCCCCATTTGGCCCAGTGTTCACATGCAATAGACAAAATTCAATGATACAAGTTTTTCTGATCTTGACAGTGGGAACCTATGACTTATTAAGATGGCATTTGTTCCCAGACCCTGCTCCTTCCTTTAGGAAGGATTATTTTAGATCCATATGCCCTTCCGCTGGCCATATGGAGTTTCGTATGCATACATGAACACCAGTTCACACATGTACACTTGCACTTCTGAGACAGACTCGGCAACATTGAGTTTCACTACAACAAAGGAAGCTGATTTTTGGATCACTTGTCACCGTAACGGAGCAATGTTGAATTGCTTTGGTGTTGTAGTATCCACCACTGCTACTTGCAGCTAGTTAAATACTAAATTGGCAGTACTAAAAGAATGAGCCCCTATATGTGAAGTATAAACATAAAATAATTCACATGATTATAGTGAAAAGATTAACCAATACCTTAATGATGCACTTAGTTGGATGATTCAAACTTGGGTTTGTGTTGTGTAGCTGAGACTGCACAAGCTTTATCCATCACAGGTGATAGCAGAGAGGCTAGCCGCATACACACAGTAAAATGACATAACATGGCAGCTTTGGTATATAGAATAGTCAAGTAGATTTATTAAAGGTTTGTAGGAGGTCATAAGTCCATGGCAAGTCACTGGATGAAAATAATGATCACCATACATATGAAAGAGATTGCAGCATAAAAATGATTTAGGAATTTCAAAACAGTAGTTAGCAATACGCAATAACTCTTTCCAATTGCAAAACAGGCTTCTTTATATTTGCTGCTGTAGCAAAATAAACACAGTTCCACTTGCTAGATATCACAATTATCTTCAGCACTTTACAGTAATAGTAAGTCCTAAAGTGCTCTTTATTCACAATAAATTTTTGCAGCTCTTAACACTGATAAACTCAGGCACTGTTTCTCTAGTAGCTCAATCAAGATGAATATCACACTGCTACACAAACTCAGGCATTGATTCAGAGGTGGACGCTGTTTTGATTCTGTAGCAAATGACCAATGTTTTCTTTTGTGCGCATACACTGGAGACTCAGTGCACCAGAGAGACAGAGAAGGGGAAGAGGCTGGAGAGACATGCGGGGGATGATGCTGAAGACACTGGTAAATGGTTGGAGAGGCACATCAGGGATAAGTGAAAAAACATGAGTGTTCAGAGCTTCAAGATTTCTGTTGCTGGCCCTGGTTGAAAGCTGCCAAAATGACTCGACTATTAGTTGTACCATCAACAGCAACAAATTCCTTTTGTTTTATCATGCAGTTGTTTTTCTAAAATGTATTTGCACAAATACAAAGTTTTCATATTATTCCTATCACCAACAGATAAATGAAAGACTTTCCATTGGTCATGGACTCTTAACAGAACTTATAATTACATTCCAGTTAGTTTTTACCATTTGTGCAAGCTGTGATCCAAAGAACAAGGACAAGTCTCCAGCACTTGCCATTGGAATTTCTGTTGCAATAGGACATTTATTTGCAGTAAGTAGCAATGACTTCTGAAAACTATACATACCTCCAATCAATAAATACTTTTATGAAACAATCCTGACATGGGGCATATTTATAATGGGGGGAGGGTGTGCAGTGCACATAAGCACCCTGGGTCCAGGGGGGCCCACACAGCGACCCTTCACCCAAACTCCTTAATACTTACCTCTCTGAAGTCCCACGTCGGATGCAGTAGCACTACACAAAATGCCTTGAAAATGGCCAGTGTGTACTGTTTATAATACATTGTTATTGTGACCGAAAGCATCCACATTTTTAATTCATGAATATTAACATACAGTATACGCAGTTTATGATCTTCCTTTTGCACACATTGGGGGTGGTTATTGGAAAGCCTCCATATCTTCTGTGGTTTCAGGCACTGGGCCTGATTCCGAGCCGAGCACAATACCCAGGCTGATGTTCACGTATAGATGTGTCCTCACTCATCATTGTTGCAGTCACACCAAACATCTCCTCTCGGTGTGTCAGGTTCCATGCTACTCTGCTAGCGCCGGGTGTCTTTTTTGCAGAAAATTTCTTAGTTGCAACGCGATGATCATGTGACCAGGACACACCAGGAGACTGTGCTGATATACGACAATATATACTCATATCTGAAGGGGCGCTGAGAGCCGCAGTGGGCCTGGGGGAAGGGGGTGTGTCCTAATCGCTGGAGGAATGGCCACACCCTTAGGATAAAAATAATAAAAGATTTTTACAGCGCCACATATTGGCACTGCGCGCTGGGGAGGGGGGAGCTATGAGCAAGGTGGAGCACGAACAATGTGATCACACCCCCCCCCCCACAGTCATAGGAGACTGCTGCGGCCCAGCACACAGCAGTGCACTGGGCTGCTGTAAGGTGAGAGGGGGGGTGGCGCAATCCTTGAACCTCCAGCAAGCCTGGGCTAAGGTAATTAGTGCCCGCCACCCCCCCCCTCTTGGCGCCCCTGCATATCTGTGTGCGACTGAGTATCTGAGTTTGTATATGATGCTAGAATGCAGCATCCACAGCTTCTTTCAATGCCGAGTTCCATTGTGCTCCATAAACAGGGCCTGATATAGCACACAATCGGCCAATTGTTGCATTCTGCGCATGTATATGCATCACAGTGTGCGTGCACGAACTAGCTATTGTGATCGAGACAGTGATCGTAGAGTCTATGCAGACCTATGGCATAGTGATTGACAAGAAGTGCCATTTGTGGGTGGTGACAGGGGGGTGATCGGGCGAATGCAGGTGTGCCAGTGCATTTCAATGCTGTTGCATGGGCGTGCAGAAATTAGCCAATGCAATACCAATAGCCGCCTGAGGCCTCATAGCGTGTGCTGAAGTTAGCAATTCCTGAGATTAGGTCTGACTTGCATTAACTGTGTGTATGGGTCCAATGTTACTTGATGTTACCGATTGTTTCGCTATGTTGGTATATGGATGTAAGGGGAAGTGGGAGTCCTTATGTTAGGCTGCAATCGCAATGCGAATGCAAACATTTACATATCACCGCTGATATTAGCAATTGCGTTGCGTGCGTACTGTAGAAGCAGAAAAGCGATTCTTGCTGAATCAGGCCCACAATATACAAGTGCTGCGTATCAAATTAATAAGTACAGTCTCCTGGTGCATCCGTGTTGCATCGCTTTGCGACAAAAGACACATTTGTGGCAAAAAAAGATGCCTGAATCTATTAGAGTTGCACTGGACCTGGCGGCTCTGTCACGACAGGCATCTTGCGCTGCGTAGCATTTTGAGATTAGATGTGTGCGGTCAAAATTTTTTAAAACTCCTATAGCGCACACATGACACAAAGTGTATGTACAAAGGTGTTGTTATGATCAAGATGCATGGTATCATGTGTTGTGGAGTTGTGATGGGCATTCCTGGTCAGTGACTAGTAGTGCAGGCAAAAATGGTCCATTGAGTAGGAGTATTATGGGAGTGTCATATGCATGCTAATGAAAGTGGCTGTGTACACAGACGCACAGCTGCAGGCATAGGAGGCCTTGGTCAGACTGTAAACTGCACTGGCTCTGTTTGCGGCGTTCACTCTCCACGCTGCGGCTCACACACCCCTCTGAGGAAATCCTGATGGGAAGAAACGCATCAGGGTACTACATCAGCGGTCATTGAGTTCCATTGTGAGATACATTGATGTCCAGCAGTACTTCTACCACCACTCGGATAATTATCCTGCTGCTATTGCCAATCCTGAGACAGCGGAGAGGCTGAGTAATTATAGTCCTACCAGGACGCATCATCTCATTAACATACCTTTGCCGGGTATTACGGATATCCCCGGATACCACGTGGATAGGCCGTGCGTTGCTGGGAAGCATCAGGCGAGCAGCAGCGTGGAGAGTGAATGCCGCAAACAGAGCCAGTGCAGTTGGGGTTTTGTTTCCTACTACCGTAGGACATTACAGGTACCACCCAGGCCATCACAAATAAGCGGCCGATTAGGGGATGTCACAAGCCGGGACTGAGTTTGAGCGAGAGGTCCCTGCCAGAAGGCAGTTAGGACCTGGAGGCTGGTGTATATACCTGATGCATTTGCTGCTGCTGTTTCCTACTGTAAACCTGGTGATATGCTACAGTTGCAGTGTGGACACATCCTTAGATGCATCTAGCTCATCATACTGGGTAATGGTGTGAGAACCAAGTGGAGAGACCAGGTTTTTATATTGCGTAAAAGAATCGGGATTGGAATATAAATGACAATTGGACTGCAAAAAGTGACTATTGAAATATAAGACTTTTTCATATATATGGGACACATTTAATATAGTCAACCTGCAGCCTAACCAGAGCGCTCTTAACCATCTATATTCTATGTATCTATTTGCTTGTGATTGGTGAACATCACGCAGGTTATTAGCAGCCAGGTGTAGTGTGGATCGCAAGCATTCACTGTTTTTATTAGATTCTTCTGCATACACAGGCTTGTTTTGTATTTAACATTATTACCCCTTTAAATGGAGTGTCCAAAACCCCTGAACATGTGCTGTATTTGAAAAGGTTGCTAATTCTGGGCATGCACTATACAATTATTGGGGCTATCCGCCCGATATATCCGCGGATCGCCCCAATAATTATAGTGTGTGTGCGGGCGACCAAGGGTTAAATATCGATCGGTCTAAGCATGCCGAATCATCCAGCATGCCTGTCCGATGCAATATTTTGTAAATTAAATGTCGGCCGAATCAGGCAGTGTGTACCCAGACGCAGGGCCGTAGCTAGGGTAGTGCGGCCGGTGCCATCGCACAGGGCACCACGGATCAGGGGGCGCTGTTTGGGCCTGTCAAATTTCTGTTTATTATCATTCTCACTTGTAGCTTCCTCTTATTTCATCCCCAGCATCTCCTGGCCTCCCCTATCTCTTCTCTGGCCCTTCCCCATGAGGCCATTCCCCTTTTTTGGGTGTATTATGTCCCTTTGAAAAATGAGGGGGGCGTCAATGCTCTTTCTGGCACAGGGCACCAAAATGTCTAGCTACGGCTCTTCCCAGACGCGGCCGACAGACAGACATTTCCCCTGTTCCTTCCCGTGGAAGGAATGGGGAAATGTCTCCTTCCCGGGGGCGGAGCACAGATATCGGGCCAATGTCTCACAGTGTATGCCCGCGATATCTGCAGGGTGTCATAGTGGGTGCTGGAATCTCAGATTTGTGAGAGTTTAATAATCAGTAATACATTAATGGGGTCTGTTCATCATGATAAAATAATCATGAGTGATGTTTTAGTTTTGAATTTACCACAAGTACATTGTTAAATTTAATCCTATTCATCATTCTCTATGACAAAAGTATCACTTCCGAAAAGATGCTATTTCTGCAAAGACATCTTTCAGAAATGTGATACTTTTCCCCTGTCAATGTCCCCTCTCTGCCTGCATCCTTTCCCCTGTCAGTGTCCCCTCTCTGCCTGCATCCTTTCCCCTGTCAGTGTCCCCTCTCTGCCTGCATCCTTTCCACAGACAGTGTCCCCTCTCGCTCCTTTCTATGGTGTCCCCCCAACCCCGCTGCCTGCTCCTCTGTATTATGTCTCCGCTGTCCTCGCTCACCCCATCTCTGTCATTGTAATTATACAAAATTAGGTGACATTTTTATTTTTCACCTGCTTTTGTAGAAATTAAATGATGATGAATAAGCCCCTAAGAGACTCCATGTCAGTTGATTGTAATTATTTTACTTTATGCATAAGATGTATTCTCCTTCAGATAACGTGTCTTATGCAATCACCTTTTCCCCGCAGGAGGCCTGATTCAGGGAGGACGCAGTGTTGATGTCGGATGCAAATGGCTGATTTTTTCATACTGTGGTGGAGATTTAATAGAGCCTGGAGGGAGATAAAATTGTGAGAGATAAAGCAACAACCAATCAGCTCCTAATAGTCATTTTCCAAACACAGCCTGTAAAGTGACAGTTAGGAGCTGATTGTTTGGTACTTTATCTCTCAAAAATGTATCTCTCTCCAAGCTTTATTAAATCTCCCCCTGTGTATACATCATAGTTGCTCTGCACATGTGTCCGGACTGTTACCGGCAGCGGATGCGATGCAGAATGAATTTATTTCAATGCAGAGAGAGAAACTGGGATGGATAGTCAGACAACAAGAAAGTGTTGTGGGCGTTCCATGGTCAGCGACTGAGGCACTGATTTAGGTGGCCATGTTCAGACGGACATCCTGTGCCTCCGTAGGGCTGGTGCGATGGTGCGACTGATGTACGACCCATTGTGCATCTTAATATGCAAAGCAATGGATTAGCAGCGCAGGCGGTTGGCATCTCTCTATTAACCCTATCGGCTGCGGTATTAGCACAGAGGACCTGTCGAGCTGCATAAAAAGTTGCATTAGCACCAATTCTGGATCAGGTCCAACAAAATCTAATAATTTTTTTTATAAAAATGGATACTCATTCCCTACACCTAGCTGACCATACGCAGCTTTGAACAACTGTGGGAAACTCTGAATCATGTCAAAAATGACTGCCTCCAATGCATGAGGGTGGTGTCTCCACTTTAATGACCTGCGATTTCTTATAATAATGTTTTTGCCTACCTTTTCCTTTTAAGATAAACTACACTGGAGCCAGCATGAATCCAGCAAGATCTCTTGGACCGGCTGTCATTATATGGAAATGGGAAAACCACTGGGTATGTTTCTAACTTACTGAGCACATACTGTATATGTATTTCTGAAATAATCAGTGTCAAAATGTTGTTTGATTTTGTGTAATAATTGTGTTTTTTTTAAATAGGATATGTCTCAAAGAGTGATATGCTCGTTTATATAAAAGTGTTTTCTAGAGTCAAAATGTTCCCTTTATCTCCAGAGACTACTTTGTTTTTAAGGTTTTTTGGATGGTTAAAGGTATCAGAAATGTTGTGGGTGGAAAAAAATGAATTAAACTAATTTGAAGACTAGGATCTGTTGTTTTTCCCTTTTTGACTAAAGTAATAGGTGTGATAGGTAAAGACACAGGACCTGATTCATTAAGGATCTAAACTGCAACAGCGCACACAGTTGGCAGATTGTTGCATACTGCGCATGCGTATACATCGCAGTGTGCGATCAAGCAGACCGCAGAGAGCCATCGCAGATTGATTGACCGCAGTGAGCGTTTGGGAGTGGTGATGGGGGGTGGTCAGCGAAATGTTTGAACCCTGTTGCATGGGCGTGCATAAATTAGCCAATGCGATTACATACGCAGCTTGAGAGCCCACTGCGTGCAACAAGGTTAGCAATTTCTAAGTAAGGTCAGGGCTGCTGTAATTCTGCATGAGGGGCTGATGGTACTCAATGTTACTGATGTTTATGGAAGATTGCAAAGTATTACGGATATGAGATAGCGGTAGTGGGAGGCAGTGGGTGTCTCTATGCTGGCAGTGCGACGGCATTGTGATAGCAATCATTAGCATATATTAGCAGCAGATCTGTGTGCAATTACGGAGCTGCAATAGCAACAGCGATCCTTAATGAATCATCCCCACAGTCAGCAAATTAGAAGCTAGCTAGTGCTGCAGATTGACATTGCATTTCCATGCACCACCCTGACAGCACCTGCAAGAAATACAACTTCTGACAAGTTTTCAATTTCATTTTCAATTTGGTGAGCACACCCTACCTTTACTTGGCCTATGCTTACTAGTCTTTTCCCTCCCCTCATCTGCCTTTTCCCTCCCCTCATCTGCCTCTTCCCTCCCCTCATCTGCCTCTACCCTCCCCTCATCTGCCTCTACCCTCCCCTCATCTGCCTCTTCCCTCTCCTGATTTATCACTTCCCTCCCCTCATCTGCCTCTTCCTTCCCATCATCGCCTCTTCCCTCCTCTCATCCGCTTCTTCCCCCCCGCATCTGTCTCTTCCCTCCCCTGATTTGTCACTTCCCTCCCATCATCGCCTCTTCCCTCCTCTCATCTGCCTCATCCCTCCCTGCATCCGCCTCTTCTCTACCTGCATCTGATCTACCTCTTCCCTCCCCTGAATCATCTCATCCCTCCCATCATCGCCTCTTCCCTCCCATCATCGCTTCTTCTCTCCTCTCATCTGCCTCATCCCTATCCACATCTGTCTCTTCCATCCTCTGTTCTACCTCTTGTCTCCCATCATCGCCTCTTCCCTCCCCTCATCTGCCTCTACCCTCCCCTGATTTGTCACCTCCCTCCCCTCATCTGCATCTTCCCTCCCTTCTTCTCTCCTATCTCATCCACCTCATCCCTATCCGCATCTGTCTATTCCATCCTCTGATCTACCTCTTCCCTCCCCACATCTGCCTCTTCTCTTCCTGCATCTGATCTACCTCTTCCCTCCCCTGAATCATCTCTTCCCTCCCATCATCGCCTCTTCCCACCCATCATCGCTTCTTCTCTACTCTCATCCGCCTCATCCCTATCAGCATCTGTCTCTTCCCTCCTCTGATCTACCTCTTCCCTCCCCACATCTGCCTCTGCTCTTCCTGTATCTGATCTACCTCTTCCCTCCCCTGAATCATCTTATCACTGCCTGATCTGCCTCTTCACTCTCTTCAATCTACCAACTTCAGCTTCTCTGCATGCTGGACCACTAGTTATTGACACTCCACCATCGGTGCAACATCGCATGCACCACTGACACTTGCTACAGGTGCTGTGTCTCCATCTGAACATGGCCTCTGTTGCTGTGGTTCTGTGCCTAGGAATGCATACGGTTTTACTGAAACAGCTGCGACATTCCCATAACATTACCATGATACGGTGTTTCTTCTTAGGATTTTCACTGCAATTCACCTCCCAGTCACCACCGAGGAGCTCCCATCACTTTGCCACCCCATTTCTAATACCATCTGTCCCGAACCCAACAGCATCTTTGTGCTTACCCTGTGTAATGCATGCACTATAGGGGTTTTCTTAATTTTTTTCCTCATGCACATTTGCAAATCACTCAACTACGAGAACATTGGTATTGCATTCAAATTGCATGCACCTCTGATATCTGTTATAGATATTAAACACTAATATATAAATATAGAATAACCAACCTAAATTAGAGATGAGCGGGTTCGGTTGCCTGAGAACCAAATCCACCCGAATTACGGGGATCCGAGGCAGATACGAGTCGGCTCGGGTTTTCCTGCCTGACTCAGATCTATAAATGAGGCAAAATGTAATCATCCCGCTGTCGGATTCTCTCGGGTTTTGGATTCTATAAAAGTCCCATGATTCACCGCCATTTTTCATTCTGGCTGTGGAGAGTGAAGAGAGAGGGAGCTGGGAGCTGGGAGCTGTGCTGTGCTGTTGTTAATACTTAATACTTGTTATTGTTAATTGCACGCTGACGCTGTGCATAGGGGCTGGCTGTTGTCTATAGAGGGGCTGGCTGACTGTTGTAGTGTTCATAGGGGCTGGCTGGCTGTCATTGTCCTGTCCATAGGGGCTGGATGCTGCCTCTTTTCAGGGGTTCACCCCAGTGTTAAAAAATAAATAAATCATTTTTTTTGGGTGGCGTGTTAGCCGCACCTGTCATCGGTGTAGCTGCGCAGGGGTGCTGTGCTGATGTCTGTCGAGGGGCTGCTGCCAAAAAAATAAATAACCACGTTTTTTGTGTGTGTGTCAGCAACACCTTGCTGTCACTGTCATCGGCATAGCTGCGCAGGGGTGCTGTGCTGCTGTCTGTCGAGGGGCTGCTGCCCCAAAAAATAAGCAATTTTTTTGTGTGCATGTCAGCCACACCTGGCTGTCACTGTCATTGGCGTAGCTGCGCAGGGGTGCTGTGCTGCTGTCTGTCGAGGGGCTGCTGCCCCAAAAAATAAATTTTTTTTTGTTTGCTGATGTCTGTCGATGGGCTGCTGCCCAAAAAATAAATAACCAATTTTTTTTGTGTGTCAGCCACACCTGCGCAGGTGTGCTGTGCTGCTGTCTGTCGAAATCCCAGAGGAGTGTCCAAGTGTGTCCGCAGTTGCCATGTGTGAGCCTGACCTTTCTAATACTGTATCCTCCTTCCACCATTTGTGTGCCTTCTGACGTAGAAATTGAGGATGCTTCTGTGGAATTGCACAAGGAGGATGAGGAGGATATTATTTATGTAGTTGGCGATAACAACAATGATGATGAGGATGTTGATGATGATGAGGATGTTGATGGCGAGGATGTTTGTGTAAAAACTGTAAATCAGGCAACAGTTGTTGCCCATGGTGGTAAATATCCCATTGTTGCCATGCCTGGGTAAAGGACCAAAAAAATCCACTTCTTATGTGTGGAATTATTTCCACCCAAATCTGGGCAACCTTTGCCAAGCCATTTGTAACTATTGCCAAGTGAGTAGAGGTAAGAACCTTAACCATCTTGGAACCTTCTTTCTGTTATGTCACTTGCAGCGCATTCATCAAATCGGAAAGGGTACAGAAACTTTGGGGACAAAAAAACAAATAACAATCAGTCCAGTGTCACCAAGCTGCTCCCTTCTATCTGGATCCAAGCGCCTGCAATATCCACCACCAACTACTGCATCATCATCAAGTAGTAGTCCTGCATCCAATATCATAAGGACTGAGGGCCTGATTCAGACCCACTCACAAGCAGGTCGATGTTCTCCCACTGCGCATGCACAAGCCCCAGCGAGCAACGGCAGCTCTGTCGCTCCGGGGCTCACTACAAGATGGGGCGACTGTCGATGTTGATTGACACCTTACCCCGTTTTGTAGGTGGGGAGGGGTGGTGGCTGCACAAATGCAGGCGTTCCATTAGGAAGGCTTGCCGTTTGTGGGCGGCCCTACTGACATCACTCGTGATGTCAGTAGTGGACTTCCTGCTCTATTAGAGCAGGGAGTCTACTTGGGCTTGCGGGAGCCGAGACCCTACCACAGGGTCTCGCCGCAAGCCTGATGGTCATGATAATCGCGTCCATCACCAGGCCACTTGCACAAGCTGTGGGTGATCACCCACAGCTGTGCAAGCAGCCTGGAGGCTGGAAAAAAAAAGAATGCCCTGATTCAGAACGAGCGCTCGCAGACAGCGAGCACCTCTGAATCAGGCCCAGACTCCTCTCCTATCCATTGTTCCTCAGAAGGATCCTTGAGTGCTATGTCTGTTGCTGCTGCTGTTGTTGCTATAAGTGGATCTTCATCCAGAAGGGGACCAGGAAGAAGACTTCGTTTAGTAGTTCAGGAAGTTTAACAAAACAATTGACTATCACACAGTCACTTGCATTGTCAAACAAGTATGACAGCACACACCCAGCTGCACAGTAGATTACTGACGCCATAACAGCTATGCTGGTATTAGATGTGCATCCAGTGTCCACCATTAATGCAGTGAGTTTCCCCACTACAATGTGCCTTCTAGAGTCCACTTCTCTAGAATAGAAATTCCCAATCTGTACAAGGGCATTAAAAAAATTCTAAATGTCATCTGAATTGCTGTTGTGCCCACTGTCCACTTAACCACAGACATGTGGACAAGTGGGACAGGGCAAACTAAAGATTACATGACTGTGACAGCCCACTTGCCTCCAATGTGCAAATAGCAGCAGCAGCAGCAGCAGCATCATCTAACAAATGCCAGCTCATTCAGAGGCAAGCTACTCTGTGCATCACCGGTTTCACTAAGAGGCATACTGCTGAGAACCTCTTAGAGAAACTCAGGGAAATCATTGCAAAATGGCTTACCCCACTTGGACTCTCCTCAGGATTTGTGATTTCTGACAATGCCAGCAATATTGTGTGAGCAGTACATGTGGGCGAATTCGATCACATCCCATGTTTTGCTCACACAATTAATCTGGTGGTGCAACATTTTTTAAAAAATGGCAAGGGCGTGCAGGAGATGCTCTCGGTGGCACGAAAGATTTCTGGACATTTTCGACATTCAGCAACTGCATGTCAAAGATTGCAGCACCAGCAAGCCCTGTTGAATTTTCTCTGCCATCAGCTGAAGCAAGAGGTAGTAACTAGGTGTAATTCTACCCTCTATATGCTTCAGCGGATGGAGGATCAGAAAAAGGCCATTCAAGGCTACACTACGGCCTATGAAATAGGGAGAGGAGCGGGGAATGCACCTTAGTCAGGCGCAGTGGAGAATATCTTCCATGTTGTGCAAGGTTCTCAAACCCTTTGAACTTGCCACATGTGAAGTTAGTTCAGACACTGCCAACTTGAGTCAGGTCATTCCCCTCATCAGACTTTTGCAAAAGCAGCTGGAGAAACTGAAGGAGGAGCTGAAATGGAGTGATTCCGCTAAGTATGTGGGACATGTAGATCAAGCCCTTCATTCTCTTTGACAGGATCCAAGGGTCGTCAATCTCTTGAAATCAGATCACTATATTTTGGTGACCATACTTGGTCCTAGGTTTAAGTCATACCTTATGTCTTTCTTTCTGATGGATATAAATCTGAAAAGATGCAAAGAGCTGGTGGTGAAAAAATGTCAGTTTGAGCGGAATGTGACACGGCAGCATCTACTCCTTCAGTTTCTGCAGCTGCCAGGAAAAAACTAAATTTTCCTAAGAGACCCACCGCTGGTAGTTATGCAGATCAGTCAGCAAAACCTCATGACATCTGGTTGGGTCTGAAAGAACTGTCTACAGTGAGTGACATGTCTAACGTGACTTTGTCTGATACGGTCACCATTCAGAGAATGGTGGATGACTATTTTAGGGATAGCATCCAAATAGGCATGTGAGACAGTCCATTTCACTACTGGCAGGAAAAAGAGGCAATTTGGAGTCCCTTACACAAACTGGCTTTGCTGTATTTAAGTTGCCCACCCTCCAGTGTGTACTCTGAAAGAGTTTTCATTAAAATGAATTACAAATTCCATGAGGAAGACCTTTACCAGCACTTAAGTCCAAAAAAGACATTAGCATCTGACTCTGTAATTGTGGATTCCAGCGGGGATGAATTCATATTGTGTGAATAAGAGGAGGATGCACACACTGATGGGGATGATGATGACGATGACGACATCTAATCTAATGTATTGTAAAGCCAGTTTGTGTATTGGATCATTGCCACCAATGTCCACTGCGTATTGGCAGCTTGTTTTGTGGGGGGTCCAAACAAACCAATCTTTTCAGCCACAAGTGCCAGTCCCTGTTGCTGAAGTGATTAGTTTGTTAAACTGTGAATGTCCTGTTTCATATATACAACGTAAGGGTGGGTTGGAGGGCCCAAGGACCATTCCATCTTGCACCTTTTTCCTTTCCATTATGTGCTGGCTGGGGCATTGCTGCCTGACATTTTTAATGTTATGGTTTATGAATGTCCAGAAATTGTAATGGCCACAGACAGCATCTCCTGCATGCCCATTTCATTTTTTTTATAGAAAATTTTGAACCAATTGCTGCTTGTTGTGTCAACCCAATGGCAAAAGTCGCACAACAGTGACATTCAGCCAAGGGTTCTCAGCCCTTAAGGCTGCTACACGGCCCCAAAGGCCACCTGTCATTATTCCTCACCAACCCTTAAGGCTGTAATGGCCACAACTTGCCAAGAGTTCCAGGCCTCATGTCTATTGCAGGACTGGTTCCTTCCTAATCATAGCTCTGTATTCCACTACTACTCAGCACAGAGGCTGCATCAACAATTAACTATCAACTATCAATTCTTCAGTCAGTGGCTGCACCAATTATCAATTCTTCAGCCAGTGGCTCAACAATTATCAATTTTACAGCCAGCCAGGGGCTGCACCAATTACCATTTATTAAGCCAGCCAGGAACTGCACCAATTGTCAATTCAGCCAGGGGCTGCACCAATTATCAATTCTTCAGTCAGTGGCTGCACCAATTATCAATTCTTCAGCCAGCCAGGGGCTGCACCAATTATCAATTCTTCAGCCAGCCAGGGGCTGCACCAATTATCAATTCTTCAGCCAGCCAGGGGCTGCACCAATTATCAATTCTTCAGCCAGCCAGGGGCTGCACCAAATATCAATTCTTCAGCCAGGGACTGCAACAATTATCAATTCTTCAGCCAGCTAGGGTCTGCACCAATTATCAATTCAGCCAGTGGCTGCACCAATTATTAATTCTTCAGCCAGGGGCTGCACCAATTATCAATTCTTCAATCCTCATCTTTGCACAGTCCTCAACTCTATTTTTCACTCAGTTTTGAGCCAGCTTGCTCAATGCAACCATTTGGCCCTTAACTAGATGAAAAAATCATTATTGTGAGGTGGTCAAAATTGACTAGAAATGAGTGGAAATAAAGGTTATTGAGGTCAATAATACTGTAGGAACAAAAAAAGGCCCAATTTATGTGATTTTAGCTATTTTTATGATTTTTTAAGAAAAAATCCTGATCCAAAACCAAAACCAAAAAACTAAACACGGAGGTGAGGTTTTGGCAAAACCAATCCAGATCCAAAACCAGGGGAGATCCAGATCCAAAACCAAAACACGAGGGTCAGTGCACATCTCTACTCTAAATATCATTCAATGTATCTTTAGGTAGACAATGTGGTCTGAAATATACAAGTAAAGATACATGAGTAACAAAGAGGGTCGGCTACTGTAAAATAATTTCTCAATACAACATAGGTTAACTAATACAGTATACCACCTACACAGTCATACTTTGCAGATTACACTCTCTGTTAGTGTTACAGATTATTAACCTGCACTTGAGGAGTCTACCTTCACTTGCAGATAAATAATACTATAATAACAGTTGATGGAATAAGACTAAAGTCATTAGAGCGAATAGAATAAAGATCATGTCCCAGACTTGCCCCTTACTCACACAACTATAATCATGTCCCATAACACCCCTCCTCCCACAATAGACCCATAAGTGCCCCTCCTCACATAATAATAATGTCCCATAACTGCCCCTCTCTT
The DNA here is from genome assembly GCA_031769625.1 of Taudactylus pleione. Classification (NCBI taxonomy): domain Eukaryota; kingdom Metazoa; phylum Chordata; class Amphibia; order Anura; family Myobatrachidae; genus Taudactylus; species Taudactylus pleione. Next base: position 5,488,304 of record JAUIMM010000092.1, on the reverse strand, counting down.
CACGCAATAATGACCCATAACTGCCCCCCTCCTCACATAATAATGACCCATAACTGCCCCCTCCTCACATAATAATGACCCACAACTGCCCCCTCCCCACAAAATTTTGTCCCACAACTGCCCCCTCCCCCTACTACAATTATAATTATGTGCCATAAATGCCCCTCCTCTTCCCACAATTATTTTCCACAATTGCCCCCCTCCAACAATTCTAATTATGCCCCATAACTGCCCCCTTCTACATCAATGATGTAAGATAATAGCCCCCCTCCTCAAACAAGTGTCTCATAACTGCTCCTCCTCCTGATACAACTATAGCCATGATGTCCCCTACATTTCCTCCCCCCTGCATAAAAGAGCCATTTAAAAATCAGTCCCAGCGCATTTGCAGTGTCCTCCGATTGGTGAATAGCTCCAGCCATCCACCAATCAGTGCACAGATACGCCCACAACAGTGATTGGTGGATGGCCAGTGTCATCCACCAAGCAGTAATCTAGCAGCCAAATCAGTGTTCGCAGTGTACAGACACTATGCACTGTGACAGCAGCGCAGCTTTGAGGAGTGTCACATGACTGGTAGCCGCTGTGGCTGCATGGCCGCGCTGATCTGATTGTGGCCGGGCAGTATTTCCAGTTACTCCAAGCTGCGGCCCTAAATGGCTTCAAATGTACCGGCCCAGGGGGCAGATGTCACCCTGCCCCCCGGCCCAGTCTGCCTCTGCTTCCCTTTATGTCCTGTGTTTTCTTAAGTGTGTTTAGTTTATTAGAGCTGGCATGGACAGAGCTGCACATCTGTTCTTACTGGTTTAGTAGTGGTCAATGGTATATCTATAATGGCTGCAGGGGGGCCTACACCACACGCCCTGCACCCATACTTAATACTAACCTCTTCGGAGTCTTTCGTCGCCCTGCAGCAGCAGCACAAATCACTGGGAAAATGGAGCCGCAGCCATTTTCCTTTATATTTGCATATGCGCAGTAGAAAAGTCTCTGGGACCATGGCGTAGGGGCCATGTTACCGGAGACTTGCGCATGCACAGTAGACTCTGTAAAAGAGAGGAGGGAACCCACACAGAGTCTTCACATGAGCTCCCTCCTCTCTTAAACTGCCCTTGGTTGTGTTTTTTTTTTTAAGGTGTTAGTATTGTCCGCCCTATGTGTATATTTCAGATACTGTAGCATACTTTGTTACGCTGAAACAAGGAAGCTTTCCTGTATAGCGAGTTATAAGTAATAATTTTAAAAAAATTACATTTTGAATTAATGTTATTGAATTTAATGACTTATCCAACCAAAGAATAATTCCTTGGTGCCTGTATTTGGGTCTAGAGTGTAGCATTTGCTCCAATTGATCAGTTTATAAAGATTACTATGTGATATGTATATTTTTTTGTTGTAGATTTATTGGATTGGACCAATTCTTGGAGCCATCTCTGCTAGTGCTGCTTATGATTATATATATTGTCCAGATATTGAACTCAAGCAACATTTGAAGGAAGCTTTTATGAAAGCTAAACAGAAGACGAGAGGAAAATACATGGAAGTGGATGACAACAGAAGTCAAGTTGATACCAGTGATCTAATCCTCAAGACAGGAGCCATCCAAGTTATTGACATTGACCAAGAGGAAGGGAAAAAAGGGAAAGACTCTTCCAGTGAAATATTATCTACAGTGTAATGTGCCGTGTGATGAGGATCAAATGTAAAGACCAAGAACATTACTTAAATATATTTAAGTTATTGTAATACATGTAAAAATACATTTGGGCAGCACGGATGGTGTAATGGTTAGCATTACTGTCTCATAGTACTGAGGTCTTGAGCTCGATAACCACTACGGCCCTAACTGTGTGGAGTTTGTATATTCTCCCCATGCTTGTGTGGGTTTTCTCTGGGTACTCCGATTTCTTCCCATGCTCCATAAATATGCAGGTTGGTTTATTCAGTTACTAACAAAAAAATGATCCCTAATGTGTATGTGTACATGTGGTAGGGAATATAGATTGTAAGCTCCACTGGGGCAGGGAATGATGTGAATGGCCAAATATCCTCTGTAAAATTCAGCACAATACGTGTGTGCTATATAAATAATATAATAAATAAATAAAATACATACTTGTGGCTTAACATTAAAACTAATGTTTGCAAAAAAAATAAAGCTTTATTCCTTGTTAATACCTGTACTTCAATTAGAGATGAAGAATACTTGATGGATGAGTTTGTTGGAGATTTGTGATTTTGGGACAGTGATTACTTTTCATTTAATCAGATTATAGATATATTATTAATGGTCCAATTGAAAATAGTTGCAGTGGCAGAGCACAGTAGAGGGGATGCCAAACAAAATGCTGTGTGAGCTCCACGCATCAGGATTTCCGAGGGGCATATCTACTGTATAATGGGTGCAGGGTGTGCAAGGCACATGGGGGCATATAGGGAGCCCACACCGCACACCCTGCACCCATATTTTAAATACTCACCTCTCTTGAGTCCTACATTGGTGATGTAAGCACTGGAAAAATCGCCTGGAAAATGGCCGCTGCGGCCATTTTCTCTGGTTTTTGTGCATGCGCAGTAAGGAAGTTGCAGGGAAAATTACTACCATGCCATTTTCCCTTGTGGCCTGTGCATGCACAGTAGACTCTGGGCACAGGCTAGTGCCTAAAGTCTACTGATGCAGCACTGGCGCTGCACTCAGTGAGTGCGCTGCTGGCCACCGGAGAGAGAGGAGGGGGCCCCCTCCTATCTTAATAGGCCCCTGGGATTTCCTATGCAAAGGTGCCATTTTTCTCTGATTAAGAAAAGGGATCCAGGAAAGTGACCGTCATTACACATGTAAGTGATAGGATTTTTTATAGAGTGGTTTGGATGATGAGTATTGGTGAATAAGTCCTTTTTTTATGAAGCTCACTTTAATGTGGCCATTACCTGCAACTTTGGAGATAAAGTAGGGAGGTGCTCATGTAGCTCATCATTGCTTATTTATAGGGCCCCATGCAGGATCAAATGCAGGGGGGTTTCCAAACATTTTTCATAATTATCATGGAAGTACTTGTTCTCAGGGGTGTATATATAATGGGTGCAGGGTGTGTGGTGCACAAGGGCCCCAGGGTCCAGTGGGGCCCACACCGCACACCCTGCACCCATATTATACTTACCACTCTGGAGTCCCACGTCGGCACCGTGGCCATTTTTATGTCTTTTACACATGCGCGGTACAAGGAAGATGGCCGCCGTGACCATTTTCCCGGTGACCTGCTCATGCACTATAGGATCTGGGCACACTCTAGTGCCCAAAGTCTATAAGTGCGGCGCTGGCCACGCTGCGCTCAGTGCGCTGCCGGCCGCTGGACTGAGAGGAGGGGGCCCATGATAGAAACTGCACAAAGGCCCCCTCCTCTCTTCAAAACACCCCTGCTTGCTCTGTTATGACTATCTTAGGACAGCTGTAAAATACTTAGATAATTAAGAATAAGCTTTATTTTATAGGAATTTGTTTTCATCAATTAGGTTTTTTCAGTATATTTTTTTAATTTGTTCAATAAATTTATACAGCTGATGATATAAGGAGGGATGATTGGAGCACAAGGGGGAGTGGATTCTGTTTAAATGGAAGTTTATTCACGTGTGTATGTGTGAGTGACTGTAGGAAGGTACTGTGCATATAGTTGTGGACCTTCACAATCCCTGCTAATATAATATAATACAGGGGCTGATTCTGAGTTGGATTCACTGCTAATTTGGAATGCAGTTGAGTCATTTTATATCTGGAACTGAAACTCAATGGTTTATGTACAAAACCGATGGTCCTGGGTAGGTGCAGACGCAGGACCATACTGTACTTGCCTACTCTCCCACAGCTGACAGGAGTCTCCCGAATACTGGGATTAAACCTCTTTGTTATGAGTTTTTTTTCCAAGTTACGGTATACAGTATATATAAAAAATTGCAGATAAAATAATATTTTGTTTCCTGTTTAAAACCAAAAACTTGCAGTCTCTTCTAATTGAATTTAAAAATTATATTGTTTATTTCAAGAAGTGCAGCCAGTCATGATAGTGCTTCAACTAGAGATGTGCCCCGGACCATTTTTGCTGTTTTTGGTTCTAATTTGCTGTTTGGTTTTGGTTTTGCCAAAATGCAGTGACTGGTTCTGGTTTTGTTTTTTTGCCCCAATAATTTACAAATAAGCGAAAATCACATAATTTGGGCCTTTTTTGCTCCTAGAGTATTAATAACCCCAATAACATTAATTTCTAGTAATTTTCACACAGCTTTGACCACCCCAGAGCTCACAATATTGTTCACCAGTATAAGCCATAGGTTGGCTGGCAATACTAAGAAACAGAGCAGTGGCACAAACACACAACAGTTATTTCTGTTTAAAAATGTTTTGCAAATTAGTAATGTGATCAGCCTTTTTGTTGAGCAATTCCCCAAAATCTCCCCAACCATAAAAACAGTGTTACATACCTGCGGGTTGGATACAGTGCATGTTACAGTGAGGGTAGCATACAGTGAGGGTAGCATACAGTGTGGGTTGGATACAGTGTGGGTTGGATACAGTGTAGGTTGCATACAGTCCTGGTTGCATACAGTGCGGCATACAGTGTGGGCTGGATACAGTGTGGGTTGGATACAGTCTTGGTTGCATACAGTGCGGGCTACAGTGTGGGTTTGATACAGTGTAGGTTGGATACAGCATGGGTCGATTATAGCGCGAGTAAGATACAGCTAAGGTCAGTTACATTGTGGGTCGGATACAGCTTGGATCAGATACAGTGTGGGTCGTATACTGTGCGGGTTACACTGCAGGTCAAATACAGTGTGGGTTAGATACAGTGCAGGTTGGATACACCAATGGTGCACTGTAACAGAGGGTACCAGCATTGTCCTCAGTGCGAGGGTGGCTGTGTTGCTGGCCGTGCGAGGGTGCCAATGCTGTCGGCCTTGCAGGGGTGATTGTGGTGTCCTCAATGTGGGAGTGCTGGCAGTGTTGACATTTCAGGGGTGCTGGCAGCGTTGGCAGTTCAGGGGCGGTAGCGGTGTCCTCGGTGCAGGGGTGGCCGTGATGTTGGCTGTGCGGGGGTGCCAGTGGTGTAGGCCTTGCGGGGGTAGTGGTGGTTTCCTCAGTGCAGGAGTGCTGACTGTGTCAGCAGTGCAAGAGTGCCGGCAGTGTTCTCAGTGTGGGAGTGTCAGCAGTTTTCTGAGTGCAGAAGTGCCAGCCATGTCCTTAGAGCGGGGTTGCTGGTGATGTTGGAAGTGCAGGAGTGCCGGCAGTGTCCTGAGTGTGGAAGTGCCATCAGTGTCGGCAGTGTGAAGGTGCTGATTATGTTGGCAGTTCTGGGGTGCCGGCAGTGGTGGCAGTGTTCTGAGTGCAGAAGTGCCAGCGGTGTCCTCAGTGCAGGGTTGCTGTTGATGTTGGCAGTTCAGGTGTGTTGGAGGTGTCAGCAATGTGGGGGTGCTGGCGCTGTGCAGGAGTTTTGGCAGTGTTCTCATTGCGGTGGTTCCAGCAGTGTCAGCAGTGCAGGACTGTTAGCAGTGTTCTGAGTGCAGAAGTGCCGGCGGTGTCGGCAGTGCAGGGGTGTCAATGGTGTCCTTAGTGCAGGTCAGGGTCACTGTCAGAGTTGGCAGTGCTGAGGTGTGGCTGTCTCGGCACTGTGGGTGGCGGTGTCCTCTGTGCAGTGGGGGCCGCCATCTTGTGTTTGTTTGCCCCATTGAAGTCTATGTGACAGACGGCTCTCTCAGCCAATCAGCGGCCAGCCCACTGATTTCAATAGGATTTTTTAAATTGGTGCCTAAGC